>OX442351.1:29022286-29312286 GCA_949357725.1 Hyperoplus immaculatus
GAGTGTAGATAGATAGATAGATAGATAGATAGATAGATAGATAGATAGATAGATAGATAGATAGATAGATAGATAGATAGATAGATAGATAGATAGATAGATAGATAGATAGATAATTCATTTAATAACTTTCAAGAAAAAAAAAATCAAAAGTTCCATCTTCTATTTCTAGGAATAGGCATTTCCTTCGCATGGATCCCTGCCAACAGCATGGTGAGCCACTACTTTGTAAAGTGGCGTCCCATGGCCTACGCCATCGCCAGCTGCGGGGAGTGTGTGTTCGCCGTCATGTTCAGCCCTTTCTTCCAGTGGCTGATCGAGTCGTACGGCTGGCAGGGCTCGCTGCTCATCATCGGAGGCCTTCAGCTCAACCTGTGTGTGTGCGGCGCTCTCATGAGGCCGCTAGAGACAGACCAGGGCTCACCACAGGACACCAAAGACGGCCTGGAAGACGCCGCTGTGCTCCCGCCAAAGACAACATTTTATTTTCAGTGTTCCCTGATGAGAAAACCCGAACTCTTCCTCTACATCTTGTTTGCCATCTTCGCGGCGGCAGGGTTCTTCATCCCGCCTCTCTTCGTGGTGCCCTTTGCCAGCAGTCTGGGGATGGATCAGTACTGGCCGGCCTCCATCTTGTCTGTGCTGGCCTTAGCAGACCTGGCAGGCAGGCTGGTCTGTGGCTGGATAGCTAACATGAGGCTGCTGAGGAACCTGCAGCTTCTCACCATGGTTGTCTCTCTGCTGGGCGTGGTTCTCCTGCTGCTGCCTCTCAGTCATAACTACTGGGCCATGGTGGTGTTTGCCTCTCTGTACGGCTTCCTGTTTGGCTGTGTGGTGGCCCTACACGTCACAGCCATCGTGGACATAGTGACCCTGGAGGGCTTCGACAACGCACTGGGGCTCTTCATGCTGTTCAGGAGCATCGGCGGCTTCATCGGTCCACCTGCTGCAGGTGAGCAGTCTGAGCCAAGTTTGTGAGGTAGAGGGCAAAAAAGTGAATATGCTTCTGTCTTTGTTTTTTGACAATATGGTATAACAATGATCAGTATACTATGGTTTTTCTGAAGATAATTTCACACTTTCGTGAAAAAAGGTGCAAGTTCAGCGCACCTTTTTGTCCACTTAAGACTCTCTAGCTCGGCAATTAACTGAAAATATATTTTGAAATATTTCCCTATAATTAAGAACAAAATCACAAAGGTATCCAGGAAATTTCCTAGGATGTTATGGATAAGTTATAGACCTGTAAATATATAAAAAAATAATAATATAAGAAACGTATTCATATTCATACTGTAGGTTATTTTACACAGGTGTAGCCTCAGCCGATTACCTACTCCAGACACAAAGCTCAATCCCCAACCATGCACTCCTGCTTTACAATACTAAACCACAAAAGAGCTTCCAAAATATACTAACTAGTGCACAAATTAACTGATTTAACAAAGACTAACCGGCCTCCCAGTACTGCGCACCTTTAATCCCAAGACTAATAAGTCCCTTCAATTATTGCCCAGACTGATTTCCTCCATTATGCAAGGTTAAACTAGCCTGGCATTCCCAGACCTGCCACTAGGCGCTGGCAAATTAAATTTGCTGTTCAAGATATCAGGGTCTGGATTTCCAGGCTAAGGTTAAACCCTAACTCCTTCACCATAATACCTATAGAGTAAGCTAGATGAAGCAAGTACCAGTTTAACTACCAAAAGTTTTACACATCACTGAACAACTTACCAAATTAGTTTGACGTAGCCCCCATTAAAAGAAGCTGCTCCCAAACAAACTACCAACCTGTCCTGTGTGATTCCTCCAAACTGTTCAATTACTCAATCCAGCCACTTATTGATGAGCCCCCATGTCACAGCCCAGCTCAAGGGAATGACAATGAGGAAACCACACAAGAAATTAAGTTTAACCAAATAATAATTTATTTAAACAAAGTTTAACGTAAGTTACTAAGTGGTGCATGAATGTCAGTAATCAGTAATGGGTGCTGTGAGTGAAGAGTGTAATGTATGTGCAAAGCAAAACTAACTAAGCAAAACAAACCATACATCAAGGGAGGGAGACCCCAAGTGGCTGAGTCCTACAGCTTATATAGCTGAGGAGATCAGCCAGCATGGGTGTGTGTGATTAGTAATCATGAGGTGCCAGGAGCTGTCACAGAGAAAAGATTCACAACAGCCGGTTTTTCTCTGACATTGAGAAACATACGGCAGTGGCGAAGTGGGTAGGGTGTTCGCCTCTGGTCGGAGGTTCGATCCCCGTCTCCCCGCCACATGTCGAAGTGTCCCTGGGCAAGACACTGAACCCCGAATTGCTCCCGATAGTTAGCTTAGTTAGCTTAGCACCCTAGTGATAAGCCTACCCTGCGTGGTAGCTGCTGCTATCGGTGTATGAATGTGTGTGTGACTGGGTGAATGTGTACAAAAAACAATGTAAAGCGCTTTGGGTCTGTGATAAACGGAGATATAGCGCTATACAAGTCCATTTACCATTTACCATAAAAAGCTCCTTCCTGCCCACTGGGCTTAACCTTAACCTTATTAACATTGTCATACAGGACAGACCTGACTGTGCATAGTTATGGTCTTTAGCTTCAGGTGCAATCGGCTAAGCAGATATTTAATTTTCTGGACTTTGGTTTGACAGAACCACGTCATAGATAAACAAAAACACTGCTGAAATACTCTTGAATATCTAAGAAGTGTTGAATCCATTACCTTTTTCTTCACAAAAGTCTCCATACCCCTGAAAGTGTGTGTGTGTGTTGCAGGCTGGCTGGTGGACGAGACCAATGACTACAGCGCTGCCTTCTACCTCTCAGGCCTTTGCCTCATCTCGTCTGCTGTGTTTGTGGTCCTGGTGGACCGCCTTGTTCAGAGGAGGAAAGCCCTGGACGCTGAAGCTCATAATGCCATCGATCAGGAAGACTGGCAGGCAGGAAAATTGAAATGATACTTTGTCTGAATGAGCTGGAGCTTGTTCAAACTGCTGGGTGATGCTCTGACTTTGTTTGACTTTAGGGTCAAGGCAAAGCAGCAGTTCAAGTGAAGCTTGTTCACCGTCTGGTTTGTCAAGCTCATTGTCAATCAACATATTATACTGAATAGCATAGGGGCTGGTTGACGAACAGTTGCCTCTGTTACTTACTGATTATGGTAAATGAATAATTTATGTTCTAGGAGTTGACCCCAATGAGACTTTGAGAGGCTGAAACATGCCAGTAGTTTCTGGGCTGGGTCTGAAGTCACAGCAGGTTTTAAAACATCAGCAGGTAGTTTTTAAAATTGTTTTTAATTGGTGACCTAATAGAACACTTTGTTTTTCAAACAAAGATTTTATCAAGGTTATATTTTATCAGAACGGACTAAAAACAGTAAAATGTACACAATTTCCTTTTTTGGGAGGAATGAATGCTTCAGATGCCTCTTGTTTGACTCATTGGCTGCATACTAAACTGCAATGCCTTCTCAGGTGTTTGAATTGACTTAAGTGTTGGCTTTCTGTGTTACTAGAATGTTCTACAGACAGCCTGGCCCCTTAAACCTGTTTTTTGCTATTTTTTATGCAAGAGAAACTCAAAAGTTTTTGTAACTTTTAACCACTTAATATATGTTTTCTAAATGATATGTGATAGATAACTTAAGACAGATACATTTTGTTTAATGAAGTACTGTAATATCAGTTTTCATACACACAATTACCCACTGCACCTTTTTCTTACTTTTGAAAGCCATTTTATTTAGCAAATTAATTTTAAAATTATATTTTCTTAGAATGACCTCAGGTAACCTCTGCACCGTTTTGGATGTTTTAACTGACTTGTATGTTTGTGTCTTTCTATGAAAATGTTACAAGGTATTGTAGCAGTTACAAATGCAACATTTTAAGAAATAAATCACTGCACTGATGTTAAATGTATGACCTCATGTTTGACTTTTATACTTTGTCTTGCCTTTCAACTTTTTGAAAAGATCCCAAAGACTTGCTCAAACTCTCAGGAACTGCCCACCACCTCCACATGAAAAAGATACCAGGATAAGAATCATCAGTATGTGCAGTACGAATTGCTCAGAAGTATTGATCTGGTTTTTATATGTATATCACATCAGTTTGGCACATGTGCCTTTCCTCTAAGAATGTGCTGACAAAACAGTTGCCTAAACTATTTTAAGGTTTATTGTGGCTGACCACAATAAACCCCTGAGACCTGTTTACTCTATTAACCATCTGTTAGTTGACACCCCTGTTGTAGAAGAGGGCTTTAAAACTCTGTCTGACCAAAATATAGTGTCAGTCCTGTCGGGGGCTGACCATGCAGGTTGGAACTTTACTCTGTAACTCTGTTGTTTTGTCTTATTGTATTATGTAATTAAATTCTTAAATTATCTGTGAGTTTAGTCTTCTATTACAGAATGTCAGAAATATAAAATTTCCACGACATGTACCAAATTCACAATGTTTTCTTAAAATGTATAACTTTCAGAGATATTAAAGGTGTATTCAACCAAAAATCATCATTGGGAATGAATGGGGCAAAGACGTGTACATCCATGTAATACCATGTAATGTCCTGAAGGAGCTGAACATTTAGTATATTCAATGCAGTTTCTCGGATGAAAAATGACTGAGTTGATGCATTTTGAATTTTTCGTATCCGCTTTGAATGGGGCAGTGGAGTATGGTGGCATAGTGGTTAAAGACATAGTCTCGTAAACTGAAGATCCATGGAACAATATTTTCCTGATATCTTTGTGTGAAGGGGAACATGTCTGATGCTAAGTATAGATGACATATTAGGTAGAGCTGTTTACCCTGAACTCTCCCTAGACTTACACATATTTTCTTCTAACTTTGCACAGATGTTCATAATGACTCAATTATGACCTCAGAGGAGTTTGAACATGACGCCAAACGCTACTCCTCATTGATACTTCATCCGAGAAACTTAATTCAAACAGAGAAATATTCAGCCGTCTTCCTTCTTTCATAGTTACTATTCAAAATGTTCAACAAATGTATAGTTTTCAAATGAGCCAGCCTTGTTTGATGTGGTGCAAAATCAATATTATACAGTGAGTGGATGGAGCAACATCCCTAGACCAGATGTCAAATGTACTCCATTTTCAACTTGCTGGCCAAACCAATTGTTTTACAATAGAGACCCAAATTTCACACAGAATCTTAATCGGAATCTTCTGGTTCTCAAGGTATGTTCATTTTATCTGTCGAACAAACGGTTTGAGGGATAGAATTGCAGGTACCACAGCTGTTACCAATTGACCCTAATTAGCTGTCACCACTGCACCATAGAAATATACAGTTCTCTTTATAAATGTGACCTGCTCTCGGCTAGTTATCACAGGTTTGGTGGCATGGTGGTTAAAGCCTTGGTCTCGTAATCAGAAGATTGCAGGATCGCTTGGGGAATACAATTTTCACCTGATATCTTTGTGTGAAGGGGAACATGTCTCATGCTAAGTGTCGGTGACACATTAGGTAGATTTATACAATTTTTTTTTTTTTTTTACCCTGAACTTAAAGTTGGCGGTTCAAGCTCCAGTTACCGCTAAATTTAGACATACACTGATTTTCTTCTAACTTTGCACAGATGTTTATTATGACTCAATTATAACCTCAGAGAAGTTTAGAGGTCAAAGGTCAAATTTCAAGGTCATAATTCATAAATTGTATTATTCAATCATTCTGTTCATCCAGATATATTCATCCTTCATTCTTCATCAACATTCAGCAGTGAAGCATCAGCTTCTTCAGCCTTAGCTTCAGCAGCGTCAGCATTCACACCGCAATTTCTTTAAGGAATTGCATTTCTGGTTTTTTATTGTCATTCCATAAATGCACTAGTGCACCTTTTAAACAAAGTTTCGTAACCTTGGCTCGCGGTGGAGAGAACACAATGGCATGAAGTAAAAATAAGGTTAAAATACTGGGGGGGGGGTGATTTATTGTCCGTGGGTGTTCAACGGTCTAATGGCCAGGGGAAGAAACTGTCACTGAACCTAGATGTCCTACTTTGGATGCTACGGAACCTCCTGTCAGAGTTCAGCATGGAGAACTAACATATCACATTTGCACGCATGATGTCAACCACCTAATGAACAGATGGGAAAAATACAATGTAAACTACGTTTCTAAAAAACAAGCAATAATCACGTCCACCATCTAACGGCAGCGAGACCTTCCGATGTCACTGATACTGCCACTGTCTAGTGTCTACCGTTCATATAGTTTTGAGTGAACTTAAACTCCCTAGAAGTTTGATTTGGTCTAGTTTGCGTTAGTATTGTACACTTGCTATCTCTTTCTCATGTTTCTCCTAAACATACTGAAGAAATTATATAGTTAGGAAAACTCACATTGTTAAGGTAACTGTCCTCCTTACTAGATTTTTTTGTTTTGAGGCTTAAACTGTTACATTATGTAACTGTAACTATAATTGAGCCAACTAATTATATTTTGTTGGGATAACTTATCATTCATATGAAATGTAACTTCAAGTTTTGAGTTCATAACAACAATTTTTTTTAAATTAAGTTGTGCCAACTTATTATTGGTTCAGAAAGTTTTTCCTCCAGGACTTTGTCCACATTCACACGCATGATGTCAACCACCTGGACACATGGAAAAACTACATTATTCAAAAAGTTTGAAAAAAACAAACAATAATCACGTCCACCATCTGACGGCGGCGAGACCTTCCAATGTCACTGATACTGCCACTGTCTACCGTTCATATAGTTTTGAGAGAACTTAAACTCCCTAGAAGTTTGATTTTATGTCATATTTTAAGGTGCACTCAGAGATTCTTGAGAATGCTTGTTGTCCTGTTGACTGTGTCCTGTACATATTTAGACTTAGACTAAGACTAGACTTTGACTTAACTAGTTATATTTACTTTTACACACACACGCACAAACTTCTTTTGCTTAGATTTAGAATTAGACTAGACGTAGATTTAGACTTAGTCTTAGACTAGACTTAGACTTAACTAGTTATATTTACATTTACACACACACACCCATGCACGCACTTCTTTTGTTTAGACTTAGACTAGACTTGGACTTAGACTTGTTGGTGTGAATGCTAGAAGCACTATTATTTAGTAACTACTACATATATATCCCGCTGGTTGAAAAAAAAAAAAGATAAACTCTTCCTTGATAAAAAAAGAGAAGAAATTCATGAGAAACTTTTTCACAATAGACGAAGTAACAGCTTATATGTGCAGTGTGTAGAATTTTTTGGCATTTTTCAGAACAGACTTGGTAGACTTGTCAATATTCTACAGTAGCACAGAATAGACAAACGTAATGGCCTTATGCATTTTTTACGTGGGTGTCCAGGGGAAATGCACCTGTTGGAAGACCCAAGAAGTCTTCGTCTGTTGTAAGAAAGTATTTCATAATTAAGACTTTTTTTCTCAGTTATGTTTTTATATCTTACCATGGGGATATTTCATCTTCCAAACATATATATGTAGTAGTTACAAAAAAAACTATGTAGTAGGTAATGCAAATCTATGTAGTAGTCACTAAAAAAATGTAGTAGGTGATGCATGTAGTAGTTACTACAATTGTGTGTACCTTATTGTAAAGTGTTACCAAACCAACTCATCACTTTAGCTCTAGCCATTATAGGAAATCTATGCAAAAGCTCAAAATACAGGAGGCAAAGCCAGCTTTTAGCTTTTATTTTATCATAATTTGAGATCCTTCATAAGATTGTGTGAATGTTAAGTGTTCCACCAGTCGCCACTGGGTGTCAGCGTTGCCTTAAAATGAGGACACGTGAACACACTTAAGACAAATTCTCGGCCTCTCTCAATTTTTATTACAGACAGATTTTTTTCTACAGACAATACAGTTTCGATTATAAAATAATTAATATAAAAACATTAAGACTATATGCTCATCTACTTCGTCAACAAATGTCCCAACACACATTTAAACATTTTCATACAACGAAACAAATGCATGTCAACAAAAACCTTCAATAAACTACTTCCTACGTGTTGTCAGGTATTTGGAGATAGAGGAAAAAAGGAAAAGTCACGGAGCGGCCTCTTCGTCACAAGGTGCACTCATTTTCCGCGACCGGGAAAAGCTGCACCTTTGGTCTATTTGAAGAGTTCAAGATGGGGGGGGGAACCCCATGACCCCTTAACAAAAGGGTTCCATCAGACAAAGACCAGTCCCAATATCCACCTCACAGACTCCATTGAGGGGCCCTTAAGCCCCAAATTAAAATACTTTACTCCCTGCTGCAGGCCCTGCTTGAGTAAATTACCCACAGTTCATTGAGTGCTAATATTAAGAAGAGGGAAAGTCTGAAATCATCAAAATAACTGAAGGACCTGGAGACACCATAATAATAATAAAAAGGATATAATTCTGCCAGAAAGTGAACAGAAATCAGACATGTTTCATTTAAGTCCAACTAAAATGCGTCATACATGAAATCAGAAATACCTCTGCTCCAACTGTGTTTTGAGCCCTCATGCACTCGTATTGTTCACCAACCAAAATGGGTGTTAAGTCTGTGAGCTTTTACAGCCTAGGCCGGACATCGGGACTGGACCCTAGGGAGCGTCTATGAAGAGGCTCTGTTCTCTTCGTACGGGGACTCGTAGGCCTCCATGGGCGGGCAGGTGCACACCAGGTGCTGGTCTCCGTAGATGTCGTCAATCCTGGAGATGCTCGGCCAGAATTTGGTCTCGGGCCTAATGAAGGGCTGGGAGGGAAGAAAGCGAGGATAAATATGACATTTGAAATTTCAGTTTTTTTTCTATAAAAAAATTTAAAAGAAAAGAAAAAAAAAAAAAAAAATGCAATAATTCGAATATCATTATTCCAATCGTCCAGAAACCAGAGAAAAGCAGCAAATGTTCACATTAAAATGAAAATTCAAAAGATGCCATGTCATTTTCTGTAGATTGCCTGGACAAATTAAAATCAACTGAATAAAGTAACAGAAATCCCTCCAATGTTGTTGCAATACTCATCTCCCTCCACTAGATGGCGACATATACAAAGACAGTCTCATCTTCCGCACCTTTAGCAGTGCTGCAGAAAAGTTGTGTGAGGAAGTGGAGAGACTGACCATGGGGAAAGCAGCGTGCTCCCTGGAGTAAGGTCTGTCCCAGTTGGAGGACGAGATGCAGGCCAGAGAGTGAGGAGACATCTGCAAACAAACACACAAAGAAGAGCTCAGATGTCTCTCAGGTTTATGCATCTGCAGCTGTTATTCCCCTTTTCAACCTCATAGAAAAGTAGACCAATCACTCTGGTAGTGTACCTTGAGTGCGTTGATGCGGGAGTCCATCCTTCCCTCCTCGATGTCTGCGATCTCCTGTCGGATACCGAGCAAGGCGTCGCAGTATCGGTCCATCTCGGCTTTGTCTTCCGACTCTGTGGGCTCGATCATAAGGGTTCCAGTCACCGGCCACGACATGGTGGGGGCATGGAAACCTGCCCAGCAACAGCAAAGAGACAAAGATATCGGTATAAACTCTTATTTGGTTTTAAGGGCCAAAAGCTACAGGTATGAGCCTGTTCATTTTAAAAGTCTCGACCAAATATTGTGGCATATAATTTTTTTTTTTTTTTTTTATAATCAGGGAGGAAACTTATTCACCCTACCATAATCTTGCAGCCTCTTGGCCACATCAACAGCTTCGATGTTAGCCGTCTTCTTGAACGGCCTCACATCCAGTATGAACTCGTGGGCACAAAATCCTGTTCAGACCGACGCAAGACACATGTATGAGAACATTTATAAAGCTCAACATAACATGATGAGGCATACATTTTTATATAAAAAAAAATTCAATGCCATACCTTTCCTGCCCCTGTAGAGGATCTTGTAGTGGTTTTCCAGCCTCTTGGCCATGTAGTTGGCGTTAAGGATGGCCACCTCTGAAGCGTGAGTCAGTCCTTTGGCTCCCATCATCTAAACACAGAGCACACAAGACCCGCGATCAAATAAAGAGTTTTATTAAATGATCTAAACTCCCACCGGACATGTATGAATGCCTAATTATTTATGCAAGGGTTTAGATGGTCAAACTACATTTCAAACTATTGCTTGATTGTACATCGAGTTTAAAGCCTTTAAAATCTCATTTTGAATAAAGACGAGAGGACTGTGGGGTCAGGTTGTTGTTGAAGAAAATGTTTCTTAAAAAGATGTGTGTTAACTTTTTCTGACAAACGAGTCAACAAATCAACTAAAAAGGGAAATCGTTTTTACTGTTTTCGTAACGACAAAGCCTGGTTGCCTCAGTTGTCCATAACGTGCACATTGTGTCATTTAGTAACACTTTTACCTGATAAATAGTAGCCGAAAGGATACTCGCTACGCACAGTTGCCATGCTGACATTCTTTCTCAGACATTTTATCAAAAACTCACTTAAATTTGAAGAAAGTCACTTGGCTGTCATGTGAATTTCCCACCACTCATGTACATGTGAGGAAGTGAAAGTAGGAACATACTGTAGCTCACCAGTGACTAAAACTGCCGTCAGTTACAGGAAATATTTCAAACAAAAGCTTTTTTGCAACTTCAGATGAATCGTAGGCTCTTAGCCACTTAGACAACTAACTGATCCAACTGCACATTTACCAAATGATACCTGTATGGAATTTTTCGCAATATTCATCAAACATTTATTGTCGCTTCATTGATATAACACAACTTAAACATCACTGCTGATCTGTAGCTGACCTTAATGTAAGCCCAGGAGATTGGCAGGATGGCGCTGGAGCCCCAGGGTGCTGCGCTGATGGTTCCCAGTGAGCTGCCCGTGTTAATGTGCATAGGAACCACCGGGTGGCTCGGCAGGAAGGGGGAAAGGTGGGACTTCCTGTCATGAGAAGAATAAAGTTAGGTCGAAAAGTAACTTAAAAAAAATGGTGGATGTGTACATTGAAACGCCGATATTGGCCTGTATTGTGACTTACACTCCAATAGGCCCCATGCCGGGTCCTCCTCCACCATGAGGTATACAGAAGGTCTTGTGCAGGTTAAGATGGGACACGTCGGAGCCATAATCTCCAGGACGACACAGACCCACCTGGAGAAAACAGCTAAATTAACAACTTGCTGACCACAGTGTCGTGGGTTACCATCTTTACTTGTAAACCACATTACTGAGTAGAACAGAAGGAAAATGGTCAATTGAAGCACAAACTATAACTATTATGTAGATGTTAAGCCATATATGGATTCATAATTGGGATCAAAGAACCCTTGACATTACCGACTGATGTACTGCACATACCCAACCTAAATTATGAAAATGTGTACAGTGTAACAGAGGATTTAATTAATATAACTCTAGATTAGTTTAATTGGTATCATTGATCTTTAGATTAGTTTAATTGGTATCATTTATCTTTATTACGCATTAATACATTTAAAATTAAATATTTATTGATATGTAAATACTATAACACTAAGGAACTAAGTTGTTTTTGGCCCTTGACGACTTATAACACACGCAAAAAAATCTTAAGTAATCACACTTGTAGAGGCCAAAGGTTATCTATTTACAGCATGATAACACCCATCTATAAACCTTTATCCTAATAAGTAATTATTCACTTTCCACGAGAAGCAGCCAGATTTTTAAATTTTTTTTTCATCTCTACTTTACAGAACAGAAACATCATGTCGTCACGTTACCTGTGCGTTCATGTTGGCGCCATCCAGGTAAACCTGGCCCCCGTTGTCATGAATCAGATCACATATGTCTCTGATGTGTTCCTCAAACACGCCAAAGGTGGAAGGGTAGGTGATCATCATGGCTGCAAGACTCGCTTTGTGTTTGTCAACCTGGAAGAAATATCAATGTTACTAAAAATGACTTCATGGAGTTTTGGCTATGCTGTGATAAGTAATGTTAACTGTGATAAACGTAAGTAATTTAAAAAAAAAATCAAACCAATTAAACCAAAACTGTAGAAGAGAATATAAAGGGCGGTGTAATACAAACCTGCTGTGGCTAAAAAAAACTACAGATTATCACATAAATAAAATAATCATAATCAGTAAACAGCTTTAATAAAATGGAAAATATTTTTCCATTTTTTATATCCACATTTGTCATCTCCACAATCCCAGATTTGTAGCGCAGACTTTCTGTTTAGAATTTCGCTTTTCTCCCCACAGGTTGAGAGGGACTCCTTGGATGCAAAATTTTTTTTTATTGGAATAGTAAACAGTGAAAGCTCTCACCAGCGCCTTGAGGTGAGCAAAGTCGATGTTGCCGTCCTTGTCGGCCTCCACCACCTGAACCTTCATGCCCGCCATCTGAGCACTGGCTGGGTTGGTGCCGTGCGCCGACTTGGGGATGAGACAGACCTGAGGTGAAAAGGGGAAAGATATCAATGAAGCTGGATGGAGAGGTGTTGGATGGAGAGGGGACAACAAATACCTACATAAAATAAAGAGGATGTGATGTATTTTAGCCTTTTATTTTAGTGGGGGGTTTTTTTTTTTCTTACTTTTTGACTAGTGTTTTACCTATGGTTTTGCAGTATCCATTCAGGCTGTGACAACACAATAAACCGAAGGATATCCCCATATTAAGATCCGATGCTGATATATTTCAAGCCAACGTAATTGTGGGGACCGACCGGATTTCAACTACAAGGAGGTGAACATTAATCTAGTTTGTCTCTCTGAGTGAGCTTATGTTGAAGATTGCTGCTGTATACAGAAAAGAGCCCTAATAATAGAAATGGTGACACATTTTTAAAGATATTAAGTTAGAAAAAGGAAAACAGTCAATAAGTGGCAGCTTGGTCTATTTGCTTCATTCTAGATATACTGTACTGTGTGTATGCTGTAGAATAAAATAAGGTCTCCATATAAAAAGTTTTTAAAGGGTTAACTGAGGAGAAATACTTTCACTTTTCTTTGGTTGAATTTTGATCAGGCCACCTCTGGCACTAATGTGTAACCTGCCTGCATGTCACCAACTGATTTGTATCCCTTATTAGGAGAGCACACAAGGGAACTGGGTCACTAAGACCTGTGGGTTGAGTAACATTGACAAATGACTGACTCGGCAGAACTCATCAAAAGTCTTAAAAACCTCCAAATATGGAATCTTGAAGGCAGTTAGCCTATAGTGGGAACACAGCGTTTCCAGCCCCTGTGTTTGCACAAACGGTTGTTAGTTTGGACCTTGACTGTTTCAAGGGAGCGGAGCTGCTATCTAAGATGTAATAATGAGGGAGCCATTAAAAAACAAAGGCCAATTTACAGTACAGCAAAAAATGACTATAGTCAGCGGATCTTTAATCTTCCTTATCTCGCCCTCCCTCCTCGAGCTAGCGCCAATCAGTGTGACAGGATACTGAGGGAATTTCTAAGAAGAGTACCTGAAACATGTTCATCTGTCATAGGCCTACAATAGGTCAACGTGAACTATTGTTGCAAAAGTACAATACACCTAAATGTCCATAACCAACACTCATATGGTTTTATGTCCTTGTGCTATTTTTTTTAAACTTATGACAGTAGGCATTTAGCTCAGTCAGCATAATCAAAGACACTGGACCTGGTGGTAAATCCTTCTTCCATAATCAGCCCTGTCACTGTGGTCATTATTAAAGAACAAAGCAATAAAAAAAAAAAATGTATTGCCTTCAAAACCACTGAAGTTTTTCCTTGAAATGAGTTGTGCACAGACTGAGACTCTGAAACTAGTTTCCTTTCCCTTTAGTTTTCAGGAGTTTGGCTGCTTGACTACTCTCTTAAAGCAACTTCCACTAAAAACAACAACATTATTTTTGCTGTACTTCAAGGAGTTTAACTTTTTACTTTAGATTTATATGATTTGATAGTTACCACTCGCATCTCTGTGCATTAAATAAGAATATTTCCTTAAACACATGACATGGTTGTGATTGGGACACCGCTTTGTTAAGTTTGCTTGTTGTGCAGGCAATCTGGAGACTGAAGCATAATCAATCTAAATGTGCTAATCAAGAAATGTGTTCAAATCCTAACGCTAATTCACAATGATTTTTTGGTGCGACTACATTCCCCTGTGAACAGCATCAGCACACTTACACTTCTTGAAGTCTCTCCCTTGGAGTTCAGGTAAGCTTTAATGGCAGCCAGGCCGGCGTACTCTCCCTGTGCACCACTGGAAGACAAGGCAAACACACCATGTTCATGCAATGACACACACACACACGATTCAAAGGCCACTCTGCACACAATACCAAAAAAAGGGAGAGACAGGTAGGATAACAACCTAGCTGCGTGATAACTCCCCAGGCCAATGTAGCATGGTGTGCTTTTCATAAACCCTCTGCTGCTGATAAGAGGCGATAGACAGCAATGAGGTGGGCATGTGCTTTATCAGATGGAGCCTGAAATATAACGCATGGACTTCCTAATGGAGTGTGAAACCGACTACAACATAACAACCACAAAGGGGAAATCAAGGTGCCCTCTCCTTGTTTTTCTATTCATATAAAAAGTTCTTGTTTTTTACTTTTCTACCCTCAGTGAGAGTTCTGCTAACATTATGCATCAATATAATATATACTTCAGATTAGAAGACCAGGCGAGCCTACGGACGTCATAATCATTATTCTAATTAAGTTATTCTCATAATTTATTTCATAGACTTCTTCAAAACTATCTGCAAAGGGAAAAAATGTAAATGAAAGAGAAACATTTCAGAGGGACTAACACCTTGAGATTTGGTTTTGTGAGCACCACTTCATGATGCATGTGGATTTTTGCAACAAAAGGTGTGTGGGTCTCCCTCACCTGTTGGGCTGGAAGGAGATGCGGTCATAGCCCGTCACCTCACAGAGGTCCTTCTCCAGCTGTTTGAAGAGCTTCTGGTAGCCTTCAGCCTGATCCAGAGGCACGAAGGGATGGATGTTGGCAAACTCCCTCCACGTGATTGGCTAGAGAAGGAGAGGACAGTCACAGCAGTTGAGTCGGAGAGAAAGCAACGTTGCAAAATCTCCTTCAGGTTAAACTTGAGGGTTCACTCTTGAACAAGGAGACAAAGTTGTGGGATTGTTTAAATAATTGAGATGACATTATAAATATAACTTTGTAAGGAAATTCTCATTCTCAACTACTTTACAGACTACTTGTGTCACATCAGAATCATTGAATGACTTACCATGAGCTCTGAAGAACTGTTCAACTTCATGGTGCAGGAGCCCTAAAGAGGAGAAAAGTAACATTTTACCACCACATAACTCTTTACATATGGCAAAATATGAACCTGAATTTGTTCACAAAATCTGAATGTTCTTGTTTGTCTTCAGGTAGTACCAACCAGTGGTATCATGCTGTGCACCAGAGAGATGTCCTTGTTCTCCAGGCGCTTCATGTATCGCACTATGTTGGTCTCAGAGTGATAGCTGGAGAGAAAAATAAATAAATAAATAAATAAATAAATAAATAAATAAATAAATATTGACCACAAAGACAGACGTAGGGTTAATCGACGGCATACTATTCTCATGTCCAAATATTTATAAATGAATGCGAAAAATAACACCAGCAGCCTGTCTGTTAAGTGCATTAGTAGGAAGTTTGACCAAGCACTTTTCTTCCCAAGTATGTCACAATGATTGTATCAGTCAGGACTAGAGATATTAAGAGCCCTGATACAAGATAGTCTTTATGGCACTAATAAAAGAGAAAATCCTCTACTTTTAGCCACTGTGCTGCCACTAAAGCTCTTACTGTTGATTTCTTCAGCAAAAAACAAAGTTAAAAACACAATCAATCCTTGCTTTCTCAGGAATAGCAATTTTTTTATATAAATTAAGCAAAATAAATGGTTAAAAAACTCAAATACTCAAGTATTAAAAATAATAAAGAAAATCAATGTTTGTTGTGTCACAAAAACTGATCTATAATCGAAGCTAAACTGATTCGTAGCCAACATGTCATAAAAGCATAAAAGTGGTATCTTGCATCCGTGCATTGGGTTATCATTAATATGGTGCTGCACTGTGTGCTCTAGTGTTGCAGTGTAACTGAGTGCACCAACCTATTAAAGACCTGGTGTGCGAGGTACTTGCTCGTCCTCTTGAAAGGGCTTCCCATGATCCCCTTCGTCCGCTCACCCATCTTCTCTGCAATCAGCTCCTGAAAATGTTTGCATTTTTTTTTTTTTATTAAACCAGGCTGCGTTTTACTTTAAAGTTTAAAATATGACCAGAAGCGGGTGAAAAGCATGTTCACGCACTGCTGAAGATTCACAGCCGAAGACCCAGAGCAGGTCATCCAAGTCCCTCTCAGTCACCGTCTCATCCAGAGAGACACCCAACTGTTGACAGAGAGGAGGAGGAATTAAAACCATTAAATACTATTGTTAAACAAAAAGCAGGCCCACGTGCAATTTAAGTCTGTTTTAAATTGTACGTTCTAGCATGGAATTTATTTTCTGATTAAATGTACGGTATAATTCAGTAGAAACAGAGCTATTTATGATGCTCCTTTATCTGTTGGTTTGAAAAGTGTTATCATGTTGTAATTTTACAGATGTTTCCTGTTGTCTCATTTTGTCCTGGTTTGACATTGTGGCAATGTCAAACCATGATCCTTTTAATTGTACAAAAAAAAATAAATAAATGTTGCCAAACCAACAGTGCAGTGCTTCCTTCCTAAGTACATGTGTTGAGTTCTCACCACTCCCTCGTTGTAGACTCTCAGGTTAATCTCCCTCTGCACGGCTCTCTCACAGATGTCTTTGGCCGCCACGCTACAGTTGACCTTCAGAGTGTCGAAGAACATCTCGCTGTGTAGACGGTGTCCTGCTCTCTTCAGACCTGAAGAAAGAAAAAGTGTGAACAGTTACACTCAGTGCTTCAAGTAATAAAAAGTATGCATCTCACCACAAATGAATGCCACACAGTATCATTTTCTTGTTGTTGCAAATATATTGTAATAATTACACATCTCACACACAAATCGGCAGAGATGTCTATGTCCAGAAGATGTTGCTCAATATTCAAAAACACAAATAAAAAAAAGTTACCTTCAGCAAGGATCAGGGCTGCATTATGTGTCCTCTCAGCGATGTGTTTGAGTCCCTGAGGGCCATGATACAGTGCGTACATGGCAGACATGTTGGCCAGCAGAGCCTAGGAGTTAAACAAGAGAGAAAATATATGTATTATTACAATGGAATTTTCTTATTTTTTTTTTTTCACAGCAACTACAAATAATACATTGGAAAAAAAGCATGTTCTCCAATATATACTGTTCCAAATCATTTCACTTAATTTCAGTTGGAAAATTATACAAGTTTACAAAATGTGAGCCTGGGTATACCTGTGCAGTGCAGATGTTGCTGGTTGCTTTGTCTCTGCGAATGTGTTGCTCTCTGGTCTGCAAAGCAAGCCGATACACCTCCTTACCAGCTGCATCCCTGAAATTGTAATAAAAATATATTTTTTTAAACTGTAAACAAAAAAAAAGGTAACTTTCAGCTTTTCCTACATCGGTTTTAACATTTCAAACCCTCACCTGGTGACTCCAACCATTCTGCCAGGCATCATCCGGACCAGGCTGTCTTTAACAGCAAAGAAGGCAGCGTGGGGCCCGCCGTAGCAGAGAGGAACCCCAAACCTCTGGGCACTGCCTAGAGCGATGTCAACGCCAAACTCCCCAGGGGGACGCAGCACACACAGAGCCAACAGATCTGTGGCACAGCAAGCCAGCGCCTGGACAGGGTACCAACAAGTCAGTGGTCATAAAAAGACAACTCATCTGCTAACACATCACCAATTCTTCCCCGTATATATACTAGAGTGTCAACAGCATACAACTTGAAGCAGAGAGTTCGACCACTTCCCTGAGAAGCTGTGGAAGCTTACCAATCACATCACATGTGCTAGATACAACAGAGACTCCATACTGACTGCTAGGCCGTCAAGATTAAATCCTTCAAAAACAGTAACACCTGCTCGCCGTTTCCGACCAACTCGTCACTCAGTTAACATTTGACTTGCTCTCTTACCCCTCCTTGGTGCGCCCGGTCCACAAGAGCTGTGAAGTCTTCCACCCTCCCGTCCGTGTCTGGATACTGGAAGAGAACGCCACTCACATCTTTCCCAGTGAAGTCCATCTCATGAGGCATCTTCAACACTGTTTTCACCCCTATGTAGCTGCAGGAAAACAGTGGAAACTTAGAGGGTAGAACCAAATAAAGGTATGTAATGATGTATCGTTGTGAGAAAAGCTGGAATGATTTCTTTATATAAATCATTTTGTTTTGATAGGAGACCTCATAAAATGGATATGTGTATATAATACATACTTGGCTCTGGTTTGCACCACAGCAATGGTCTGGGGATGGCAGCGAGGGTCAATGTAGAAGGTCCTTCTTTTGTTCTGTCTGTGAGGAGTAAACACAAATAACTGGTCAGGGTTAACACTGTGGACAACAGGCAATAATTCAGGCAAGGTGCAAAACGAAATCTTGAATTAAATTAAGTTTATCCTTGCCTATCCTATAGCACTTAACTATAATATAATAATATTTTGCAATACCTACAGTATATCAAATACAGTGTCAAACATCACAATGAAAAGGAACTAAAAAGGACTGAAGATGTAAAAGTCACCACTTAAAAACTGAAGCTGTTGAAATTTGCAACATTGCCATATATTTATCAAAAACCCATTCTGCTGCCTAGTTCTTACATTGCGGCAAATTATTCTTGAAAGTGTAAAAATGTATCATATGTATGTATATTATTCCATTTCATAAAAACAGTCCCGGTAGCAGGGATTGTTCTCTACATCACTCATTCTTTTTGTCAGCCTGTTGTGGTCACCTGTGGCAGAGCTGCATGGCCTCAGCAGCAGCCGTTGCCTCGTCCAGCAGGGAAGCGTTGGCAACAGGCATGGCGGTGATGTCACAGACCATGGTCTGGTAGTTTAGAAGAGACTCCAGGCGTCCCTGAGCCACCTCGGGCTGGTAGGGCGTGTACTGAGTCACCCTGAGCACAGGACACACACAATGGATCAACAGAGCTAGTCTGGGCACAAGGACGATAACAAACAAAGTTGGTGGTATACTTGAGGAAGCCAGACGGGACAGTGAAGCGCATTGTAATGATTTTCCAAAGATAACAGGATTTTTGGAGGAAAAGTGGGCAGGGATGGTTGACTTGGATTCAGGTGAAAGAAAATGTTGTTCAGCAGTCAGCAGGAGAGGAACTCATTATCAGTTCTCATGACTGAAGTCTCCAGTCACAAGACTTTTCTATTAAGGGCATGCTACTCTGCAGCAAAGCAGTCCAGCTTTAAATGTGTAACCAAACCCTATGAATCAACGTTGTTAGTTATCTATGATTGGATCAGAGGACACGAGCATCCTAGCCTGGTGCAACCAGACCATCGTACTTCATTTCATTTGTACAGAAGGTCTGGAAGTACTGTAATTAGCAAACGTTCACTCACTTGGAGGCGGGTGTCTGTTAAAGTTTAAAACTATTGGATCTGCCCAGTGCCACTCTGGATTAGCCAACCAATCACATAACGTTTGGTCGTCACGTGTGTCATGAGCCGGCTTCTGGCCACTGGAGCGCGACTTCGACGTCATCGTTCTCAGCCACTTGCTCTCTTCGCTGATTGGACACAGAAATTTGTTCGAGCAGAATCCATCTAATACGCCCCGTCACCAGACTGACTACTGAAGGGAAAATGAAATTTGGCCGGAAGTAGGAAGGCGGGCGCAGCCAGGCTACGAGCATCCTGCACTCCCATGAGCTTTCCTCTAAAGGGAAGGTCTACTGAGGGCACTCACCAGCCTGAATTCTCCAGGAGATTGCGCTGGATGGGCGGTGGGACAGAGCAGGCGTAGTAGCCCATGCCGATGTAAGACCTCCACACTTTGTTCTCTGATGCAATCTTCTGTAGAGTCTCCAGAATCTCATTTTCACCTGAAAAAAAAAATTTCATGTGCGATTAGAATTTGGTCTTTTGCGTCCCTGGTGTGCATTATACCGCAGGGTAGGGAGTCGGGACACGTGACTGAGATTTGTTTGCTTATTGGACAGCACAATTGCATTTACAGGATGTGTGGCTTGATTCAGGTACTTCCTGCATATTTCTCATTGGATTGAAAGACACTTTTGAACATCAAAATATAAAATAACATATACAGTGATGGATGTCTGAATACAGTGTTCTCCATCAATCTAATAAGAAGTCATATTTACTGTTTAAGTTACATTACTAAGTCACAACAGACTTCAGACTTAGTTTTATATTTATCCTTGCAGAGAGTGCTAGTATCACATCAGGAATCAATATTGGCTGAGTTGAGGAATCAGAATCATTCTTTTTGGTTCATAGCTAGCACATGGTTATTATACTCATGGTTTCTTTCCCCCCCATGTTCAGTTATTTAGCCTCATTCCCCAGTGCTGTAAGGAAGCTCTGCCAATGCACAACCAGCCTCAAAGATTCCTCTGGCCTTCCTGGCTGCCTAGCAACTCCAAGGAATGGACAATACCGCCCGCCTGAACAGGGAGCTCTAAATACTCCCGTTTTACAGAAAAAAAGAAAGGCGCCTCTGAGTGACAGGGACCGTAGCCAGCATACAAGTGGATATTCACAGCTACTTATCCACATTCAACATCTGCAGACGTGTATGGGAGGGGTAGGTGTATTAGCCAAATTTGTTTCAAAAAGTAAAAATGTATCTTTAGGGATTAGGAACAGGTTCAGGGTGAGTGTGTGTGTGTGCGTGTGTGTGTGTGTGAGAGAGTTTGTGTCAGTAGGGAGGACAGCTTTCCCATGGTCCCCGGAGTTTTACAGAGCAGCGAAAAAAAGCCTGATTCAGACACATCCAGGAGGTCTATTGTTAAAGAGAGAATCCCTCGCTGGCTTTGCAAACCGAAGCCCTCCAAAGCTGAACAAGCAGAAAACCAGCAAGGCCTCCAGTTTGTTCCTTCAGCATGGCTTGTTGCATTATGAAAGAGGACGTGCCAAAGCAAGGGCAGATCAGAATGACAAGGTAATATTAAATATAAAACAAAATAAAAAAAGATGATCTCTATTGGTGTGAAAATGACTGACTCCACTTTATGGTTGCAGACTCATGCAAAAGAGTTGCGTCGGCATTTTTTTTAATCATACACAATCACACACAGTGTTTTATTATGTATAATTTGTACTAAAGTCTATACTTGGTAATACAATCAGTATTATCAATGGTGCAGCATGGACAAGATTACATTGAGAACTGAAACATCCATCAGTCGATTAACATAACATTATTTTGTAACTATATTGATAAAGGTCATTATAGCCTACAGTAAATCATTTCAAAATCAACTGTGAATTAAAATGATTCAACTACATATATAGGCTATTTTAAGAGTTATGTCACATGTAATCCTTAACAATGCAATCGATTTCATTTAATTGAAAGTTTATTAGATTGTTTTGAACATGAATCTGTATATATTTAGGATATGAAGAAATGTGTTGTGTAGATGCTTGAAAAGATATTAGGCCAAGCTCTTATCATTATTGTTGTTGTCGAGATTATGATTTCAACAATGCTGCTAATTCTGCACACTAAGGAAATAACAAAAACACATCATTTATGTAGCATTTCATCATTTATACAACTGACAGAAAATCTGCTAAATTTTACAGAGGGGGATGGATTTATTAAACTCATTGCCAAATCTTATCTATTGTTTGTTGGAAATCCGCTATGATTAAACCGCCCCAGTGCTGTGTCTCAATATTTTATTTCTAGGAAATGAGCCGAATAACAGGAAGACCCATTGCATAGGGTAAAACGAAAGAAAAAACACAGCCCAGGCAAATGCCATGCAAAACATATAAGTCACCTAATTAGGAAGCCCATCGGCTGTGATGTAATGTGAACGTTGTA
The DNA here is from genome assembly GCA_949357725.1 of Hyperoplus immaculatus. Classification (NCBI taxonomy): domain Eukaryota; kingdom Metazoa; phylum Chordata; class Actinopteri; order Uranoscopiformes; family Ammodytidae; genus Hyperoplus; species Hyperoplus immaculatus. The sequence continues at coordinate 29,044,225 of OX442351.1, forward strand.
ACCAGATTGAACTGGACTTGGGACCGGAGCTTCAAGGCTAAACTTTACACTCCAGTTGCCATCCTATGAGCATCGGCTTCCCAACAGGAGATTGGTGCCGCTCGCCGAGTTTCGCAAAAACAACTCCTAATATGTTCAAAGGAAGACTTAACAGGGGAGAGCGCTCCACGGCGCACAATAGAAGTGCAACCTACATTTCAGCCACTCACTTGGCAGCATTTAACGACAGCTTCATGTGGGAAAACCTCCGCGTGCACAAATAGCTTGAGACGAGTTGGATAAATATATTGTCTTTAAAATTAATTGTGATGGTATTTAGCATTTAAAAATCGGGTTTGGCACAAGTGCATCGAGATTGATCATGCTAGCCTTTCAGCAATTGGATTTTAATGTCACACAAATGTTATTATGTCAATGAGAAATATTTTCATATAAAAAGGTAAACTTACAGACAGGATCATCCATTTTCATAGCCCGCTGCATGCGGATGGAGCTTGGAACTGTGTTCTCGATTAACTCGTCGACAGACTGATGGTGGGAAAGAAAACAGACAAAAGCGCCCAACACATGGCTGTATGAATACAACATATCATCAATAGATGCTTAAAGCAAATGTGTACATGCTGTAATGTGGTTTATTAAAAAAGTGTGTTTTTCCGCACATTTTTTCTGGGGGAGGGGTAAATCTTTAGTTCATCTTACCTCGAGTCCCAAAGCATCCAGCATTTCTCTCTTCTCCCTCTCACCTGGGCCGATGTGCCGCTCAGCAAAGTCATCGTGTCTGGGCAATATTCTCTCTATCTGTCTGGAAGAGACGGCCGCGGAGGTCCTCAGACCCCGGGCTGCTGTTGGTAGGGATGCCCCGCTGTTCCTGCACTGAAGTTTCCAAACCACGCGGCTCTTGTCACTCAGACGCCTGCATGGTGCGCTGGGTTTAACCGACTTGGCCAAGAAGATCCCCCAGGACTTGGCGCAGCTCTGCATCTTTAAATCACTTCGCAAGACAAGTGTGTATATAAACTGGTGACGCCTTGTCCTCCCCTCGCTCAAGCACTGTTTCCCCCCCTACTGAGACTGATGCGATTCCTGCACTAGGCTACTCTCTGCCAACTCCTTCAAACTGCAGAGTTTTATACAGTTGCACAAGAGAGCGGGCCAATCAGAGCAGAGATCCTCCATGACGCGGCGAGGAGGCACGGTCAAACAGCTGCTAAACTTTCTCACGTGCCCACTGGCCAACAGCAGTAGGAGGAATAACCTGAAGTATACCCTAGATCACTACAGAGATACTATCAAGGTGCAAGGCTGAATTTCAAAGTCCAGCCTGAACATTGAGCTCTCACAGGCTTTGAAAGACGTCAAGGTGTGTTCACTTAGTGAGTTAGACTAAGCATAAGAAATGGATGGTACATTATGAGTATGACAATAGACCTTCTGGCATTCACCCAATGACCAATGAACTAACAAAGGTGGTTTAGTTACTTAAGTATAGTGCTAGTGCCTGTTCCAGTTCCCGTTTTACAAAAAGTATTGGATGGAAAACATCTTTTGATCCGTCATCATGAGGACAGGAGTCATGCAAACTTGTTTTTAACTGTTTGTTGCATTGGTTCAATGTTATGAGGTATTTTTAAGGCTATTGCACAAGTGATTATGAAATTGATCAAAAAGTCCTTCTGGAAAGCCCTCAAGAAGTGTAACTGACGTGTAGACCTATAAGTCTGTAAGTGTGTGAGAGGAAACCTCAGAGATTGAACCTATGATTGCATGTACAAGGCTCTTTGTTTACATTGAAGATAAATCCACCCAAATGCATCTGTGGTGATTGCGGATCAGCAGCTCGGAATACAGGTTTGACCACTACAGGTGCATTTTGGGTAAACACGTTGGCATCAAATCACCAGAGTCACATCCACACTCAAAGGGAAAAGTACTTATTAATAATACCACTTCATCTCACAGGCTTTAGTTACATTTCAAATTACAACTTTTCACACCCTTCGTCTTCAGTGAAACCCATGTCTCTCCATATGTTCTGCTGACTGATTGAAGGATGAAGCGTTCTTTAATTGGTTGAGAAAATTCTTCTTTTTACATAATAAACCTTTTCAATCCAACCTGCATTGGCTGCGAACTGTAGGCTATAATAACAAAAATGAAAACAGGGCTATTTTTCTTAGCTTTTTTTGGTTCTTACAGGACACTGAAAACAATGATCTTATAGAAAACGATGCAGCCGGAAAAAGCAACATTGCAGCAGGAATATTAATGCAGATACATCAGATATACTGTATAGTTATAGGAAAACACTGACACTGCAAATTGAGTTCTTTCACTTTTGATACTTTGAGTCCAATTTGCTTTTAATACTTACATACTTTTACCTATGGTTCTGAATGCATGACTTCACTTTAGATGTGGTGGACTATTTCCACAGTTACTTTTACAAAAGTTAAGAACCTCAATATGTGGCAGAGGAAACATCAATGCACAGTGGATTGTATTCAATACAACTCACATAATGCTGTTATTGGCCTTATGTTATTCTGTACCAACACAAACAAGCCCCAGAAGTTGTATTTCCATCAGCTGTGGCCAAATAAAAAGCTGCATTTTCCCCTGTTGATCTTGTTTCACTTTCCCCTTTGGTAGCAGATGAGGCCTCCAAGAATTATTTCCATATGTGGGGGTGGAAAGAGGACCGGGGAAGGAGTTTTAATAGTTTAAAAAGCAGCTTGGCAGTTTGACTGAGGAGCCAGGTCAATCCTGCAAATTTATCTTTATGTGTATCTGTCGGTGTTACATTAGGTCATTTATTTTCCTCTTGCAATGTAAAACAGGTTTACTTTGTGTACATAGCATGTAGCACGTTTTCATGAACTGTTTGTCTGAGAGCCCATGATTTTTAAGCCATGCCGATAAATTATTACCATATGCACAACAGTACTGGTAAATAAGAGAAAAAGCGGCCCAGCTAACATTGAGTCTCCGGGCCTCTCTTGCCCTGATGCAAAACCATCCACCCTTCTCGTAGCAGCTGGTCGTCTACCTGCCTACCCATACATGTAGATTCACTCATAGATATGCATTGTTTTAATGAGCGGTTTGTCAGAGGGCACAGGATTTCTAGCGGTGCCCCTTTGTTATTACTGTATGCTCAGTACAGCTGCAAATAAAAGAGAAAACTGATGTGCCGTTACTTTATTATCATTATTTCACTACTAATGTGGTACCAGTAATCTGTGTACTTGTTCTGTGTGCCAGTAACTCAGTCCAGTCATGATTGTTTCCCCTCTTTTTGGCAGCCACATGAGTCATGCCTCTGGAAGTAAGCAGAAGATCAAAACATGTTTTCTCCTGAGAGAGCATTACATAAGTTAAAGTGAGCTGTCTGAGATGCACATACATATGATACAACACACCCTAAGAGCTTTTTGACTTGTTAATGTATTTACCTAATGTATAGATTAATAGGTTGTTCTTTGTTTTGAACTCATTGAAGAAATGTCCTTTTAATGAGGGCAGCTCAAGACTTCCTACTGCATTTGATTGTACATCATTCATTCATAGATACAATTACAACCGAATATGTTGTGTACGGACTGTTTACTGACAGGGTAGTACAGACAGTGAGAGTGCATTTCAAAATACTTCTTAAATGTTTTGGAGAGCTCTTGCGCAATAGTTCAGTAGGGCAGGAACATAACTCAAAACATAACTCGATACCGACAAATTCTCAGTCGGCGTACTTTCAAGGACATTTGCCAGGAGTATCTTGTGACCTCAGGCAAGACTGCTGAGCTGAAGAAAAAAGGATCTATTGGATGGAGAAAACACACAGGATTACAGCATCTCTAATGGTGCCAGAAAGATTTGTACTTTTTTAAGTGAGTGTTTATACCTATAAAATATGGTACAAAAATAATTTTGTTCTACTCAAACACAAACATCGTTGAATCGATAAAATAGGGCCAGGGTGGTGTGGATCACCATTTATATTATATATATATAGATTATTAATCTGTCTACCAGTACATATCCGCCAGTGGCAAACAAGTTATTTTGTAAATGCAGATAACCTTTATTGACTATGTTAAATTTATATTTTTAGTGTCAATCACTGAAAATACTGCTGTTTATTTTAAGGGAACCAGATGTCACAGGCCGAGATGCTGGCGCTTAACTTTGCTTTGTTTACATCGAATGTTATTTAATGAAGTGTTAAAGCAATAAACTGCAACTCTTGCTTGATTTTTTCAGGCTGCTTGTAATATGTGTAACTTTGGAACCAATGCCTATTATTATTATTATTATTATTATTATTATTATTATTATTATTATTATTATTATTATTATTATTATTATTATTATTATTATTATTTGCATTAGAAAATGAAAAGCAAAATTAAGATGACAAATTATTATAAAAGCGTCAGAAAAAAACTGACCTCTTTTGGTTGCTACAGTTTCTGAAATATGGACTAATAACAAAGCTTCTGTATCCCTCTGTACTGATAATGTTAAACAAAAAGTATACCTGTTATCACTATACTGTGTGATTATAGTCAACAGAAGGAATGACTTTAATGCAAGCCACAGGTGGAATGGCAAAGACAGTCTATCCAAGCACAACAAGTATTTCACATTCTTTATGAGCACAATCAGCACTAAATGCCTGCTATCAGCGCCCTTGTTCCTCAGTCTGTGATATTCACCAACAGACTCAGATATGGATTTGATGAGCTGGTTGTTGGAACAGCATCCGTTTTTAATGCACCAATGTTTTTCACTTCCATTGGCCTTCATGTTTTATTTTCTCGCTAAATGGGGATTTTTGCCCTTGACATACAGGTATGTAATGATAAATCGATTACTCTTATTTTAAGATATTTCAAAAGCAATGGGTCAACTAATTTATTAGTGTATTTCAGGGGACTGAAATCCACAAGATCCTAAACTGATTCATGTTTATTCAGTGTCCCTCGTGTGAAATAGTTACTCCAAATGGAACAGAACATTTTAACAGGGGATACAAAACTCTTTGAAAGTATTTATGCGAAATATGAAGAAAAAAAGTTTAATCAAATGTATTTATATATACTTCATATTTATTTCATAATCCTTATGTAAAATTTTTTTTACTATATTTGTCAAATAAATAGCATGCCAAATATTAATCCATTGACACCACAGCAAAATGTTTTCCAACCAACCAAATATATCCAGATCATGAATTTCTATGTGCAGGTACCTGTTTGTTTCTGTTGGAGGATGTGTCCTGGCCGTTGTCACAATGGGTGTCTACAGCACAATCCTGTTCATCTCCACCGTTGCCTTCCTTCTGCTGGTGTGCTCTGTGGAGGCCGGCTGTATCCACACCTGGGTGTTTGGCATCCAGATGTTATGGCAAACCTTCTGGCACCTGCTCATACAGTACAGGGAATACTACCTGCATGAGCCTGTCTGCATCAGGTACTAGTACTAACCCCTAAGGCAGTTTGTCGGTTTGTAAGCCGACACCTTTCCAGTGTCATCTGTGTTTTTCCTTTTGTCAAAAATCGAATGGGCTGGAAAATCGGATCGAATGGGCTTTGGAGCAAACTGTGTAGGTAAAAGTCTTCAGTGAGATTAGTTGACAGTAACAAAGAATAAAATACCACAAGTCTTACCCTCTGAAATGCATAGCTGGAAAAACATCACTCGGAAGAGAAAACAAATGCTCGACTGGAAAGCAGTATTTGGAATTTGACAAAACAATCCAACCCCAAGGCCTATTAAGTAGTAGGTGACCTGGATCTTTTGACCACCTCACACTGTCCTCATTGGCAGAGTGGGTGTGAATCAATTGTCATAGAACTGTACTGTTTCAAGCTTTCTTCTGGGAATGTCCTTCCATGTTGACTTTCTGTCAGAAGTTTCCAAATCCGAAGAATCAACTTCTGACATGATCAGAGCAGAGATTAGTTGAACTTTGAATCTTATTTATTTGATGCTGTTAATCTCTTTGCTCTGGGTAAACAAAAAAAAACATAAAATGCATACAGAAAAGACATTAAGGACTATGTCATCTCAACAACCATCTTTTGCACTTCCAGGTTGTTCTTGGCGGTTTCCTCTTTGATGCTGCTCACACAGAGGGTCACCTCAGTGTCCATGGACCTCCAGGAGAAGAGAGTTGCGCTTACGTTTAATTCTTCATCCGAAAGCAAGACTTGTGTGATGCTTCTGCCTCTCGTCAGCTACGTTCTCAACTTCACCACGCTGCTCGGAGGCCCGCTGTGCTCATACAGCCGGTTCCTGTCCCTGATGGAGGGAATCCACCTCAACCCTCCACCTAATCCACTCTGGGTTGTCTCCCTAAAGATGGTGCAGGTGTTAATGCTAGAGTGTGTAAGGCATTGTCTAGTCCGTTTCCTCAAACACAACAGCTATGATCCCTCCAAATCTAATCTTCTCTATGGCATCCTGTGGGTCTGGGTTCTGGCCTTGGTTTTGAGGATCCAGTATTATTCTCACTGGAGGGTCAGTGAATGCCTTAATAACACAGCCGGCTTTGGCTTTTGGGGAAGTTCACCGGGAGATTCCGATTCAGACTGGAGCAGGCTATCCGATGGCGATTTCTGGACCATCGAGGGGTCGAGTCGGATTTCAGAATTCGCCCGTCGATGGAACGCAACAACAGCCTCGTGGCTGCGTCGGCTGGTTTACACGAGGTGCAATCGTTTCCCGTTGCTCATGACTTTTAGTTTTTCGCTGTGGTGGCACGGTTTGCATTTAGGTCACTTTGTGGGAATGTTGACCTGGGCCGCGACAGTGAAAGCAGATTATCATATACACAGGCACCTTCACCGGATGCTTTCACCAACATGGAGGAAGATCTACAACGTTTTAAGGTGGATAAACACGCAAATGATTGTTGCTTTTATTGTCATAGCAGTAGAATTAAGAGATATGTCCGGTTTGAGACTTTTGTCTGCAACGTACATATTTCTGTGTCCATTGTTTAATATAATCCTGCCCTTTATCCTGATAAAACTCACCCCAGTTTACTAAGGTAGACTTGTGAACACACTTCCTTACTGTACCCTAACCCTTTGTATTTGTGATATACATGTTCCACTCCACTACAATAAGACAAGCTTGTTCTGTTATCAATATATATTTTAACCATGTGGATGCAATTGTCTAACTTTATTGTATTTTTTGTATTTGCTTTCTTTGTCGTGGTTGTTGGTTGGAGAGCCAAATATTGTGTTGTTGAAATTGAAAAATATATATATATTGTGTAACAGTTGCATTATTTACGGCATAGCAATTAATAGTTGTATGCAAATTCTTAGGGAAAGATGAAATTTGAAACAATTTTATTCAATAATCCAGCCGAAACTCCTAAATAAACTGGACCTCTGGGGTAAGGGAAACAACATTTATAGGTTGGTTAAGGGTTGATCCCTGCAACAATAAACTGATTGCTTTTGAAATTTAAAACCAAGTTTTTTTATATTGGCTTTGAAAACTAGAAAAAAACAGCACTGAACTCTGCATGTCTGTGCATCCTTATGTTTCTTTCCTCACATTTTGTTGGTGTGTGAAGACAGCATGTATATAACCTATGATTACTCTCACCAAGCCCTCATAAAATAATTGGCAACGGTTTGCTGCAAACAAGCTCTGACACAACGATTGTCACTGGCTCCCTCCAATGAAAAGACATGCAGGCGAATGAACTGAAGTAAACCAGTGAGTCAAAAACTATCATTATCCTTCATTTGTTTATTCTAAAAGACCAGGAAATACTTTGTTAGGTGGCCTTTGGCTTCTCTCTGCCCCCTAGTGGTAACAATTGATCATTGAATCTTAGAGTTGTTCTTAGCAACATTAACATTTCCCCAATTTTTGCATGTGTATTGTGACTTAATGTTGCTCATTTTGTGTGTGTATGTGGGGGAAATATATTGGTATGTAGGTATTTTCTTTAAAAATTCAATCTAAACGATCCCCAGCTGAAAGTCAATTTCAAAATCAACAAATATAACTTAAGTTTTCCAAGCAAATACATTTATTCCAATAACTTAATGGAGTGGGTCAAAAATCATATACCTGCATCATTGTGGTGCTGTACGTTGCTGTCCTGTACATGTAATAAAATGTTTGCTCTCATCTAACTGCTTCCTCATTTTGCAGCAAAGTCTCTCTTCGTTCTTTCCACAAATTGCCGGCAACAATGCCCAAAAATAACAACAGTCCAAGGTTTCTGTTGGAGACAAATTTCTTCCAGCAGTCCCCTGGATTATTAATGTCCAACGTGTAAATCTAAAAAAGAGAGGAGAATATACAATGTTGGGTCGGGATAATAACAACTAATATAACTGTACTCTAATAATTAACCCTTTGACAGTGAGCATTCAGGCTACGCTGTACATCACTATCGTTCTCACCTGATGCGTTAGGTGAATGCCCACTGTGGACAGCACGGCATAGTAAGGGAGGGTCTGTTCAGCATTCACCCCGGCTGCTACCAGTCCTGACATCATGGCCACCGTGAAGGCACTCAGCCAAGGTTTGGTTTGCTCCTGGAACCTCAGCGCAGTAGATTTGAGACCCAGCTTGGCGTCGTCCACCTTATCCTAATCATCAAAGACAGAACAGAGGACTCAATCAATAACATCCTTCTTTAAAATGGTGTGTTTTAAGCTTATGTTCTCTTCTACGAGGGCAACAATAGAAGTTTAACATTTAAATTTAAATAGATGAACTACAGCTCCTCTGGAAAAAAATAAGAAGACCAGTCTGGATTTTTCTTCAATCTTCATCACGTCATTACTTAATGGAAATGCTCTAAATGACAATATGTTTATTGGGAATTTGGTATAAATAGTGTCAGTAGTTTAAAGAATAAAACCAAAATTTTAATTTAACTCAAACAAATACCTATAAATAGTCAAATGAGAGACACTGATCGTTTGGAGTGGTCTCTTAAGTTTTTTCCAGAGAAGTATGTATTTAGTAAATTTGAGCTATAAAGTTGAGACAATTTCAAGTTAATCCGGGGAGCTGCAAATTTCACCTGATGAGCATATATCGTGTCATATATCAGCGTCCACATCACTCCAGAGAGATACAGCGGGAGGCACACGGACCAATCACAGTAGCCCTTAACAGCGGACCAGCCAAGCAGCGCTCCCCAGTTGAAAGTGAGGCCTTTGCAGAAGGAATAGAAGCAACATGAGACCAATTTAGGCTGCTTTGCTGATGGAAAGATGTTCTGTATTTACTGTGAATGTACAAAACCACAGGCTGTTCGTATGAAGCACGTACCCAACACAAGCTGTGGCCAGTAAGTGATCCTCTTCATCAGTGGGTAGGTGAAGACGAGAGATAATGATGCAGCACCCAAAGCTATGCTGAGAAGAATACAGAGGGTCCGAAGTACAAAATGATTACAGATTAAATGATAAGAATTTGGCTTTTTATTGAACACATAAGAGATATTTATATGATTTCTTTTTTTTAAGTTAATCAGAGAGATGTTTTAGTGCTTCAAATCAAATCATATCAGTTATTTAAATAGCCAATCATCACACATATTCAGTGTTGAAGGGCTGCTGCAGCTTGTGCAACCCCACCAGATGTCACTGTGCTGCTGATCCTAAAGCCCATTTAATAAATTTTCAGCAAAGAAAAAAAAAACGTATTAAATCACATATTAAACCCAAAAAATATGTATTTAAATAAATGACAGCTTAATCAATGAAGCCCAAAGAACGACACAATGATGAGTTATTTGTTCCATCTTCTCTGCTGTTGTCTTTAAAGTAATCATGAGGATCACTCGTTACCTGTAGTAGTTGAGACACAAGAGAACACCAAGTGCCAAAGAGAGCTGCCCTCCAAGGAAGACCAGAGCCTGCATCTGAGAGATCTCTCCTGAAGCAATGGGTCTAGTGGACGTCCTGGATACCTACACCAAAACATCATCGCTTTCATTTAGACAGTGCAGAAACCATATAAGAAATGTGAACTTCTTGCTGTTATAAAGTCAGAAGAAGGGTGACACTGACTGTATGACTGGTATTGGTATTATGTGAATGGTCATGCATTAGTTTCACATACTTTTTTGTCAAAGTCTTTATCCCACATGTCATTGATGGTGCAGCCCGCTCCTCTCATCAGCAGAGCCCCCGTACCAAACAGGGTGAGGATGCCCAGGTGAGGGAGGCAGCCGGGGTCGGAAGCTAAAGCAATGCTCCATGTGCATGGGAGGTACAGCAGCCATGTTCCTGCATTACACAAACATAAACACACAGCACAACTCAAGTGACGAAAACAAGAGATAAGCATCTAAGCAAAGCTATGAAGAAAATAAAACATTTACTATCAGAAACGTCCAAAACCGACAGTATTAGGTTGATGTGTGAGTGTGTGTGAAGCCGCTTATTTTTTTGGAAAGGAGGATGTGAGCTCCCCCTGCCTTTCCAAAGACATCTAAGATTAAAACCGATGCCTGAACTTTCCATTTCTTTCACAACCACTCACCACTACATAATGCACTCTTTGAGCTCAAGCTTTTAAAAAATCCATAGGTGCGGCACAGTTCCAATTAGACCTTGAATTGGATATTTATGTGTAAATGTACATTAGAATGTTATGTGTGGTCCAAACTTTTCTGTTTAACGTTTAGATACAGACTTACAGAAGTAGATCTAGTTACATTTAGGTAAGTGTTTGTTTATAAACAAATATTGGCAAATTATTATTTTATATCTGAAACATTATCCCTATAAATATATTTTTTTTAAACATACAGAGAAAGATGTGATCACCATTACAAATGAAAATACGAACCAATAGGTTTGTCCAGCCTCATCAGTCGGAGATACGGCTGGACAGGCGCTGGTGCTGAATTGACAATCGTAGCAGCCGATAAACTGAACGATCTTCTCCCACAGTGCTGCGATTCATTTAGTCTGAGTGAGGGGCGGATGGCACCCTGGCTGTTAAACACTCTCCTCAACACACTGGAATCTGAGTGGACACCATCTCTACTCCTCTGTCGGTCCGTATGTAGAAGGCAGTTTGACAGAGGGTAAAGACAGGGGGAATAAGTCCCATGGTGAATCCTCTTCAGGACATTCAGAGAGACGTGGTTAAACAGCTTTGCAGGGAGCATGGTGTCTTTGTCTCTGAGCTCACACTGACATGATGTTGTTTTGTGCTCAAGAAATGTCACCCCTGCACACAAGAGGCAGGCACGCGCGCACGCGCACACACACACACACACACACACACACACACACACACACACACACACACACACACACACACACACACACACACACACATACACACACACACACACACACACACACACACACACACACACACAATGGTTTGTCAGTAGCTTTTCACAGAGGAGGACTGGTTTGCTGCAACATACACTTCCCTTTGTGCTGCATTGAATCAGCTGCACAAACATTGTGAGAGATGGAGCTGCCTCCTCTCTATCTGTTCGTGTAGCTGCAGCATTGAGTATTAAAACATTCTGATTAGCTGTTGCTGGTAAACGTGAGTTAGCTTAAACGTAGATAGTCATTCTGAAAATGGTACGCACTCATATTTTAGTCATACAGTAAAAGCTGAATGGACAGTAATGTTAGCCACTCTATCTTAAATTAGTCTAGCTGTTTAAAGATAGTATTAACGTATTGTTATGAAGCGAAAACAGTGAGGTGTAGCGGTGAAACTTACACTGTAGGTTACACGGCTGAGGAAATATCACATGCAAAGTAGACTTGTCACTTCATAGGTCACTACTGGTGGGTCTTTTCCATGGAACTATTTTCCTGTTATGGTGCGTCCGATATATCGCTCCGGAAGAAAGAGTGTCACTACGCGGAACCAATGACAGCACTGATAGACAGCAGTGATAACTGTGGGGGCGAAAGGTTATTTAGAAAAGCATGTTGAAAACAGAATCCACCTGCAGTATAACCAACTTCTTAAGGAAATTATAATATTAAACGACATTAAGATAGAAAGACTCAAATATTGTAAAGTTTCAGCTATCTTATTAAAGGACTGCATTGGGGGCTATGTTAGGCTATATTTGTATCATCAGCTTCAAAACACCATATTCATACCATTCCTACTAATAGGCCCACACTTTCTGTCAAAACTTTACGTTTTTTTTGCATCACTGTACAATTACCATAAACAAGTTAACCAAATGTAACAATAAAAACAATTAGGCCTATAACTACACATGCGTCCAACCAATGCAATGCCCAGGCCATTAGATCAAGGAAGATGAGTTATCTTAAAAAATCGGCTGACACTAAATTAAATGATCTCCATTTCTATTTTTAGTGTTATTAAAAGTAGTTTATTTTAATGAATAGTCTGAACAGATAAAGTTTTTGAACTGCAAAATATATTATATGTATAATGTATATTTATATTTTTCTTGAATTTTCTTGGAAGTTGTCTGGGCTGTAAAAGTTTCCCCAAGAAAAATGTGCACATAGGGAGGCTGAAAAACGAGAATAACTGCGAACAGCTCCCTGATAGCTCTGCATGGTAACAAACATGACGCAAAGTAGCCTAATATGATTTAAAAATATTTTAAAGTAGGGATGATTATTTTTTGATAGAATTGAGTAAAAGAAAATTGCGAAACCAGTCAAATGGTTGAATTTGGGTCGAATTTGCCCCTGATTTTGCAATTAAAGCACGCCTGTTTTGTTTGTTTTCCAAATGCTGATTAGCCACTAATCTTTATTAAAATATGACATGCCTCAATAATGAAATAATAAAATTAAGCATGATATTGATACAATGAAATAATTTTCTGTGTTAATTACAATTCACAATAAGCATTCATTTAAGTTAAATTCTTTTAGATAGTTACTGTATTGTTTATCAATATGGGATGCCATATGCCTTAGTTTTAACTTTCTCTATTCTACTGGCAAATTATTTAACGAAACATATATAACTCATTTTCTTATTGTTAGGCCTACAATATTACAAAAATAAATGTTTAAAAAAAAGCTTTGGTAATTTCTAATGTTTGAATTTTAAGGAACAAGTAGCCAACGGTGAATGTATTTTTTTTTTTTAGTACGTCTGTCTTTTTTTCTAGTGAATTAGGTTCAATCTAATTTAGTCTTTTATGATTATTTTAATGCACATAGTGAGCTCTTCCAACCTTTATTATTTTGAAGGTTCACTCACTGGAAGTCGCGGTGTCGCTGAGATCCTGTCATGTTGTTGTTGAAGCGGAAGCAGAAGCCAGAGAGAGAGACGTACTCGCGGGAAAAATGGCGGAAATGTGTGCTCTCTTTCGTTTATCAACAATATCGTTTCATAACATCTCCCCGTGAGTTTCACCCTCTGCCCCACTGCATGGGTGAGTTACTTTATCATGTGTGTGCATTGAGTGTTTTATTACGGTGTATTTGTGACATCGTGTCTTTGTTTGCGTTGTTGAGAGAGTTCGTGGCAATTAGATGGACTGAATTCGCTTTACGCCTCTTTCCTGTTGAATGTACCTGAGACTGAGTGATAGTTAAATCCAGGGCCACACGCCCTGTTCAGTTGTTTTTGCCCCCTTACTTACTTAAGAAGAGGAGTTTATCTGTTGTCAATGTTTTATTTATTAAATCCCCTTTGAAGTCCTAAGTAGTGCACTTAAATTTAACAGTAATGCAGTAGTAGCTACTTTTGTAACTTGAGCAATGCCATAATGTTATGCTTTCAATCCTTTAGGTGTTGCACAGTTGGGTCTGCGTAAAACTCTGGTTTTAGAGAGGAATGCAAGATGCAAAAAGGTATTTATGACAGTCAATTATCTGTGCAATGACGATACGGTTGTTTCAATGTAGTGCATCTAGTTGAGTATTCAATATAATCTCTTATTTACTCTCCTCAGAGTCAATGCACTTTTCCACTTCTGGTACCGTGATTCAAGATCAAGCTGTTTCTCCAGAATCCTCGATTAAGCCTCTGGAGTGTAGTCACTGTACGCTTGCCTTCAAATCCAAGGTTTACCTTTTTGAACACCTCAACAAGGAGCACGGCTTTGCTGTAGATGCTGCTCTCAGAGGAGCCGGTTTGAAATGTGCTGAGACTAACAAAGCCGACGCTGACAACAGTAGCAACGGTTTAGGAGGTAGCTTCGAATGCCAGCAATGTAATTTTAAGGTTTGTAGTCTGGATTATTTAAACCAACATGTAAAAATATGCCAGAAGAATCTTTGCCATTCTGAAATCCCAGAGACTAAAAAAGCTGTCATTACAAAGCAGCACAAGGAGGCTGCAGCAGCGAAAGACATTCCCACAGTCCCCTCAGTTATGTCTACCTCAAAAACTAAATGCCCACTAAACTCCTCAAAGGATTTGAAAACATACAAGAGGCCATTGGAAACCATCACCAAGTACTTTAAGCCTTCATCTGCATCAAAAGGAAAACCCCCGGTGCAGTTAGCGGAAAGCCCGTTGCCTTTTGATAGCACCAAGGAAACCCTCATTCTACGAGAATCCCCTTCAAGCTCCAGCCCAAACAGTAGCGGTGTGTTTAAAGTCACTGCTAAACCCACCATTGATTTGTCGAATTATTCTATCCATCCTCACCGGTCTTTGTTAGTTGACCACCTTAAAATTCTGGACCTGAGATCACCAAACAATTCAACAACTGCTGATGATATTGACACGAGGACCAATAATGAAATGCTAAGTGGTCCTCTTGCTAAAAAAGCAAAGTTAGACAAAGCAAAAACAGACATTTCCGACAAAGCCAACACAAGTAAACCACAATCATTGAGCAGCCGAGAGTTGTCCTTTGAATTCAGCGAAGATGACGAAGAAAAAAATGTTGACCTCGTTAACGGAGACACGGAAAGCTCAGACATTTTTATTTGCAAGCATTGTGACCACAGTAATGAAAGCTTCAGGAAATTGGCTTCCCATTATCAGAATAGTCACCCTTATGTAAGATATAACATTGTCTACATTAAGGATCCAAGTGATCAGAGTGCTACCTTTCGTTGCCTGGATTGTCCAGTGGAGTTTCCAAGTGTAGCTGACCTCAAGAGACACTACTCTGAAAAGCATCCAGAGGCCCCAGATGTATTCACGATGCCAGCACGAGAACTAAATTTGGTTTTCAAATGTTTTGAATGTCCATTTACGATCGGTACATCGAAGATCTTGGAAAGCCATTACGAAGAAAAGCACCCACAACATAAAGTGGAAAGCCACTTGATGTATTGCAGGTATTCTGCGTCCACACACCAAGAGGAGTCATTGCAGTTGAATACATATGAAAAAGAGCCCAATCCAGAAGAACCAGGAGGGATTTTTCCTGAGAGTGCCTGTTCACTATACGAGGAAGTCAAAAATCCAACCAACCCTCCAACTGGCGAAGGAGCAGACGTGGCGTTATATTATTGTAGGAACTGTGAGTTTAGTCATAAGTCAGTTGTTGTTTTGCATGTACACTACCAAAAAAGCCACCCAGGTGAAGCGGTCACAATAGACAAGATCAAACTGTCGTGCTCTCGTGTCATGTCTCACACATCGTGGACCAATGAGTCTCCAAACCTTCTGACCATGACGGAAAAACCTACACCCCAAATGAACGTCTTAGATTATTCTACAAGGGGCGACGTTGAGCAGTCACCGAAAAAGAAGATTATTCTGACTTTGAGAAAACCTAAGGCCACACAAGAAGCTTCTGAGACTAACTCTGAGTCTCTCAAAATTAAGAAAGTGGAATCTG
The DNA here is from genome assembly GCA_949357725.1 of Hyperoplus immaculatus. Lineage (NCBI taxonomy): Eukaryota > Metazoa > Chordata > Actinopteri > Uranoscopiformes > Ammodytidae > Hyperoplus > Hyperoplus immaculatus. The sequence goes on from OX442351.1 coordinate 29,060,003, forward strand.
CAGAGGACCTAAGTACAGGAAAGAGGACACCTACCAAAAGTAATGGGGAAATGTCTCTTAAAACGCACAGTTTATCCTACAGTTCACCAGATAAATTGTATAACTGCCAGTACTGCAGCTACTCTAGTAACAACCTCAGGAGTGTTGTTGCTCATCAAAACAATAAACATGTTGTGCATGGATTCACAAGTTTTCAAGATGTCATACAATATAATGAGATGCAGAAAAACAAACTTCCAAATGAAGCTAAAGACTCAGCATGTACTACAGCTCCTAATTCCAAAACTAGTATACAGGTTGAGGTATCTAGTGAAAAGGAACTTCAACATGAAGTCGATAACGAATCTGATGCATCACAGATGGGTGTTAATGCTTTTGCACGTGGAGAAAACCTATTCTTCTGCCAAACCTGCAACTATGGAAATCCAACTGTAAAAGGAGTATACACCCATCAAAGCAAATCTCACTCAAAGGTTGGATACACCAAGGAACGTATTATTGACTATACAGCTTTGCTTCGTGATAAAATCAAAAAATGTACAACTCAAGCAAAGGAGCTGTCCTTTTGTACTAATCTACCTCTTCCTCTGATAAATAAGGGAGACGAATATTTGTTTTTCTGCCACTTTTGCAACTACAGACAGAGAACTGCAGAGAAGGTAGTGCAGCATTCTATCAGAAGACATCGTAGATTTACGGTTAACATCCAGCAAGTCTGTCAGTATACTGCTATGGTTCTCAAAGACAAACAAAAATCGCACCCAAAAACAACTGCAAACCAAAAAGTCAGTCATGCATCCCTTTGGGAAAAGGTCAAGAAAAAGAAAAAGAAGAAAACAACAAAGAAGCTCTGCAAAGTTTCAGCGTCACCCCCAATGAGAGACTCACAAACACAGAGGACCCTTCAGTGCCATAGATGCGAATACAACACTCAATATGTGTATCTTTTGAGGAGACATTTTTGGAAAAGCCACAAGTCAAATCGCTGTACTGCTGAGGTTTTAAAAATGTGTTACCAACAAGGATTTGTACAGGCAGGTTATCACTGTGACTTGTGTGTTTTTTCTCACAAAGAAGCATCAGCAGTCCATGAACATTTCCAGAAAAAACATCCCGGACGTAATCCAAGCCTTGAGTACGTGACTAATCGGTTACATGTGTCCCCTGACACATCCTCACCAAAAAAAACTAAGAAACTTAAAATAAAACACACCGATGACAGTGATGACAACTTACCATCCCAAAGATCTGGACAAAATGAAAACAAGACTTATTCGTGCAGGGCATGTTCATTTAAAGGTAGTTCATTTTCCAGTCTTGGCTGTCACTACCGCGCGGTTCATCCTTGGTCTGTGAAAGAAGACGGCTCAGTCCTGGATGTCATCGACACCACAAGGCTCAGTGCAAACAGGGACGTGGAAGAGAACCATGAAACACCTGGGTTATTCGACACCTACCAAGTGCCTCTTGAGGTGGACAGCTCACCAGATTCATCTGATGAGGCAGCAGTGTCTTCTGTATCGTTCAACTGCTCTTACTGCCCTGCAAGGTTCGATACCCAACACGGTGTCAACATTCACATTGGAATGAAACACCATAATGATGAAAATGTGGATGAAAAGGAGCAAGAACAAGTGAAACTCAAAACACGCATGCATGTCTTTAAGTGTCCACATTGTACCTACGTGAATACCAAATTTCAAGGAGTCCTCACTCACTGCCAGAAGAGGCATCCTGCCCTCGCCCCCAGGGCAGACAGTCTTCACATTGATACGTCCCATTTACACAACTCGGAGGACTGTGTGAAAAACAATGGTCCTGGTTTGAGATTTGGTGGATACATGTGTGAAACATGCCCCAGAATCTTTGTAACGCAGGAGAAGCTGAACCAGCACTGTGAGATGCAACATAATGAAACGGTGCCAAACACGCTCAAAACAGCCCCTAAAACATCAGCTAAGAGTAAAAAAAACCTATCCAACACCGTCTGCAATCAGGGTTCTATATCAAAAGTTTCCTTTCTAAGTAGGAACATGTATTCATTGGTAAGGTGCCAGCAATGCGCATATAGTTGCACCACGAAAAATGCCCTTGATCGACACATGCGTGTTCGTCACAAGAATGAATCTGTTCGAAAGGTTCGGGGTCCTTCATACAATTGTGCCCTGTGTCCCAGTTCCTATATTTTGAAAAAAGCTCTTGGAAACCATTATATTAAGAAACACGGACAGGAAAGTTTCTTAGAATACTATGCTCCACTATACAAGACTGTCCACAGGATGCCAGCGCAAGGATCTGATGGGAACAAAATATTAGTTTACAAGTGTCCCAATTGTCCCTATGTGAATTCTTCCCCCCATGGCGTTCTCACTCACTGCCAAATGAGCCATCCATCCTTTGTAGCCCGGGCAAATGAACTTCAAACAGATGAAATACTTAAAAGCAACATGGTTGGCTGTACGGTGGGAAAAGGATCTAATGAGAGAGGGTACACGTGTAGAAAATGTCCGCAAATGTATATATCAATGAAGAAACTGAAAATCCATTGCGAGACGGACCATGGTAAGGTGAAGGCAGCAGCTCCGGAACATTCTTCTAAAATTGAAAGTGAAAAACAACCCGCTTACATCTCGGATATGTCAGTTTTAGAGGCTTTCTCTTTACAGAACAAAACATCAGCATTGACCACCAAAAGAATGCTCCCCGGCCACCAGTTGGGCACGCCTGAGATATGTCAATCAAACTCACTATTGGAACAGACCCAGGATTTACCCTACAAGTGCAAAATGTGCGCCTATTCGGGATCGTGTCGAAAATACCTGCATGCGCACTACAGAAAGCTTCACAAACTTGGTGTAATGGCCACATTCAATGTGCTAGGGTCATATAACAAACGCAAAAGTTCTTGGGCCCAGCAGCCTGAAACTGAAACTGAAAACGATGGGCCTGTCAAATGTAAGATTTGCCAAAACTGGTTTCACTCATCTCAGCAGCTCCTTGCCCACTATAGTACTTTCCATTCGTTAGATCGCATATTGGACTTCACTGTCTTGTCAAAAGCATCAAAGAGGAGCACGGGGCTTTACAAATGTGCCCTGTGCCAGAAACAAATGAATGGAATTAAAAAGCTGTGTGCTCATCTGGATCGCCACAGAGAGATGGCGCAAATCATGGCAAAGGTGGCAAAGACGAAGGCTTCGGCTGTCGTTACAACAACGCCAGAGGCCAAAGACATCCAAGTAAGTTTACTCCTTCTAATATTGTCATTTAGACACTTGATCCGTTGATATGGTTTAGCTACACTCATTAGTATGAAGTTTAGTGACTGTTGCCTTGTTTATTTTCAGCCCTGTCAACAGGATGAACTGCCCATATTGGAAAATGTGGAGGATCTGGCCCAGTGTAACGTCGTACCAGTGGAGACCTTTACTTTGCCAAGAAGTCCGTCATCACCTTTAAAACCCACTGATGTGGAGCAGCCAGAGCTGGGATCAGGAGAAGACAACCGCACTTGCAAACAGTGTAACCGGACTTTCATGTCATCTAAAGGTCTGCGAACGCATGAGCGCAGCCACGCAACAATGGCGGCCATCGAGAAACTGCCTGCCTCTGTATTAAAGCACAAGTAAGAAAAAACATGGATATTCAAAGTCGTATTGAATGAAAAAACACAAACCAGATAGTCATTCAGAAGTTAGTGATGTGAAAAGTTAGGTATTTCATTGCTTAATACTGTCTTTTAAGATACAAGCCTTTCAAAACAGGTCTCTGATTTGTTCATTACACTTGAATATGTCGCAAACATTCAAATAGCTTTACAAACCTTATTAATAGCATGACAGTATCCTTAATAGAGCATTATCAATACTCTGTAAAATAAAGTATTGATGGAAATAAAATTACACAAATTAGATTTCCTTTTATATCAAGAACCCTCAAGATGTATCTGGTTATTGATGAGCAAACTGTGATTGTATCTGACATTATCTCTACAGCATTGACAAACACGTCCAGTTCAAACCTGGGACCTTAAGGCCTTACTTGTGTAGTCTGTGCCCCTTTCGGTCGACTGTCATGGGCTTGTGGAGGAGCCATTTTCTGAAAAAACATGAAGGTGAGTAACCGCTATCCAACGTACTATTATCTCATATTGAATACATTGGCAATGGTATAATGTTATTATGATGTGTCATATATTCTCGCTTTCACCTCCTATATATTTGTAGCGAATAAATTGAATTATCAACACATTTCTAGGTTGTCTTGATCAGAATGTGGCACATTCAAGGACATCTCGTACATGATGTTAATATGTCAAAATGAACCCACATTAATTAAACCTTTTTAGAGAGTGCTGATTCAACTATGTTCTCCAAAAGGATCCCCCAGTGGAATCAACACCTCTCATAAAATGATTGAATAGTGTCCTTAATACAGTTAAGAGTTATTACACGGCTTCTGTGTTAAACTTTCTACAGATCATTGATATTATTTCTGCTAGCTGGTTTGATCAAGATACCACCAACATCCAGCTAAGTATTGTTAAATATTGGCTGTCACTGGGCAGTGGGCACTTTGTTCAGTACCACTGTGAAAGTTTCCCTATACTGTAAAAAGTACCACATTTAAAGAACTAAGGGAGTGGTAAAAACGGTTAACTATACATTTTGGAATTTACCAGATAGTGACGCCTGTCCTTTTAAAAAAAAGTTGGCTTAGCAACTTTTACTACACAGTTTACACAGCGCTTATATTGCAAGTTTCTGCATTTCATTCCATGTACGTACGTCTGCTGAATGCCCAGATGTCCTTATGGATCCTGCTGAGACTGACATCCAAGATGAGGAGAGCACTCAGAGGGCCGATAAGGAAGATGCATCAGAGGAACTGAACCATTTTCCAGAACTTGATGAAGAACCTGAAATTGCTGAAAGCAAGTCATTCCTATAATGTTTTACTGTCAAAATGTATGTTAAATACACCCGTTCAGTGTCTTTACAGAGACTGTACTTTATTGTTCTTTAACAGGATCGATGTACTTGGAGCCCCCAGATGTGCAGCGGCAGCTGAACCACTATACCTTAATGGCACAGGGTGGTGCTTCTTCTAAAGCATATGTGCAAGACACTAACGTATCAGAGAAGACTCTGCTTCACTGTGAGTTCTGCAATTTCAACAGTGGCCACATACGAAGTATAAGACGCCACTACCTAAATCGCTACGGAAAACGGATCCTCACGTGTAAGGAGTGCAACTTTTTCACTGGAACAAGGTAAGAAACCATCAAGACTATTTTGACTTTAATTGTGAAATTAGATTTTGGAGACGGAGCATTTCCAAAAAGTGTTCCTTTGATGGGTTGAATATCTCAAATGATCTTAAATACTATCAAATATGTAAGACTTTATAGCTGTTTACAGAACATTGCATTTTGTAAATGACTTGCATTCTCTGCAATTGTTTCACCTGCCCTTTTATTAGGAAAACCATGGACATGCACATCAAGATGGGTCACTCTACCTGCCAATCAGAACCTACTCATCAGAAAGACCTCCGCTGCCCTTTCTGCCTGTACCAGACCAAGAACAAGAATAACATGATCGATCACATCGACTTGCATCGTGGTAAGTTAAGCGCTCGACAGCAGTCACTGATACAACTTGTCTGTCATGTTATATTAAAGGTCCAGTGTGTAAGAGGAATTTGAGTTTTTCAGAACAGACTAGTTAGAAATGGAATTAAATAATGAGTGTATAAATTGTACAATTGCTTGTAAATAAAAGTTTTTATTACCTTAGAATTAGCGTTTTATATCTACATAGGAGTGGGTCACCCTCCATGGAGGCCGCAATATTGCACCGTCATGTTTCTACAGGAGCACAGAACGGATAAACTTAACGGCCTTACGCGTTGTTTTATATATAGTGGGTGTCTGCCGAGAATTTCAGCTCTTAGAAGAGGACAAATAAATGCTTTAGAATGAATAACTACATACATCTTCACTTCATCATGGAAAAACTTAAAGCTGTGGTGGATGATGCTATTTTTTGTAACTAGCTTCCTTTCCTTGAAGGCCACCGTAGTTCTAATACATTCTCCAAACAGGAGAGGTAGACAACTTTGACCTCTAGATGACGGCTAAATCCAAGTTTATTACAAACTGCACCTCTCAGGCTTTTTGTCTCTTTTTTTCAGAGGAACGTGTGGTTCCAATAGAGGTGCGTCGTCCAAAGCTGTCCCGTTATCTTCAAGACATTATCTTCCGCTGTCACAAATGCACTTTCACCAGCGGCAGTGCCGAAAACCTGCGTTTGCACCTGATTAGGCACAATGACATCAAACCCTACAAATGTCGACTTTGCTACTTCGACTGCCCTTGGCTGAGTGACCTGGAGGCACACCTGAGTGATAAGCATCAGGTGAGGATTTGTTACCCAACCCCTCTATGCTGCACAGGAATTCCCTTTTGATCGAAAGAATGGCAAATGATTCACTTTGAATGTGCTTCTTTGTTTCACATGTTTGAGTATTTATACATTCAGAGAGTTGTTAGGATGTGACTCAGCAGCTCTGTTTTCCACCTAAGAGTTCCTGGAACAATTGAGACTCAAGAACTAAACTAGAGACTGAAAAGTGTCCTTCTACACATTTCTGTCATTAGCATGGAGATAATTAAAATCGGCCAAATAACAAATTCAAAAAATGACGGACAAATTTGGGACGCAATTTTCACATGTTCTCCACTCCTTTGCTGTCACTGGCCCAGTTTAAATATCCCACGCCATGCACTCAAGTGTTGGCCCTTTCTACACACTGAGGGGAAAACCTGCAAAGCACACAGTTGTGATGTTAAAACAACAAGGACGGTGGAATTGAGCATCATTAAAAAATAAACATGGATCCATTCAGTGAGATGGCATGGCATTAGTCCAGATACGTTGTCTTGTTTCAACACAACTGTTTCACTTGAACTGCATACAGTCAGGTAGGTCTCTGTCCAGTTAATGTCATTTCCCACAGACGTCCCACTTTAGACTGGGGCCCTATTACTTTACTATAACCAGGCACTTGCAATGATTATTACAGTCTATTACGGCTGCTAACGAGATAACTTTGTTTTTAATTCCAATGAGCCACACAAGAAGTATCCTCCTCTTATACTAATAGTGACACTAGTCACCCCAGTTGCTTGTTCACTGTCAATAAGGCCTGTTAAGACCTGTTCCCTCATGTTGAGACACCAGATATCGTTCCTGGGCCCCCTAAGAACGTTTCCTGCAATAGCATTTTCTTCTCTCTTTTGTGTAGGTCTTGAGGAATCATGAGCTGGTGGGTCAGGTCAGCCTTGATCAACTAGAGGAGAGGGTTGATAGGATGACGGGAGAGGAGGAGGAACCTTTGTGTAACCACAACAATGACAACGAGGAAGTAAACGAACGAGGGTCTGTCAACGACTGCCATGAAGTTCCACATGAGACACAAGCTAAGAACCAGGGGGATAATAGCATCATACAGAGAATCACACTACACATCAAGGAAGCCAATCGGAAGCAGGGGCAGGACGGCAAGAATATAAATGAAGAAATCGCTGCCAAGAGTTCCGAGTCACATCTTCAGTATGAGAATAATAAACCCAACACTACTGTCCAAGAGAAGCAGGATCCAGTCACTGTGACAGAAGATGTAGTAGAACAGACGGTTGAGGAAGGGAACAATGCAGATATTGAAATGGCGGATTGCAATTTCTCCGAGAAACATAGTCATACTAATGAGGACCAGCCAAAGCGCAGAGAGGACGCTGGTATTACACTCGCACTACAAAAAGAAGGGGCAGCAGAGGGCAGCTCAACGACACATGGCAGAATGGCTGAAAAAGCCCAGACCCACACACTACATATAAAGGCGCTTCAGCAGAGAATGATAAACATCAAGGTTAGGGCAGAAGATGATAAACTACCTTGTGACCCGCTGGTTGAGGACGATGACATCGGCAAAGACAGAACGGTTCAAATGAAAACGATGTTGAGTGAAGAGGCCCACAACCTAAAGAATAAAGTTAACACAGAGGCAACTTCAAAGAAAAATCATGTACAGCAAATTAACATCAAGCCTCTCAACAGTTTTACAGTTGAAAGGCATTTGCTAAGACTCACGCCCAACAGTGCAATACTTAAGTTGAGCCATAATAAGGGCTTTGGTGTCTCCTTTGCAAAATTTAAAGAGGAACAAGCGAAGAGAAAGAGTGAGAAGACGAGAGTCACTTGTGGGAGAATGCCAGAACGGGAGAAAGAATGTCTCAGAGAAGAAAGGCCTCCTATCGGTTGTCCCAAGGAAAAAGATCAGAATGATCATGTGGAGCAAAAACAGGTCAAAGACGATGAGAACCAACACGCAAAACACAAGGACGCTGACGGGATAAAGGAAACTGATAATCCACTTGTGCCCAAAGGTAAGATACTAGAGACCATAATGTATCTAAATACATTATCCTGAACATATCAATTGTTATATTTATGAAAGTAAATATAATGATATAAAACAGAAAAGGCATCACATATTAACACAAAATGCAAGAGCTGGAACTTAGTATTCTTTTTTATGAGTCATTTCCATTTTTGTTTGACAAATGACTGAATAGATTAGGGTTTAAGGTAATAGTGTTGCCCCCCCCCCCCCCCCCCCCCACCCTCATTGAAGTAAATATATATTGTTCTTCTTGTGCCCTAGCAATCATAGGTGGAGCTGCTGAAGTCCTGTGCCCGTCAGCTACAGAGGAGAAACTCTTTCCCTGTGAGTTTTGTGGACGAAACCTCACAAACAGTTCGGAACTGGAGCGGCATGTCATGCGACACGGAATATAATGTTTTTCTTTTACGTTGTTCTGGACGGTAGCGAGAGCTCTAACTCATTTTTGAGTTGAGCAATTTTAATGAACCGTCCTCTACACACTCTCTCTCTCTCTCTGTACTGTGTGTTTCAAATACGTTTTCCATGTTTTGTTGATTTTAAACCGCTTTTAAGGAATGATATTATGGTACCGCTGTTATGCATAGGATTTACTGTGTAATTAAAACTTCTGAACCAGTATGGTGACTGTGTAAAGTGTGACACATTGTCATTAAGATTTTATTTTGATTTGTTTGAGACACCAATGGATATCCATGAATAACTGTAATGTGATTACCACCTTCATTTTTTTTTTTTTACCCCAGCAGTTTACTTGAGGGGAGACATTAAACAGAGGTCATTACTATTAAACATGCAAAAATATAGTTACACTGTGAAATACTGCTACATATGATCTGTTCAATGCCAAGACCTGAATCAACCTCAAATTCACATATGTCTGTGCTGCATTCAGGTGCTGTTGGGTATTTGAACATTAGGTTACTTATTGTGTTGCCTTACTTCACGGTCAGAAGAGTAAAGTATTTCACCAAGTTAAATAATAACAGTATTTAGCTTGATATACTATATGAATAATAAACATAACTTTTTAACTTTTTTGTCATTGTATTACTTGGTCTACTGTTTTATAAATAAACGGAAAGTGATTACCATATGATGTGATTGTTTTTCTCATTTAACTGGATAGACTTCAGTGGACAAACACAGCTATCACAAAGCTGTAATTACTTTAGTTAAGCCAATAATATTTCACTATACTATTGTTGCTACAAATAGTTAAAGGGGCAGTTTGTCACCTCAGCAGACTATTATTCACTTGGTGATGTAGCGTTACCTAAACAGTCTGTTTACGTTGGTTTACAGTCAGTGAACTCTGTCTAATGAAGCTAGTAGCCTATTTTTAATACATTTTCCTACAGCCTAGCTTGATGGTAGCTCAACTTCATTCATATTTGCTTAATGGTTCATGTAGTTAAATTACTTTTTTTGTGTAGTTGACTATAGAAAAAATTATATATTTTTTTTAACAATTGCTTCTCTAATTGAACCCCAATTGACGAGCCACAATTAATAGAAGAAAAAAAAAACAGATTTGTAAACAACAAAAATCCCCTATTGCCTTACCTTACCCAGTGCTGCACTGAAGGCTTTGTTGGGGGCAGAAAACAACAAACACTATTTTTTGCTGGCATGTGACTTTTATATTTTGTTATTACATAGGCTATCATGTAAGCCTGAATTGTCAATTTGATAATTGTTTAAAAGGTAGTTTGAACTACTACTAAGTAGCTTAATTAACCAAACTAGATTTCTCCCTTGGGTAGCTTTGCTCTTCAACTTCTTCAAATGAGAAGGAATTGGTGGTTTGTAAAGATATGCATTCAAATTAGCATCCCTGGTTGTTTTAAATCCAGGAAAATATAACCAAACAGCCTGCTAAATAAAGACTTGAGGGATCACACAGATATGCCTAATTAAACTGAATCACGGGGCTAAGGTCACACACGGGGCAAATAAATCCTCATAAACTTAGACAATTCGTTTATGACATAGGCCTACATAGACTGAAAAGGCGGAAATACGAGTTTGCGAGAAGCACCTGAAGGCAGCATTTCTTTCCCGTCTGTGTGCGTGGGTTGGTTACGACACATGCTTGTCATCCAAATGTAAGAGGACACCGCTTCCTGGTGTGGACTTATAATAATAATGGGCTGATGAGAGGGAGAGGAGGTAGATCTGCTCGAGTCTTCTCACCTGCAACCAGCTGCTCTGATTCACCAGTCTGCGGAAACAGTGTGTAAGTATAACAACTATGAAAATGTTTCTGTTCTCATTGGTTTGATAGGATACAGGAGTAATGTCTAGGAAGAGGTGATGCTGACCAACTCTTGGATCGATATCACGCTCTGCTGTACTCCCCGTAGTGAAATGTGTTTTATTATTAGAGCGAGGCAAACAATTCTAATTCTAGGGCCTATATGAAAACTAATTCTAGTTAAAAATCGTTTGCATGTGTGTCAGTGTGAGTGAGTTCACTTCACCCAGACTGGGATCAACTTTTGAGCTGAGTTTTCTACAGTTGTTTCCTCCTTCCTTGAGTTGCACCTTATCTTTCGTTATGACTTACTGGAAGAAAAAGGGAGGTTGTGGTTGATTGCAAGTGCAACAAAACTGCCATAGGCTACTTGTACATTTTTCAAACACATTGATTTGTTTGCATGTGTAGTGGATGCCTTCTGTCACTTTCCCATAGGCTACTCTACACTTTACTTTTGTAATGGTAAATTCATTAAGTTCCCTGGAAAATAAAATGTTTCTATTTGGTAGTAGGCTAGTCATTAAAGAAAAAAAAGTGGAGGCATTGTTTACTTGACACACCTAAAGTGAAGTCAAATTATTTAGAAGCGTAACAGTGCACCCCCATTGCACGTTTGTGTAAACACATATTTAATTTCTATTACTTTACTTTATACTTACTTATTAAATGACTTACTGAAACTAATTCCAAATAACATATTAGTTTTGAGGAATGTTTCATGGAAACAATTAGGTGTTGGTATAATGGTGGCACTTTCCCAAGGTTTACTCTGTTCCCAGTCCTTGACATTCTAGTCTTTTTGGCACTTTTAATCTACTTTGTTTTGTAAACTTTACTTTAGTTCTGCTCTTCTAACATGTAGTGTTTTGGTTTTTACTCACAAACAGGAACAGAAGAGACGCCTCGTCCAGTTGAAGGAATGTCAGCCTTAAACAAATCCCCAGAGGATGGCGAGTCCTCCTACTCATCCAAGGTCATAAACATTGTCTTTTTCATCCTGCTGCTGGACCTGCTGGGATTTACTCTGATTCTACCTCTGCTGCCTTCCATCTTAGACCACTATGCACAAACAGGGGTCAGTAACATTTACAGGGTTCTTCTTGTGACAGAAGTAGAATGACTTAAAATGCACTTTTTGTTATAATTATTATCAAAACAGATACATTATGTTATAATCGTTGAGTTGTCATTTAAAAAATAAAACTTTTGTAGAATAAAAATATCTCAGGATGCTTTATATAGCACAATAATGATCACTTCTGACTATATTTTCATCCGTTTCCAATCAACAGACTGCTTTGGGTAAAAATGAGTCCCAGACATAAAAGGTCCCACTTGTCAAAACAGTTGTACATCAGTTTCACCAGTGGAACTATGTACTGTGTAAACTTGTGTTTTGAAGAGCAGAAAATGATTCTACCGCAGTAGAATGCAGATTTTGAATGAGATGAATTGGACGGACGATGTGCAGAATTTGAACACAGGGGGCTCTTTGTGTAAAGAATCAGCTTCATGAAAACCATCAAAACCTCATAAGTGATTAGATTAGCTGTGTGTGTCTGCATGCTGACTCATGCTGAATTTACCTCTCTACTTGTGTTTGTATCGTCCCAGTGTGTGATGTATTTTCTTCTATTGGACAGGATGCAGTGTATCAGTCCCTGCAGAGTGTGGTGGACTGGTTCAGGGATTCTTTGGGGATTCCTATGGAAAAGAAATACAACAGCGTCCTGTTTGGAGGTATATCTGATGGATTGATTAGGAGCTCTTCTTGTCGTGACATTAATGAACAATTAGACGTTTTATTAATAATCGGATAAACTGCTTAAATTTGCATACTTTTTGATTTGCCACTTTTTTATTTAAAAACAATTATACTTAAACATTATATTCATATTTACCATTCATCTGCTTCCAAATTACAGTTCATCATAAAGAGAAATTATAATACAGTTTTTAAAATTGAAAAATCTACAACAAATTAATTTACGAATAAAAGACAAGAAGAAACATGAAATAAAAAAATATTACATTTTCCTTTCAGGTCTGATCGGGTCACTGTTTTCTCTGCTGCAGTTCCTGGCCTCGCCTCTAACCGGAGCTCTGTCAGACCGCTACGGCAGACGACCCATGCTCATTCTCACCACAGTGAGCAACATTCCTTTGACTTATTTTCTTATTTTTCATGACCTATGAATTGGTAGCCATGTAAAAAAAGAGCAAAAATATTTACTAATATCATTAATTCTGATTCAGTTGCCACACTTTATACTCCAAACCATGCAGCCTTGTCATCAGCGTCGATTTTAATTGGTTGTTCTCATTTTCCAGTTAGGCCTGATGTCCTCCTACGCGGTGTGGGCAGTTTCCCGGAGCTTCAGCATGTTCCTTTTGTTTCGAGTAATTGGGGGCATTTGTAAGGGCAACGTCAGCCTCTGCACTGCCATTGTGGCCGACTTGCCGTGCCCTAAAGCACGGAACAGAGGAATGGTGAGGGCACAGAGATAGTCTATGGCTGTGACGGCAAACATTTGGTTCAAATATGAAACTTAAAGGTGGAGATAGCTATTCTGTAGAATGCTTGTTGTCAAAATCAGTGAACATCTCCTCACAATGTGCTAGCTGTCCGTACTGTGTGTGCTGAAAAAAAACAAATACAGTGTTGTTAATACACAGCTTAGGCTCTGTAAACGGGCATGTTGCCAGCTATAGTGGTCCCCTTTGTTTACATACCAATTACAGAGCCTAGGCTGTTTTCAGTGTACACACCGCATGAACAAGTAACGGATTGTGAGCAGATATTCAGTGATTTTGACAAAAAGTTATTTGATAAACAAGAACTCTCCATAATGACTGACTCCACCTTTATTACACCACAATGTGACTTGATGCATTCTCCTTGTAGAGGCTGAGCTGTTGCTGAATACTTTGGTTTCCTCCTCACCAGGCTATGATCGGCATTGCCTTCTCCCTGGGCTTCACAGTGGGGCCTCTTATGGGTGCGTACTTCGCCTTAAGCTCCAAAACAACAGGTGCCGTCTTCTACCAAACTCCAGCCCTGCTCGCCTTGGCCTTCAGTGCTGCTGATGTGCTCTTCATTTGGCTCATGCTGCCAGAGACGCTAACAGAGAATGTCAAGGTTGGCTTGAGTATTTGCACATTCGTAGACTCGTACTTCTAATTTGTAGATGTGATAACAAGGGCATTTAACTTTCTAGTCAAAAGTGACATTTTCGGGGCGCCTTTAGCTCAGTTGGTAAGGCGTCCCCTCCATGGGCCTCGGCCAGCAGCGGAGCCGGGTTCAATTCCAGCCCGCGGTCGTTCTCTGCATGTCACTCCCCTCTCTGCCCCATTTCAACTCTGTCTCTACACTATCAATAAAGCATAAAAATGCCAAAAAAAATATCTTTAAAAAAAAAAGTGACATTTTCATATATTCTAGATCCAATTCACAAAGACAAAACAATTTAAGAAATTTATTTTATTTTGATGATTACGGCTTACAGCTCATGAAAGTCAATGTGTCAAAATATTTGAATATAAAATAAAAACAATACAAGAAAGTAACTTTCTAATATTTTCTTAGTTCAACAACAGTTTGTTTTCCTTAATGGTTGATTTTTGTTGTGGGTTTTCCATCCTAAGGCTTCTTCTTCAGGGTTTGGAGACTCCCGGGACCTTCTGAGTCCATTATCTTTATTCCATTTTAATGCTGTTACCAGAGCAAAAGAACCACCTTCCAGAGAAAGTGAGTAGTGCACACACTTTATCACTATTTTACGCCCATTTCACCCATTTCTTAAGCATGGTTGACCTTCGGCACAAGGATAAACAGTAAGGTGGAAATGTCTTTCCAGGAATGCAGAAGCTTCGAGCATTGGGCCTGGTTTATTTCTGCTACCTCTTCCTGTTCTCCGGTCTGGAGTTCACGCTGAGTTTTCTGACTCACCAACGCTTTGGATTTACAAGGTAAGAAGCCAAAGATAAAGCCATGCACTGATATTAGTTAAAGTAAACAACTTTGTGTGTTGTTTTGTTTTATGTTTTTTTTACAAGCCCTTCTCTCCCACCAGTATGCAGCAGGGGAAAATGTTCTTCTTCATTGGTGTCATCATGGCGTTGATCCAGGGGGGTTACGCTCGCAGAATCAAACCCGGGAAACACATCAAGGCTGTTCGTATGGTAGGAAAGAGAACAGTACCTTCTGTTAACATTAAAAACAGCTGTACAATGGAATGCTTCTTATGCTGCTGAAAATACATGATGCACCACTGCAGACTTGACTTCTTTTAATTAATTGTTTTTCTCTTTTTCAGGCAATCATAACATTAATCCCAGCATTTATTCTCATCGGGCTGTCGTGGAATGTAACCATGCTTTACGCCGGCTTGGCGTTGTATGCATTTGGTGAGCTGATTTCACACTGGGTATCACGTTAAGATAAGTTAACACCTTTATTGCACCTAGGAATGTGCAAAAATAGCGTGTGAGGAGAGTCAAAACATGAGATTAATGATGTAAAATGTGTTTTACGATGGGAGATCATGGTGTAGTGGTTAGAGCCCCTGCCCACAGAGGCTCAGTCCTCAGAAGCAGCAGACCACAGGTTCTAATCCGACCCGTGGTCGTTCTCTGCATGTCATTCCCCTCTCTGCCCCATTTCACATCTGTCTCTCTAAATTGTCTAATAAAGCATAGAAATGCCCAAAAAAAAATCTTAAGAAAAAAAGAAAAGAAAAAAAGTGTTGTATCCTATGTTTACATGTCATGTCGTTGCTTTTGTTACAGCTGCTGCAGTCGTAGTTCCGTGCCTGTCGACACTCGTTTCTGACCACGGTGA
Source organism: Hyperoplus immaculatus (assembly GCA_949357725.1). NCBI lineage: Eukaryota > Metazoa > Chordata > Actinopteri > Uranoscopiformes > Ammodytidae > Hyperoplus > Hyperoplus immaculatus. Next base: position 29,075,569 of record OX442351.1, read on the forward strand.
GTCTTTTATCAGTTATGATAAACTACACAAACCATTTTGATTCAACTGTGACTGGCACATGGAGACTAATTATCTGATTGGGTTATCCCTCCAGGCTCGGCCAGTCAGAAAGGCACAGTGATGGGGATCCTGCGTAGTTTGGGAGCTCTGGCCCGAGCACTGGGACCGGTGGTGTCATGCTCCGGTAAGGACAACAGATGGCAGAAATGACTTGTGTTTATTTCAATTCATGAAGCTTTAACCAACACACACAAGCAATTAACTATTTTTAAACAATGTTATACCTTATTTTCTGAACATGAAATCGCATGTAACTTGGACATTTTTTGACTGTGTATAAATAGGTCCATTATTTTAACCGTTGTGTTTCTCTCCACAGTTTACTGGATAGCTGGAGCTCAGACCTGTTTTCTCCTCTCATCAGCCTCTTTCATTATTCCTCTGGTTCTACTGAGACAAGCTGGGAGGCTAAAGGAGGAGTGAGAGGCATAAAGACTTGGGAACGTTTCATAGTTTCAATGAATGTTATGGTGTTTTGCTGGGAAAACAAGCACTGATTTTAGTACTTAGTTCTTCGACACCAACAAAATTAAGATGTTTACTTTCTGCGCTGTTTGCCAACGAACAACCTGTGGAACAAAATGTCACAAGAAGACATTGACCAAACAGAGGGAGTTTATTGAAAAAATTAATAATGAGTGAACCTAATGCCTTTTTATACATGCACATGTGGATCTGTGCATATTGTGAATTGCACCAGTTTGTCAGGGTTACAAATACCATTTATGCTTTCGGTACATATAGTATTTGTTGTATATCTTTTTATAACGCCGTATTTTCTCAATCACTCAGATTTTGTATTTAAAAAAAATAGCATTTTATTTGAGCTCACTTTAAAAATGTGGATTTTCTATTTTCCTGTAATTAAAGAAAAACAAACAGTCAACCAAAATCTGTCCATGCAAGTGTATTATTTAACTTGAAGGTTGTATGAAAAGGTTTTTAAGTGAATTTACTTTAGTAAAACTTTGCAGTACTGCAGGAATAATATTAACACAAAATATTTGTACTGTATATGAGTATAATGTGCTGATATGGTTCTAATATTAATTAATTAATAAGGCTTCAAAAAAAAGCCTTCCTAACAGTTTACAAGTAATGTTTGAAGACAGAGAAGTTTTGCATGATTTAAGAAGAAAAGATAAATTCACTGAGAAAAATATACGGACCACACTTAAATCCTTTTCGATTTCTGTAAAGGGTATTAAGCTGTGGAATGGACTTGATGAAGTTGTCACAGGGAGTTGCAGTTTGCGCAATTTCAAAGCAAATTATGTTTCAAAAATTATTGAAAATTACAGACTAATAACCTGAGCACAATGTCAATGTCACTTACATATCAATATTGTAAAGAATAATACAGGCCAGCAGTCAGACTTGTTTTTGAATACTTTTGCAGAAGTGTTTTGACTACCAGTTAAGAAATGGAACAGGCCAAATACAAGGCCACTTCACACTTTATACACTTGGCATTGTCACAGAAAAACTGAACTGTGCTGAACTGATCTTAAAAGCTGAAGCAATTACATTAAAATTGACTGTGTATTGGACTGCAGATTCTTAAAATAAAAAAAAAAATAAAAATGTATGGGTATATGTATATATATATATATATATATATATATATATATATATATATATATATATATATATATATATATATATATATATATATATATATATATATATATTATATATATATAGCTATATATAAAAAAAATTAGTTTTTTGTTTTATTTTTATTTTCTGTAACAGTAACTGTGTATCTGAATCCGAATTTGATGAAAATGGGGGCGGGACCTGATAAGCCTTTGGCTTCTTCCGTCTCCCTTCGGACAACACAAAGTATGATGTATGAATATTTGCAAGAACAAATTGTGTATTGTGTGGAATTGTCCGAAAGAATAAATAAATAAATAAATAAATATTTAACTTTTTACTTATAATTATTTTTTAGAAATTCATGGTTTCTTCCATGCTTGTTTAAATTATAGTACCACACATTTTTCTTATTGAGAATAAAAAGAAAAGCACTTACATTGTATAGCTTTATATCTGCACCTCTGGTTATGTTGGTATATTTACGCTGAGCGCCGCCAGGTGTCGCTGTCAGCGCTGCCACAATGTAAACACATGCTAACTGCTGCTATGCTATCTACAGGTTGCTTAGCCTGGACAGACAATTACACGCACACACACTGTGTCAGATAGCTATAAATAAAGCCGGAGAGTTTGACAACACTATAGAAGATGCAGTGAACATGCGGGGATGTGACTGGATGTAGTTAAACCTCAAGATGGACAAGGTAGTGAAAGTCATTTACGGATGTGTTTATTTTTGTTTTAGCTAGCTAGCATAAAATCGCTAACGTACGCTGATGCATACTGAACATAAGCTACAACTTTCAAGCAAACTTGTACATATGCTTTATTATTATTAGTTCATTTCAACCACAACAATAAGACGTTTTGTAGCACGTTAGGTTTTGATGGCTCACCCAAAAGATAAGACAGTGGCACGTTAGCGTGCTGTTCATTTTGAGCTAAGAGCAAAGTATCACATCATTAACCACCCTATATATATATAAAAGTTTAAGCCGAAAACATATGGTGAAAAGTCTTCAACGTGTATACAGTGGTCAGATATTAAGTGTTGTTGATTTAGCTAACTCATGGCGTAACTTTAGCGGCAGCCCAGTAACGATCTTGTCAAAGGTCGTGTTGCAGCACATTGTGGATGTAGAATTCAGCAAGTGTTGTAATTTCCCCCCAGGAGAGCAAAATGTCATCTGCTGTCCAGTCTTTTGACCACGATCAAAACTGGAGGCAGAGGAAGGAGCCTCCAGAGCCACACTCAACCTCATCAGCATCACATATTGTTTTACCAAATCCCCATGTGTCCCAGCAACAGAGTTTGAGAGGGTAAGAAGGATCAATCAATTCACCATAATGACCTGGGTCACATGTTCAGAAAGTTTAAATGACACAAATATTCACTTTTTTAGTTGTCCAGCAGGGTCACTACATTTCCTTAAGGTGTCTTCAAAGCATTAAAACTAATCTCCTAAAATTCTTAAAATGCTCAGACATGGGAACGTTTTTTTTTTTTCAACAACAAATTCACATTATTGATGGCATCTACCAAGTGTCAATCCACTTATTTGTGTGAATTGTTCATGCCTTTGTTAAGGAACCGGTCAGATGTGAGCCCTAAGCGAAATCCATCAAAAAGGAATGAAGAGGCAGCAGGGAAAGGAAGAGATGTGCCCAGGCGTCATGGCTACAGCAGCAGCCGTCGGGCTAGAGACAGCGGAGATGGTTTCATGCAGAGAGACAGGTCCGTACGTGACCCACAAGCAAAGGTTGGTTTCATTTCATGTACCAGGAAAAAAAATTGCTTAATCAAACTTTCTTCATGAAATTAATAAAGAGTGATTTTAATCCCTTTCCACAGACATCAAAAAGCAACAATGACTGTTATGCTCAAAGCAGAGTTATGGGCAAAAGCTCAGCGGATGCACAGAGAAAAGGTAGTTTTCACACATGACATGACAGTATTAAAACTCCTTGCTGAACGATACCTGGCACCTTCGGCTCAACTCAACATAACTTATTATATTTGGGTTAATACTTTTTTGCCACTAATTTGACCATAGGTTTTAGAGGAGCCAGATCTGCCCCGAACTCTGCCGGGAAGTCTAATCCAGCACAAAGCGACCTGGTTCAGTTTGATATGCAGATGACTGATTTCCCAGAGTTAGCTTGTGGCGTGTCTCTGGACAAAGCAGCAGGCCCGCCGCCTGCACAGAAAGAGGGCTGGGGTCCCGTTCCTCAAACACAAGTGCCATCACCATCATCTTCCTGGAGGGTGAGCTCACTGAAACAACAGGTGTTGATATTGTGCAGTTTGCTGTACATGCTTCACCAATATGGAGTTATACTCATGAATGTTGTGCTGTTGTGATTTTCTATTGAACAGTCTGGCAGGAGAGGAGCCCCAACACAACCTGAGCCCCAACGTATTAGCTCTAATGCTAAGCCAGATTCTTCTGCTGCACCTCCAGGTAGGGCTCAGACCCGGTAGTCATCCTTCTACTGACTATACAGCAGTGTAAATAACTGCTCAGATATTGATCTTCTTATTTATTTGCTTGTTTGTATGTGAACAGCACAGCCGTTGGTGTTTTCCTGGGCTAACGTTGCCTCTCAGCCTCCAAAGAAACCTCTCCCGAAAGAGGAGACAATCAGCAGCAATCACACAGAGGTGAGACAGATGTCTTTGAGTATTTTTTTCTTGCCCGCTTTTGCCAATAATGGTTTGTGATGGTGGGCTATCAAACTAAATGTGTGACTCAATTGTGCATGCAGGAAGCTGTTTTATTCTTTTAGTGAAGTTTAATTCAGTACCATTTGACCTTTTAAGATGCACATTCACTACTGCTTGCTACAGTAACTTAGAAGGTCATAATGTCAAATTGTGAAATTTAGCAAACCATATTGTAATTTGTTAATCCATCCATTCTTTTTCTGGCATTTATCTGGACCCAGGACTTGTTCATTTGTTAACTATATTATTAGGAATTATTGTTCTATAGAGCTGGGGTGCACTGACAGAAATGTGATATAAATGTCAATAGATAATAGTACGTACTAAATAACTGTAAGTCATAGTGTTCTTACTAGTTTTCCCTCAACATTTAAACAGTATGATGTTGAGAAAGGTTTTGAATTATTTATTTGCCTTTTAATATCATTTTCTATCCCTTCAACTTTTCGTTTCGTCAGACAAAGGAAATCTCTGCGCAGCAGGAAGACGGAGCGCCAGGGAAGAAGAAAAGGAGGAAAAAGAAAAAGAAGTCTAAAGGTGCTGATGAAGAGGAAGAAGCTGAGTCAGAAGAGCCGGCCATTTATCAGGAGCCTCCAAAGTTTGAGGTGAGTTCAAATGTTTCTTTATTTTCATCCTCATTACATTTACTAAATAAGTGTCAAATAAGTTTTGGAGTGAAGAGGACTTGTTTTCTTTTTATCTTTTCAGGATGAAGAGGAGTTTCCAGGCTTGACTCTAGCTTTACCTGGACCTGATAGATTCACAACCAGCAGCTATGCAGCTAAACTATGCAAAGAGGTATGTATTTCACCCTGTGGGGTCAGGACAGAGTCATTGAAATTAATCTGACTGTATGTAATTTGTAAAACCTTTTTTTTTCTTCAGGAAAACCAAAGAGAAGGTATTCAGCATCAGTCTGACCAAAATAAAGAAATATCACCTGCAGGAAAAACTCAGCCCACAGAGACGTCTAAAAAAGCACAGGTTCATATATTTCTCTCACATTCAAATTAATGAAATAATCCTGGAGAAAGCGGTATGGATTGAGCCTTGTTTGAGCCTTTGTTCTTGCTCTCTGGATTTTTCTAGAAAACTGAAAAGGCGCCTGGGAAGAAAAGCAAAGTGCCTGTTCAGCTGGACATCGGAAACCTGTTGGCTGCTCTGGAAAAGAAGCAACAATCTCAAAAAGCCAAACAGGACGCCAAGCCAGTCATGATGTCAGGTGGGTTATAGGATTTGCATCTCAGCCTCCTCATTCCTCTCACTCACTTTTATGAAGATTCTTTTAACATAAGTTTTGGCTTACTGCCCTCGGTTAAAAAAATGGCATGCATGCAACTATATTTACTGAGCCAGACATGTTGATGCAGGGTTTTCAAAAATATATCGCCAACTCTTTGTTTTTATGTAGTTGGTGGTGGACTACCTGTTGTCCAGAAGCAACAGTTAGTCCAGAAGAAGCTGCCCTGGCTGCAGGATAGAATTTCACACAATCCCCTGGACTCCACTAGCCCTTTGGTGAAGAAAGGCAAGCAGAGAGAGGTGCCCAAAGCCAAGAAACCCACTCCCCTCAAGAAGGTAAATGCACTCACTTACTCTGGGACAAACACTAATACACTGCATGTTAAAATAAGAATGTTTTTCAGCGGTGAAGCCATGTTGTTTATTTTCTCACTGATTCTTAGGTTATCTTGAAAGAAAGGGAGGAGAGGAAACTGAGACGCTTGCAGGAGGAGAGAGGGCTGCCGCCAGAGAACGAGCTCAAAGCTGTGAATGATGCCACAGAAGAAGAAGAAGAGGAGCAGGGTGACACAAATATCACAGGTCAGAGTGAGCATGTTAAAGAATAGAGTTACGTTAAGTCCTACAGTAAATAGTTAGGAACTCTTCGATCATAGCTGATATTTTAACTGAATTTTGTGCTTCAGAACCCTCAGATGAGGTCGGTAGTCCTACAGAGGAACTTGAAGATCATTCAGAGTTTAACGGCACAAACCAGATGGTGAAAGAAGGTGACGAAGAGCCCGACAAAGACGAGGCAGCAGAGCAACAACCCACCTCCCCTGTGCCCTGCCTGGTCAACCGACCCAAAATCCACAGCAGAAAGTTCAGAGAGTAAGACATTTAATCTCACACAATTTGATTTAAATTTCTCTCCTTTGTTTGCTTAATTGACGTGTGTGTGTGTGTGTGTATACAGTATCTCACAAAAGTGAGTACACCCCTAACATTTCTTCAAATATTTCATTATATCTTTCCATGCGACAACACTGAATAAATGACACTTTGATACAATGTCAAGTAGTCAGTGTACAGCTTGTATAACAGTGTAAATTTACTGTCCCCTCAAAATAACTCGACACACAGCCATTAATGTCTAAACTGCTGGCAACAAAAGTGAGTACACCCCTAAGAAAAAATGTCCAAATTGGGCCCAAAGTGTCAATATTTTGTTTTGCCATCATTATTTTCTAGCACTGCCTTAACCCTCTTGGGCATGTAGTTCACTAGAGCTTCACAGGTTGCAACTGGAACCCTCTTCTACCCATTCATGACGACATCAAGGAGCTGGTGGATATTAGAGTCCTTGCGCTCCTCCATCTCCCGTTTTAGGATGCCCCAAAGATGCTCAATAGGGTTTAAGACTGGAGACATGCTTGGCCAGTCCATAACCTTTACCCTCAGCTTCTTTAACAAGCCAGTGGTCGTTCGGAGGGGTGTTTGGGGTCGTTATCATGTTGCAGTACTGCCCTGCGGCCCAGTTTATGAAGGGAGGGGATCATGCTCTGCTTCAGTATGTCACAGTACATGTTAGAATTCAATGAACTGTAGATCCCCAGTGCTGGCAGCACTCATGCAGCCCCAGACCATGACACTCCAACCACCATGCTTGACTCTAGGCAAGACACACTTGTCTTTGTACTCCTCACCTGGTTGCCGCTCCACACTCTTAACACCATCTGAACCAAATAAATGTATTTTGGTCTCATCAGACCACAGGACATGGTTGCAGTAATCCATGTCCGTAGTCTGTTTGTCTTCAGCAAACTTTTTGTGGGGTTTCTTGTGCATCATCTTTAGAATAGGCTTCCTTCTGGGATGACAACCATGCAGACCAGTATGATGCAGAGTGCGGCGTATGGTCTGAGCACTGACAGGTTGACCCCCCACCCCTTCAAGCCCTTCAGCAATGCTGGCAGCACTCATACGTCTATTTTCCAAAGCCAACCTCTGTGTACGACGCTGACCATGTGCACTCAACCTTCGTAAACTGGGCCGCAGGGTGGTATTGCAACATGATAACGACCCCAAACACACCTCCAAGACGACCAGTGGCTTGCTAAAAAAGCTGAGGGTAAAGGTTATGGCCTGGCCAAGCATGTCTCCAGACCTAAACCCTATTGAGCATCTTTGGGGCATCCTCAAATGGAAGGTGGAGGAACGCAAGGTCTTTAATATCCACCAGCTCTGTGATGCTGTCATAAATGGGTGGAAGAGGGTTCCAGTTGCAACCTGTGAAGCTCTAGTGAACTACATGCCCAAGAAGGTTAAGGCAGTGCTGGAAAATAATGGTGGCCACACAAAATATTTACACTTTGGGCCCAATTTGTAAATTTTTTCTAAGGGGTGTACTCACTTTTGTTGCCAGCAGTTTAGACATTAATGGTTGTGTGTCGAGTTATTTTGAGGGGACAGTAAATTTTCACTGTTATACAAGCTGTACACTGACTACTTTACATTGTATTAAAGTGTCATTTATTCAGTGTTGTCCCATGGAAAGATATAAAGAAAAATGTGAAGAAATGTGAGGGGTGTACTCACTTTTGTGAGATACTGTATATATTGTTTTTTGTACACGTCAGCTATTGCAGCCAGATGCTGAGCAAAGACGTGGACGAGTGTGTGACGGCTCTGCTGAAGGAGCTGGTCCGTTTCCAGGACCGTCTGTACCAGAAGGATCCCATGAAGGCCCGCATGAAGAGACGCATCGTGATGGGGCTCAGAGAGGTCCTCAAACACCTCAAACTCAGGAAGGTCAAGTGTGTCGTCATCTCACCCAACTGTGAACGCATCCAGTCCAAAGGTACGGGGTGACGCTGAGAGCCTCACTGTGTATGATGATGATGATGATGATGATGATGATAGGATCTTATTGTATGGATTGTAATCATTATCCACATCGTATGAACCCAGTCATGTCCTTGTTCTGTGGATAAGGTTTCACTCACACCAAATCAGGCGGTGAACAACAGGTTTTCTCATTATCTTGAATGAGACCCATCTGTTTTCTCCCAACAAAAAAAACAACAACACAGCTGGTAGTGGCGAGAAAGTAGAAGACTGCTCAACTTTTGGAGAACAAAAAAAAACTTTGGGAAAAAATCAACCCTATGTTGTGCAGCAGCAACCAACACTGCCTAACAGGAAACAGGATTCAGACATGCACCAGAGTGCCTGAAAATGTCTCTCTTTGCAGGCGGCCTGGACGAGGCTCTTTACACCATCATCGACACCTGTCGTGAACAGGGCGTGCCGTTCGTGTTTGGCCTCTCCAGGAAAGCTTTGGGCCGCTGTGTCAACAAGGCCGTGCCTGTCAGCCTGGTGGGCATCTTCAACTACGATGGTGCTCAGGTACGCTGTTTGTTCAGACACAGTCATTGTTAAAAGTATATTTGATGTTATCACAATACGCATATAAAACAAAAGCCTTTTTTCCCCACAGGACCTCTATCACAAGATGATCGAGTTGTCCTCTGAGGCCAGGAGAGCCTATGAGGAGATGGTGTTGAGCCTGGAGCAAAGCGGCCCACTGGAGGAGGAGCAGACGGTGAACACAGAGGAAGAGCTGCAGACCAGCAGCCTGAATGAGGAGGCTGAGCCCAGTCCAGACACCACACAGCCAGAGGAACCAGAATACAGTAAGTTACAGTTCTGACCCAATGTTTTTTCTGAAACCTGCACTTATTATGCGAGGCATCAACAATTTTAAAGTGTAATTTCTTGACCAATTAAATCCACTGTAGGTGTATACGGGGATACAATAACAGACTAACCAACTATTTAAAGTTAAATAAAAATCTAATAATTCCGCGGCTCACCGGTAAAGCGCATACCATTAAGGCAATATTCCTTGTCGCAGAGGACCCACTTTCGACTCTAGTCCGGGCCGTTCATTGCATGTCTTTCCCCCTATCTCTCTTTGATTTCATCTGTGTCCTTACAACTACCCAATGAAGGTGAACACACACACAAAAAAATATTTTAACTCCCTTTGTGTATTTCTTCTTCTAGTAAAAATCTGGAAGAAAATGTTGGAGAAGGATTGCAACCACACCTTTCTGAACTTTGAGGAGCAGCTAAGCTCCATGCACCTGAACAGTGAATGTACTGAAAACGCTGATGAAGACGAGAAGAGTTGACAGTGGCAAAGCCTTCAGTGCCTACAGAAGAAACAATGAACCCACTGGTGCTGATCACCAGCTTAGAAAGAAACTAAAATGGATTTAACCCCGCAGGAAGAGAGTAATGCAAGGAGCCCTGCTGCGGTGTCTCCCAACCTGGGGTTTTTGTCAGGAAATTAATCATGTTGCCAATTTTTGCAATGAATTAGGAATTCCTATATCTTCTTTTTTTGTTGTGAGTTCAAGATAATTGGCCAAGGATTAATTTAAGAGTGTGTGTGTGTGTGTTTCTGACTTAAGTCAATTTCAGGTACACGCACTTCAGACTTAAGACCAGTTGATTGGGGACGGTTTGTGCGATTGGTGACAAAGATTGTTTCCCTAATTGGTGAAACTCTATATTTTTGGGTCAGTGGTTAAGGTAGGTGAGTGTTAGGTTTAGGTAAGCAATTGTCCATTTTAAGACCCCAAAATTGATCTAAGACATCATGTGTGTCTTTGAATTTGAGTCGTAGGAGCGGAAGAGGTTAACCACTGACTTACTTGGACCAAAGCAGTCACTTCAAAAGATCCCGCAATATGAAGCAACAAACATGTTTCTTGTGAACATCATGTGAACGTGTTTGTGGCAGTTTACCCACTGAATGTGTGCAGAATTTCAACCAGTTATAGAGTTCAAGCACATTTTCAGTGATGTTTAGACACTGTTTCGGAGCCCTGGGGCCATTATGGTTTCCTCTTTTTTTTGTTCGTTATCAATTAGGTTTAGTTTTAAAAAAAAGTGTTTGGTGAGTAGAAAATAAGTTGAGAAAAATGCAGTGCTCAAAGGGCACACAATTTTGAATTCAACAAAATGTCATGATCCTTATTTTTTGGGTTAAATTGTCTTAATCCTCTTGCCCACCATGACACTTCAGTTTAGACTTAAAAGTGCACTATGCTGCCTATTTTACGTAAGAAATTAGCTTCGGAACATTTTTTTATATCCTGATTGCAGGATTGATATGTTATTGATATTGATTTTTTTTTTTTTTTCTGAGACTATCAAATTGCTACACATTGTAGTACAACCTATGATGAGGAATAAATTGTGGTATTTGATTTTTCTTAATTCAGGAAAAAAAACTGCAGAATAATGTCAAGGAATGTTACCTGCTGTTGATGTGACTCGTTTAAAAAGAGTTAATGAGTTTACAGTTGGACTACATGGCGAGGAAATTATTATTTAAAATAGGAAAAATGCAGGAATCTAAAATGCAGTGTGACAGTCGGACATGGAAAGAAGCAACAATAATGACATCTAAAATAAATGAGATATAAGGACAAAAAGAAAATTCTGTTGAAGTAGATAGATATTGCTAATATAAAAAAAAATCTGCAATATAAATATTATGGAAAAAGGCTGATTATAATGTGAATTTATTGTAATTTGAGGTTTTAATGGGGTTGGTTTGATCTAAAAGCTGATGACTGTACAATTCTACATGGAGGTGGGAAGTGGGTTGTTAGGAAGCTAAATTAAAAATAGGCAGCTTAATGGATGACATTTTCACTTTAAAACAGGAACAGCACAGGTGCGACTAACTGCATATATAATGTATTTATGTCTGTTCCAGGTGCGGGATAGTGGGACACTTAAAACGAAAAGGAGACATCTTTACTGTTACTAGTAACACATGTATTTCCTGCTCAGTCAAAATATCTGCTGTGAAAATAAGTACTGTCGTAAGCTTGATATGGATCTTACAGGAAAAGTTTAACATTTTTAGGAAGCTTGCTCATTTGCTTTTCGGTAGAGAGTTGGATAAAGTTACCACTCTCGAATCTGTGTGTTAAAGTGAGCGTGTCTATGTTCCCACCGCCCGTTGGTCCCACATTTTTAAGTAATCAAACTATATAATAGAGAATCGTATGTCTGTTTGTTTGATTGGGTGTGTTTTATTCCTTGTCTAACCTCTCTGTTCCCTAACCCTAACCACCCAGCTGTGATGTCTGAACCTAATCGCCAATTTTAGGAACATAGGGCTGTGGGACCATAGGGATGACCCCATGTTAAATATAGGGCTTTAGCCAACAGCTGCTTAGCTAAACATTGAGACTGTCCAGAGGTAACAATCATTATACCTGCACCTCTAAAGCTTAACGACTGTTAACAGTTAAATAATGAAGCACATAACTCCCCGTAACAATTTTTTTTTACACTAAACATCTTGCCAGGTGATTCTCCCCCTTTCCAGTCTTTGTGCTAAGCTTGTTAGCCACTGGTTGTAACCTTACATTTACAGTATCATACAATGTTATATTTTAATTATTCAGGTGGTTCAGTCAATTCTGTGGTAGTGAGACCAAACTGTGAAACAACAGCAATTAAGAACTGAATGGTGAAAGGCCTAATGTCGAAGAGATATATTTTTGATTAAGCTCTTTTATAAATCCTTGAATATAAAATATAATAATGAGAATAGACACATTTCCCAGGAGAAGGGAGATAATAACATACTTTTTTTATAAATAGTAAGATGTTTCAGTTGCAGCATGTTGAATGGGAAATTAAAATCAGTGTAGTTTGGAGCTTATTCACTTCTTAGAGGTAAATATCAATTTAAAATATAATTTGCATACATAGGAGAAAATAGTATTTACTTTCAGTGAGTGACGCGTAGTGGACTCAGTATGCTTCCCTAAGGAATCCCAGCATCACAGAAGAAGGGGGAGTGAAAGTAAAAGTCCTTACCTCCTTGGATCTTTACGTAAAGAAAAAAGTATTTTTAATTTGTTACATTTGTCAATAGAATCTGAATAAAATAATCTTTGAACATGTTTGTTATGTCTGAACAATATCTCCAGTCTCTTACCAATAAATCACTGGGGACGTGTATGATTTGTGAGCATTTACATTAGAAGTGGTGCAGGGATAGTTTCTACATATCCGCCATCGATGAGTTCTGTGCACAATCCAACTTTATAGGGATGTCCTGGCTTCTGAAGGGCACAGTCTGTGTAGTGATTACCCTTTTCTCTACTACAGGAAGTGTCAACTAACTCATTGTGTTTCTGCACAAAGACCATATTGTCCCCGTGCACCTTGTTAACCCTGCTGTAGTCCTCAGATACTTTCTCCTCTTGGTTCTGAACCTCCATGGATTCAGAGGTGTTAAGCGCTTCCTTTTCTTTCTCCAGGATAAGAATATTGTCACCGTTCACCACTTTCACTCGGCTGTAGTCAACCTCCTGTTTGTTTTCCTCATGTCTCTGAATATCCACATAGCCACTGTTTGTGAACAGTTTGACGATGTTCTCTTGATTTAGACTCTGTTCAGTTGCTCCTGTGTTAATACAGTTTGTACGTTGCTGTTTCTGAGTAGGCTCAATATTAGATAGACCCTCCCCTGAGAGAGACGTATTGGTCAATACAAAGTTATCTATATCATTCTTTCTTTCCTCAGCCTTTTCCCACTCATTGTGGCCGGTGTTTGACTCCTTACATTGGATTTCTTTGTCAAAGAGGAAGCCAGCGGGAACGATAAAGCTTTTCTTCTTTTTCTGAGAATTTGATGGATTAACGTGTAGCCCATCATCATTGTCAGTCACGATTAAGAAGTCCTCCATCTGGTCCTTGCAGGTCACCGTTAGAGGAAAGCCCTGGTTGGTGATCAGGGCATTGATGTCTTCAGATCTCCTGCTCTGAAAGAGCTACATAGGGTTAATTCAGTGAATTGTGACCTCACCATTGGTATCAAGTCCAAAGCATATGTTGGAAATACTATACAGATGTAGTTTCACCTTCAGAAGCTTATAATCAACTCCTATTATCTTTGGACCAGGAACAGGGGGCAGAACACACTGCCTCACACTGAGGAAGAAAATAAGTCAAATGAGTCTAATTATAATTATCATATTGAAAGAAAAAAGATATATAGAGAGATACATACTTTTTCCTCTTCTTGACAAGGATGCACATTGCTGCTATAAATGGGAATGCAGGGAGGGTGGATACCATTATCCAAAGAAGTCTCCCACTCTGAAGATCTGAATAAACAAATAAAATCAACCATTTTTCAATGGTTAGTGGAACTTGTAACAGCTGCCACCTTGCTGTATAGCCAAAGAACAAGCAAAGAACATCTGAGACTTACAGTCAGGGATTCTCACATAGGTAGCGTTGCTCCACTCGCTCCAGGAGCTGTGGTCCAGCCTACAGTGAACCTGAACTGTGTACTCCACCCCCGGACTGACGCTGTACAGGTTGAAATGGGTTTCAGTACCTGACATGTAATCCTAGCCAAGACAAAAAAGAATAATTTCACCGGCTTAAGTTGTAGAAGCGAAGCCTCGCATCCATTGTTTTGCCCAAACAACCGTCCAAAAAGAAAAGATATTCAGTTAACAATCACTGGGGACTAAATCCTCAAGTTTACAGCTTTATATTTGACAGTGAATAAACAACTTTGTTCACAGATCCTTGCTGTTTTACTTTTTTTTTGCAACCAACAACAGTGAAAACCAAGCTATAATTGTTTGTTTTTTGGGGGAATTCAATTCAGCTTTTAACTTTTAAAACTCACCTGCCAGTTGTCGCTGTTTCCTTGTTTGACTCTTAGTTCATATTTAATGGTGACCCAGCCAGACTTGGTGTCCGTGTTATGGGGACGCTCCCATCTGATATGGAGGTATAGACTGTGCTCTCTCTCCTCCACCAGCAGTGATGTTACATTTTCAGGAGCATTTGGCTTCACTGTCGAGCAAAGACAGAACGAGACTCAGAGGCCAAAGCAGTGTACCAAACAAAGGACCAGAATTGTCATACATAGAGTTACACTGCATGGAAAAAAACTGTCAGTTATACTGTATGTTTTAAACATTAAGTCTGTTTAGATCCCTGGGACAAAACCTAACATTCTTGCCCACCTGACAGGACTCCAAATGTTTTGTAAGTTCAGTACATGAGGATACACGACTTCCCACACAACTGAAGAAATTTGATCTGAGACTGTACACTGAGTTTTACACTGGGCATAAACCAGTTCTGGCTCATTCTGTTCAGGTTTCCATTTGAGTTTAGTATCTGTCATTCAGTACTTTTCCATTTCTTCTTACTAAGCTCCAGGAGGCTGCACAGCCAATACAACTGTGCTAATCATTAGCTTCATCAATACAGATCATTATCTGCTGTGATAACGCCAATAGTTCTAGATCTAGACATCAATAGTTCTAAATGTTTCACTCCCAGTGCCACACAGAAAGATGAGCTAAGCCAATTAAGATGCATGACAATAATTAAGAATCATTAAAGGTATTTTTATTAACATTTTAAAACCTTAATATTATAAAATAATGTTGTGGCAAATGTCCTCAGTGTCAGTCGGAAATGCTAATTATATCCACTGTGCTTCAGAGTTGTGTATTAAACAACAATGCATGAAGGTCACTTTTTTATAGACAATGTACAGTAAATAATACAGTGCTGAGCCAAACCCACATCATGAAACATTTTCTACCTCTCGCCTGGTTCATTTCTACAAATTACCTATTTGCATCAAGTCCATCTTAAGGGTGTCTGAAGATGCATTCCCGAGGGCGTTGGAGGCCAGCACTGTCAGGTGGTAGTCCACCCAGATAGAGGTGTGGTTCTTGTTAAAGAAACAGGAGTTCCTCCCCGCTGACCTGTAGTCCGGACACTCCAACATTCCCTCCAATCTGTACGTAGACAAAACAAGACCTTTACCTTAACAGGATATAAGGGTACACGGCTCAGGGCATTTGTGTTTGTGAGTGGTAACACTCACTAAAAAGCATTACACAAAGTACAGGTCAAGCTGAGGGAATTTCATTCTGCACTTACTTGGGCATAAACTAAAGTATTAGACAAATCAATGGCCAGGTCAGGGGGATCACCAATGTCATTTGGATTTATCTTCCAGGTACCTTGGTTGTCAAAAACTAAATGTAATCGCAATCTAGGCAGTAGTTATTGAGATATTTTGTTCTGGACAAAAGTTGTGGACCAACAGTTTGACTCTGCCCCCCCTTAAAAAGTCTTAACCAACCAATCAGTGTTAGTGGGGCTAGTGTTGGCATTTTGCCCTCCGGTCAGAGTGATTCAGGGTCACACAGGTGAAACGCTCTGCAGGTTTCCTTCTACAGCAACAAAGGTTTGTACTTGGCTGACTGAACACCAGGGTGAAAACAACAGAGTTTTCCACTCACCTGTCTGTAACACTGCACTGATGACATCAACTGCTTCTTCTTTTAGCTTTTTTTTCTGATCAAATTGTGAACAATTAAAATACCAATTAACAAGATAAAGTGTGATTTGTTTTTTTAAGACGTAAATATACTGAATAATACACTATACATGGGAAAGCAAAGTATTTTAAATAAAGAGATGTGCATAGAAAAAAGAAGACAAGAAATTAAAATTTGAGTAAAGACAGGTTGGGAGAATTATTATTGGATACCAACGCTAATCCAATGAAAACAACAATATATAATACAATAATTACTACAATACACCATAGGGGAGAGTGGCCTAAGTTGTGCATTTTGGAAGTTGTGCCACCCCTTGTTTCTAGAAAACCGTGGAAGAAATTGGAAATGTGACCACATATTTAAGAAGAGCCATCCATTTGACTCATCCTGTAAAGAAGGGAGACACAAGGAATAAGATATAAGCACATTTAAGCTAAAAACACTGTGTTTTGCCTTTCAAAGTAAAATTTCCATGATCAAGGTTTTTTGATAATTGTGTCTGAACAATTATAGACACGTTTGAAAACATTTGACACATGTTTTAGTGCTTTGGTATACTACATTTTGAGTCTATACAGTTAGCACGATGTCAGCCCTAAATTGCTGCATCATGCTTATTATCCAAATTTCTGGGATTGGGGTGATTTGTGCCAAAGGGCCTGGGTGAGTTATAAGTAAGTAAGTAAGTAAAATGTATTTATAAAAGCACATTTATGACAGTTTGCACTGTCCAAAGTGCTGTACATAGTGCATTCAGTAGGTAAACAATGATGGTAAAATAACAATAACCAAAATAAAAGACGTAAAGCCCATACATCCACATAAACACAGATAGTAGTGCAGAGGTAAGATAGTTAATGGGGATGAAACACCACGGTGTACATATGGGTTTTGAGCCTTGATTTAAAGGCTGAAAAGTAGGGAAATCACATTTGTCAGGTGGCAGTTGGTTCCACAAGCACGGAGCAACTATGCAAAGTACATTTCTGAGAGTTGTGCCAGTGGCATGGCTGTATACGCTGGTCACCAAAAGAAAGTGATTGTCTACAGTAGCTCAGAAGAGAGTGACATCTCAATTCCACTTAACGACACCACTGATGAGAGTTCAGATGGCCAGAAAGATGATGATGGTGACTTTGTCATTGTGAGCTTTGCAGGTAAAACCATTAGATCTGCTAGGCCTTGTTTAAGAAAATTGTCCTTCAATCTTTGTCAACTATTTACTTTATTTACTTTAAATACACCTTAAATAAGTGATTGTCTAATGGATTTGTCTTGCATTACAGTTTATGAGATATATATCAATGGCACAATTCACCCCATGGTATTCTCTCCAACCGCACAACTTACACCACACCGGGGCAAGTTGTGCATCAAGACAACTTTTTTTCCGAAAGCTATATTTCTTCAACAGTTTATTCCAGATCCAAAGTTTTTATTGCCAGGGATGCACAACACCCTGAAATATATGTATATATTTGAGTTGGAGACTTAACTGTCAAGGCCTTACTTTAAAGTCACTTTGAGTGAAAAGTTGCACAACTTAGGCCACTCTCCACTACGTACAATAAAAAATACAGTAAACTGTGATTGAAAAACTGGTTTCACTTCCAGAGCTTTGATGTATGTTATGCCCCTCTCTATTCTCCATCACCTCTCCTGTACCTGTACGGTCTGTGACATGTTGAATACATGCAAAGAAAATGTAAAAACTAAAGACATTGGACTGACCCCTCTCTAGTGTAGTGTAGGTGGTGTGTGGTGGGCAGCCCTCCGCCTGAGCCCGGCTCCCACCAGCAGGTAAACGTCTCCTTCTCTGGAGACCGACAGCCGAGCAGGACTGGTTTCCCCGGTGGAGACATGCCTGGCAACCCGTGTGACAAACAAGCATCAGCTCCCAATTAAACACTAATACAATTATAAAGAGAATCTGTAGCATGGTAAGACGAGCCAAGTGTTTATCCAAGCTCCATGAAGGTACATTCTGTTTGTTCTAACTACATTGAAGAATGACACTTCACATGAACTTTTTATAATCAATTGTCGAGATGTCTTGGATAATCAACACAAGATGATGTAAACAGATTTAATCTTATTCAAATTACTTAATTTTTATTGAGCTTAGGAGCTAAAGCTTGTGTGAGAGACTGTATAGTTTCGTAAAGATGTTAGCTGTCTGTAAACTAGCTAGATAGGCGGGTATGACATACAATAAAGGTGTTTATAAGGGTGTGGCAGTTGTATAGTGCACGGAAACCATGCGGCAACCAAGGAGAATGTCTTGTGTAGAGAGAAATTAAGTTGGTCAATGCAAAACATTTGCTTATATTTTAGTGCAGATCCAGAAATAGTAGTTTAGAATCTGAAACATTTCTTAATGTTACATTTCATAAGGCTACATAAACTGTGTTTTTATATGTGTGTTAAAACTATCTGATTGATATCTGGTTAACATGATAGTAGAATTGTTCAAAGTGGTGTCAGACTTTTGGAGCCCACTGTTTATATTTTCTATTTTAAACTGCCCTTTTAACATCCCAATGTTATAAACCAAAGATAATGTCAATTGTGCCTTTCAACTTACTGTTGCACTTCACCACTGCAGACAGCAACACGAGGAGTGCCAAAAACCCAAAACCACTCTTCATCCTGGGTCAAACTGTCACACTGTGTGTCCTGAAAAGGGAAGTGACATCACCAACCTCTGGTTAATGAGGGGACAATAAACCCGTGGCTCGGTCGCGTGGCTTGTTTTGACCTAAAACAAGGAGATATGAAGGGAAAACAAGGAGCACAACCGATCAATGTTTGTACAAGTTGTAGACGACATATGCATCAACGGTCATCACATGCTCAGGAAACATAATATACCATAAACACTGAAGCTATATTTATGATGTTATGGTTACAAGTTTCCAAAACAAAGGTGAGTAATACTAGCAACTGGGTTTCAAAACGTAACTGGATTTACCAAAATTAACCAGGCAACCTTAGAAACGGATTAAGCTGTTTCCTGTTGGTATGACTGCACCACAAACAGTGAAGCTTTAGTTCATAGAGTTAAATACTTGTATTAATCGCATATTTATTTTTTAACACATCTGGCTGACAGAAATGTCGCTTTATCAAGTAACCTTAATGGACTTCAGACTTTTTTTTGAATGTACTTCCTTATTTCTGGAGCCCATCTTCTTTCATATCCTTATTTAGATACACACACACCATGCAGAGAGAGAGAGAGAGAGAGAGAGAGAGAGAGAGAGAGAGAGAGAGAGAGAGAGAGAGAGAGAGAGAGAGAGAGAGAGAGAGAGAGAGGGCACAGACTTCTGCACACTCTTGAAACACTAAAACCCAGAGACACCAAGCTCATCTTATCTGCATTCAAAGTCAGGTCTGGTTTTCCTGCAGGATTCTGGAACCGTTTGACATTTCCAGGAGGTGAATTCATTGGGCTCATTGTGAGCACACAGCAGATTTATGCTCCTTGGTTCAGGCTTTCTCTGCCTCCCTGACAATGGTCAACTGAAAACTAGACTAAATGTCAAAAATAAAACCCCATGCTAGATATTCAGCTTTAGTTTCAGCCCAAGCAGTTTGTGTGGGACTGTTCTTTTTTATGGACTATTATATTATGTATTCATTTAATGTTATTTGCAGACTGCATGTATTTATTCTCATATAAATCTTAAAGCCATAGTACTGAAATCCTGTAGGTACTAGCTTATTTCTGTGTTTTGGCATAGGCTACCATGTTAATATGCAATGTAGCTGAGTGCACTATGAATATAGGAGAAAATGGGATGGAAATATCATCATCACCATTGTTACCTTTCTAGTGACTCACTTCACTTGTAATGTCCTTTATAATGTTAAAAGTTTCAGTTTCTCTCAATAATACTACCAGCCAGGTAGTTCTCATTTTGAGTGTACATCCTGTAGGCTACACCTACCTGCCTGTTAGCCCACAACAAACAAAAACGTTATTACAAGGTGCTAAACCTAAATAGTTTGAAACGCATTTATAACCAAAGTTGCACTGATGGTAAAGACAACACACGCACGCGACACAAATAAAGGTTAATAGGCTAGGCTAGCAGCTCACGGTGTTCACTCACCTAATTGAGGACGGTTGACGACGTGTTCTTTTTGTAAATAAACTTGCCCACAATAATCCTTCTTCAGTTACCTGTGGACGACCGGCGCGCTTTACGCCAGGTGGGCTTGTTTTAAAAGGTGTGTGCTCGAGGGGAGGGCTTTGTTGTCGTCACCACTTCCCTTCACTAGCCAGAGAGCATCGGCGGAGCAAGATGTTTCACCATGTATCACCGCTGCCTGATGATTTCGTCTTCCTATTACAGCTGATATCGACATCTGTTATTATTTGTCGGATAGAAAAGATAATTAACTAAGAAGGCTAGATAAATAAAACGAATAAATAAATAGGCTAGATAAAAAGGTTATTGAAAAACATTTATTTTAAATTAAGAAACTTTAAACAGACCTGTGAATTGAATTGGCATTATATTTTATGTCGTAGCCTACTGAAAATAAATCAACACGTTCATCTTTCTAAAGTGTGCATAAACAATCTTTGGCAGAGCCACGATCGGCCACGACCCAAGAGTATATTATCTTATTTTTAGAGTCTATGGCCACAACAGTGCTCTCCTTCAAAACACATCTATAAAACTTTTACCTGACAGTGTCAATTTCTAATCTTGATGTAGCCTATGAAGAATCTTTGGCAAAGGCAGTATGCAGCTGCGTGGGGGGAAACGAAGACAGAACGTAGGCGTGTCTGTCTCTCGTTTGCTATTTCTTCCAGGAAGTAGACTTTTTTCTGATGTAAATTGTTGTCAAGTGTGCTAGAAACGCGTTGATGTTGATAGTAAACTTGGTTTCTTGCTTGCTGCTGCCATGTCGGATACTTTGGAACGGTCCACGAAGGTCAGCTTGTTGAAGGAGCCCGTTGTGAGGAGACTCTGTGAGGTGTTGGACAAATCCAGCAGTAGAGGATGGCGAAAACTTGGAGAGATTGTTGGCAATGACAGACGGTTCAAAGTCAGGTAGGCAGCAATGGATTCAGACTGTGTAAATTGTATAAATCACAGTAATATTGTTGTTCAAACAAAAACAAGTGTGTGTGACACTCAACACGAGGCTATTCTTTTCAATGACAATGGTATTATGTTAGAGTAATTACTGTAGGCTACATTAGTGCAAGTCAAGTACTGTCATCCACTGTAAGGCAATATTAAAATAATAGCCTACCTATATACTCACACGGAGTTTTATAATAAAGGAATAAGAGATAACCTAATTTAGCCAATATAAAGTATATCGTGATATCAATAATAGCCTACCTTATACACCTATTTAGATGGTTATGTAGAGGTTACAGGTTATTTCAACTATATGTTTGAAAGGTGTATCAAATATTTATTGACAAATTGAGAGTGAGAAAGCTTTCACATAAGAACAAAAACTTAAATTCTAGTTTTTGCATGTATGAAGTCTTTTAATTACCATCAAACCACATTAATAACCTAAGCATGTGTCAACAACACACTTGCCAAAAAAAAATCTGAAGTATGACGTGGTGCTGTCTTTCTCCAGCTCAGACGACATGGAGATGTGTTCCCTGAAGGTGCTGGAGCTAGAGGGCAGCCCGAGCCGCATGCTGCTGAGGCTGATGGGAGAGCGAGGCTGCTCCACCGGTCACCTCATCGACTACCTCCAAACTCTGGGGAACTCAGAGGCCGTGCAGTGCCTCAAGCCACCAGGTAAAGTAAAACCCCCCCCCCCCCCCCAGCTTCTAAACCTGTTATTATGATCTCAAGTATTCAAACTATGTGGATCTTTGTTATTTGTGTGTTGTGGTTCTGCTTTAAAAGGGTTGTGTGAACTTGTGACACTCATTTTATGGTGGTGTTGCATGACACTAACAGCAAATTGCACGGCCAGTTTACAGTCCATACGAGCTTGTCATTGCAATATGATGATGTATTTTCTCCAGAATTGTATCATGGGTAATCTGATACGAAAGGTGAGACTGCAGCTTAACACTTTTGGGGAACTAAATTAATTTTTTTATAGTATTTGTGTGATGTATTATTATTATTATTACATGTCAGCTTTGTAACCCGTCTGAAATTACTGTGGCAATGTACGTCAAACTGAGATTTTAACATAAAAGTCTTATCAATGTACAGCCTTACAGATCCTCATTCAGCCCCAGTCGGTGGCTCTTATGTGTGGACACAATCTGCGCCTCAGCTGCCACGCTGTGGGCAAAACTCCAGTCCAGTACCAGTGGTTCAAGACCAAGGAAGAGGTACTAAATTGCATTCATTAGTTTCCATAATTTTCCCCTAAATTTCGTCGTATTTTTGTCCTTCTGCCAAGTATCTGTTGTTTAACATTTATCCTTGTAAATAACTATCTATCACTATCACAACCGCAGGTGCCAAACAGCTATTCTCCTGACCTGGTGATAAGTCCGGTCCATCTAAAGGACGCTGGCTTTTACATCTGCAGAGTCAACTGTGGAGAAGCTTTTGAATTCAGCCAGTGGGCTCAGGTGGACGTCCTGAATGTCGCTGTGTCTAGCGGTAAGATATTATAGAAGTTTAAGTCTCAGCTGTTTCCTGTTATGTGTGCCGAACATACAGGACAATTGAATCTCTAACTCGATTTTTTTTCCCACCTCCAGGGCAGAGCTACCATTCCTTAGAGGGTCGGCTGAGGTTGGCCATCCAGCCTCAGCCCCAGCGGCTTCATGTCGGGGAGAACCTGCAGCTGGAGTGTGGAGCGGTGGGCCGGCCCATCCCTCGATACCAGTGGCACAGGAACGGAGTCCCCATCCCCAACGCCACTAAGAGGAGACTCATGGTGAGTAGGGGTTATTAGAGAAGTTTATCAGATGTTTAGAAATGCACTGATCCACAAATGATCAGTTCTGACCCAATACATATAACGGATATTAGCCTATACCGATTCTGTCCGATATCATAATAAGTATAAATGTTTTTGATGGTGGTGATAGTATGTATAAGGTTTTAAAGGCTTAAGCAACACAGCACATAAAAAAATATAAATAGGATTAAATGTATTCAAACCCATTTATATGAAGTGCTTTGAACGGCTTCAATACAGACGTGGGTCAGTACTCCTTAACAAGGTTTTGAAAGTCTAAAGAAAATATTTCATTTGAAAGTGCAAGAATTTAGAACCTGATACCTACTGTATATTGTATTGGACCGGTCCCACCCTGAATAATTTTTTTGTTACGTAGATTCATGTTTTTGTTTCTTCTTTGGAAAGTATTTTTTCTATTTTTATTACAAGGCATGAACTGGTAGCTGTTTGGTTATGAAACAATGACCTTTTGCACGTCACTTACTGTAAGTGTTGATAGCTACTATTGTTCACTTATGGCACAGGTTTTAGGGGACTCAGGCTTAATAACAAAGTGTCTGTGCATTTCAGATCCCTCATGTGATGCAGGATCAGCATGGCAGGTTTCGCTGTGAGATCAGCGGCAGCACAGAGAGGATGTGGACCAATGAAGTTTCAGTTTTGATAGGTATGTTAGACTTTTCCGAGATCGTTAATAACGTTAATTTATTAACAACCCAGTAAAACCAGCTCCGTCGTCATAACGTCTGAGTGATTATTTTTGCTCTGTTCCCAACTGAAAGTACCGAGGATATCTGTCGAGATTTCAGGAGCAATGGAGTGCTCTGAAGGTAGAGTTGATAGGACTGGGTGAAAATTAATGGGGCCTAACTGCATGAAAAAGTTCATCATAACTGTTCCTCTTACCGCATGTGGATCCTGATTATTCTTACACTGATTATTCTTCTCACAGTAAGTAGCATGGGGCTCGCAGGGTTTGATCTCCAGGTATCACATGCATGATTTTTTTTCACTATGGATGTATTCTATATTTTCCTTATTGTCAACAAGTCCCATGCAAAAGACCAAAACCAACTATGAACCAATTCTTCCAATCTAATCTAGTACTGTGTGTGTGTGTGTGTGTGTGTGTGTGTGTGTGTGTGTGTGTGTGTGTGTGTGTGTGTTCTAATTAGTTGATTTGTTTGCATGAAACTAAATACTAAAAGCTAAATACCATTCTTCTTTACATTACTGCAAATCTTCGTATTCCGTTTGACTTACAGTATATTTTTGTTCCTATATCTAAAGAATATTTCTCCAAAATGTTCATTTTATATGATTCTAAAGATTTTGTATTTTTTGATTGCTAGATGATGTTTACGCCATAGGAGGAGGTAAGAGTAATCGTATGTCTATACATTGATATTCAAACATCTATTTTACTAAAACAACACCTGTTAAATGATTTTGTTTTTTCTGTGACTTTGCAATTTTAGATTCCAGTGATTTATTCCTAAACAGTATCCCAGAACAACTATATGGTGAGTGTCTTTTCAACTAATTTAAAATGTATTAATGCAAGTATTCACAACATTCTCTACTGTAGGCCTTTTCTACTTGTTTTAGTGATTCATGTGGCTGCTGCAGAGTTCATCTTTATGTCAACTGTGGCTCCTATGTGTCTGATATTGTTATCTTTGTCCGGATCTGCCTTCAGTTACCCTCTCAACATAATCCAATATTAAGAAACTTAGCTTTCTTATAACACATGATGTAATAAGCTATGCAGGTGGACAACAATATTCCACTTTAGAGCAATATTAAGAAAAGGAACCATTAGAAGCCTCCAATCTTGTTTTATGTTGCAGTGTAGATCGCATACATTGTGTTTTATATTCTCTGAAATATCACCCACTTCCTTCCTGTCTGCATTTCTTTGTACCGTAATTGTGATTTGTAGCACCACTATATAAATGACACCACTGGTGTACAGTATAACCGCTCACATCTATATTGTTCATAAAGGGGAATTATTTTCTGGATTGAACAGTATTTATTTTATAAAAAAGTAAAACAAAAACTTAATGAATTGACAAGAATCCACATTGAGCCAAATAAGATGGATCAGTGTCACTGTTTTTACAGTGTGTTTTTCTCCCTTTCTTTCCCCAGCGACTGACAAAGTGGCCCTGCTGATCGGCAACCTGTCTTACAAGAACCACCCGCAGCTCAAAGCTCCCATGGTGGACGTGTACGACCTCACCAACCTCCTGCGCCAGCTCAACTTCCAGGTGGTTTCACTGCTGGACCTCACAGAATCTGAGATGAGAAACGCTGTGGATGAGTTCCTGCTGCTGCTACACAAGGGGGTCTATGGTATGTTGAGATTACATTCTTCTAGCACTTTTAAAAACAATAGTTCACAACGTGCTTTGACAGAGGAAACAGAAGCACATGAATCAAATACACATACAGTATATACATTAAAGGACAAATTCAATAAACAAAATGAAATTAACAGGTGATAGGGCATGCAGACAATGAGAAACACGATTTAAAAAAAAAATATGTCTTTACATAAAAGCTAGTCTGTATAGGTTAGTTTTAAGAAATGATTTAAAAGTCCCTGATTCAGTTGTTCACTCTTGGTGTTTTTAATTAAACTTGCAGATTTAAACACACACTTCCCTCTTAAGGTCTGCTGTACTACGCCGGTCACGGATACGAGAACTATGGCAACAGTTTCATGGTGCCGGTCGACGCACCCAACCCATATCGCTCCGCCAACTGCCTGTGTGTGCAGAGCATCCTCAAACTGATGCAGGAGAAGGAGACGGGCCTCAATGTTTTCCTGCTGGACATGTGCAGGAAGAGGTGAGTCCTGGAGTCAATGGGTTGTTTCTTTAAGTTGAATTTATTATATTCAACTGGGATTTGACTGATACTCTTATATAGAGCTGTTTAAAATACATATAGGTAAAAGTAATCATGAGTAGGGAGCGTTCAGACCCACTCTTCCTCGTATTATTAATATTACATGGGTAAAAACTGAGTAACAACATCTGAGAAGAAACTTCTTAAAGAGGACCTATTATACTACTTTTCTGGTTTTAATTTCTTGTTTTACACTGCTATAGAGCAACCTGACACGAATCACATCACAAAAAACTATGTAGATTTTCGGGAAGCTCTTTCTCTTATTTTGGCGATCCAGCACGTCCTGTCAACACTTGAGTGTGTGTGCTTCGGCAATCTCCGCTCCCTCCGCCTGTGATCGGCCATCTCCGCTCCCCCCCCCCCCCTCCTGCAAACCCCACTCCGTTGTGATTGGTTACCTTCCTTCCGGAACACTTTCAGTGGCGGGAAGCGCGAGCATGGACCTATAAGGGCGCGAGGCAGACGCGAACAGGGAAGTGACAGCATTGCTATACATGGAAACATCCGCGTGGTGAAGTCACGAAGTTTTATGCAACGTCACGAATTATGAAAGGGTAGACCGCTTTGAACACGTGACTTCTCGACTGGCTAGAATAGTGTTTAGTGCTCTGCACAGACACCCCAGACGGTCAGCAGAGAATACGTCGAAATGCATGTAAGTCATTATTTGATAATTTAGTATGGTTAAGCATGACTATGAATCATCATAACAACGTTTATAGGTCATAAAAGTCAAAAAGCATCATAGGTCCTCTTTAAAGAGAGCTTTACATTGTGTACTTACGATATCATACGACACAAACTATTATATAAATTATTCCAATATATGTCCCATCATTTAAAATCTGGTGTTGGAAATTATTTTCTCTGTAGCATAGAGCTGTTTAGGATTGATCACAATTGTTTTCAAAACATTTTTTTTTTTACACTTAGATCTTTATTGACTTTTTCACAGTAACATGCCAGTTATAACAGCATTATATCAACATCTGCAATTAGGTGATGGCAAGAAAAATTAAATAAAAACAAAAAAGGAAAAAACAAGGAAAAAGAACAAACTGCCTGGGAAGTGCCTTCTTATATCCTGAGGTTGTAGTTAGTTATAAGTTACTGTTCCAGTCCAATGTCTTCATTTTGAGTCCTGTAAAGTGTCCATTTCTCCCATTTACAGTCGAATTGTGCTTCTTGAAGTCTCAGTTTGTGTGTCAGTTTCTCCATTAAAGCTATCTCTTCAACAATAGCAAGCCACTGATTTTTTGTTGGTGGCGTTTCTTTCAGCCAATGTCTGGTGATAGCTTTCTTGCTCGCTATTAGCAGTATTTTAATTAAATATACATCACTCATAATAATATTCTCTTTTTGAAATTTACATAGATAGAGCACCAAACTACTTTTGGGGACCTCATATCCTAGTATTTGCTTTAATACCTCATAAACCATTTCCCAAAATACAGTTATTTTCTGACAATTCCAAAAAACATGTGAATGATCAACATCATAAGACCCACATTCCCGCCAACATTTCTGACGTTTGTGTAGCTGTTTACCTTTCATTTTTGGTGTTATAAAGAAACGAATCACATTCTTCCATGAGAATTCCCTCCAAGTTCGTGAATTGGTGGATGAGTGATGTGTCCTCCACATATCATGCCAGTTGTTTTCATACTTTTATTCATTTTCCAGGAATATCCACGATGAGAGCACTCCTAACATCGTCCTGAGGGTAACGGCCAACATTGTCTTTGGATACGCCACGTAAGTTTGAAAAACATCAGCTAATAGTTCAGAACTTAAATTTAGTTTTTCTGTCAAGAATATTAATCCTTAATTCATGGTTTTTGGCGTGTTCAGGTGCCAAGATGCCGAGGCGTTTGAGCTGAGCTCCAGCGGCTTCACCAACGGAGTCTTTGTCAAGTTTCTGAAGAAGCGACTGTTGGACGATGAGAAGATCACCGTGGTGCTGGACAGAGTCGCAGAGGGTGAGAGAGGAACGCAAACACAATATGTAGCAACATCATAACAGTAACAGCCTTCAGGAATATCATATACAGTACTGTATGTATGCACCGATAAGGTTATTCACTGCAGTCTTTACATACCGTCTTTTTTAATCAATAAAATCGATTCAAATGCAACCCAGGCAGCACTTCATACAGTTAATGTTTCACTAAGAAGACTATTTGGTTACCACAAAGGGTTATGATTAAAACTTTACAAGACCATTTGTCAGTTCTTAGCTCACCACAGAATGCATTTCAGTTTATTTTATCGATTGAGCGTAGTGAAGTTAATTAAATGAAGCTTGCTCTGCATTATTTATGTATAAATTGTTTTGCTTATGAGCTAATAGAGTTTCATTTTAACTGCAAGTTTAATAAAGGTTTAATGACTTGAGGTTGCTGTAAAATGGACCTAGTATTAAACCATGTTTAGGATATGGGCTGGATATGTTTAAATGTTAGCTCAGGGTAGTAAATTAATAATTAATCCCAGCATCCCTGCAAAGATGCAAATGCTTTTGGTTTCAACTGGAGCGCTGGATAATCTGTGAGGTGTTTCAGTTCAAAATGCTGACATGTTATTTGTCTTGTGTGCAGACATGGGTCAGTTTGATGCCACCAAGGGGAAGCAGGCTCTGGAGATCCGCAGTAGTCTGTCAGAGAGGAGAGCCCTGAGTGATCCTATTCTGCCCGGCGACAGTGCTGACCTCGCTCACGCTCACAGCCGCCAGTGGGCAAAGGCTCACGGTGAGTTTCTATTACTGGCCTCGAAAAAAAACCATTTTCCTACGACAACTCAGTGAGGCTAGCTCAGTAAAATGTTGACTCTGGTTAATGGAGGCGTCGCTCGTCCACCCCGCTGTTGTCGGAAACTCAACTGTGTTGTTGGTGATACCCGATGACATTATCACCTCTTCCATCAGCTAATAAACAAATACATTTGCTTATGGAAACAGAAGCCACTAGCTTTCACTGTGAGGAAAAATGGCCCCTTGGCCTTGGGGATCCAAATCACTGATGTGAAAAAAATGTTTGTGTCTGTGTTTTGTTTCTTATTCCAGCGCTTCCTGAGAGTATGTGTCTGGACTTTGACTGTGGGGCTCAGATCAAGTTGGGCTTTGCTGCAGAGTTCTCCAATGTGCTCGTCATTTACACTCACATCGTGAAGAAGCCCGAGGACATGTCCTTCTGCCAGGCTCAAGTCACAGACTTCTCACTGGTCAGCAAGTTGTCATTAACTTTGGTTATTAAGAAAGAGTAGACCATTTTTATAATTGACCACCAATCTAACAGGAACCTTGTAGATCTGATAATACTCTCAGATATCTCTCTCAGATATAAGGCCATTTTATTTAGTTTCAAAACAAATGCAAAAAAAAAGTGTGCTATAAATGCACCTGAACTAATTTTGAGTGACGTACCATATCTGTGCATATGTGTCTGCCAACTGCCTCTTGTCCTGACTGCAGGATCTTGATGTGGATCCTAAAGAGATGAACAGAGAGACTCCAGAGGAGACGGGGATCTACTTTCTGTCGAGCAGCCTGCCGCAGCACTGCCTCTACACCAGAGTCAGCTCACTGCAGAAGCTCAGGGTAAAGCATAACCTCTTTAAAAAACCGAACAACAGCTACTGTATGTGTTATATAAATGTTACATCATACAAAGGAAGCCATCTGTGCTGTGATTAAACAACAAGACTAAGGGTCTGTGGTTGTCCTGGGGGCTCTGTGAGGCTGCACTTAGACACAGCAGTGCTCGCTGAAGAGGTGAATGGAACCGTCAGCATCCTATCACCGTCACAGTGCTAACATGTTGATGTTAAGAAGCTTCAATGTTTACCATGTTCATCTCCATAGGTTAGCCATGTTAGCATACACTAGTTAGGACCAAACACAAAGTACAGTGACAGCCAATGCTGGTGGGCATGTAGTTAGTTGCAGTAAATGTAGATATTTCAAGATTCAAGATATTTACGGCATTGTCATATATGTATAGTAAAACAGGCAGTTGCATTTTACAACAAAATTCTTACTTTGTTTGTTCTTCACACTTGGAAAACTTAAAACTAACATTTACTAAGATATGACAAAATAATGCAAAAGTGTGTACATGAAAAAAGAAACGGAGAAGAAACAGAGACAAAATCTGAAGGAAATTGTTTTAATAGCTGTTTAGATACTTTAGTCTGAAGGAGACCAACATTGATAAAACTACTGTGACAAAAAAACTGAAATTGTCAACATTAAATGGCAATCATCTACTTTTTATTATTTCATTCATGTTCACTCAACATAGAATATCTATTGTTCTCTGATCATGTGTCCATCCGGAAAGTATTTGGTTAAATTCATCTCAAGACGGGCGACTCTGGGTGACAAAAACAAAATAAATCCCATTGTGTGCCTCACTACTTAGTCCTCCTCTAACCCTTACATTACACAGGAGGAGCTTGTCTTCACTGTGTGCCTCCAGGGAACCTTCCCGGCCATGGACGACAGCCCCGTCCATTGGACCAAGAGCATCGACATCGGGAAGCCTCTGATCGCCCGGCTGGACCTGCACCGTGCCGTACGGAGGAACAGCTGCCTGCAGACGTGCATGATGCCCCACAGCCCGTCACACAGCCCCTGCCACAGCCCCGGGCCCGAGCACCACCTACACCTCCACCATGGGATGGGGCACCACCAAACCCAGGACTACAGCCGCCTGTCGCCTCAGCAACACTACCTGGATGTGTATGAGCGTCTCCAGGGTGCAGTGGGAGGCTATGGGGATTCTTCATACTATGATAATAACTTTAGCCAGTCTCACTATGAAGCAGGTTATGACTCGGCTGTGGGGCATCCGCGCTCACCGGGCCGGCACAGCATCCCCATAGAAACCACCGATGACATCAATGAGCTGACCACTGTGTTCATCAACAGTCTGCAGCTTCAGCAGCAGTGAGAGAAATAAAGAAACAGCTGCTAGATGATGATGGATATTTCTCAGAGGAGACGCTTTAAAGGTGCAGTGTGTGTAAAGGACATTGGTGTTTTTTAGAACAGACTTGGTATAATTGGGATATAGTATTCCTATGTATGTTTAATTAGTGTATAATCTGGCTTGAAAATGAAAGTTGTTTACCTTAGAATGTGCGTTTTAAATCAACATAGGAGTGAGGCCGCTATGTTGCCACGCCATGTTTCTACAGTAGCTCAGAACGGTCAAACTTAATGGCCATGCGCGTTTTTATATATATTGATGGGTGTCTGCCGGAAATGCACCTGTTGGAACCCGAAGAAGAAGTACTATAGAATAAATGACTAAACACATCTTCACGTCATCACTTTATATTGTGGAAAGACTTGAGGCAGTGGTGGACAATGCCAACTTTAGTAACTAGATTCTTGACCTTGAGGGCCACAATAGCTTCTGTAAATTCTCCGCAAAGGGAGAGTTAGCCAGGGAGCATTATAATCTAGAGACGGAGCGTTGCAGTCTAGAACTTTAACCACTAGATGATGCCAAAATTCTCCTATATTATACACTGTACCTTTTTAAATGTTTTATATTTTATCCAGAATACTGCTGCTCTTTTCTGTTACATGTTGTGTCTCAATAAGAGTTTTTAGAATATTATATTTTACAAGGTATTAGCATTATTCGCCTCAACAAGCTGTACACTGACTTTTGTACTTGAATTTTAAAGAATGTTGTAAATAAATAGAAGAATACAATTAGGAGAATGAAAAAGTATATTTTGGTAAAATGCAATAATTTCACATCAAAGTCTTAATGCTGCAACCACATTTTGAAGAGGTTTCAATTGAATTGATTTAATTATCTGACTTTTGCCAAAGAGCAAATCAATGATACTGTTTGGCAAATTGTCATGATCAGACCTGTCAAATTTCTTATTTAGCATTATTACAAAAACTTCTTTCTTTTTTTTTGTCCAAGTTGGAATCGTACTTCATTACAACCCCATAAAAAGTAGCCAAATGTGAACTAATTAAAAGGACATTTTGATTTAGAAGATAACGGGTGAAGCAATCTGCACACATGGCCGAGCATGGCTGCAACTTTAAGAAATGCAATGTAAAAATGTCTTTATAGCCTATCACTGGTCTAAAAAAAAATTCATAGGAAAGTGAGATGAATTAACCAGAGGAGAGAAAGTGATTATTAAAAACTTTGACCATGGATTGTCTGCTTCTACCCCCTGAGAATATTTCAACAGAGCTATTATGCTATTCAGTGAACTTGACCCTATGGCCTGATAAGCACACACACAAAATGCTGCTCGACACTACTTACTGTTTATTCATTTCTACATGTGACAATTGTGCATGTGCAAAGTTAATCTCCTTATGTGAGAAATCATGAGTCCTTTGCCTGGATGTCCCAAACAGGGATTAAAAACTTTCCAACAAAAAATAATAAATTGGCATAACTTTAACTTTTTGGAAGTCTTAGAATGTAGAACTCAAAACATTTTTACACTGTTTTTTTATATCTTATGAAAAAAATCTAATAGAAACAGAATTTTTGGTCTGGGAATATGCTCTAAAAAGGTAAATTGTAAGAAAACATGTAGTACCAATAACAGTAGTTGTCGATTGTTTCCTCTTATGTTTTCATGGGGGCAGGCAGGTTGTGACCTTTAGCTGCAAGTATAGGTCACCTTGTAGGAAGCTCCACTCTAGAAATACAATAACATGATATATTCTATCAAAGTACACACACACACACACACACACACACACACACACACACACACACACACACACACACACACACACACACACACACACACACACACACACACACACACATAAACAGAGAGAAAGAAAGAGATATATTTGGGTGTGTACTTTCAGCATGTTCTGCCCATGCATAGCCATAGCAATTTGAACTCTAGCCCAATGAATAATGGATGGAGTACTTCACCCACACAAGCTGCAGGGGGGTGTCATAGCTGCGTCACTAGTGCAGCTGAGGAGGGGGGAGGAGGGAGGGTGGGGTGGTGGTAGGATGATGCAGCAGGCTGAGAAAGAACAGAGCACGAGGGAGAATCCGGCACGCATATAGCACAGTACGGAGGGATAATAACCATGGCTGCCTCCTGGAAGCAGCTCTCCATTCAGATCCTTCTGCTTTTCGTCTCCTGCAGGCACATCAATACAAGTAAATTAATATGGTGGGGGGGGAGGGGGGGGGGGTAATTGTGACTGTGGGTTAGATGTGATGAAAAATCTGCCTTCTCTCTTCCTCACTGGAGAATGTGCAGCACTGTGAGGAGTAGAAGAAAATGTGTCATAGGATTTCCACACCACCATGTTTTACTGAATCTAGAATATTTTGGTCCAAAGATGCTTGAAGTCAATGTTTATTGTCTTTGACCTTTTGAATGTCCCCCAAATGTGTTCTTGTCTGGGCTGAAAATAAAATCCTCTGTTAACAGTCACACCATCACAGGAGACCTTCACTCTACATGAATTTCTTATGTAAGGATTAAATAATAGATACTAGGGTGCAAAGACGAAAGAAAGAAGAGATATGTCATAAAGGCATTTTATTTAGCCATTATATCATATAATTATAATCTTGGCAAAGTGATAATTCAGTGCATTATATTTTATTCATTCGGCTATAACCAGGTATGTACATTTTATGTACTGTATCTCAAGAATAGTTTTTGCCTTGTTATGGAGTATGTTAATGATACTCTACATAGTAATAATAAAAACATTGTTTTATTTCTACTAGGTAATTTCCACAGGCTCCAAGAAACCAATAGCAGCATTTTTTTATTATTAATTACACCACAGCAAATTGGAACAGTTGAACTTTTTTAAGAACTATCTTGTGCTTTTCTACCTTGTATATATACTGTATTAATGTATATATATTTTTGGGTTTCTTTATTTCTTTTCACCTTCATCATTACAAAAGGTTTGAGCTGCATCTCTCTGTATGAAATGTATTATGCCTTCATGGATATTAGCAGTATAATGACCATAGCAACCACCTTGTGCGATTTAACAATCTCCCAATAACACCCTTAGAACCACCATGACAAAGAATCACTGGTGTTACATTTCCAGTTCAAGTACGGAAGCCGAGAACGGCCTTGCTAGCATTTTTGTGTATGCTATTATCTCATGATCTTAAGGAAACAAAGCTTGTTTTTTTAATTTAAATATATCTTGTGATCTCGAGCCAACACAACAATCAACCTGTTATCACCAAATTGTTCCTACTATCACCTATAACAGGCTACTATTGGAGTTCCCCTTGATATCTTAAGAAAACTGCCTTTTGTTTTTCTTTAGGGAACAGGTTAAATAACCCGCTATCACAAGATCAAGGTTTTAAAAATTTTTTGCAAACACTGCTGTTTTTGGCTTCTGTACAAAAAGTAATTTCCTTTTCATTACTTATAATATAATTTGATTTCTCCATAATCATCTTTTTACCTCAACAGAATAAAAACTTTCCTTGTGATCAAATCCCAATGCGGTTATCATGAGATAACAGCCTAAAAAAATTATTGCAAGCATGCCAGTTTTTGGCCTCCATACTTCTGTGTTTGAATAAACTTATTTGTTTTCCCTTTAGTTGAAACTCCTGGCCCGACGCCCCCACCGCTAGTCCCCATCAATCTCCTGCCCACGGATGTAAAGAGTGTTGTTCTTAAAGGTAACCTGTTTTCAAATATCACATTATTTCAATTATCACCATATTGTGTTTTCTTTCACAAGTCAGCAGAATGTTTTGTCAGGTCACTTTGAGTGCTTTTTATGATTTATAGGCCTAATCTATCTATCTATCTATCTATCTATCTATCTATCTATCTATCTATCTATCTATCTATCTATCTATCTATCTATCTATCTATCTATCTATCTATCTATCTATCTATCTATCTATCTATCTATCTATCTATCTATCTATCTATCTATCTATCTATCTATCTATCTTCTTTGTTTGAGGACAATCAGGTTTCTAATTTTACATTGTGTCTGTGTTCAGGGGAAAGTCACACTGAGAAGGTTCAGCTGTTGAACCCGGTGAATCTGACCCTGGAGTGCACCTGGGCTGGAGACAGGAACAAACTACCAAACATTACCAGCTTCTGGAGGAAAGATGGGGAGGAGATTGAGGACAGCCGCCTCACAGTGCCACTGGAGAACGAGCAGTATAATCTAAAACGAGTGTAAGTACTTCATGAGTACATTTGTCCATTGGATAACATCAAAAACATTTTTTCTAGTTTTTATAATGATATAAAATAGGAATGTACACTATATCTAATTAACAAGGACAATGAAGGACAATGAGTTGCTGTCGTTACTATTTTGCTTAATTCTAAATGACACAATTTTAAATACAAATTTTTGTTTTACAGGTTCAGCATCGTCAGGGAAGAAAACCTTGGAAGTTACTCATGTGTGTTTGGAAGTGAAGCAAAAATAGATTTTGTTTTGGCAGGTACGCATCACATCCTTTCATGAGTTTTATGTATAAATGATCACATTTTACGTATCCCATTCTACATTTATACTGTTGCTATGTTTCAAGGGTACAAAATTCAGCCTATAGAGAGATAGCCCCTCTTTATTATTGTCTTTTTCTGTGCTGTCCACCAGCTCCACACGTTGGCGATGTGAGAGATAAGCCGATAGTGAGCTACATCGGGGACACTGCTGTGATTGTTTGTAAAATGGAGGAAGGCAAGCCCAAGCCCAACACCTGGAACTGGTATAAAGGAAATGGAACAGGCAAGGTGGGTTTAGTGAGCTGCTCCGATTCCTTCTTCCGTGTGAGATGTCTGTGTGTCACTTGTGACTGTTGACACCCTTTTAAATCATGTTATAAATAGAGGTCCACCTGTTTGGTTAAAGCCCCCCACACACTCGAGGCAAACACATTTTTTATGTGTCACATGTCAATGAGTCACTAAGACATACTGTAGGTCATCATGGAACATCACAAAAGTCAATCTGGTGAAAAATCTCTTGAAAACATATTGTAGTGGCTAAATCCTACTCGTTTGGTGCGACTGGCTACTAATAGGGACAGAATTGTTTAGAGGGTTGCTCGGTATGCGAATATCTTATATCATGCATGTATTGTATTACTTTTTTATACTGTATATTCATTGGTGTCTTTGAGTTTCAATAACTTTTCCTTATCAAAGTAAACAAATACAGTAAAGTTGTTGGATGATGGACTGTTCTATATCTTATAGTCATTAATTGTGTCTGACCTGTTGGACTGATATCTCTTCTAGGAGCAGCTCTCTGTGACTGCAGAGCCTCTCCGTTATGGAATCAAAAATGAGGATAAGAAGACCAAACTGCTGGTGCACAACCTGACAGAGGCCGACTCTGGATGGTATTACTGTGGAGCGGTGTACGCCATCAGTACCACTATGGGCCGCGTGGAACTCAGGGTCAGTGATGGCAAGAAACTTCATCCACAAGACATTTAGTTTGAGTATTTCTAGTTTGTTCATTTTATACTAAAATATAGTACCTTTTCAAAATCTTACAGAAGTAATTTATTGTTGTAAGATGTTGTCTTACAACAGAATAAACTTATAAAAGCTATCATTAATAAAGATATACATAGAACTAGATAGGCAAATAAAACACAATTCAATTCAAACCATTGGTTCCAAACTGTTTTCTCGGATGGTGTTTGAAACACAGTCATAAAACTCTCCAATATTTCACAAAAAACAAAGTTTAGGGAAAAGCCCGACAAGTTAATAAAAATGTGTCTTGAAGAATTTCACTTTGGAGGTAGCCTGAACTTTAGGTTAGGAACCTGACACCACCTAATTATGTTTACACTGTACATGATATATTTGACTTTTTATACGTTCAGTACATTTTGCTGAAAATACCTCTGTGTTTCTGTTTTGGTAAAGTTTTGAAAGCAGGACTTGTGTGTTGTAAGTAAGTGGGGTATTTTTTCATTGTTGTGCTGTAACTGAAATTTGAATACTTCTTCCACCTCTGCTGAAGGTCATCACCTTCCATGAGCCTCTGAAGCCGTTCATCGCCATCGTTGTCGAGGTGCTCATCCTAGTCGCTGTCATCCTGCTCTATGAGAGAAGCCAGTCCAAGAAGAACCACACAGCAGGTATACAGACATTATGCAGGTGTCAGTGGGTTGTGTTATGTTGTGCATAGTGTTGTATGCTAATTTTAAATTATCCGCCTTATTTGCAGAAAATGGGACAATTGACCAAAGCAACACACTGTGAGTACAACGGGAATGGTGCCGATTTATTTTTTAAGTTTGATGAGTGGTAGACTCAAGTTAAGTATTTAGTTTCATGCCACCAGTGAGTTTGATGTAAATACTGTATGTATATTTGAAGTTTTCCATCCTTTTTCTGCTCTCATCAGGACGCAGGGAGAAAACGACACATCGGAGGAAAATTCTTCCATGAGACAACGGAAGGTTTAAAGACCGCAGTCACTTCCATTAAAACCCATTCAGCTTATTTTCAAATGTCAACAACGGATCTTGAAAGCAATATCTCGTCATCAACTACTTAGTGATGAAAATGTGATCTACTGTCACCAAAATATTCAGTTCACCAGGTAAACAGACTACACCTTAATAACCATCCTGCATATCATACATGAGCCTATTCTATGTGCAAGTTTCACTTTTTTTATTTTGAGTCGACAGTTGTCACAAAGGCGGAAATATCAAAGCATATATCTGATTTGTGTCTCGAACACTGTGCCCCCTCACCTCCTGCCTTTCACGCTTCCTGTTGAACACCATGTGCGTTTTCGTCTCCTCTACACTTCTCTTATTTATGCATTTGTTTTGTGAGCAGTGCCTTACACTCTTGAGAAGCACCTAACCAACCATTGTGCTTGCACTGACTTTGGGCACTCTTTAGACTTTGTCCTTGCAGTAATACCGTGCCTAAGATACTGCACATTACTTTAATAATAGGTTTATTCAAGATATGTCAACATATGCAGCTGCTTGTGTAATATTTATGTTTCAGAAAATGGTCAGAAATGATGACTGTTAAGTTATCCACCAGCACTTTACTTGTTTCACTCTGTATGTAAGTAAGCAAATTACAACCACACTGTCAATGTTTCAGTAACTGTCTGTCTTAACCTACAACTTGTGTAATGTGTTGGCTGATAGACGCCCATGTGGAGACAGAGCTCATGTCTTAAAGGGGAACCTCACCTATGTTACAGTCTTGTGGTTACATATCTTTAAAAGTATTACTGCAGATATGAAGAAAAGAAAAGTTGTGTTACATCCTTTGTTGGGTCAAGAAGGAGCCACATGAAATCTGTTAAGAACAATAAAATGCCTCACCTGAGTCAGCGTGTTTGTTGGTTGGGGCCATAGATAGTATATAAAAGGTTGGGGCTGAAACCTACAAGATTGAAAAAAAACTTGTATGTGTAAAGTAAAGAATTGATTGCAGCAGACCTCCCCCATCTCAGCTTGAGGTTAAGACGCTAAATAACCTTCAAATCTCAGAAAGAAGATTCAGCTTTGCATTGTGGGTAATATAGGCAGCCTATTTTTGTTTTAACGGTCCAGTGTCACAGTAATACTATGAAAAAAAAACATTTAGAGCGTCAAACTGTAAAGCATGATTTTATTTTTGCATAAATACAATCTGCACCACAATAATAATAATAAGGGATGTGTGCATAATATTTTTTTTTTTGTTCTTACATTTATACAATCTGACAAACACTTCCTCATGTCCATATCGGGCTCTTTAACAGCACCATTCATTCCTTTGAAGAACAAAGACTCAAGAGGCAGGGGCCAGAAACCTGAAGACCTCCTATGGCTGGTTCATGAGGAACCGGACCAGGAGCTTGATGACGTCATTGTTGAGACCGACCACCTGTCCGTCCTGCACGCTGTCGTACAGGCGCAGGCTCTCGCTGCCCCACAGCACGTTCTTCCTGGGGTTGTCTGTGTCCGTCTCCACAGACAGAGCCACTGTGTTGAGCTGGTAGCAGAAGAAGGAGAAGAACCGGCCGTCTGTGATCACAGCCTGGGACACGAAGGGCCTGGTCACGTCCTGGTGGTTCCAGAAACCTACACGGGCGAGAGGGAAGTTAAGAGACAACTATCATCTCTGAAGTAAAAAATGCAACTTTAAAAGACTGAATATTCAAATGTATAAACATTAAATGTGAGCAAATGTATATGGTGCGATATCAGGAGGATGCTACAATAATGATACAATTAAGTTTAATAACTAAAAATCTTAACTTTCATTTTTCTAGAAAAACCAGGAGATTCAACTGATATTTAACATAAAAGTTGTTGATAAAAAAAAACTGAAGGCTTAAAGAAAACAAATACACCTCTTAAGGAGTTACTCTACTGTAGAATTAAAACAGTGTGGGACTGTGAAATACAGAGCAAAGACATATTTGACCGCAACACTTCATTAAGCAAGTGTGTCCACATTTGATTTGAATTTTACTGTAGTGAGTTTGTGTGTGTTTCTGGGTGTGTGTATGACTCACCCTGGTACATAGCCTGAGCTCCTGTCCAGGCGAAGAGGCTGGCCAGTCCGTTAGCTCTGAGGAACACCTCCACCTGGTCAGACTGCTGCTGCCGAGCCATCCGGTCTCTGTGGTAACGGTCTGGCACCACGTGGAACTGAGTGTGACCGTAGCACGCCGGGTCTGGTAGCTTGGCACCTGGCAATGAGGCCATATATAGAAATATCCTCTTCATCAATTTCATTCTAAATCATAAAAACTATTTTTATGCAACCAACTAGCGTGGACCATCTTTGCCAGACAGATGTTAGATTTGCAAATGGGAACCAGATGATACATGATTTTATCGTTAATGGCGTTAATAAACACAATATGTTGATAATATAATCATAAAATATGTGTTTCTAAACCAAATGTAAAGGGTTTCATTTTCATGATTATTGGGATTATATTGTGAATCACGATAAATTTGGCCAAGATAATGGTGAAATTACATTTTCATACTGTCCCATTTCTAGCTGCAATTATTAGTGGATGAGAGAAATATTGTGAAAGCTGCATCTTGGCGCCCCCTACTGGCAACAATTGGTAACTTAGAATTAAACTCATACACCACAGCATGTACACAAACTTACAACATTTTCAATTGATAGATACCCAATAGTCATTTAACCACAATGAAGTAATACACAGTAGGTGTCTTCCGTAGCTATGTTACCTGTAAAGATGTTGTTGGTGTACTGTCGTCTGAACATGGGCATCAGGTTGGGAGCTAACGTGACCTCTGGAACTTCTGCTGCATAGGAAGCTTCCATCGGGGCAAACTAAGAGAAAATTCAAATAGCAGGGAGTTTTTCAGTTTCTGATGGGAAAGTGTGAAAAGATCAAGTATTGTAACATTGGTGTGTATCTGTTCAAATGATTTGTGTCTTTTTTTTTGTTGGCATTTTTAATAGACAGGTCGGAGAGACATATTAAATGGGGTAGAGAGGGGAATGACATGCAGAAAACCGACCACGGGCTAGATTTGAACCCATGGTCTACTGCTTCTGAAGACTTGAGCTTCTATGGGCGGGCGCTCTAACCGCTATACCACAAGTTTCCCCAAAATGATTTGTCTTTTTAATGGTGTGTAATGGAATGGAAGAAATGTATATATATAAAAAAACAACACATGAACATGATTTTTTTCTACCTGTGGCAGTTGTTGAGTTATTCTAATCTGACTGTGCGGGTGGTCGTCGATCTGGAACCTGGTTGGCTCCAGGCGGCCTCTCCGGTGCCCCTTTGGGATGAGACGCTGTCCCCTCCTCCAGTAGAAGTTTACCTGGGGATTCATATCTGAGAGAGACACACACACACAAATAAACATATGACTTAAAGGTCAAACAGTAAAATGTCTGTAACAACAATACTTAGTCATAGAGCTGAGAAAGCTTGAACTGATAGAATTACTTGTTTTGGTAGTTATTAAAAGAAAGTATGAAGTTCTTAAAGCGGGCACTGGTTGTCTGTCTGCCTGGTCATATTTGCATTTACTTTAATTTAGCTTTTCTGTTCACTTTAGAATTGGAGATCAGAACCTTGTTTACTATACCATATGTGCAAACAGACAGACAGCCTGATTGATTGATGGCACTGAACACATCAAAAATGTTCATTAAATGTTAATTCACAATGTTATTTCAAATGTAGTTTTTAAGATACAACGCCTGACTACAATATGTGTTCTATATGTCAAATGTGATTGGCAATGGTGAGCGATCTGATCATTGAACCATACCTAGACTGCAGAGGGGGAACAGCGGGTTGTATCGGGCCAGACTGTATGTGAGTCCAGTCACCAGGTTTTTCAGGAAGGGTTCCACCACCTGCTCCTGTGCCCTGTACAGGTAAGGTTTGCGTCTCTTCACGTGCCAGTGCTCCTGTAAAATCACACGAGTGACCAAGGAGCGGATGTCCGCGAGCGCCTCATCTTCGACCCCCACTACTTCGGAGCTTTCCTCGGGTTTCTCCGGGTCCACTGTGTATTTCTCCGGCAGGCCCGAGATGTACGCTGTCTTGGTGAAGTGCTGGTACCATGTGTCCGCGTTTCGAGCGAAAGTCTGGGGGTAAACCACAAATTTCTCCCGCTGGATGCGCGTGATGAGGTCGAGCTTCTCGTCCACGCGAGAGGCGCATATCTTATTTACCTGCTCCTCCACTTGTCGCAGACGGGCGGATTTACTTTTAGCCGTGAGAGATGCGACGATTGGCGGATACGCGGGCTCCTTGACCGCAGCCTCTGTGTGGGCGAGCTTTTTATTCCTGAACAAGGGAAGGTTTTTGGGGAACAGCAAGGGCAGTCGGGTGCGGGTCGCCATGACTGCCAAGACTTGTTCTTCTTCAGTGGGGTCTTTAGTGCAGAAACCAACCGCTGTGATGCTTTGCTGCCTCCTTCAGGAACTAGTCCATCACTGAGCCGGAGAACATTAGATACACGAAATCAACCAAATGCTCATTAAAAATGTAAAATTATGGCTTGCTTGTCTGCTCTGGAAAATAAAGTGTTTAACTTATACCCATGCCATGGAACAAGTATGCGTATACCAAGCCATTTGTGTTTGTATTGTACTCTTTAACATTTGCAATAAAGATTTGTTTTAAAAAAAACTTCTGGTTCCTTTACTTTGACATAAAAAACATAGATATATGGGATATAGATAGGTCTATGGATATATCCCGAATATATCGACGGCTCCTTCTGGCTTCTCGGACCCAAACTCGAACGGACGTGACAACGTGGCCGCCATATTGCCCCGGGGATTTCTTTATAGGTCCATGGATCTGATCTGACCGGATCTGACCCATAGATAGTAAACTCTGATCTGAACCTCTGTCTGAAACGTCCATGGTTTGACCCACACTGCATCTGGCCGTCAAAAACCAAAACCAAAACCATGCCAGATTTCTGTTCGGCGATAGGATGTTCCAATGAGAGGAGCAAAAAAACCAAAGAAAGGGGAATAACATTTCACCTGTGAGTAGTTTAAGAAAAAAATAGTCTATATTTATTTTTCTCAATGTTTTTCATTTCATTATTGAAACGGAGTAACTTCCGGTAACTGACGAACGAAGCTAGCAAATATCAAACCTAAAAGTATATTTAAATCTGTGTAACAGTGTAAAGTAGGCTATGTTATTTGATTTCTTCTATGAACACGTTTCATGTCACTATCATCAACGTAAATTGAAC
This sequence comes from Hyperoplus immaculatus, assembly GCA_949357725.1. Taxonomy (NCBI): domain Eukaryota; kingdom Metazoa; phylum Chordata; class Actinopteri; order Uranoscopiformes; family Ammodytidae; genus Hyperoplus; species Hyperoplus immaculatus. The sequence continues at coordinate 29,118,195 of OX442351.1, forward strand.
AACTGATCAACTAAAGATAGCCTATACTATTCAGGATGTGTCGATTGTTTTTGTGAACACAAGATCAGCTGTTTCCAAGTGCCAACATGAGAGGGGGCTGGCCAACATTGTAACTAGCCTACATAATAATACTGGCCGACCAACAACAACAAAAAAGTCACACACTCAAATATCTTGTTGGACCATCTTTGATTAAGGCAAATATTCGCCGTAACACATTTTGATGAGCTTTATTGGTTGCTTAGAACCTAGTCCTGACCAACTGAAACAATCCCAGATCATACAGTAGGCTACACTGTCACACAGGCTTGTACAGTGGGCACTAGGCATGATAGGAGCATCACTTCATCTGCCTCTCTTCTTACCCTGATGCAGCCATCCCTCTGGAACAGGGTCGATCTGGTCTCATCAGACCACACAACCTTTTTCCATTGCTCTAGAGTCCAATCTGTATGCTCCCTGCTAAATTGAAGCATGTTATTATGATAAGTCCCACTGATGAGTAGTTTTCTTAAGGCTACACATCTGCATTGCCTTATGTTCTTTTTGCATTGTGCATGTGGAAATGCTCTTACTTTCACTATTAAACATAGCCGGAAGTTCTACTGTCGATATTCAACATTTGATTCCACCATATAATTGTATTTGTTTTAAGGGATAAATAAAAGTTAAATAAAAATAAATAAGTGATCTCCCATCCGGGTAACATGCTGAGCATGAGCAGAAGGATTTGTTTTGTTGTTTTGTAGGTTTCCAAAAGATGTTTTCAGGAGACAAGAATGGATAACAGCAGTCAGAAGGAGTGGATTCACCCCACATAAAGCGGCACAACTCTGCAGCTGCCACTTCCGCAAAGCGGACTTTGATAGGACGGGACAGACAGTTCGGCTGAGGGAAGGCGTGATCCCGTCAATTTTTTCATGGCCTGGACCTCTGTGCAAAGTAGGCAGAAAAGTAAGTGTCGAGACAATTTCTCATATTATCTTAATCTTTTGCTAATCCACTTCCCACTAAACATAACAATAACACAGAGCGTATTCGAAAAGGTTCCTATTGAATTAACCGTTGTGTAAAAACCTTTCAAAAACTGAAAGGACAAACATGTCAAAATCAGCATAACATCAAATGAATACCAGGTGCACTGTTGCATTCATCCTGATTTAAAATAATAATGTAATATATTTTTAATTTCCACCAGATACCTGCACCAAGTTTGAACCTGACATCACAAAAGTCAGAACCACCACGAACACGTTCGCGTTCAACTGTCAGACAACAGGTGAACGCCCTCAACCTCAGCAAGCAGTCAAAAACAGTGAGTGACTTGTTTTAAACCCCTTTGCAGGATGCTGGGCTTATATTACAGTGACATTGATACAATGAAGACAACACATTTACGTTATTAATAGCCTAGATTTAATATTTCTCAGGATCATCATTATGCCTTTGATCAAATTCACGGAAGGCAAAAGTTAAAGTGAGGCTTAGGAGAGGTTGAAAGACATGCAGCGCACAATCAGAAATGCCAGGGACAGAGTAAGGAAGGCAGAGAAAAACAGTCAGGTCCCTGTTCGATGATTTAAAAAAAAAAAAAGTCAAACGCTAACAGATGAACTGCAGCAAAAGCTTGACTGCTACTCTGGTTTGTTGAACTGCTCAGCCCCTTCGCCTTTAGCAGATGATTGTGTTAAATGCTTCTTCAGTGGTTCAAGGAATAACTAAGCCCTCAAATCAATCTTCTACATTATAACCTCCATACTCCGGCCACCTAGTCACTTCTAAAGGGTGTGACAGATGGCTCGTCTGTTTCAAAAGCTACAGATATTAGAGTAGCCTACAGCTCACTGAATTCTGCTATCTGCTCAAATGTTCTACTAGCCTGGTGCTACCAGACCATCGTACTTCATTTCATTTGTACAGAAGGTCTGGCAGTGCTGTAATTGGCAAACGTTCACTCATGGAGGCGGGTTTCTGTTAAAGTTTAAAACTATTGGATCTGCCCAGTGCCACTCTGGATTAGCCAACCAATCGCATAACGTTTGGTCGTCATGAGCCGGCTTCTGGCAACTGAAACTGGAGCGCGACTTCGACGTCATCGTTCTCAGCCACTCGCTGTGTTCGCTGATTGGACCGGCTGTCGAATCTCCGGCAAGACTGGGAAATGGGCTGTACACCCAGACTGACTACTGAAGGGAAAATAAAATTTGGCCGGAAGTAGGCAGGCGGGCGGAGCCAGGCTAATGTTCTACACACCTTTTAGATGATCTGACAAGCACTTTGTTTAAGCATACTGAAAACTGTGCTGCTCAAGCTGGTATTCGAATGCCTATCTGTATTTATATTTCTATATATTTGCTTCTGGGTAATGTAAAATCTCTAATGTTTTGGAGTAGCCCAGTTTACACTCGAAAAATGAAGAGAATTGATTTTCTTCAGGAAAAACAATATTAATTTGTTACTCCTTTTTTAAGGCTATAAGTGATTAAGTGATTTGACTGCCTTGAAGGTTGAGGTTTTTTGATATTTTTTTGTTTCTGCAACAAGAAGGCTGAGGAGTGATTATCACTGTAGGCCTACTGTAGGGAATCAGCTTTAGTGAATTATACACAAGATGTAGGCTATTGATTCAATACTATTATTGCCTTCTTTAAGCCATTGTTTAAAATGAACTAACAAACAAGACACTGTAACTGACTGACTGCCATCAATGAAAGAGTGACTCATTCAGCTTGTTGACAAATATCAAAAGTTTATTTTATTTATAGGCCTACTACAAAGTTATAAGCACATCAGGCAGTGTTATTTTACATCACCATACAGACATGACGCTGCCAAGACAGGTCCGGCGAAGGCGGCATCTATGTGTATATATCTATGCATACAACTAACCGTCTCCCACAACAGCGCCCCCTTCTGTACAACAACTCGTACTAAATGTGTGATACGAATCATTGGAAATGCTTCACTTTTCCGAACATCGACCTCCTGTATATCAACAGATCAGTGTACATCTAATTATTTCATAAACAGGCCAAATTATACGATTAACAGCAAACGTTAACATCGGAGAACGTGGACGCTCTTGAAGCGACCCTTGTCCTCGTAAAATAAGAGCAAAAGAAGAAGACGGAGCTCCCTTTGGATGCACTAAAGAATGTCGTAATTTTGAAATATGCATAGCTTTATAAATATAACAAAAACAACACTTGGAGAACTGAAATGCGAACTGACGGGTGAAATGTGGACATAGTCAGCAACGAAGACATGCCTATTGCCTACCCAATGATAGAGAAAACAAGTCACGTTTATGACCTTCATATAGCGTTATGCAAGAGTTATGCCTCTTTATTTGTAGACATGATCCCAACACTAGTAATCAAATAGCCCACTAATTAAATCATTTCTGATAAAACAAAAACGTTATACATCTCTTACGGCGTGTCGCTTCTTATCTTATCTTCATCTAAAAGGCATAGGTAAAGGAGACAAGATGTTATTCAGGACAGGGAAGTAAACTTTACAAGGGTACGTGAAGGCAACACTAACACAGTGCAGAGTGTTCGACTGTAAACAAGACTGTGGGATATTGAAGTGTTGTGTGTGTCAAAACCGAGAAAAACCCTGGAATATACTTCGAAGAAACTATATTATCTTAGCTAATTATGTATTTTCGTCAGCTTTTGCGGACGCAGTTCCTCGGGACCAGGACGGCACACCTCAACCTTTTACAGCGTGTTTGTCGAGCCGAGGTAGCTGCTCTAAAAATGAACCGACTTGTTCTTATTCTTATAAATATTTTATTTTACTTAATAGTAACTTCAGGAGAGCAATTTGACAACAGTTGTCCAAGCAGTGGTGGTGTAGGATGTGGGAAACACCAAGAGGTTTGCTTCATTGTGCCTCTCATGAGTTTGTTTTGATATGTTTTCTGTTTGGTTTTTCAGCTCAGTTTTTTTGTTATTATTTCTCCCCAGAGAAAAACCCTGAGACTACTGTGCACCAAAACAAGTGAGGAGGTGAAGCTGGCAGAGGAGGCCAGCAAGAAGTATGGCTACCCAGCTCCAACCATCTTCGCCAAAGTCATTGACAAAAGCCTCCCTGCAGATATCATTTATGAAGACGATAAGGTAAGCAACCAAACCAAAATCTTCAAAACATGTTTAGGGGTTTTAATGTTTCATGTGGCCATTTACACTTGGAGTCCAAAAGATCATTTCACACATGCGTATTGAGTTTTCGAGTCAAGTTGTGCAATTTAATCACTAATATGTTGTTTCTGTGTTTTTAATCAGTGTTTAGCATTCAGAGATATCAGCCCTCAGGCCCCAGTTCATTTCCTGGTTATTCCAAAGATCCCAATTCCCAGAATCAGTGAGGCCAAAGATGATGATGCTGAGGTAAGTTGGTCCAACCATCTTTAAACCTATCCATTGGCATTCATCTGTTGCAGATCTGAAAGAGGGTTTTCCAGCAACCACATGCAACCTTTAGCTGCAGGGATTCGCTCCAGTTCAGCCAGAAGAGCAGAAGTTAGGTTGAATGATGTTGGGTGATAATCAAATGAAGTGTTGTATAAGCGAGTTTAAAAAACAACCAGGTTTGACCAAAGTGCTCCTACAAAAATAGGCACAAGAAAAGCGAATAAAAGTGAAAACGGAAACTAAAAAGAGGCACAAACAGATAGGTGGTAAAAGGATTATTTAAAAAAAAAATAAGGCCCAGTAACAAAAGATTAAAAGTGCATGGCATTGACAAAATACTTTAGACTAAGTTCATGTGCAGGTTGGTCCAGTTCTGATTTTCAATGACTTTGTCGCCACAATGTTCAAATCACACACATTAACTGCAATATAATTGGGTATAGTAATAATTAAAGTGAGGGGCCCTACAATGATGTGCAACACTTTTTCACTTTAAAAAGATTTAAAAAAAAAAAAAAATACAAAAATAAATGCAAACTCCTCCCAGGGCTTGGAATTTATTAATTATGAATTAAACCAACTGCAGTTTGTATTGGAGGGCATAGAAATCATTAAATTACAAACATTTTGGAAAACAATTTTTGTATACATAAGTCTTGTTTTATTTGTTATATAAATAGACATCAACATGTACTGTATAATCACCGTTCTCATTCTAATATTAAAGTCAAGCAACAAAGAAAGACAATTTTATTTATGCAGCACAGTTCATTGATGGTTAATTGAACCTGCCTATAGCAAGAAGGAATTCCAGGATTTAGCCAGTCACAAGCTTAATTTATGTATTTTTTTTTGTCCTTTTATCTTTGTTTTACTTTCAGCTCTTAGGACATTTGTTGGTTGTTGCGAAAAACGTGGCACGGCAGGAATCTCTTAAGGAAGGCTACAGAATGGGTAAGTCACTTGAAGTGCCTACAGTCATTTATGTGAAAAATACAGGCTGTTGTAATCAATAGCACACTGAGTTCTGGGTTTGTTTCTGCCCTGTGCAGTGATCAACGATGGGAAGCATGGAGCTCAGTCTGTTTACCACCTTCACATCCACGTCCTCGGGGGGCGGCAGATGTCCTGGCCACCGGGATAAAGCTCTAATGTGTGTGTTAATGCATCGTTCTGTCTTCTCTCTTTAGTCCAATGAGTGATACAATGTATAAAAGTTTATATTTTTATTCTGTTTTCTGCCCATCAAAATCTCACGCAAACTATGACATGTACATATGGTGATCTTGAATGTCAAACATTTAAAGAAGACATTTTGTTTGATACGGCTGCAAATAAAGATTCTAATATGGAAGACTCAACTGGGTTCTTTAGTCTGACATGTTTATCAGATTCCTGTCAGCAGATGATACATTGTAATAGAATGTACAGTACAACATCAACAAAAGAAATCCTGAAAATGATACAAGCAAGTCAAACAGAATAAAGATGCATACTCGACATACATGATCTAGACACTTTAATATATAGAATGTTATGAAATAATTCACAAAGTGGGAGCTCTAAAGAAGGTAGAATATGTGTCGAGATACACTTTTCTTTATCCTGCCTTACTTACCTTACCCTACCTTAGTATTTAAAATTATGCTTTCACTCTTAAAAAAACTATAAAGAAAAAAAAATTCCATGGTTCTCATTGTAAGAGAACCACGAATATAAAAGAGAAAGCTGGGAACCTTGTTTTAAGCCACTCAATTTAATAATTATTACATAAAACATTTTGTGTAGTCTAGTGTTTTACTACCACTTTCGTTTTGTTTGTTTCTTAGCACTTCCGGCACTGCTGCATCTGCTCCACAGATGACGTGTGCCCAGATATCAGACAGATTCGCTGGTACAGGGTGGTGTGATATAGTGATCAGGTTACTATGTGTCATGTGAGAACAAGGGCTTGAACTTTTCCCTGTATTTACTTAAACAGCAACTTTTTTAACTCCTTCAATGCGGCTGACTGACAGGGGCGGAAACGTGTAGCTCAGCAGGTACTAAAGATACGAGGCAATCATTAATGACATATAAAATGACTTCCCATCTGCCATTTCTATTCACAAATAATGAGACATATATAGAGAAGAGGATGAATTAAAGCAGCTTTTAAAATACTGAGCTCTCTCTCTCTAACACAATACCAGGCCATTAAGGTGCCTTTAAACATGAATTGCCAACATCTTTACCAACTTTCTCAATATGTCAATCTGGTGGAAAAAGTCAGAGTTGCACAAGTTTTGTCCAAACTATTGAATAACTTTTTTTATGGGTCAAAGTCTCACCCCCCCCCCCCCTTCCCCTCTCCTACCATTCACCCCAAGCTTTATCACATGGCCTCTCCTGTGAAATTAAACATTTTTGGACCGTCACTTATGCTTACAGTTGTCAGCTAATTATATAGTTAATATATAAACAGAGCAGGGTTGAGCCCGCAGTGTGTGTGCAGTGTGTGTGTGTAGTGTGTGTGCAGTGTGTGTGTATGTGCTTTGTTTACAGGTCATCTTCACCTTGAAGAGTGCCAGTGTGTTTCTGACTGGTCGACACAGCAGCAGGTGTTCAGGGACATTGCGCAAGTCTGTATTGCTTTGGAGGAAGGAGGCGTGAGTGCTTGGTTTGTTTCCCTGTTGGCTGAGATTGTCTCCAGGCCCCATCAGTCGAGCACCTGTGCCAGGGACAAAGGTAGATCCAGGGTCTGTCCTTCACCTGTCGACGGCTGATCAAGTTGATGCCAATCAGCTCTGTCCGCTTGGAGAAGGTACAGTAGCTATCATTTACACAATATCATGCATTTTTTTGATGTTTCAGTGTGTGCAGTGGGAAAAGATTTGTAAAGGATGTATAGAAATTATTTTGGTGTGTGCGCATGTACGCTTTTAATACCTAGAAAAATATACCACCATGCATGCACACGTTCAGAGGGTTTTTTCATTGACAGTAGCAAACAGTTCCTCTGGGCATTATGGTAAATAGGTCTAAGATTAACACAGGCCACACTTGATGTGTGCAGGCTTCTAGACCTGAACTGCTTGGTCACAAGATACAGTCTTTTCTTAGGATAAACCCCATCAGTCAACAACAAAAAAAACTCTGCAATCCCAGAGTTCTTCTCCTGGATTTCATCTCCACACACTGACACTAAACATCTGGATCATTTCAGTTTTCCTATGAGACGTCTACGCCTCATATTTGACCAGAGGATTCAACCCAACACACAGCTTCTGTCAAAGGTAAGGCCTTTTTTGACACGGATTATGTAGCGTACAAATCCATGTCTCCATGTGTGAGATCTTCTTTTTGTCAATCACAGGGAACTTTAATTGATATATCTAAGTCATGTTGCCACACTGTAGTGTTGTAATACGCTTGAACTTTGGTCCACAGAGATCTTGACCAACCTTATCTTGGAAAGAAAAAAACCCAGAGGTCAGATTGAGAGAGGACAAGAAGAGACAGTAAATGTGTCCCTAATCTTTTGTTTTATCTGCAGTTATATAGTTATATGAAGGGGTTACACAGGGTAAGATATGAGGTGCCATATACTGTATCAAAAATGCTTGCACATACACCACATCTTTCTCGCAAGCTTTTAAAGTGACATGTGAATGAAAAAGGTGCTATATGTGTGAGAAAAAAGTAGTCCATGTGCAGGCATTAATGATACATGTCCTTTACAACACCTCATAGAGTAAGACAGTGTTTGAATAGTTCCACTGTTGCAAACAATGCACACTAGATGGCATTATTTCACTGTCTACAGCACCTGCACAAGAGAGGCAGACCTCAAGCCATGCTCTTGTCTATGAGACAACATTGACATTTTCCTTACCACTTGAAACGTTGATTGTTCTCTTCTTAACTTCTATTAGCGGGCGATGACTGAGATGTTGTGTTTAAGTGTTGTCATTTTGCTCAGAGTGGGCTCACAATGCTCCCAGTGCTCCTAGATGTCTCAGTTCTTTCTGACACAATAATCACAGTTTCAACATTAAGACGACTGCCGTGCGTGACGACTGGCCTTGGCGGTCATTGGGCTCTGACCTGTTGCAATGACTCTCAGTCTGGTATAAATGAGGTGATTCATAATAGATCCTCTTATCTGTGTGTGAGGGTCTTCGGTGAAGGAGTGTATAAATGCTAATCGCAGCTCACATCCATTTAAGATAGTGTTTTTTCTTTGTTGTTCCAGCAAATTCAAGATGAGTGTCCAAGATTTGATTATGAGCAATGGAGTTGAAGTCATGGATGGTACCACTGAAAGGTATGTGAAATGATGCATGTCCCAGAGTGGACAACACAAATCTTTTTTTTTTGAGGCTATGTTTCATGTAGATTGGATCCAGTTAGAACCATTTGATTTTGAACTCTTACAATGACTTTCTTCCATTTTTGGATATTAGCTCATGTTTGCCTTAACTATTTGCTCCACAGCATCTCTATCAAGAAGACAGCGCCTCTGTCAGACTCCACAAACTTAAAGACCAACACCAGCATCATCATCAAAGGAAAAGCCCCCTCAGACGAGCTCTCACAAGGTATTTTATTCTGACATATTTCTTTTGTTGTGAAATTCTAGATGGTTTCACCTAAAAAAGGAGTCTGAGGAGGCAGCATCACATGCACAAACATTTGTAACATGAGAACAGGGTCATGAATAGACGCCATTGCATGTCGATGTTAGAATACAATGATTATTACATAAAGCATGGTTGTTAATAGGAACTAAAACTGATTGATTAGCCTCAAGCTCCTCGTGTGCATTTTTGCAGTAAAGAGGCCTCTGAGTAAAAAATCCCATGATTGTACTGTATCAAATGTTGCACCAAGATCATAACCAAACTAAAGTTGTTTGCAAAACTGCACGAATCAACAGACATGTGTGACCTTTACAGGAGAAGTTCCAGTTCTGGGAAGTTGTTTGAAACCAGAAAGTTTAACTTGACTTTACTTGTAAGTGTTTTGAACTAACAGCCATAATCCTCTTTATAAACAGGCGGATGCAACTGTCAGCTGCTACAATAGATCAAATGCTTAGAGGCTAAGGTGTGAAAAAAACATGTTTTAGCAATGAAAACAAACTCTCTTTTTCTTAATTCTTTTTGCAGAAGAGCAAACAAAACCAGTTGGTAAAAAGAATAAATAAAATAAAATAATATAATCCTAGATTTTAGTTGGACGTGATGATAGGAACAGAAAATAATGTGCAATCAAAAAGTAATAATAAAATGCAAATAAGATGAAGGAATTAAAGAAAGAGCACTTTGTGCATTCATTCAAAACAAACACAGCATTATTGTGTCTGTGTCCTTTCGTGCCAACAAAATAGTAACTCCAGTTTGCTGTTCTTTAATAAAGACAGATTACTTCCTTGTTATAACCTGATTGGTGGGGAAGGCACTGACATTCCACAGCTTCTCTATTTAGTCTCAGGTAACAGTGTAGCCTGTCACTTCTCACTGCATAACCTGAAAGTCATGTTGAGCTGATGCAGTGTTTGTAAAAATCCCCGGGGGTTAATGCAGAGATGTCTTACAAGTGACTCTGCCTCTTGACTTTGCTGTATCTCTGTGTGGTGTGGCTGTCTTCTGACTTTGACTTGTTATCGATGGCGGCGGGTAAATTCAGCTGTCCCTGTTGTCCCAATGCAGAAGAGCCCAAGGCGGTCCCCTTGTCGACGGCCAATTTGGCGACAACTCTGGCCCCGGCTGACGAGCTATGGACCACCGGCAGAGACAAGGCAGTCAGGGTGAGGATGGAGGGCTCGGGCATGGCATCGCGAACTCCCATCACCGTACACCAGATGTTTTTGGCAACGGTGGAAAAGTACGGGCAAGTTCCAGCCTTGGCTTCCAAACATGAGGAGACCATCTCATGGAGGGGATATTATGAGCAGTGTCGGGCAGCTGCCAAAAGTTTTCTCAAGGTATGTTTGTTTATTTTGACTTTTTCTGCATATGTTTCCCTAAAAAGTGTAGGCCAACTCTACTGCAGTGCTATCTGGAAATGTTTGGGCACATTCTTTAGTATGCTGGCTCTCCACTCCTGCATATACAGTATGCACATCAGCTATGAGATAAAAGGGCTGTCTTTTTGATTTAATTTGTGAGTGTTTACATCCGTAGTCTTTTTTTTTATACAAACTATAGTCACTTATAAGGAACAGAAACTAGGCAAGGCATATTAATTTATTTAAAAAAAACACAATTATTACACAGAGACAGTTTCAATTGATTTACAATCACCTTCACTTTAAAAGGAACTAGAATTCTTATATTCTTAATAGCACTCAAACTTTTTTATCTTTCACGAAAATGCACTCTCCTAAACTTTAACTGCAGCAATCTTGCTTGCCTCAGGGGCTATTTTGCTTTTAGTCTGGACTTCAGCAAATACAAAACCTGTCGGCCAGTCAATAACATTCCTCTCTGTGGCCATAAAAAGCTCTTAGCTGGCATGGTTGCATGTTTGTTATGGATAATTTTTCAAAAGCATTGTTCTAAAACTAGTCGATAGAAACTTGCTACAAGTTCCACTCCAAATATATTAACAAAGATCCTCAAATACTGGAAGCTGGAAGTCAGCCCTTTATAGTCAAAGTCACGGTTTTATTCAAAACCAGTGTGCTGCAGTGATGCCAAAACAGACAATTGCCCTGTTACTGAATGTCGCATCCTTCACTTCTTAACTAGTATGGTAGAAGTTTAGATTCAATAAATTCCTGTCCACATGATCTCCATAGTCAGGTCAAGTCAATTTTATTTATTCAGCGCAATATCACAATAGGCCTCAGGGGGCTTTACAATCTGTACAGCATACGACATATACCAATACCGGTGTTCAAAAACACACGCAAGCCTCACAAAAACATCAATACCTGGCACCTGTTTTGTAAACCGTACTCCAGTATTTACTCCCTCTCTCACTGTAAGCTCCCCAGTGTAAGAATGGGCTGCTGAAAACAAACACTTTGGGCGTGTGAAATTAACAGCTTGTTTTACGTCTCCTGTTTCATTAACATGTTTTGTGTCCCGTGAAGTGGAGTGGGCTTTCTGAAACTAGATGTAGGTCGAGAGTAATGGGGGCACAGCACTACCATGTCATTAAAGATGCATGTTCTTTGAAAACAAATATTTAAGAAAACACAACCTGTCTTCTTTTCTTAGCTGGGGCTGGAGCGTTACCATGGCGTGGGTATCCTGGGGTTCAACTCCCCCGAGTGGTTCATCGCAGACGTGGGATGCATCTTTGCCGGGTGAGGTCACATTTCATGTGTTTCAGAAACCACATTTGTGGCCGAGATCAGCATGGTTTCAGCTGACCTGACAGTGTGCAGATTTACCTGTCCATGTTTTTATCTCAAGGTCCATCTCTGTGTGTCTGCCCACACCTGTTTGGGCTCTACCAGTTTAAAGTTCCAGAAACCTATTGTGGTTGTTGGCATGCCATGTCTCCTTCACTGCCTCCTATAAAAAACTATTGACATGGAAAATGTAATCATTAATGTAAAAACTTGGCAATGTTTTGTGGGTGCTTTAGATTCTTTATAAGATAAGATAAGACATTCCTTTATTTGTCCCACAGTGGGGGAATTGACATCGACTCAACAACAAATGGACAGTGCAGGAAGTGAAAGGCATAATAAAAGAAGTAAACAAATGTAAAGTAAAATGGTAAACAAAGAAAGTAGAAAGGTTGTTTTAAAATGCCATTTGGGTTTATTTCAAGAATAAAAGTCAAACTTTAAATATCCTTTTACAAAATAAATGATCTTTGCAAACACTGTAAAACGATGCTGTGGATTCTTGCTAAAATACCTACAGTTTTGTTTCTAATTTTTATATTCTCCTACACCTGATTTGTGCATTAGGGGTCTGGCAGCGGGAATTTACACCACCAACTCCCCTGAAGCTTGTCAGTACGTGGCAGAAAACTGTGAGGCCAACATCCTGGTTGTGGAGAACCATAAACAGCTCGAAAAAATCCTACAGGTCAAGAGCTTAATCAAATCAGTGTGCCTGTAATAACTATTTGCAAAAAAAAGAAAAAAAAAAACATTTCCTCACATGACTCTGAGTGTTTTTCCCGACAGGTTAAAGATAAACTTCCTCATCTGAAAGCCATTGTCCAATACAAAGGCGAGCTGCAGCAGAAAGAACCATTCCTTTATACAGTACGTTCACTCAACAAACATTTTGATTGGACAAATAAGTCACATGTTTATAAAACATCTGCTAGTGCTCTAATATGATGCTTACAGTTGCAACCAATACGCCTTTGTTAGAAAAATAATCTCTAATTTGTATGATATTATGCCCCCCCTTTAATTGGCATTTACCAATATATAATCATTTAAACAAGTGTATATTCTTCACATTTTACTCTTATAATGCTCTCCTTCCAGTCTGGGTGCTTGGACACTAATAGTAAGCCATAAAACTGAAGCTGATCTCCCATCAGATAAGATACATTCCTCTAGTTAGAACAAAGTCTTGGTAACTTCTCAGGGCCGGGGGAGGACAACTTCATGATATCTGGTTTCGGTCAGAAGAACAAGAGGACGGACTCTGAGATCTGCCTGACAACAACATTCGACCAATCAGTAGACATGTTAGACAATATAATACCTTGCTGTGGAGAAGGGACTTCACTTTTTTTGTCTTCTTCCCGCTTTTCTGTCCTGTCAACATGCCTTGTCAATTTACTCAAATAAAATACTGAGGCCTAAATCCTGGATTTTTACACCTTTGTCCATAGTCATTTTTCCTTCATAAATAGGCATTTTTACACGTATCTGACACCTTTTAATGCTAAACTACCATCTTTCTTAAGAATTACATTTATATAATTGTGACTGTATTAAACACTGCTGCTGTACAGTATAGTACAGTTCAGTCCGGATTGAAGCTAATCTGTGTATTTGTGTAGTGGGCGGAGTTCATGAAGCTGGGAGAGGAAGTGCCTGAGGAGCAGCTCAATGCTGTGATTGACAGCCTACGAGCCAATGAGTGCTGTACGCTCATCTACACCTCTGGAACCACTGGCCAACCTAAAGGAGTCATGTTGAGCCACGACAATGTGAGTTATTCTAGACCCCAGATACTTTCATTCACTTAGAGCTTTTGTTGTTGTGGCATAAATGTAATGCTTTTTCTTGTAATTGTTGAAAGGGTTTTCAATTAACTGTTTAGTTTATTAAAAAATTATACGATGACATCTTCAAATATCTTGTTTGGTTTGAAACAAAGTCCGAACACCCAAAGATATTCAATTTTAAATGATGAATGACAAAGACAAACAATAGATTATTCTTATTTTAGAAGCTTGAACCAGAGATTATATGTTATTTTATCTTCTTTTTTTTTGGTTGATAGTTAAACAATCAATCGATTTTCAAAATAGCTGCAAATGAATCTTTAAGAATGTCAAAGAGACTGTGTTTACTTTATTTAAAATTAAAAAATGAAAAACCCTCCTCTCTCTTTTTAATGTGCAGTTGACATGGACGGCCGGCACTGCTCCCCTGGGTGATTTGACCTACGGTGAAGAGGTGGTGGTCAGTTACCTGCCGCTCAGCCACGTAGCGGCTCAGATGTTTGACTTGTGGACGTGTATGCAGAATGGTATCACCACCTACTTTGCAGAGCCAGACGCCCTCAAGGTTAGTGCTCTAACTATTACTCTGTAATAAAAACATGGAATAAATATTGTAGGTATTCTATAATCTGCATTCATTTGTACAGGGCACTTTAGTCACCTCAATGAAGGAAGCTCGTCCAACTTTTTTCATGGGGGTTCCTCGCGTGTGGGAGAAGATGCATGAGAAGATGAGATCTGTTGGTATGAAGGTATCGCCAATGAAGAAGAGAGTGGCAGACTGGGCTAAGTCCATAGGCCTGCAGTACCAGTACAGTATCATGAACGGGTGAGACAGCACATATTATTTATCTATGAAAGACAATTTTTTATGTTATCATGACTGGACTATAATGCTGTGTTAAAGTATGAGACAAGATTTCCTCAGACATCATACTTTATCCAAAATACTTTATTTCGATAGGTATGTCTTGCAAAAATGGCTGTTCAACCTCTTGTGTCACAGAATCAATATCTGTGACTTCTAGAGTAAGCTGCCGCATCAGTAATCTTGTCATTTATTAATAGAGTAAGTAATAATTAAGAGATACTATCTACATTTTTCGTCATTTGTGTGCTTCCCAAAATACAGCAAAGCATTGGACTATTTGAAACGTTAACCTTAATGTTAAGATAAGATACACTTTATTGTCCTGATAAAACTTTGTCTTGGGAAAAGTGCTGAGAAAAGCTGCATACAAATAATACATTAAATATATCAATACATGTGTGCATATCGGTATACAGTACAATACAATACATGACAGTACATGTCTAACAAGACCACCAATGTACTTTAGGACAGGCAAGTAAAGATCAGTTCCCTGGTTGAGAGGAGATTGCACAGGCCCTGAGATAAGACTTGCAGGTGCCCTGTTTAAAAAATAAATTACGCACAATAAATGGAATTGCACTAGATAAAAGAATGCAAATGCTAAAAGACATGACAACTAAATGACCCCTGATAAACACAATTGTACTAGATAAGAAGAGGATCAAAGAAGCTGTACATGATAAGAGAGATGGCACATATGATATAACAAAGTTAAACGTACATTTACATCCAGCATATTACAACATAGACACAGCTAGATGTTAAGTCAGGGAATCAGTGAAGTAGTTACAATTAGAGAACATGCATGTTTATACCAACTTTCAGAGCAATCTATCTAATATTTGTCGAGCCTTTTCACTAAACCAGGTGATCACCAAAGTCAGTCATGATTGTCTTTTGGCAGATGTCCAAAAGTTGTTGGGATATTTCTTTCTGGGCCAAAGTGTTGGACAAACTAACAAGACTGATATTGGTGAAGTTTCACTCTGGGCCCATTTCTCAAATATACTGTATAAAACTTGTGTAAAAAAACAAGTTTATCTTTTGTGTTCCAGGGCGGAGGCGGTGCCATGGGGCTTCATGCTGGCTAATGCTCTGGTCTTTAAGAATGTCCGTGCTGCGCTGGGCTTAGACCGCTGCAAGAACTGCTTCACCGGCGCTGCCCCCATCACCAAAGAAACCCTGGAGTACTTCTACAGCCTCAACATCCCTATGTTGGAGGTGTACGGCATGAGTGAAAGCAGCGGGCCAATTTCCATCTCCATAGGCCAACAGTACCGCATCACAAGGTCAGCAGCAAAGCATTATGGGACATGACATGTTTTTTTCCCTCTCTAGTGAAAATGTTGGAGTCTGAGATTCTGGAGAACGCTTGTTGTCAAAATCCCATTTCATCAAAATCAGTAAATATCCCCTCATGATCTGCACCGTGTCTGGTGTTGTTACATGGCCTAGGCTCTGTGAACTGGTATGTAAACAAAGGGGGCCCATCGTAGCTAGCAAAATGCCCGTTTACAGAGTTTTTTTCTTTGAGTGCGCACATAGTATGAACTGGTAGTGGATTGTGACGTGATATTCACTCATTTTGGCAACAGGCATTCTCCAGAATCGCTGAGTCCACCTTTAAAGGGAAACTCCTCTGTTTATGAGTGACGTCACTGAATACTACAAGTTTGAGGTGACCAGACCAAAGAGGCTCCCCGCCCGTGGCCACATTAGCATCTCTACACACCCAAATGACTTACTAAACTAATTGAGTTGCATTGTAGATAATGCTGGAATGAAAATGACACTCCCTTCATTC
This sequence comes from Hyperoplus immaculatus, assembly GCA_949357725.1. NCBI lineage: Eukaryota > Metazoa > Chordata > Actinopteri > Uranoscopiformes > Ammodytidae > Hyperoplus > Hyperoplus immaculatus. Next base: position 29,134,432 of record OX442351.1, read on the forward strand.
CAAATCTGATATGTTTAGCTGATCATTACATAGGTATGTAGTTAGCAAGCAATAGGGACAATAGAGACATACTTTTGCTAAGTTAATTCCTCATAACATCGGGCCTTGAACTTGCCTCTTGATTATATATCCTTCGCATCTCTGGTGATTATCCCTTGGAGGCTCTGTCGATGTGACGTAACTTCTACTTCTGTGGATTGCGGGCCAGAATCTAAAAAAAAAAGCACTAAAAGTTTTGACCGGATGTAGTAGAGCATCCAGCATGCTGTGAACACAAGACGGGCCTTTATTCAGTCGATATGGCAAACTTGCTGACAAACAGCTTCCCATTTACAACATTATGCAGCATATTAGCTTTCATTTGGAGTCATGTTTCAGCCAGGCCACCTGATGAATGTGAGTCCAATATTCACTCTCAGTTCTCATTTAGGCTGTCATTGTTTTGGATTAATATTAGGGGAAACGTGTGTAATGCACATAACAACTAGAATTATTTTTGAAAATGTTGATTTTTCTTACCTAGAAGCTATGAGATGAAAAGGAAAAGCTGCATGTTAAATGGTTTAAATATATGTTTTGGCAATATGTAGCAGCCAAAAGGTTTGATAACCAGTGGTTTGAATAAGCACAAATGAGCCAGTTGTGTACAGTATGTGGAAAGGTTTTTTAAAGTTTACTGATATTATGTAATTTTATTTCTATGTGCTGAATGACAAAGTAGGTGTGGCCATCACTACAGGTCTAAATAAGTGTTTTGTTGGGTTATAATGTGTCTCTGCAGCTGTGGAAAGGTGATGGAAGGCTGCCAGGTGAAGCTGGAGAACCCTGATAGTGACGGGAATGGAGAGATCTGTTTCTGGGGTCGGAATGTCTTCATGGGATACCTGGGAGAACCGGAGAAAACAGCCGAGGCTCTGGACCAGGACGGCTGGCTGCACTCTGGAGACCTGGGACGATTCGACCAGAATGAATACATGTTCATCACAGGGAGAATCAAGGGTAGGATGTGCTCAAAATAAGCTTCTTGACATGAGTATTTGATCTATTTTTTAATGCAACTTTATGCTTCAACTCCACCACGTTTCAATATGAATTGTTGTAGTTTTTACACTACTGCATGTACGTGAAAGCAAGAGTTACTATTTACAGTTCAGATTACAATTTACGTTTTAAATTGATCAATATGTCTGTATATATGACTACATTCCTATAACAGAACTTTGAAACACATAGCACATTCTTTTCGTTAGCGTAATTAACTCATTTTCTTTTACATTACCTGTTTTGTTTTTTATTATTTTAAGATTAGTTTGTAATGAAAAGATATGCGCTTGTTAGAAGTGATAACTTGATGATAACTGAATATTCGTTATTCTTAAAAAGACTATTATAGTACAAAATAGTGTTGTGGATAACAACACAATGCAATGCTTTGTCAAAGGTCATTGAGTTTATTTATTCAATCATTCTGTTTTGCTACAGAGCTCATCATCACGGCGGGTGGAGAGAACATCCCTCCCGTGCCCATCGAGGACGCCCTGAAGGCCGAGGTGCCCATCATCAGTAACGCCATGCTGTTAGGAGACAAGCTCAAGTTCCTCTCCATGCTGCTCACGCTCAAAGTAACCGGGCCTCCCTCCACTCCTACACACAGTAACAGCTGATACATAATTCAAACAAACACAGTAAATGAGCCTTCTTCATGTTTCCACAGTGTGTAGTGAACGACAACAACGAGCCCACGGACGAGCTGACCGCTGAGGCTATAGACTTCTGCAGGAAGAACGGCGTCATGGCGACCAAGGTGTCAGAGATCATAGCCAATAAGGAGCCAGCTATCTACAAAGCCATCCAGGAAGGACTGGAGCGCGTCAACGCCAGGGCAGTGTCAAACGCCCAGAGGGTTCAGAAGTGGACCTTACTGATGAGAGACTTCTCTGTCGAAGGAGGAGAACTGGGTGAGTGAATGTTTGCTTCCTCTTACTGTATACAGTATTGGAAAGTGTGTTTACTTCAGCACTTTAAGTACATGGATGCATGGATGAATGAATGCAGTACTTTTACTTGTTAAAGAGTATTGCTACACTGTGGTATTGCTACTTTGATTTACGTAAAATCATTGGATATTCTCTGAGATTTGAGGTCAATTTTACGAATCATCGGAGAAAAAGGTGTTGCAAGAACCCAATCAAATTATACTTGCAGTCAGATTTAGCAAAGAGGAAATACTTGATTTTAGCCCAGAGGGTCACATATTATTATAAGTGTGGTAAAAACCAGTTTTTTGTTTGTGACCGTATTATTGGTTCATTCGTTTAATTTAATTTAATTTATCTTTAATATTTTAGGTTTTCTTCCTCTTGGTAATCAAACTTGAGTAATTCAACAATCGTCGGTTTAAACAGATTTTTATCAAGTTCTTTGTCGTAATGGTTTGATTCCAGTAAAATCTGTTTGGTGGCGATTAAATCTCTTCCTCATTTTTAAAGCTACACAGCGTCATTGCGTGGGTGTCGCTTGGCAGAAAAACTGAACTGAATTTAGACTGAATTAACCCACTTTTTTTTCCTTTTTTATTCTGGTCTGTGCAGGACCCACCATGAAACTGAGGAGGGGCATCGTTGTGAAGATGTACCAGGGGAGAATAGATGAAATGTACGCAGCGGCCGGGGACAAATAGACTTCACTGCCCAGAGATAAGATAAAACTAAAGAGAGGCACTAATGAGAAGGTTGTGCATATTTATGAAAATTGTATCGTGCCCAGACGTCAAGTTGAGAAACTTGTTTTCACCTGAATTTTTGCAACCTAACAGTAAAAAAAATGCGTTGTATTTAATGAACTAGAGGTTTGTGCTGCTACGTGTTAATATGTCAAGTTTTGTCTGTTCCAGATCGATATATAAGCTGTTAAATGTACATATTGTTTCATGGGACACTGTCATTGTAAATAAAACATAGAAATCAGAGCCAAATCTTACTGTTTACTGGATGGCATATACAGGTGAAGTCTACACTACATGCACAAATATTTTGTGAACCATAATCCAATTGATCTTGGTCGTAATCACGTATTTTATTTTTGAAGCAGCAGTATGTATTTATGGATTTAACAACATTGATTGCTTGTTTCCTCATCTTGTCTATGTAACACAATCCCAATCTGCGGCAGACATTGCCTCTAAATATTGCAGGAGATGTTTGAATAAGTATTTTTATAATGTAATGAGAATTTTATGAAGTATCTGCAGTCACAATCATGTGCAAATTGTAAAGCATACCTTTGAATGTGTGCTTCTCATGTTTATTTTGTCAAACATGTCCCAAGATGGTCAATAAAAAGTGAGTGATTTGGACAAGTTGAGCAAAGCAGGTGTGTCGTGAATGTGTTCAATGTTTAAACGAGTGATTTGAACATTTAAAAATATGTTGCAAAACTGAGAGTGAATACAATTTTGCTCACGTTAAAAGTAATTTCTGACGGGGTAAAAATCATAGACTGTTTGGTAAAAACACAACATAACGTTGCTACCAACCGAAAAACTAACCTTTGCGTTTAAAAAAAATAATATTAGGGTATTTTCTGTAATACTCAACATTTTCCTCAATCAGAAATCATCATCCTCATGCAGGCCTAATCAGTCAAGAGTTTCTAGCTAGGATGAGTTCAAAGTTGAGTAAAGAACAGCAAGACATGGGCGCTCCGGTGGTGTAGTGGATAGAGCACGTACCATATTGGCTCCGGCCTTCGTTGCAGTGCTTGCGGGTTCTAATCCGACCCGTGGACCTTTACTGCAGGTCATCCCCCCTATCTCTCTGTCTCCCCATTTCACTCTGTACCATCAATGAAAGCTTGAAAATGCAAAAAAAAAAATGTAAAAAAAGAGACATGATCATGCAGTTATCCACCTCACTTAATGCCCACAGAAAGGTGTCACACCCTGATGATCAGCCAAGGGGGAATGCACAGTGCTGCTCTCTGAGTTTTATTTAGGCGCCAGTCTCAACAAACACGCCCATCACAACAGGTGATTAGAGCAGTAACCCTACAATCAACTCAGGAAATGTCACTTGATACTTGGACAATGAGATGCTGAAAGCGAAATAACATCACGCAGCAGAGATGAGGTGACTGCTACAAGACATTTTAACTACTAAGGCTCAACTTTTAACCCACCTAAGCTTTGCAGGAAACCTATAAAATGTAATGTGTTGAATAACAAGGGTTGTAGTGTTTAAATGATTAAAAAATTAAATATGTTATGTTTCATGACCATTATATGACCTTCATTTTGCACAAAGCTGAGCTACACTACATTTCACTGCACCTAGGCTGAAAAAAAAAACTAATTGGCAGGCGTCATCGTAACCCTTTAACCATTTAGAACCTTATGATGCGAAAGTTCATGTTGTAGCCTACGGCAGTCAATTCAGAGCATGGAAATGTAGAGCCACCATCTTTATTTATATAATCATCACATATCCAGCTGATTTTCTTTGGCAGACATACTGCGCTTGTGTTGTTTTTTTTCTTCAACTAAAATTGCAGAAGAAACATGTAGAAAAACTTCCCTTTAAACACTCTCACACACATCAGATTACAATACATTCCAGGACAACTGGTTTTGTTACTTGAAAACGTTTAGTGCATGGCATTTCATTTTATCTTTTGGCATCTTTGAGTGTTTAACCTGTCAGGGGTTGGGATAATGCCTGCACTTCCATTACGCTTTGAAATCTGACTGTTAACACCAGATCTAATAGCTTACATCTCATAAGTCTACTGGCTGGAAGGGTTAGTGGTCATTTTACATGACCTTTAAGCCTTAAATGTAACTTCCTGCGAAAGATTAAATTAAGGATATCTTCAAAGTATTTTAGCCAAAAGCTACAACGTTCCAAGGCCCAAAAAATGAAGATTGGTTAGTTTGACAAAGCGTTCACTCTCTGTGTTCACCTCCAATTTGTCATGCCTCAATCCATTAGTTTCCAATTGACTCTAGAATAACCATAGCATGTAACTGCCACTCATTTTGAGCCAGGTTATCATTTATGAAGCAGTCATAACACAGTTATTTCTCACATTTTTGAACAAGGCATCAGTTTTAATCTAAACAAACAACAAGTTTCCTGCAAATCATTTATATGTAAGTTGGGTATTAGACTTAAAAACTGCATATTGTTGCATTCTCAACCACGCTGGAATCGAAACCAGACGGGTTTTTCTCTTTCGCTTTTTTTTAAAATCTTTTTAATCTAACATCTGCTTTTACATCACAGCTTTGGTTCGTGACGCAAAGTGTTGCGCAACACATATTTTGAAGCATGATAAAGTTTAAACCTGCGATCCGGAAACCATTACACTGTGTGCACAATTATTAGGCAAGTTGTATTTTTGAGGATTAATTTTATTATTGAACAACTACAGTGCTCTCAGTCAATCCAAAATGTTAATGAACCTAAACCTGAATGTTAACAAAAGTAAAAGTGAGATTTTGTCTTTCTTACGAGAATATATATATATGTTTTGCTATTATTAGGCAACTATTAGTATGCAGAATTATTATGCAACTAAATAAAAAAACGAAAATTTTCCCATTTCACTTGTTTATTTTAATCTGTTAAAGTGAGAATAATAAAACAACTCAAAATTTACAAATAAAAATTTCCGACAAAAAAAATCTGTGACCAATATAGCCACCCTTCTTCTCAATAACTGTCACAAGCCTTCCATTCATGGAGTCTGTCAGTTTCTTGATCTGTTCACGATCAACCACAGCCTCCCAGACACTGTTCCGAGAGGTGTACTGATTTCCTTCACTGTAAATATCCCGTTTAAGCAAGGCCCACAGGTTCTCAATAGGGTTTAAGTCAGGTGAGGAAGGGGGCCATGTCATTATTTTTTCATCCTTAAGGCCTTTACTGGCTTGCCATGCAATTGAGTACTTCGATGCATGTGATGGAGCATTGTCCTGCATAAAAATCATGGTCTTATTGAAAGATGCAGACTTTTTCCTGTACCACTGCTTGAATAAAGCATCTTCTAGAAACTGGCAGTAGGTTTGGGAGTTGATTTTGAGGCCATCTTCAACCCGAAAAGGTCCAACTAGCTCATCTTTAATAATACCAGCCCATACCAGTATCCCACCTCCACCTTGCTGGCGTCTCAGTCGAAGTGGAGCTCTGTGTCCGTTACTGATCCAGCCACGGGCCCATCCGTCTGGTCCATCAAGAGTCACTCTCATCTCAGTCCATAAAACATTTGAAAAATCTGTCTTCAGATATTTCTTGGCCCGGTCTTGACGTTTCAACTTGTGTGTTTTGTTCAGTGGTGGTCGGGTTTCAGCCTTCCTTACCTTGGCCATGTCTCTAAGCACTGAAGACCTTGTACTTCTGAGCACTCCGGGTAGGTTGCAGTTCTGGAATATGGCAGAACTGGAGGTTAATGGGTTCCTGGTAGCTTCACGTTTGATTCTTCTCAAATCTTTGGCAATTAATTTGCGTCTTTTTTTCTCAATACATTTCTTGCGACCTTGTTGGCTATTTGCAACAAAACATTTGATGGTTCTGTGGTCACACCCCAATATCTTAGCAATTTCAAGAGTGATGCATCCCTCTGAAATACTTTACAATTTTTGACTTTTCATAGTCCGTTAAATCTCTTTTTTGGCCCATTTTGCCTGAGAAAGAGAAACTGCCTAATAATTATGCACATCTTGATATAAAGTGTTGATCTCCTTAGCCCACACCTTAACTCATTACACAAATACACATCACATGGTATGCTTAAATCCAATAAGCACTTAGGTTTATACAGCTTGAAGTTGGGAAATATGCATAAAAATTATGGTATGGCCAAAATCCTCACTTGCCTAATAATTGTGCACACAGTGTAAAGTATTTAAGATTTAAAGCTGAAAAACAGTATTGGGGGTTTGAGATTCTCTTCTTGAAAGCACAAATAAAAAGTCAATATCAAAAACCTCCAAAATGTTCTGACTTGTAAGATACTTTCTCAAATACCAATGTGGAGAATTCTCAGTCTCCACTTCCAGCACCAATGATCCTCCATCGGTTTCATTAATATTGTTTGTTTATTTCACATAACTTATACAGAATATACAATGCATATTAAATATATGACGATTTTCATTCATTCTTGAGATATCAACAAGTAGCTGTAAGTAAAACAACAATGGAAATGTTGTCTATGCAGTTGATTTTCTCCTACAGCTACCAGATATGGCACAGCACTGCCCCTATGTGGATGCAATCATGTACTACAATCAGTAGAAACACCATCAAGAATAAATGGTTCTCATATGGATGGAAGGTTTTCAAACATATAAAAAAACAAAAATATTTCCAACAAGAACAAAATTCATAGCTTATATGGATTAGGCTGTTGAAGGAAGTTATACCATTATAACCAGTAGAAGTGTTTAATCTTAAGGTTTAGTTCGCCGAAACAGCGCTTTTTCTTCCTAAGCTCAATAACAATGAGGATAGTTCAGATTTTGTTTGCCTGGTTTAAGACATATCTTTCTACTCATTCAATACAATAGAGGTGAATTGAATTTAGTGATTATTTTCTCAAGAAAATTATTTTAAGATTATTTAACTAATTGTTGATATAAAACATTCATGGCTACAGCTTTAATTTTTGCAATGTGTCTACCAAAACATTCCATGTATCTCTATTGGGGTGGAGGAATCAAATAACTGTATGGCTCTGTACAAGAAGACACTGGTGAGTAAATAAATACAGTTTGGTTTTTAGCACTGTGAACCTGCATTCTCTCTCTTCTTCTTCCTCACTTGGTTGTGATGGCGACTGCCTTCTTGAGCCAGGCATTGCTGTTGAGCAGAGAGAGCATGAAGCGAGCCACGTCTCCTCTGGCCACTGAGCTGCCTGCAGGGTTACCACTGTCATCGGGCACAAAGTATCCCTCATGGGTCATGAACTCTGATGCTGTGGAGGACACAGAGATTGGAATGGTTTAAACCCGTCTTTAAACCGTGATCGGTGTAGAAGAAATCCAATGTTTCTGGAAATGAGTCTGTCTGTATTTGTTTTTTGTTTTTATTATCTCTTAAATGCAATTTCTAATGTCTAATCTTGATGTATTGTATGCCCCTGTAAAGCACTTTGAATGGCTTTGAGTCTGAATTGTGCTATAGAAATAAACTTGCCGTGCCTGAATGAACCTCCAAACTTGGCCTAAAAAACTGATCGTATATATTTAAACCCTGTAATATGTCATGAGAGCATGTGGTAATGAGCGTGAACTATGTCAAAGTGGATCCTGAGGCAGAACAAATTAAGCTTGTGTGTTCTTGGTGGTGTAAACATTGTGCTTGTTAAATAACTGCTCCGTTCTTGAGTCTGTTTATACATTAGTTTTCTCAGTTGGCTGTTGACTGCTTGTCATCTTTCACCTGAGGCCGGCAGGTTCTTGAGGCCAGGCGGGCGAACCACGGTCCAGTTGATGTCCTCAGTCTTCTGTAGGACCTGCTCCATCTCATACATGTTGGTGAGGACGCTTCGGATCATCGGCAGCAAGAGGAACCGGATCACGTAAGATGACCGCGTGCCAGAGTTGGCTGCCGACAAAAGAGAAAAATCAGGAAATCAATCAATCATTTAACAGAAATCAAAATTCATCAAGAATCTGTAAAAATTAAAATAAAAAAGAATATTCTGTTAAGAGTTCCTTTATTGTAAAGACCAATGATCTAATACTGTGAGTAACTATGAATTGTGAAATGAAAAAAATTATTATTTCAGGTGCTCATATTCATTGTAATAAGAAGTAACAGCAGATTCTAAAAAAAAAATGATAATACATTATTTTGTTCATTTATAAATGGTTTTAATTCTAGCACTTTAAACTTGATGTTCGGAATGTAAGATTATACAAATATGTTCTGCTCTTCCAGTGACAAATCAACCATGTGACAGATTTTACAGACTCTGTTTCGATATATTACTCCAATATCGAATCAGACAAAGAGTGTGCAGTCTAACCAGCGGCTCTGTGCATTTATATCAACAAAAAAACAACTCTTAGAACATGCCACATTGATATTAATGTACTAGAAAAAATTTATTTCATGGTCAAATCCCTTAAGGCGTCATTGTGTGTTCTGCCCTTACGCTCAGTGTACCAGGAGGTCATGGTGATGAGCCTGTTGACTCTGTTCTCTCTCATGGCGCTGAGGACTCCGGTCATGGACAGAGTGTAACCCGTCACCGCAGAGAAGAAGGAGGCCTGGAAACCCAGGCAGGACATCACCACATCCTGGCCTTTCAAATGAGACGTCAGGCTGGGCGCTGAGAAAATATCAGCTTCCACCACCTGAGAGCAGCAAAAACAATGGAAAAACTAATAATGCTGAGGAGTTTTTTTTTTCCTTTTTTCCTTTTCAGGAGTAGTTCATTATCAGGATTCAGGAACCCCTCTGGTATAATGTGAAGGATGAATGGTTAAAACAAGACCTTCACAAGTAAAAAAAATCTATCAAAGGAAAAGGCTGGTGCTATTGTACACTTTTGCTATATCTCATTAGGAGACCAACATTGTCCTTCAGTACCTTTTCAACTCTCTGTGGCCAAAAGCCGATTGGTTTCTTTTGAAGACTAACTACTCTGCTCTTCGCTCTGAGCATAAGAGTTAGTTTTGGAGAGAAAGCCATTGAAGACAATGGACAGCAGCACGCACTACTAGTCAGTGTTTTTATCGGGAGGCTCCTTTAGCTTTGCTGTATTGAGGACCGGTATAGAAAGTCATTCCTGCAAAAGGCAATAACAATGTACACGGTACAACAAGTTGTAAACAGTGATAAAAATACAGAATAACACCAAGCTTATCGTCGAAGTCCAAATTTTTATCACACCCAGAAGTTTAACCTATAAGAACATTTGTGGCTTTGTACTTTTAGCTGAGTCATAACATAACCCTCAATCATGATAATGCCATCAACACACTCCCTGAACTTTGAATCCAACATGCAGGAAGCAGCAGCAGCACAACAACATGCACTAACACAAAGTTACCTTGAGGTTTTCATGGTGCGTGGTGATCTTTGCCGGGTTCCTGACGACAGCAGTGACTGTGTGTCCCTGCTGCAGCGCCTGGTTGACCAGGTGAAGTCCAGTCTGTCCGGTGGCTCCCAACACTACGATCTTCATCCTCAGACTGTCACACACAGCACAGACAGCACTGATTAACAGGCCACTGATATGACCTCTCACACTAACCAGACCGCAGGGAGGTTCCCTTACTGTTTCAAGCTCAACTGTAAAACATGATTATAAAGGGTCAATAAAGAGGCTCTGTGTGTGTGAGGAATCTAGGCTGGTCATCTGACAGATTGTATGTGGAAAATGTTAAGTAAATTATAACATGGAACTCTTAAAATACATTCACGTACCGATTATGAATTGATTCGTTTCTAGTGAGAACTAACAGAAAATAATGAAAAATACTGTGTTGAGTTGAAGATGACGTCTTTAAATAACCTTTTTCGTCCAATGAAAACCCAAAGATCAAATATATTAAAAGGTTTCAAACATAAAAAAGGTTGGAACCTGGAAATTAGATTGGAACCAGAAATAGTTTGACATTTTTTCACTTAGTAAATAATTTAAACAATTGATTTCCAAAGTTGTTGCAGATCATCAAATCAATAGATTGACTTATTACTTCAGAGCTACAAAGGATTTTATAACCTGCTATAAAATCTCAGAAAGAATGACAGGTTCTGCAAACATTACACAAGGATGAGAACAAAGTTAGATTTTTTAGTAGGCTTGTACCAAATGCTTCTAAATGCAGCGAGGAAAAGTTTTTAAAGATCGTTACAACCCACACAGATGAAAACCTACACTTCAGGAGGCAGGAACAAACACTGTGTGTCTTTGTTGTGTCCAATACTGGGTCGAATGGATTATTTGTGCAGCATTGGAGGGTGACTAGCTTGCTGGTCAGATGCTCTACGAGGACACTAAGCAGATACTGTTGCCGGAATCTCAAATTATGTTGGTTTGGAAATTAGTCTGAGCATGTATTTTCTGGAAGTTGACTGTAGTGGCTATGTTTGAGCTAATTATGGAGTAATATGCAGCACTGTAACAGCAAAAAGCCTGCTTAATGTTATATATTTAGCACATCTTTACCTTCTATTTTATCATTTAGAATTTCCATGTACAATATAAGTTTCTAGGCAGCTCACCTAAACTTTTAGATGACTCAGAGATATTTTCACATAAAGTGATAGTCCTCATGTAAACAAGAAGCCATCTTTTCTTCATTTAAAGTAAGGATTTAGTGCCTAAATGTAGCCTATGCTCATACATCTTTCATAAAGCATTGAATTTGTTCCACGATTCAAGCCCATTTTAAAATGACTTTCACATAAAAGCTCAAACGTCATACTCCTATAAAAGTTACTAAAGTGTCAACAATAATTGAGCATTATGTAAATATTTAAACAAGGGTTCAAGCACCCGTAAAAGCACTACAAGTTCTCTAGAACGAACAGTTATATCACAACTATTTCAAAGAATACACCTAAATGAAGATTTTACTGATTCTAAACAATCCCAACTTCTCAAAATCAAAATGGTTCACTTATATTGCCAACTACAAAATGTGGTTGATCTGTAATTGTAAACCTTAATTTAGGCATATGGTTTTTAAGACTAAATAAATAGCCCACTGCACTGAGCCTTAACCATGGGTCTAAGGTCACGGAGGCCTATTCGCTATTCCCCTAGCTAGCACATAAAACACGTCATAAAACCTTCAATTGGTTCACAACACATCAGGAGTCAATAAAACGGAAGTCAAACATTGTGCATTTAATGTTTGACATCAGTTTAATTGACTCCTTGGCACGAGTAGCATCAGGATGCAAGTGGAAAAGCTAAGGTTCAGCCCTCTCTGAAGATAGTTCAAACAAGGAATACGCCCCTTTCTAAAAAAGTATGTAGGCCTATGTAGCATAATAACATTAAGCTGAGAAACAAACATTTTGCCACATTTCTCCAGAAACATTACAGTTTGGCGTGGGATAGCAAATGTGTAAGAATAGTGCTCGTTTTCAGCTTGAAAGTCGCCAAGTGACCATGGACCTATAAAGAAAGCAAGTGACAGACGTTAGCTAACTCACCTTCGCCATGCGTTGACGTCTTTATAGGTCCATGGTTGACGTTTACACGTCCGGAGAGAGAGGCGTTCAAGAGCACGTCATGTTCAGTTGTGTTTTTCATGCAACGGTTTTTACATTTTATGAGTTTAACATTAATGTAGATATAAAAGTATGTTTGGTAATAGGCCAGGAGGATTACACGACACTTAAATAAATGTCGTATATAATGAAATACTACACCAAAAAGTCTATTTTAACGTGAAATTAGCATATCACCCGGCTAAAAGGCATTCAAGAACACTTTGTTTTACAGACTTGTTACTTACCGCTTTTAAAAACGCACACGTCTGATTGCGTTTCCATCCATATAGCCTATTTAATATCAAGTTTACATACATTTCTTTATTTTTAATTAAAAATGGGAAGCTGTGAAGACAAAACGTTGGACTCTGGTAACTAGATGTGCAATTATTATGACTTTTGAAAATGAAATGAAACAGTAGGCTAATTCAAATGGTCTGGGTACTTATAATAGGCCTGTAGTAGGCCTACTTATGTACAAGCATATAAAGTATTTACTGAGCACTAAGCAAATTAATGAATGTAGTTTATTTTTTTGTGATTGATTATCCCTTTTTATTGGGTTAGGCTATAGCCAAATTGGGGCTTAAACAAGAAGGGTAAAAAGTAGGCAACAATCATAAATAATATATAAATATATAACCTTCCTCAACAAAATCATATTTGGTAGAATAACTTGTTTCTGTGTTGTGTTTTGCTTTTTCAGATCCCACATGGAGGCACCCTTGTTCGGCTCATTGTTAAGTAAGCTTTCAAAAGTTCCTGTTTAAGTACCCACATTTTAGTCCATAACACACACACACACACACACGCACACACACACGCACACACACACACACACACACACACACACACACACACACACACACACACACACACACACACACACACACACACACACACACACACAATGCTGGACTCCAAATTAGGCCTGTAATCAAAACGACTTCCAAAAACACTTAAAAACAAGCCCAGGTGGAAAACTATACCGGACTCTCTTTTTAGTAGAGTAGATACAATTAAAATGATGATACTCCCACAATTCCTTTTCCTTTTTCAGAATCTGCCAACATCAATTCCTTCCCAAAGTTTTAAAAGATGGAATGGCATAATAACTAAGTTTATATGGAATAATAAAAGGAAAAGGGTCAAATTTAAAACATTAATAAAATCGAAAGAACATGGGGGACTAGCACTTCCAGACCTCCAAACCTATTTCCATGCCACACAAATAAATAACATAATGAAATGGACTAACGATAATATTAAAGCGAAGTGGCTTCCGATAGAAAAGGAACAAACTCCATTTTCAATAAAAACATTACCATTCATTGATAGAAATGATATGACACAACTGAAAGGACAAAATAGGTGGATTAACAATACTTTATGTAATTGGAAACAAATTTGTAAAAAATATAATATAAATAAGGAATTACTCTATCTTAGAGAAATGGCATGGGATCCAGACTTCAAACCAAACAAAATGGACAGTGTCTTAAAAATCTGGTCCTTAAAAGGACTACAAATATATTCACAAATAATAACTAAGTATGAAGTAAATTCCTTTGATGATATTTTAAAGAAATATGATTTAGTCCAGTCAAATTTCTACAAATATTTACAACTTAGAAACTATATAAAAACCTTTCAAAAAAGAGCAGGCATCCACGAGCAGCATCCCTTAGTACAATTTATGATTAAAAACTACAATATTGACATCAAGAATACACTTTCCAAAATATATAAAATACTACAAGAAAAGAATGAAACACAAGACACGGTGGCATTGAAGTGGAATTTGGAATTAGGGGGACAATTAAAAGAAGAGGACTGGGAAAACATTTATAAAACAATACATAAAACAACAAACTCTAGGTTTTGGAGGGAGTACACATGGAAAATATACACAAGATTCTTTATCACACCAAAAATACAATCAAAGTTTAGGACATTAAATTCACCAGATTGTTGGAGAAATTGTGGGGAAAATAATGCAGACCATTCACATGTTTTTTATTTTTGCCCATCACTAAAGACCTTCTGGCAACTGATTGCAAATTCCATTATGAAAATTTTCCAAATTAACCAGGTACCTGAACCAAAATGTTTAATTTTAGGTGTAACACCAGCTGAACTCATATCAGAAAGAGACAAATACTTATTTAGGATACTTAGGATAGCAGCAATGAAACAGATAACAAGGAACTGGCTAAAACCTAGTCCACCATCTTTTAAAAACTGGAAGTCAAACGTAAATAATATTTTAAAAATGGAAATAATTACCTATAAAATTAGAAACCTAGAAACTGAGTGTTCGATACAATGGAATAAATGGTTAACATATATGGATTGTAATTAAACTAGTATTATTAATATTCTGAAGATAGTCGTGAAGAGCTGGAATGGTTATAACTCGTGTATATATATACTTTCTGTGTTCTGTTTTTTTTTTTTTTTGTGTTTTATTTATTTTATTTTTTTGTGCGGATGTAGGTGTACATATGTGTGTATGTATGCATGTGTATGTGTATGTATGTATGTGTGTATATGTATATATGTGTATATATATGTGTATATATGTGTATGTATGTATATGTATATATATATGCATATTATCATTACTATATTTTGTTGTTTTTGTTTATTTATTTACTTATTCATTTATTTATATTGTTTACATTTATAAAAAAAAATAAAAAATGTTTGTAGGATGATGTAAATGTAAAAATAACTCATCATAAATACTATATGATCCTACAATAAAGTATAAAAAAAAACAAGCCCCAAAGCATACGCATGGCTTCCCTTTTACACGTTGCCATCTTCCTAAATAAAGACCAGTCTAGTCGCATCAAGTCATTAGCTCAAGTAATCCACTTGTGGCCTGGTGCCTTGATTATGCGATCACGCCGGGGGGGCTAATACCTAAACCACAGACGGAGGGAGCTACACAGCTACGGGCTGCTACTGTCATTCATTCAACTTCAGTGAACCTGTCTGATTGACAGCTTGTAGTTCTTGACATGATCCTGGTGGATACTGCTGGAGGATGAAACAGAGCAAATGGCTTTTTAAATACTCATTCAAAACTGAGAGCTGACAGGCAAACGACTTGGGAACTGGTGACTGGGTACAGGAGGTGACCACGTAAGTAAACTGCTGATTTAACATCTCATTGTAGAGTCACTTTTTTCCCTTTTCTTTTAAAGCAGACATACAATTAAATCTCAAAGGCTAAGTCACATGTGCCTTGTAGTCCTGATATGTGCTGTGATAAGCAAGGTTTTTTGTTAATCAGAAAACCTTTTCTGATTGAACTTGGTTCTCCTGCTAAATATCTTCACAGGTGACGAAGATGCCACCCATCTGTTCCTTTAACTAGGTCAAAATCAGCTATGCAAAAAAGGACAGTTACATGTAAACACAGTCTGTGGAAATCTAAGAAATTAAGATTTAAAAGCCCAGTCCTTATTTTGACTTTGTACAATGTTATCAGTAAATCGGACATCTTTTGTTTACTTAAAACAACATGAGGACATTTAGAAAATCCTGGTTTCCTTGTTTTGAATTTTCCATTTAATCATAATAACTTCAGAGGTGTGAAGATAACTCAAGATAGATTTCTTTATTTAAGCCTTCGTGGAAGTCAGACAAACACAGCCCCCGGCTGCAGGATTGAGGCCAAAGAAAGACTTTAGGAGTGAACCAGCAGGTAACGAGATTAGAAAAGTCCCACGGCCCCCGGCTTGAGAACTGCTGAATGAAGCACTTTCCCAGTGGCCAAGACTGTAGATGAAGAATTACAAAAATGGGTTTGTATATAAGCGACTCTCAACCTGAAAATGCATGGACAGATTGTCATTTGTGACTCCTAAAAGTCATATATTGTTTTAGAGCTGATGTGATGATTATATGGTGCTCCAAAACAGGATCAGTCATGGGATGTGGCGTCTCCAAATCTAACCATTTCCACAAAACCCATGGGAAAAAAGGTAACTATGATTCAAACCTTCTTTCAACCAGGAACAGATTCGACTGTTTGGCTGGTTTCTACCAACTTCAGGTTAAAATAAATACACATCATCACCACTCACTGTGAATCTGATTGTCTTTTCGCTCTTTTTTTGCCATGCTACATCCAGCCGTAACAAGTAAGCCACACCTGTAGTTTAGTGGTCTATTTGTTGTTGTTGTTTGCCACACATATGGTAGCTTTGGTGAGATTGATCTGATGCGGAAAAAGTTAGTGTCCGACTCAAGAAGACTTATATATAACTCGGGTAGAACTAAAGGTGGAGCTAATTTGAATGACTTTCAAACCATGTCATTTCTTAACCTATAATAAAATACATCATAATAAACGTGTTTACATTTTGTTTTAATACACTGAATCGGCAAAGAAACGTAAGTTATCTAATAAATTGCTTAGAGTTAAAAGTACAATACAGTATTTGCCTCAGAATTGTAATGGAGAAGAGGTACAAAATCTGCATAAACATGGAAATACTCCAGTAAAGCGCACACTAGAGCAGCCTCAATGTATTTAGTTACTTTCTACCTCTGCCTATGTCCTCTGTGCTGTGTGACATATTTTCCGCTCATCTGTTGTGTCTGTATTTCAGCCTTGAGAGCTGCCGTCCTGATCCAGCGATGGTACCGTCAGTATGTGGCTCGCCTGGAGATGAGGCGCAGATACACCTGGCACATCTTCCAGTCTGTTGAATACTCTGGAGAACAGGCTCAGATAAAGGTAGGGACAACTAATGCCAGACACAATCCAGTGCACTCCTGTGTGTAGGGAAGGGACCATATATGAAAAAAAACATTCACCTCATGCTGATCGTGGTGAATTTCCATTATTGGGATCATAATGATTCATTCCATATGACTGTCTTTTTTAACGCTGTCTTGTTTGCTAACATACGATATTATATGATTGATATTTTTTTCAATTGAGGGGTACTGCATCTTTCCATTCACACCATTGCTGAAGGCTTGGCCCCAACAAAAAAATTGCTTGATTGTTTTTCACCAAAAAAGACATGCCCTATATTTGATGCAATATAAAACTAAATGTAAGGTCAAGTGATCCAATAAGGTTTAAGAAAATGTTGATGATTATTGGGATAATATTGTGAATTGCTTAACTTTGGCAAGAATAATTGTGACATGGAATTTTCCTATTGTCTCATTCCTACGTCTATGTAGTTGTCTGTAACGGCTCAACTCTCATGTCTCCTCCCTGTGCAGCTTCACAACTTCCTCTGCTACCTCATGGACAATTTCACACCAGCAAGCAACGAGCGTAAGATTTTAAATTTTTTAAGCAAAAGTGTTTTTTTTTCTCCTCCCTTTCCTGCATGATTTTGAAACTGCCTCTTGAAATCTTCTCCTTCCAGGGAATTTGATTTCTCACATCTTCCGAGATAATGAGGTGTGCAGGGACCCGGAGTGGGAGAGATACTTCTGCTACAAGAACATTGAGGTGCCGGAGCTTTACTCTGGACCTCACCTCATCTTCCCCCTGACAATGGACCAGGCCATCGGGCTGGTGGATGCCTTCAGGAACAAGAAAGTAGGTGCACACCACGGCTTTACTGTTCAGTCTCTTTAAAAAAAACATTAGTTGTTTTCAGATTCAGTGGTTTTTGTGTAGATAAAGATAAAGTATAGCAGAGAAAATTAGCTGTGTTGTGTGACTGATAAATAGGAACTGGAAGTGCCCTCTAAGGGGAATTCCCCTTCTTGAGGGAATCCTGGCACAATGTCCAACTATAGGCAATGACGTAGGTCAGGACAGCAGGATGACGCACATCATTCAGTGGCATCCTAATGAGATTGAGAATTCCGTTTTTGACCTAGAGAGAATAGGCCGACCTTTGTCCATCCATGAAGCCATTAACTATGTTCTGTTAATGTTCCAATACCCCTTTCCCTTAAATCATGCATTATTGAAAGAATATATTCTACTTTTTGTTTGTTTTTCAAACACCAACGCTGCAAAAATGTGGAACTTGTTTTAAAGCTCATTTAGTTTCACAATTTAGTTTTAATGACATTTTCCTAGTTTTTAATATTGGTCTAGTATATTATCAATTGATTTTTCCTTTCACATCCACTATTTATAAATTGAGAATTTCATCACCTCCATTTTTGTAACTTCACTACAATGTGACCCCATCATGGTGTATTTGCTTCTGTGCCTGAAACCTTCTCCCTAACGAGTCTTTCTCCCAGTAGCAGCTGCACTCGCGCTACCTCCTCCAGCTCCTCCTGGAGACATGGAAACAGATCCGGATGTTGCCAAACATTAACCGCATCTCCACCTGCCACAGCAAAGAAATCACCATCTGTGGTATGCAGAAAAGGAATCGTTTTCCAAATACAATTTTAAAATCAATTCCCGACAGAAATAAACTTTTGATGGATTTCAACTTATATTCTCTTCATTGCAGGTGATTTGCACGGACAACTGGAAGACCTGCTGCTGATCTTCTACAAGGTCTGAACCTCACCTTCAAATTCCACAATTTGTTTGCTGTAACAGGTCATTTATAATCATCGGAGGATAAATTAATTTGTTTCATAAACATTTAAAAGTTCCTCGTGTGAGGTATAAAAATATAAGGACAACTGACCGATACAAAAAATAGTTGAGTCATTACCTGTATGTGTTGATCAACAGATTGAGTTGTTGGTTGTAACTTGCTTCACTTTTCTAACTTTAATAGCTTTACAAACCCATTAGTGTAAACCTATTAGTGAATGAACCCTGATGTGCCCTCATAGTTGTTTCCCTCTCTGTGGCATGGCGGGTCTTTTGTTTACAATGAGATTACAGAATAACCCTTTAATGCGGCTTTATTTTTTGCTGTTGTTTACTCTGCAGAATGGCATGCCGTCCTTGGAGAAGCCCTATTTGTTTAACGGAGACTTCGTGGACCGAGGGAAAGACTCCATCGAGATCCTCATCATCATGTTTTCATTCCTGCTGGTCTACCCGGGTGAAGTCTACCTCAACAGAGGAAACCATGAGGACCATATAGTCAATCTGCGGTAAAACCACTTCTGAGCCATACTCTTTTTACTCTACTTGTTGCCCAAGTCCATCTGAAATAATGTGTTTCTCTGGCTGTTGTAGGTACGGCTTCACAAAGGAGGTGTTGACTAAATACAAGGTGAGTTTACCTCATGTGAACCTGAATCCCTACCAGCTTTGTAGTGGAACAACGTCCCTGCTTGTCAAACTAGCCAGCACAACCTCATTGTGTCCTAATCCCGACTATCTTTGGAGCGCCTACACGTTCCTTATAAAGCATTTCATTGACCAGCCTCCCTCCCAAAACATCGCCGGTCACTCCTACGCACAGCTAAGAGGATCTGACCTGCTGACTCAGTGTCATCTTAAAGCAGTTAACATAAGTTCATAGTGTGTTGTCCATTAACACATTCATGTCCACAGTGGAATTTTACAATTGCCTTCATAGGACTTGCTGATATAGGAACTAATCCACTGACATTTTTTTATAAAATAACAAACAATTAGAAAAAAGCCATGGAGTCTTGATCTAGGATGGCAAAAAAAGAGAACAATTTGCCATAAAACTTTAGAAAGAGAAGAAGAGCAAGTAGTGATGAAGAAGGTGCTTTCTCCCCAGATGCACGGCAAACGCATCCTGAAGCTGCTGCAGAAGATCTTCAGCTGGTTGCCGTTAGCGACGACCATCGACCATAAGGTGCTGGTGCTCCACGGAGGGATCTCCGACACCACGGACCTCGGCCTCCTGGCCAGAGTGGACAGACATCATGTGAGTGCTTCACCACATGTCAAGTTACACAGGTTGTTCTGATTCAACACTGTTATTTGAATAGATTTCTTGTTTCCCCTCAGTATGTTTCGGCGCTGCGGCCTCCAAAGAAGAGACAGAAAAGCGTGGCGGGGATGTCCATTGACTCGGACGTGAGCCACGATTTTTTTCACAATAAGCGTCGGAGCTCCGTCACGTATCCCAAAAGCCTCGTCAGCAGAGACAGCTTCCAGAACCGCTCGCTGCAGGACTTCAGCAAGATCAAAGGGGAGGACGAGCTGGACACACAGTCCGTATGCAGCCCGGGGAGAGACAGAGCAGAGAAGGGCTGCGCAGATTCTGTGTCACTGGAGTCTATCAACTGCGAGGAGGAGTGGAAACAGGTGAGAGTGTTTGCTCGGGAAAATTTTGAGATAGATTTTCCATCCCAGTCAACTGATCACTGTTTTGTCACTGATTTTAAGTTTTTATCACTCTCTCTTTTCCATCATCCTAACAACCTGAATCTGAAATATAAGTGCTTAACATGCACCGTGATGCTTTTAGTTTCCTTCAGTTACATTCTCACCGAAACTTTCTAATTAAACAAGATTACTTTGACAAAACAAGTGACTCAAGGTCCACTTACTATTTTTTTTCTCCCACAGCTGTCATAGCATAGCTGTCACAAAGGGAGACCACGGCTGTTTCTAGACTAGAGTAGACTACAATGGATAAGATAAAACTTTATAATTTAATATTTCTTGTATCACCAGTTTTAAGCTATTTAAATTAGAGCACAATCTTTATGCGTCTGCAACTCTTCTCCTACTTATTTTCTATGTCCAATAATCAATTGGTCTATAAAACCTCAGGAAATTGTAAAAAAAAAGAAAAAAGAGTCCATCAAGATTTTTCTTTTAGTTGCCATGATTCTCACATTTATTGTTTTGTCCAAACCCCAAAGATATTCAATTAAATGGCACACGACCCTCACGTTTGACAAGCTTAAATATGCTTTTTGGGGAAAATCTTGCTTTTTTTGTCTTTACAGTTGGAAAAAAAAATTATCTAAATAGTTGCAGGTTCATTTTTGGTCGATCAATCAAAATCTTAAAGGTGTCGTACAGTAATTTGCATTAAGTTTTACTCATTAAAACATACATCCTTGAGCTTTAACAAACAAGCATGTATTTCCTTAATAAAATGAAGCATTGCTTAAGTGCATGTTTACTTGGTATGATTCTTCTTCTTCCCTGCCCTTGCTTGGACACGTCATTAAGCAGTGAGGGTCATCACTTGTCATTGTTACTTCTCTGTGGGCGGGTTTGTTTGTTTGTTTCCAGGCATGAGATATTTCAATTAGTCAATTAGTGACTGTTACGCAGGTAAACAAGTTTATTTTGATCATCTGTTCATGTGGACTAAGTCCGCCCCGAGTCAAAGTCTGATAAAGGCCCATGCATCGCTCACCTCAGATGAGCTGCTGGGGGAGAGCGGCTGAGTGGGCTTTAACACGCTGTAATCCACCACGTCATTAATCCCTCTGCCATGAGTTCCATCTGCTTTTCAAACAGACCGTCGCCACCTTAAGCCCAGGCTGTGCCAGGCCACTCCAGTCAATGGCCTGATTTGGCTCTGGTACCTGTTACTTGTTCAGGTTCAGACACACTCCATAAGATTTAACATGGAAGACAATGTATGAATTCAACCACTGAAAACTGGAGTAAAAGCATAATAACTTACATTGCTAGACATTATTTTATTGATAAAAATGGTTAATTTGAGCTTTACATTCAGAATTACAGAAATTGAATTCCAGTTTGAAATCAACCACAGAACATACTTTCGTTAGTGCCAGTAACAAATCAGTTTAAAGCAATGCTCGCAGCTCTGTGAGGCACAGTGGTCATTTGAGCTAAATGCTATAATGCATTATGTTTCCCATGGTCATCATCATCATAGCAGGTTAGCATGCTGCTAGTACTTAACACATAAACCAAGTGCAGCTGAGGCTGAAAAGAAATCAGATAGGTGTTTAGTCATAAACTAAGAAAAGGATTGAATTATAGAAAACAATAAGGAAACAAATATATTGCTACTAAATGTATTATCATGATTTTGACAATCCCACTGCAGTGTCCATTAATAGCTATTCTAGGGCTCCTCGATCATCACAATCTTCCTCTACAGATGGAATTGTAGATGTTGAAATTCACATTTTTCTTAGTACTTTAAGGAGGTTGTGTTTATGTTGGTTAAAAAGTGTAACTTTAAAGTTCATTATTTTTTTTTATTTTTTTTAAGATATTTTTTGGCATTTTTCATATTGATAGTTTTGAAGGGACAGAGGTGAAAGGGGAGTGACATGCAGAGAACGACCGCAGGCGGGAATCGAGCCGGGTCTGCTGCTGGGCCCGGCTCGACGCCCTACCAACTGAGCTAAGGACGCCCTAAAATTCATTCTTAGCCTTGGAAACTGTGGTTTTTATCATAGTATATGATTAAAACCTGCAGAACGTCTACTAATGGACATATGGTGAGGTTGTTTTAATTTCACTGTCCCGAAAAGCTTTTCAGTTCAATTATTTTCATTGTCATTGTCTTGTATTTCGTCTTCTATAATCCTTAGAGTTTAAATATTTAAAGTGTAATCTCTGCTGTCATTCCTCCAGATCCTTGACCTGCTATGGAGTGACCCGATGAGCAAGGATGGCTGTGTTCCCAACGAGGTGCGGGGCGGAGGCTGCTACTGGGGCCCTGACGTCACAGAGGACTTCCTGAACAAACACCATCTCCAGCTCCTGATCCGCTCCCACGAGTGCAAACAGGAGGGCTATGAGTTCTGCCACAACCGTAAAGTGAGCTCAGACTCTGACGGCCCACAGAGGCTGAAGCCAAAACTTAATCTCTGGAGAACGCTTGTTGTCAAACTCGTTTTTTTGTCATGAGCAGCGAATATCTCTTCATGATCCGTTACCTCTACGTCCTGTGTGTGCGCTGCAAAAAAATCCAGCATAAATACAAACCCTATTCTCTGTATACAGACGTGTTGCTAACTACGCCAGGCCCCCTTTGTTTACATACCCCTTGTTTACATACCAGTTTACAGAACCTAGGCTGCATTAACATCAGATGTTTTTTAAGCGCACAGACAGTACGGACCTTTAACCAGCTGTAGCATGTAGATCACTGACATGCTGCAGGTTTGTTGACGAAATGCTGTTAAATCCACTTCAACATGAACCCTTTCTTTGGTTTCCCTCAGGTCCTCACTCTGTTCTCTGCCTCTAACTACTACGATGTGGGAAGCAACAGGGGGGCTTATGTGAAGCTGGGTCCAGACCTTGTGCCTTATGTGATTCAGTACCAGGCCAACAGCATGACCAGAGAGCTCACTGTGAGACAGAGGTACAAGACACCACCAGGAAATGTTCATCCCGATAATGTGATTCGTTCTAACAGGGCGGCAACAACTGGATTATTTGTGCAATTCCAGTTAATTACTGTATTTAGTCTATGAAATGCCTGTTACCCCCGTCCCCCTCCAAATTATTTGTTCCAACAAAATTTCTCAGATTTAGCCTCTTAATTTTTCTCTCAAAGTGCACCAGATTCATGCATTTCGCTTTAAAAACTTAAAAAATATATCTCCCGGGGGGGCAGACCCCCAGACCCCACTAGGAGGGTCGGGATCTCAGCTGTCATATATTTTCACCCATCTGGACATTGGATGCACTAGCAGAAAACACTGGGTGTGGGATAACATTTAACAGTGGGCAATAATTTGGGCAGAGCTACGATTGGAGAGGGGCCCCCTGATCATATTCCGCTTAGGGCCCCATGAAGGCTTGGGCCGGCTCTGAGTTTACCTTCGGACAGAGCCACTCTTTATGTGGCTAAGCTAACTGCGCTAATGTACACACATGAGAGTGATATCTACTTTCTCATGTAGCACTCCGGAAAAAAGTAATTAAGTTGTCTAATGTGTAACACCATGCTGATCTCCACATTGTTATACCTTTAAAATAGACAATAATCAGTTTTATTTGTTACAGTGTTCGGCAAACAGAGGGCTCGGCCATCAAAGTCCTGCGGGAGCAGCTGTTTTCGCACAAATCTGACCTCATCTGTGCCTTCAAAAAGTTTGACAGCGAGAACACAGGTTTGTGTAGTGTCATTTTCATGAACCAATTCAGTCTGGATCAGGTGTTGCTTTATTTGACTACGGAAGATCTCTTGTGTAATTCACCTTCATAGCTCCCAAAGGTTAACGTCTCCACTAGGGAGAAATGTGAGCTCATGCTTTTGTGTTTTTAATCCCAGTTGGGAAACAAGAACCTGTCAATTCTACAACATTCAAAAGTTTCACAGAAACTTCAGCTGAAACCTTTGTTCTTTTTAGATTGAAGATTAACTTTAAATGTGGGAACTCTCCTTGTTTCTCAGTTACATAACAAGTGAATAAGATTTTTTTTTCTTCTTCTTACGATACAGAATTAAATTTTACTTTCTAAGTATTGGAGAAAAAAACACAGTGCATATTAAGATCATGTAAAATAAGAAAATTAAACTTCTTCATTTTCTCACAGAGATTTAAAAATCTTAGAAATCAGATGTATACATTTTTTTTAATGTACAAATAAGCATCCCTTAATTCTGGTACATATACAGGATCCTGACAAGACTGAGTGGGACATTTTAAGGTTGCAAAAAAAACTTTGCAGCCATTGTGTCTGCGACCCTGTTTTTAAATGAGCTCAAACATATTTTGGGAATATAATGTATGTGCTGTTATTTGATGATATTCATAATATGTATTATATTTATCAAGTCAAGATCTTTATTTGTCATATGCAAAGCAATTACAGTAAGGCCGTTGTCTGCTCCTTCCAACAAAGCTCTACAGAAGTAAAAATTACATTAAAGAATGCATAATATTATTATACAGGTCCTTCTCAAAAAATTAGCATATTGTGATAAAGTTGATTATTTTCCATAATGTAATGATAATAATTGAACTTTCATATATTTTAGATTCATTGCACACCAACTGAAATATTTCAGGTCTTTTGTTGTTTTAATACTGATGATTTTGGCATACAGCTCATGAAAACCCCAAATTCCTATCTCAAAAAATTAGCATATCATGAAAAGGTACTCTAAACGAGCTCTTAACCTAATCATCTGAATCAACTAATTAACTCTAAACACCTGCAAAAGATTCCTGAGGCTTTTAAAAACTCCCAGCCTGGTTCATTACTCAAAACCGCAATCATGGGTAAGACTGCCGACCTGACTGCTGTCCAGAAGGCCATCATTGACACCCTCAAGCAAGAGGGTAAGACACAGAAAGAAATTTCTGAGCGAATAGGCTGTTCCCAGAGTGCTGCATCAAGGCACCTCAGTGGGAAGTCTGTGGGAAGGAAAAAGTGTGGCAGAAAATGCTGCACAACCAGAAGAGGTGACCGGACCCTGAGGAGGATTGTGGAGAAGGGCCGATTCCAGACCTTGGGGGACCTGCGGAAGCAGTGGACTGAGTCTGGAATAGAAACATCCAGAGCCACCGTGCATAGGCGTGTGCAGGAAATGGGCTACAGGTGCCGCATTTCCCAGGTCAAGCCACTTTTGAACCAGAAACAGCGGCAGAAGCGCCTGACCTGGGCTACAGAGAAGCAGCACTGGACTGTTGCTCAGTGGTCCAAAGTACTTTTTTTGGATGAAAGCAAATTTTGCATGTCATTCGGAAATCAAGGTGCCAGAGTCTGGAGGAAGACTGGGGAGAAGGAAATGCCAAAATGCCTGAAGTCCAGTGTCAAGTACCCACAGTCAGTGATGGTCTGGGGTGCCATGTCAGCTGCTGGTGTTGGTCCACTGTGTTTTATCAAAGGCAGGGTCAATGCAGCTAGCTATCAGGAGATTTTGGAGCACTTCATGCTTCCATCTGCTGAAAAGCATTATTTTTCAACAAGACCTGGCACCTGCTCACAGTACCAAAACCACTGGTAAATGGTTTACTGACCATGGTATTACTGTGCTCAATTGGACATAATTATTTGAAGGTTGACTTTTTTGTATTAAAAACACTTTTCTTTTATTGGTCGGATGAAATATGCTAATTTTTTGAGATAGGGATTTTTGTTTTTCCTTTACTTTTTTGCCAAAATCATCAATATTAAAACAATAAAAGGCTTGAACTACTTCAGTTGTGTGTAATGAATCTAAAATATATGAAAGTCTAATGTTTATCAGTACATTACAGAAAATATTGAACTTTATCACAATATGCTAATTTTTTGAGAAGGACCTGTATAAAGAAAATACTGACCTGTTCATTTGTTACTTAAGATGTGTTTGGAGCTGATTTTTGGAGTCATTCATAAACCTGAAGTGTGTGGGGAAGCCATGTGGTTAAATGTCCTTCTCCGTCCCAGGTTTTGTGTCTGTGAACGACTGGGCCTCTGCGGTGGAGGGGGTGATGTCTCTGGGTCTGCCCTGGAGGGTGATGCGCTCTCAGCTGGTCAAGTGCAAGACCAACGACAGCATGATCGACTACAACGAGTGGTTCCACGAGCTCGCCATCAAAGGATCCAGTGCGGATGTAAGGATTTAAGCTTTCTTTTATGTATCATTTTCTTCATTAAAGCTCTCCATCAGAACTTGTTTTAACCTGGTTCTACTCATTTCCTCTGTTGCAGCACATTGACCAGAGTCTGCTGGAGACGTTGTACCGCCACCAAGCCACCTTGGAGACCATCTTTAGAATCGTAGACTTAGACAACTCAGGTGAAAACAAACCACATGTTAACTGTGGACATCTGCTCACACATCATAGAGAAAACATATAGCGATAATTAGGCTGAACACATAGTCAACCTCCTTGCCAAATTAAAAATAGAAACACAAGGAATCATCTTTTTTTTATAGAGACATGAATTAAACAGGGCACACTCAAAGTATCTTGTGGCTCTATTTTGTTGACATATTATGTAATTATCTGAAAATAGGAAAATTGCAGAAGCAAACAACTTCTAACAAGACTTCCAAAACATGAAAGTTTGAGATATATCAATGAAATATCTAAATAGTGATGCACGACTCATGAAGCTTATGAGGTTTAAACAATCAGATACAGAATAAACCATCCATGCAGTTAATAACTTGTTACTTGTTAATACAGTTCAACAAGTTCCTGACTCACAGAGATCATTTAACGAGATACAGTGTGTTATGGCCGGATAAAGAGGTCTCCTGAGCTCATCCCCCGTTAATCCACCTGTCCACAGAAGGGGCTGTGGCAGGTTGCTGGGTTCTGAATCCTCCCGTTAAAACGAGGATTAAAATTTATGCTTTATTTAATAAAGCATAAATTGGGGAAATTGCACTTTGAATTGTCTGTGTATGACATGTGCTATATAAATAACCTTGCCTTGCCTTTTTACTGCATCTCTAATCTGGCACCGTTGCCCTTTCCCCCAGGCTTCATCACCATGAAGGACTTTGTGCAGACCTGGAGGCTGCTGAGCTCCTTCCTGAAGCTGGAGATCACAGACCAGGCCATCGCCGACCTGGCCATAGACATCGACCAGAATAATGACGGCAGCATCGATATCGAGGAGTTCATGGAGGCCTTCCGCCTCACGGACAAGAAGAGCCGGCTGGAGCGCGGCCGCAGCATGTTCATAGGCACGGCCACTGACCTCACCAAGCTGGAGGGAGACCCCAACATTTAAACACACAGAGAGAGAGAGAGAGAGAGAGAGAGAGAGAGAGAGAGAGAGAGTGGGAGTGGGAGGGAGCAAGGCCTCAAAAACAGAGCGCGACCTCAGTTCACACTGTCCTCGCCCGGCAGAGCGGAGGGGAGGGAGATACGGCCAACGCAAGCCGCTTTAATGACGCACGTTAAAGACGTGGGATGCTGCTGAGCCACGGCCATGTGGATCACAGCAGATTAGAAAGAGGTTAGAGTTCAGGGCAGTTGACAGCCATCTTTGTTTCATATTTTGAAGCTGAGGAAGTGCAGGTGAAGCACAAGAGCACCAACAAGAACGTTGTCTCTTTAATGATATTAGAATAGTAAAAAAGCTGCAAACAATAAGGGCAACATGTTTAGAAACGTATTTGTACAGAACTTGTCATGACTGACGGAAAGAGTAACACTGACTCCAAATCTATTAATAGGCCGACTAGGTTGCAGTAATACAGTAGAGTAAAGTGCATCAGTTCTAATGGGTGTGAGCACAGAGACAGTACTACATCAGGTAGATCAAGAAATACATCAAGAATATTAATAACTTTCTTAATTAATCATCAATGCAGCGATTGTTCTTAAAGAAAACCGTTAAAAAATGACCCCCAAAATCCAGAGGTGATGTCATGAAATTTAAAAATGTATCATGTTAAAGGTCCTACAAGGAACTTTTAAATATTTCTGAAACATGATGATCATAAATAACATGTAACAGCAAACAAGATCATAAGTGTAAATAATGCTATAGGCGTAGTAAAAACACTATACCTTTCCATAAAATTTTCCTAAACTGTTAAACCAACAGCCCAATACCTAACGATATTCAGTTTACAATTATGTAAAACAAAGAAAAGCAGCAAATCACACAAATTCTGTCAAATAGGAAACAGGGAATTTTCTTATCTTAACACCAACATCTTTAAAGTTTCAGGTTTTATTGCTTTAAAAAATCCAAAATGAGTATCAATATTGTGTCTTTATTTATTCTTCCTGTCCAGTCAGATCAGTTTTCAGGATAACCACCAGGGGGCCTACAAGACAATTTAGCACAACTTGTTCCCAAAAGAAACATGTCTGACAGTCAATCAATTATCCACACAAGTTGGCTTAAAATATTTGTTTTAAAGAACAAATAAAAAAAACAAGCTAAGACAAACTGGGACGTCTGGAAACAGGACACCATGAATTTGAGGGAGAAAATTCCTGTGGTTTTACCTACATTATCTTCCTGTAAGAAGAATAGTTTTCCCTTTGAATTTGATAATCTTTCACGTGGGTGGACATTGAAACGTGCAGCTGCATGCAGCTCCAACGAGGTTGGAATCAAAAGCATTTGCACGGACACAAGTTTACAAGTACACTTTGGAAACAAGAAGGTATATCAAAACTTTAAAATCTAATAAGACAAAACATTTTAGTTTTAGTGAGTCTGTGTGCAAGAGCCTCAATAGCCTTGCATCAACACGCTTGAATAACTAGCACTCCTCCTAAGGACTATAGCTACAAGAAAATTAACAAAAAAAACATTTGTATGATAAGAAACACTGAATACTTGTGCAGCTCTATAACAGTTGCATGAGGTGTTTGCTGGTGCCTTAGGGGTAGAAGTGTTTTAACTTCTAGAGAAGTTAAGCCTCTGATTTTGTTTTGTATCAACTGCCAAGGTTTGAACTTGAGGTACCTCATTGTCTCAGGTTGGAAACAGACCCCCTCACCTTGTCCACAATGGAAGAATTCATGTTTTTTTTATTGATTTAGGATGTAAGTCTAACCCCAAATGTGAAACTCAGAACATTCACTTCATCCTAAAAGAATAGTTTGATATTTTGGGAAAGACGCTCATTTGCTTTGAGAGTTAAGTGAGATACATTGATACCACTCTCACGTTCCCCTGTTTCCAGTCTTTATGCTAAGCTAAACTACATCCATCTAGTTGTAGCTTCATATTTAACTGACAAACAGTCATGCAATCCATCAAACTATCGCTCAAGTAAGTGATTAATTGAAATGGTTCCTTTAAGATAACAGGTACAAGGTTTTCCTAATGAGATCTTTTCAGTTTCCATTGATCCATGAAGTTCCAGCATGATTTATTATTGTTTAACTCAAACAAGAGAGACAAGAATAACTCATGTGTGCACATGTGTAAAAATGTACATTTTATTGTTTTTGTGTTTTGTAAATCCTTGGCTGTAAAAAATATCTCAGTTGAATTTGTAGCTTTTATTTATTTGTGCATGTTTGAGATGAGTGATGTTTATTAAAGAACCATTACTGATCAAAAAATATAATTTACATAAAAAAAAATCATGATTTCCCTAGTCTTTAGACTCCACATTTATCTCTAACCACCAAAAATGTTACGCAGTATCTCCAACAAATATATCTTCAAAGTTACTATCCAAGAGGTATGTTTTTATTAATATTCCTTCCGGCCCTGTCAGGTCAGTTTACAAAAGTACCAGCAGAGGGCCTACAAGACCATTAAGCACAACTTCGGACAGTCAAACTGATTACCCACAAGAATCTGCTCAAAGTTAGAGATAATGACAGCACCTTTCAACAGCAAACGTCACAAAGTACTTCACAATGAAGACATACAAGTGACTAAGAATAATAAACGCAGACCAGCTAAAACAAACAAGGCAAAAAAATGGTCAAAACAGGTCCAAACAAATTGGGGCTTAAGCTGCTTTTAAAAGCCTCCACAAAATCCAGAGGGAGAGAGTTGCAAGATTTAGGGAGCTACACATTCTTGTAGTCTACCGGCATCATCTCCCTTAAACTGGGTATGGGAGAGTAGTTCTGATCTTTATCTTTTAAGTGGGTGGATATTGAAACGTGTCCAGAGCTGCCTGCAGTAGAGCACATCTGAGATTGGTTTGCTGTTACGGTATGTGGAGACAATTATAATATGATTAAATACCAATAAAAAGGAGAGTTACACAGTGTTTTTCAATAGGCTCATTTTCTTGCTCATGGGGTTATCACCTACAAGCTCTCTTATTTAGCTTATTTCCTTTTTTACTTATTATTTTTTTGGCCGTTAAACTCAGAAGGTGAACCAAACAAAACAAAAACTCTGTGTGCGTCTGCTTTTCCCATCCAACCAACACGGCCACCACCCCCGACGGAGCAGCTCACACACTGGTGCCAAGTGGGACAAAAGAAGGAGGCAGTTTGACCTATTTTTTCCCCCCATTGTCTATTGTTGGCAGTCTGCAGGTGGTCCTACAGTTGTAAAGCCGCTGGAGCTCTACATCTGAAAGGAAGATGCTTAGTGGACTGGAGCATCTCTGAGCTCTCTCTGTGATAGTTTGGGCATCGGCTGAAGGCCTTACAGCACTTTCAAGTTACATTAAAGTGCCTGACAGGGCTAAAATGGAATGATTAGTCTATCCGACAGTGGCACTGTTAGATTTTATGAATTCGTCACCAGACCATGCTGGTTAAACTTTGTTAAGTAGGCCTACAAGATCTTTTCACATTTCCCACAATGCTTTTTTCAAAAATCTCACAGGTGTATTTAACGATATTTCCTATAAATATATCCTCAGTTAGCTTTTAAGTTATTTTACACAAAATATGAGTCCGATGACTTGATGAAGAGCAAGAACTGTCTTTTTCGATTCAAATTATTTCATGAGAAACAATAAAGAAAAAAAGTGCTAGAAGTGATAGTTTTAAACTTAAGAACACCTTCAGCTAATTTCCTATTGCAATTTCGGACAGATATTAATGGGAAAAGACAGTGCTTTGATAGGAATTGGTGGACGTGACTCCATTTGGGAGTAGGTGTTCACTTCCAGAGTAATTTCCTTTAAAGAATGGAAGAAAAGAGTTCAGAAAAAGTGCTTGACAAACAGGAATACAACATTGACCTCTCAGTGAGGCCAATTTCTAAATGTTTAGTCATAGTTCTGGTGAAATGTTTTCTCCGAAATCATGTCCAGACTGTTAGTAATGTGGTTTTAGAAGTATTCAGATCCTTCCCGGTATACAAGCAGATAAGTATCATCAGCAAAATCTATTTGTAAAATAGTATATTTGTGTAAATGTATATGAATTTTACAATAGTAAAATTCATATATGACATTTTACTATTGTAGCTGAGTCAGGTGGAGCTAGCTTTAACTATACAGTCAGTTCAGTTGGAAAGTTTAGTCCAGTGGTTTCCCATCTACAGGGTCAGGCCTCATCAAAGGGTCACATGGTTAATCTAAGGATCTGTGAGAAGATCCTTTGCAGTGCATGAGCAAATGCATTAGACTTGTCTCCACCTCTGGTAATATTTGGTATGTTCTGCTAAACACACCCAAAAAATGATTTGCTCAACAACAAAAAAAAGAAAATAGCATATAAGAGAAACTTCCACTCCCAGAAAAGTGAATAATATAAGCGTGTTGGAATCCCTGAAGGCACGACTGATCATTGTTCTCTAAAGACTTCAGGTTGGGTGATCTTAACTTTGCCCCGAGGCCACAAATTGGGATTTTATCTTAGATACAGTATGAGACAAAACACATCTGCATGCAGTTCAGTAAGGTTCAACATGTGCCGAAAAAAAACTATGTATGGAAAGAGCTTGGTTTCAAACAAGAATCACAGCAACGTTTATGCAAAACATGAGTCCAGAAAGTCCTTGAATAATAAATGTATTCCAAACAAAGTTGGCCTGGCAGTGAGGCAGATAATATAATGCCCAGTCATAGTTAATAAAAATGTTGTCTCTGATATCATGTCTTAATCATATCTTTGGATTACTCCTCCAGCAACATTCGGGAAAATCTCTCATAGTGTTGCTTGGCAATATTGCGCAAGACTACTGAGGCTATGGTGACATCACAGTTGGTTGTAACCTTGAGGCTTTTTAGGCCCTGACAACCAGATTTCAGCTAGACTTCAAACATCTCACTTCTTGCCCTGTTTTTTTTTTTTGGTGGGTTTTTGAATACCCTCTTTACTTCTGTCCCCCAGGCTGAACTCCATTGAAATGCCATTAGATTCTTAAAGTTCAAGTTAACCTTGGGTAGTAACAACATTCTCTTTCATTGGACAAAATCTCTGTGACAGTGATGATGCTTGTAAAATTCTTGAATTATGGACAGAGCCTGGCCATTCATTCAGCTTTGATACGGGATATCAAACAACTTCCATTGTATGTCATCTGAGGGCAGGGCATATACTGTAGTTTTACTTCCCGGTTCTCATGGTGTAGAGGAAGCAACATTAAAGCAATTGTATACGGTATAATAAAAATGTATAAACAAGGAGCGTAGGTCATATATAACAAAAAAAATCCTACTTCCTGAATGATAAAACACGGAGATACACTTCACAATTCAATTATGGGCCACACTTTGGCTTGAATTTAAAATTTGTTAGCTACACTTAAAAGGTTGATGTGGTGTTGTCTTTCAAAATGTAAAATCCAATTCAGAACATTTGTCTCACATCACAAATGTTATGAACTTTGGGTCTGGCATAATTTACGATTTTAAATCAGGTTTTGCATGGCCCCAATGCAGCTACACGTTGTTGCCAAGATGTATTTGGTTAAACACCAGACCTGTTTTTATTTTTTATATTCATTGGTCTGTGCTGATAAGGGGAAGTGACACAACATCGACCTGTACAGCACAGTTGATTATTTTTTTGTCAGGCTGACATGTACAACTGCCAAGGCAACAGTCTTTCAAAACTTATCTGATCTAGTTTCAAAGACATTATCTGTCCCATAGATACTGATCAGGGAAGCCAATGTATCATGTCGGTCTCTGCAAACGCTTGGGGCTCTTAGTGTAAAAAATGATCTGTCTAGAATATAAGCCCCTTCATTCACAGGGTTGTTGAGGAATGGATATGCCATAGTTGGTTGTAAATGGTCTTTAGATATCAAGTCAGGTCAATTGTATTTCTATATAGGCCAGTTTCAAAAATAACACTTTGCCTCAGCACCGGACTAAACAATCTGTAGACCCCTCGATTTCTGATAAGCCAGGATTTTTCCTTCCATCTGCCTTGATGGGATAAAGCTCTGGAGTAGCAGCTACATACAGTATTTACAGCGATAAGAGCGGTATCATCTCATCTAAATTTCGACCAGAAAGCAAATCCTCAGTGTATTTCCCAAAATGTCACACAATCCCGTTAATTGGATTTGTGATTATTTAAATGAAAATTTTTACTTTGAAAATCATCCTCTGAATTTAGGTACATCAAATCAAATTCGATTTTAAATTCTTAAGACGATCATTTTTTAAACCTCAGAAGTAGAAGTAATCTTGAACTTTGAAAAATTGGAATTTACAACAATAAAATTCATATATAGGCGTTTTTTTAAAGTGGAATATTTGGATAAACATCTAAATACATTCAGTTATTAGAAGAGATAAATATCCACAGTAAGGAGTTAATTTGCTAATAATTCACAAATATTTACATTTACTGGTTGAACAGTTTTATATCCACAAACTGATTTATATATTTCTAAAACAAAAGACATCAGACACTGTTCACTTTGCACTTGACTGCAACTTTTATTTTTTTGCAAATACACTAGAAATGTTTACAAAAGCACTGTAGAAACATCTGTGCAGTGTAAATTATCAAAACTAAAAATGGATATTACTTCGGATTCATTTTGCACCTAACATGACAAGCAGGATTGTCATTTTCAGCAGCAAAACAAGGTTAGTATATCTTTAGAGGAAACGTCTGTTAGTGACTTCAGAACATCGAAATGGGGGAGATGCTGTAGTTACACCAAAGAGCAAATTAAGGAAAAAAAATAATAAGAAGGATGGTATGGCACAAGTGCTCATCCCTGAAGGAGGGCTTCATTCATCTAGATAAGTTTACACAGCATTAATGTGTCTTTTCCACTCAATCATCAAGATAATCAGCCTTCCAGTACAAAAAAAATATCACTCCAGTTTTGACCAAAAATGGAACATCATTTCCACAAACACAAATGTACTCACACAAGTTCTCATACTCGTCCAACACAAACAACCTTAAACCATTCATTAACACTTTGTACACAGTTTTTACAGGGCTCCCAGTGCGACATACTGGTCCATTTTTCACACTTTTTCTTTGTATTTTCAGTGTGATTTATTTTTAAATGATCAAATAAAATGAAATGTGCTCAAACTCAAGCTTAATCTAAAAAAAAATAAAAAAAAATATGCTTCAGTAAAAAAGGAAATACCTTTTCTATACAAAAGAAACTAAACAAAATAATCACAAATTCAGGATAAAGAAACATACATATTGTGTTGGCCCTTACAAAACATTTCACATAACTCTGTATTGCTTCATCTTACATAATACTGAGATCTGCTCACAAGGAGCATTGATTACCTTTGTTTGCTCTTGCACTGGGTCACAAAAAAAAAGCAATACCCATTGAACTACCAACTTTTTGAAATGTTTTGTTTTGCAGCCTTGATGTAAAAAAGGCACACACACACACACACACACACACACACATCCGTTCACGCTTACACAACACTGCTGAAAATACTTGGTGGCAAAAAATTTTTTTTTTGTAAAAAGAAAAAAAAGGTAGGCGGTGGTTTTGTGGCACAGCCGTTATCGCAGGAGAGTAAACAGGGCGCTGGGGCAGATCTATGTGGGCTATCTTTGGTCGAGCAGGGATGAGCCAGTGGGTTTGAAAGATTGGGACTCAAAGAGGTCAGTGTAGTAGAAGTCAGACCGGTGTATGTGTGTTTGAACAGACGCTGTACAAGCAACACATACACACACACACAGACCACTACGACTCTGGGGATTAAGGTCTTTCAGGTTCAAGTTTCAAAAGATGGACAGCGATGGACTGTGAGTTTAACAGAGAGGCGATGGTATTTTACATGTAGGTGGAATAAAAAAGGCCTTTAGTGAATTGATTAAAAGGAATACTTTCAAACCTTTGATTTAAAACAAAAGGCGCTCTCTCTCTCTCTACAACCCACAATGTTAATAATCCCCGATTCAGCCCAATCTTAGATGGTGCTGAAGCAGCTTGCTCTTTTTGTGGACCGCCAGCGAACCGTCATGTTTACTAATCCTATAATAAACCCCCAACGGTACTACATGTACATGCGATATGGTAAGATAACCTTTAGATAAGAGGAATGAGTGGTGATAGATTTTTTTTACAAAAAAAGTGTTGCTAGTGATAACTGTAACTGCTAGATTCCAATAAATGGCAGCAAGCTTTGGGCTTTGTATCTTGTGCTCAGGTGGCAAAAAAGGGGGTAGGCGACGCAGATTTAAGACTCAACCTGATACCTTATAACGAGCACATCATGGTAAATAACCCCTATACAAATACATAAGTCCATTGGTTATGGCATTTTGTTTTGTTTATAGCAGCAATAACAAATACAAAAAAGTATATCAAAAGAAGACACTCCATGTGCTGAAGAGTAAAGTAACAGAGGCATGGATGTCTTTTCACGACTACATCCTTCAATAAACCAACACTAACGAGGAAAAACCCCTTGAAATGTACTGAAGACATGGACCACCGTCATTGAAATGACTAGGACGAAAAAAAAAAAAAAACTAAAACGAAACATTGAAAATACACAGGGCACAATTTCCAGGCAAAGTGCATGAAGATCTTTCCACGCGGACAGTATTATGGCCTTAGATTCACTTCCCATTAGCGAAGACCAGTGGGTTTCTGTTATTTTTTAAATGTGAGGACACAAGTGTTGCAGACAGGATAAACAAAACAAAAAAAGCAAAAACATGAAACATAAGACATACAGTGATTCAAGTGCTGTGTGCTGTGTTATTTTTGCCTGAATGCCTACAGCTCCTTGGCAAACTGAATGACTACACAGCAGGGCCAGTGGTGCACGCAGGCTCCCTCCAAACCCAATGATTCCATGTTCTTTTAATAGTCACGGCACTTGACAGTGTCTTTGACTGATCAGCTGTAAATATAAATATATACATAAATATACTTACAGCTGAATATAGGGCCAAAAAACCGACAAAGCTGGTAGCCCTGTGTAAGGACTGGTTTTAGCAATCCAAATTGTGCTTTCTCTAATAGGTAACAGTGTAGACGTGCAGGAGCGGTCGACACCAGAGCAAAGCTAGTGTCTCATTTAGCACACCTAGAGGGACCGTTTGCTGGATTTTGGTCAGAGGTATCTCAACATTTTCCCCTTTTACATATGTACAGAAGAGATTTCCAGCTTATTTGAACAATGTAGGAACAATAAAGAACACACTGAACCGTTGTAAGGCAAAGCAGGTTCAAGTATCCCTTATATGCTTTTTGTTTTGTTTCTTTTCTTCCTTTTTGTTTTGAATGTGTAATGAAGATTTCACAGATAAACAAGTCATCACTTCCACCAATGACGACACATTGAAATGTAGAGGAGGCCTCTGAATATTTCTATAACTAGTGTTCTGGGAAAAAAGTAAAGCTGATAAACATGAGGAGGAGGAGGATCAAAAATCACATGTATTCCAGGTGTCACACTACAATGTGCCTGCATTAAGACAAATGGTTTCCCATTGTCCATCAAAACAGGACACTGAAATGTAAGGTAAAAAAGGTGCACACACTCTTTCAATTACTGATACTGGAAGTACGATGTGTGTTAGGTGGGGGGTTAATCTTGGGGAGAAAAAAGGCAAAATTGCTATAAAATCGTTTGGCTCAGTCTGTTTTTTTTTGCGTTTAGTTTTTCTTACAAAAAGGATATGCCGAGTTCATTTTTGTTACAAAACTGTATTGTCCTTTGAGCACAGGAGCTCTAAGTTTAGTCCTAAGGATTCAGATAAACGGGAAGGGGGGGTGCTTTCTTTAAATCTGTTGGCTTGAATGTTTTTCTCCTCACACAACACTGCTGCAGAAGACGGTAACAATGCCCACTGTCGTTCAGGTGAATACTAACATCAGCAGAGTCTTCTTCGATGATCATTTTTGTGTTCCACGGAGACACCTATGCTACCGCGTTCCCTTAGGAGAGATTGCAGGAATAAAAAGGCTTGTCCCGGTCCAGGCCCGACCATGGTCCCTTCACCTTTAGGGGCCGACCAGGACGGTAATGTGGGAGTTTCATTGTGTTGCAGTTCGGCAGGCAGTGAGGGCCATGCTCAGCAGGTAGAGTATAGGAGCGATGTCTTTGTTGACTAAACATTTACCGGGGCTTGTGTCCCACACCCCACCCCACCCAGAATAAGTGTAAATGAGCACACTGTGTAGCTTAACCCCCACCCGCTAAACACCCATGTGCCACGCACCCCCCAGTCCCCTTCCTGATCTCCACACTTGGAGAGGGGAACCCTCGATCAACACTTCTGCGCCTCCACTGGAGACATGGCAATGTAGGAACCGTTCCTCATGGGCTGGCTGCTTGGCGTTTCTGACGGCTCGTCGGGTTTGTCGCTGACCTGAGTGTACGCCGTGTCGTCTTTCACCGTCTGGACAGGAAGAGTCGAGAGGAGAGAAGACGTCAGCACAAAACCAGAGAAGTAGCAACGTGTACATTAACACTCAACATTCAAAATGGTGATAAATGTTGGACTGAAATGTTCACATTAACACAACAGTGATCTGAATAAGCACCAAACAACCACAGGAAAAACATAATCTTAAAATTAAACGTATATCAATGTGCAGCAAGAACACTTTTGCCTCGTTTGCACCGAGTAGAGCGGGCTTTAAGAATCTCGGTGGCGTTTCCACCGCCACCCTACCCTTACTGGTAGGGCGGGGTTTCGGCTGGACTGCGATAGTCGCCGCCAGAATATGGGTCAAACTATCGGGCTGTGGAAAAAATGTGGTCAAGCCAGCGGTCTCTTGTTTTTGCTTGGTCAAACCAGCTGGGGGCGACCGTGGCTCAGGTGGTAGAGCGGGTTGGCCAATGATCCAAGGGTTGGCCGTTCGATCCCTGCTCTGCCACCTGTGTCATGGTTGTTGTGTCCTTGGGCAAGACACTTCACCCACCTTGCCTGGTGTGAATGTGTATGACTGCTTTACGTTTGAGGTGGTGGTCGGAGCGGCCGTAGGCGCTGAATGGCAGCCACGCTTCCGTCAGTCTGCCCCAGGGCAGCTGTGGCTACTATCGTAGTTTACCACCACCAGTATGACTGTGTGTGAATGAATGGAACCTGGAACCCTGTAAAGCGTCTTTGAGTGCCTTGAAAAGCGCTATATAAATCCAATACATTATTTCTTTATTTATTCCCCCTGTGTTGTGAGTGTATTAGGCAGGTAAATGCACAGAGACGGGTCGGTGCAAGCCAACAGAGACAGTGTGCGAACAGGGCTGGCTGCGGCAGCTATGTGACATCGTAGCAGTGGGACACAGTGTAGCCCACTGATTAGTTTAATGACAAGGAAAAACACCACACAATAAATAGTGCTGCGCTCACATTTTTCGCCAATACACAAGACTCTCTTCATACTTGTGTGAAATGATTATTTCGACCGATCTATGGACAGCAGTGTGTAGCTCCACCTTTTTCGGCACCCTTTCAGGCGGCTGGTACCCCAATGGAGGAGTACCGAAAATGGGAGCGGCTTAGAGCTGTTAGGCTTGCTAATATCCGTATCCTACCCAACTTTTGGCAAATGGAAAGCCAAAATAACCGGATTGAACCGCTCTACTCGGTGGAAACGAGGCATATGTCCCATATGAGAATTAAAAATGATAACAACCAGAGGTGATGGATAACAAATTAAAAAAGGAGAATAGCAAACAAGGCAAAAAAATTAAGACTTACAGTAAAAGAATGAAAAGCTTCAGTAAAATCAATACGTTTTACTTCATTCTAAAACAGAAAAGGGAAAAAAAGGGGGGGTTACAGAAAATTTAAATTAGAACATGGTTAATACAACACATCTTCACATTGCAATTACGCAAGTTTTAAACATTATCCCATAGCTAAGATATAGCAAAAGGCCTAAACCATAATTGCATGGTTGTATGTTAAAGGAATAGTTTGACATTTTGGGAAATGCGCTTAATCACTTGAGAAGACTGATGCCACCCCTTCTTATTTCTGTAGGTTTATAAGAAGCTATAGCTGCCATACGTTTAGCCTAGCATATGGAAATAGCTTGCTTGGCTCCATCTTAAAGTAACAAAAGCTAAATACGAGCACATCTAGAACGCCCAGCTCTTGTTTGGTTCATTTGTATTAAAACAAAGGGTAAAATCAGCTACTTTTTATGGTAGCAGACAGAATTTGTTAGCTTTGGTCAGAGCCAGGCTAGCCGTTTCCCCTTTTCCAGGCTTTGTGCAAAGCTAAGCTAGCCAACCTTGCTGTAGCTTAAGTGGTATCGATCTTATCATGTAACTCAGCAACAAACAAAAAAAATATGTCAAAGTATCAAACTATTCCTTTCAGGCCACAGTCTCTAGACAGCAGATAACCTGACCTGAGTTTAAATCAACAATCCTGAGTTAGCCTACTACAGATAAAGAGGTGAACCTGTACTGTACATTCCTCTCAGGTCTTTTCTAAAATAAAATAATGTATGCATCTGTTAGAAACAAAAACAATGTTTGATCGAGAATTGTGGGAAAATTGCTCATGCTGGCTTTGCTGCGCAGATATCATGCAATGTGTTAGTTAACATGCGCGTAGTTTGGAGGTCAAACATGCCGAAGCTCGGGAAAATGTTACCCATGAAAAAAACCAAGTCACACTCCCTGCCCAACTACAGCCTTCACTGCTACATACATCACTACATATCAGTTATCAGTCTTGGTCTCATTTACACTGTAATGCTAAAGTCAGTGGGTAGTAGCACACACTTTTCAAACTGGGGGGAAACTGTGTGTATTAATACTACAGTTTAGTCCACAGCCTAGTGGGGTTTAGGGGGGCCAGTCTTACCTTCTTCTGGCGGTTTCGGCAGAACAAAACGACGAGCACCAGCAGCAGGATAATGCCCATGCCCACAATGAGCACCGGGAAGTTTGACACCAGAGTCACGATTAGCAGCATAGTCCTCATCTGAGAGGCCGATGCATCGTCAATAGTGGCCGTCTGTGTGAGTCGGGAGAGATAGATTATTGATTTTGTGCTTTGCGCTGAGAAATGGGGTTTGTCCTCAGATTGCCCTGAATGAGATCCTCACCTCATTGACGAACATGATGGGGAAAATGGTCTCGTTGATGAACTTGGTTTTCCTGCAGGGTAGACAGACAGAGAGGGGGGGGGGATTAGGGAGGACATCTGGCTCAAACATGGGGCCCAAAAAACGGGGACAGAGTGCAACGACAGAAGTGGGTCAGAGTTGAGCAAAGTTGGACTTACGGGAAGCCTTGGACTCTCTTCAGGATGATATTGAGCTGAGCTCGCTTGCAGGCACGAATGGGAACTCCTGTAGTCTAAAATAAAATACAAAGTTTCAATGAATGTTACACAAGCATGAAAACTGACAAAACGACACTGATTGGAAACTCAATAAATTCATTCAAACATCCATTAATAGTTAGATTAGGAAGATAAGAGTGATAATGGAAAGGGAGAGATGTAATCGATGCATGTTAAACTGATAGCGGAAATGATCATTTAATGTGGACTGCCAATCAATGAGCTCTTGTGACTGCTCTTACCTTACCTTTCCTGTTTAAATGTCAGATATAAAACCACAAGGTTCAAGGTTCCTGCACATGGCTCTTTATCTGTTGGGATAATAAATATTAGACGTACCGGTTGCAGGTCGAGGTACGTCTCGTGCTCCTCCTTGTTGGGACTGAGCCCGTCCACAGCGTTGATGTACTTTTCGTCGGCTTGATAAAAGTGTGGGAAAGACACCACGATGGGAGCGCCTTGAGGGGGAAAAAAGATAAAACACGTGCGATGGTTACTTTTTGTTCCCTGAGGCAACTTAAAAAAACCTAAACAACAATTCCTTAGAACAAGATTAGAATATGATATGTGAGATAAGATAATGTCTGGTATTTTTGCAGAGATATACAAGTAGAAAAGTGGGCGTGGCTGTAGCTAATATAGGGCAGCAGGGTGTGTTTCAAGTGTCACTGAATCTGAATAATGATTTGCAGCACCGTTACCTGTCATTTAAATAAAACAAATGACATGTTTTTAAGGCTGATAATTAATACCACTCTTAAGACTTAAAAAGGTGTATGTATATATGCTTTATTTCTATACTATATAACCCAGTTTAATACTCCTTTAACTGGGTTATAAGCTGTATCGTATTTTTTTCTCCTGCACTCAACTGTCACCGTGTCTGTTTCCTTTTAATCTCAGCAGCCCTGACAATGATTTTTCTGTGGCATAAGCTCTTTTTTTCCTCCCTCTCTCTCGCTCTCTCTCTTTTTTTCCAACCACAGAGATGTCTTCAGAATGACACCACTTTGCACATGACGACCCGGCACGGCTACGATTGGCTCTCCATCATGCATCACAAATGTCTGTCCAATCGGCTGTGCTTGCCTCATACGAGTCAGAGGAGGTGGTGTGGACAGCCAATCAGGTTTGAGCACGGTTAAGACCAGCAATAATATAATTATTTTACAGTTTTACTAAGGGTTTTTCTTCCACCAAAGGCTTTAAATGCTAATAATATTTTAAAGTATAAAAAGAACCGTTTGTTAATGATAGTAAACAGCCGAGTCTTGGGCTTACAGTAGCAGATCGTTCCAATGATACTACAGTGTATTCATGTGTCAAGCCCAGTGGAGATTGCCTTATCAGAGCAATCACACTCCACTCAATGACCACCATAAAAAACTTCAATAGCGTACACACACAGTCAGCATAGTTAATCATTGAACCGTGTATTGAGCCACAATCCGGCACGCTCAAACAGTGGGAATGTCAGATTCCAAGCAGGGGACGGGGGCAGGGGACATGGCAGGGGGGGTTTCTCGCTGAAAGGACATTTTTTGGGCCAGCGGGTAGATAATAGAAGGGT
Source organism: Hyperoplus immaculatus (assembly GCA_949357725.1). Classification (NCBI taxonomy): domain Eukaryota; kingdom Metazoa; phylum Chordata; class Actinopteri; order Uranoscopiformes; family Ammodytidae; genus Hyperoplus; species Hyperoplus immaculatus. Next base: position 29,177,134 of record OX442351.1, read on the forward strand.
GGGGGTAGGGGAGGTTGTGGACTATGTCATGGGGCTGGTTTGGGGTTATCAAAGAGAAGTGGGGTAATTGGGCCAGGCTCTACGGAAACACAGGGGCAGTCCCCTTACCTTCTCGACAAACGCTGACTTTAAGCACACCGGTGCCGAGGCAGTCTCCAGCTGGCACACAGAAGCCCGCATTAGCAGGGTTCTGCTCAGGGGCCATGAGCACGTCATTTGGGGGTGCGTAGCGGTACGCCTGGATGCCTTTCACTTCTACGTCCTTCACATAGGCTAGATGGATAGACCTGTCGGCAGGAAAAACAAGCTTAATGTGTCTACTCCAGCAGGAAATCATACACTAATCATAAACCAAGTGTTGTGAAGAAACTGCTCATCCTTGTCTTTCCCAAGTGGGTTATGACTTATTTGTCAGCTTTATCAAACTCAGGGGCCTTATCAGCGGATGTGTGAGCACATTGTGAATGACTCAGGCGAGCAATTAGTTTCCCGGCCTAAACTGGGAGTTCTTGCCCTCGCCCTGGCCGGGATGCTTTGACTGTAAACAAATGTGTGACCACACAAGCAACGCACGCATACCTGCAGAGATCGGCAGCGAAGATGTATAGCAACTCGTTCCTGTTTATCAGAGGGTGGAACACCGCGCCGTCCGTGCCGTTGATCATGTTGCTCTGATTGGACGACCACCATGACATCTGCCTGTTGATTCAGACAAAAGGAAAGGAGGTGTTAGTGTTATGCTATTCTAAACTTTGGCTTCACTACAGATCCAAAATGGGTAATATTGTGCATTTTTACTCTACTACATTGGACTACATTCCAACCTTTTTGGCTCATGGTTTTGTCTAAGTTTGGACCCATCCTCACATGGCAAACAACTATGGTTTGTTTGAATTCCGACTATAACTTTATCAAAACTTTCCACAGTCCAATGTCTTTCCACAGTCCAATGTCTTTTTTTGTCCGACCAACTGTCTCATCTCAGAAAGAGAAGCTTTAAATCCCCACATGAAATCTGTCAAACATTTGGCAATTCTGCTTTAAAAAACAAACAACTAACTATTACCGAGTTGTCAAAATACTTGCAGGTTCATTTCCAGTTGCTCAACTAATCAATAACTTTAGTTAGTGGTTTCCAAAGAGCAATTTCTCTTTTACTTAACTTTCTGAAGCTTGAATGTGTACATTTATCCAATATTTCACACACGCAAAGAAAAAAGCAAACATTTAGTCCAATGTCCAAAAAGAAGGAAAAATAATATAGTTTGAGAAGAAGTAGAAGAAGAAGAATTTAATCCTAAAAATTATTATTTCACACAAAGGGGCTTTGATTGTGCAGAGCAATTCCTTTATGTACATTGGGCTTGTAATAGTTCTGTGTTTTGGTGATTTTAGATGCAGCATGTTTCCTCTAACGCAGTAATTTATATACTGTTTAATTGACACTTTTACTACAGAAAGGGGTCAACAGTTCTTCCACTACTGGAATCTACAAACTCATGCAAAGTGCAAAGTCACTTCGGATAACCAGACAGTCATTTTGCAATCCTGTTCGACCTAACACCGGGGAGCAAAGGTTTAGTCTGTGTAAGGAGATTAGATGTAAATATCATGACTGCGAGGAAGTGGAAGCCACATGTTTCCCAGCACTGAAGAAAGCAAGAAAAATGCTGAAAATCTGTGTTATTTTTCTCACACAGACACATGACACTGTCTGACAAAAAGTATTTTACCTCAGGCCATTCCATGTGTCGATCTTGCCATAGTCCATGTAGTTCTCCTCTCCGGTGTGGAACACAAACTCTCCTTCATGGGTGCCATTTTTCTGTGGAAAAACAACACGAGACACGGAGTTCAGACAAGGCTGCTATGACGGACAGCTGAAGAGGATACAGCGAAGAGTCACGAAATGTGTTTATGTCTACTAAAGGAGATACTGCTTTGTATTTGTCATTAGCGTGTGCATTCTCATAAGATGTAAAGAATGACTCACTCATTTAGGATTTTCACCTCAACTGTTTTGACTGTAGAAAAACTACACTGATATTTTACAGTCTGTTTTTTACGCCTAGGGATGCAACCAACCCTTATTTTCATGGTAAATGATTCTCTCTGATAATCTATTCGTCATGTAATCTATAAAAAAGTGGAAAACGCCCATTTTCCTACTCTTTCTACAAATATCATGTCTTCAAATTGCTCATTTCTGTCCACAGATATTCAGTTTGAAAGCCTATATGACAAAGGAAAGCTTTCATCCCTCACATTAAAGAGCAGGAAGCAGTACATTTTTTGACATTTCCCTTGAAAAATGACAAAAAAAGACAACAAAAAGTAAATTTTCTGCTGAAAATAGCTCCAGCTCTATTTTTAAGTCATCATAAATGCTGCACTCGGGATCCCGAGGCTGGTGTCGCCAAGAGGCGGACGTTGCTTCACAAACAGGAAGTACAAGCGTCTTCGATCAGCATGTGGCCAATCTCACTTCTCTCTCGTGACGTCACAAGAGGTTTCCGCTTGTCTGTTGTTTAAGTAACCCCTAACAAACAACACGCAGGAGCTTTCTTAAGGTTGTTGTACTAAAGTAACGTCCAGCGAGTGACACTTTTACTACTACTTCTTGCCACCAAACTCACCTTCCACATCAGGCCAAAATATTCGTCTACGTCGGGCTTCATGGAGTGGATCTTTGAGAGCAGAGGGTCTTTGAAGCCCCATAGGACCTCGTGGACAGTGCGAGTCATAAACATCTCAACACCCAGACTGTTCATGTACATGGATACAATGGTCCTGATGACGAAGGAGTAAGAGTTCATCTCGTTCATCACCGCCTTAGGAAGGAAGACAATGGGGGAAAAAAAGCAGTTTAGACAACGCAGATATTGGTTCCCATCACGCACTTTTAAATTCATGTTTTGTGGAAAAACGCATTGTAAAATTCTGCCCTTTGTGTGGTTTGTCTTGGACCACGTTTGACTGAAGTTTGTATTCTCAAGAGATCAAAATGTCACAACAAGACTACGAGGACAATGTCCCAGACTTTGTAGCAGCAAATAGTAGCACTCAAGACCAGACAGACATTTTTAACTGTCAGTTGAAGGTCATAAGTACACACGCTGTAGCCTGTACAAACACCATAACTTACCACAAATGGGATGTTGACCGTCCTGAGGATGTCCACCTCGGGGTCACCAGCTGACTTCTCGGGCACAAACACAAAAGACTTGGGGTTCAGGGCGAAAATCTTGGTGCCGTTCTCCAGGAAAGTGATGTTTTCCCGCGGCCTGTATTCCCTGGTGGGGAAAAAAAGCACATGAGTCCGTTAGTCCAGATGTCTTTTGTTTTGAATTCACAGCGCACTGATCAAATGATCCCAGATGAACCAGATGGGCAAGAAGAAGGCTTTCCTTAAACTGGTTGCCACTTGAGCCATGTTTGTAAAAAAAAGTCCTGTTTCCTTTCCCATCCCTACATATGACAAACTCACTCACTCTGTTTCGCTTTTAGATCCTCATAATCAATCTATCTTACCTGTAAGTATAAGGTCCGATCTGTTTGACAGCTGCCTTCCCGCCTGCCAAAAACACCTCTGGATTGGTCACATTGAAGAAGTAATACTCCATATAAACAGGTGGAGGTGGGTTCTTCCAGCCCTCAAACACTTGGCTCTTCTCCGTTAGAGTAATTTCCTATGAACACAAGAGAAAAAAAATACAACTTTAGCTTTGAAAAACAGCAAAAAAGAGAGTGCTTTTGTTGTGCACTTGGGTGACTCAAATTGCACATTTTAAGGGAGAAACCAAACCATGTCTTATTCCCATTTGAGCTGTTTCACAACTGTCTCTGGTTGTTTTCTCTGTTCACACACATGGCACTTATCTGCAAGGAGCTGGGCCAAGTCCCCGAACCCCCTGGAGGGAGGCAGAGAGAAAAGTCCTTCGCAGCTGAAAAACCGTCAGGACAGGCAGAAAATCTCCTGCACCCAGTCTCTGACCTCAGCAAGTCCAGGCAAGAATCTGACTGTGGGCTACTAAGTCAGCCCACACACACAAAATCAGGCAAAGTGTCGAAATAATAAGCCACTGAAGAAGCTCTGCTGTACAGTGTTTATATCAAACAACACGCAGTGCGCCAGGTGAGTTTTTTTCTATACGGACTACGCAGCAAGCCAAAAGCAACCACAACAAGTCAGTGGTGAGTAACAGCGTATGACATCACAAACCTGGCTGCCTCGTCCGAACATGAGCAGTGGTAGCCTTTAAATTACACTCTTCAACTGTGTAGGAACAGAGCAGTGACAGACAGAGGTTGTGACCCGACAAAATAAGCCATACTTTTCCCATTCTAGTGGGGGTCAGGGGAGGGTAATGACCCTCTTCCTCTCATTTCCGTGTCATGCCGAGTTCCTGGAAATTCTCGGCCCCCTGAGGGCTGAGAACTGTACTTGAGAGGGGCCATACATTGTCTTGTGCAGACACTTGCTTTTGAGAAAAACATAGCTTAGGGTGTGGCTGCCACTTCCTGTTTGGGCTGCAACTTCCCATCTTCAAATGTGTGTTCTGCTCTATAGAATTGTTTGCCAGGTTTTGTTGAATCATCGTCCCTTTGCTATTTTACAAAATAAAACAAGTGTTAGATCTCCGTGGGATGGACCAAAAATATCTACTGTACTTTGATAGCCTGCGAGAGAAAATGTGAGATGCTTCAACTGACTGAAAGGGAAGGTGAGATTCAAACCTCACAATGTCCCAGAGACCAAATTAACATCTTAAAAGTCTTTTTTTTCAACCAACAGGCCAAAAACCTTCATTCACTCAGCATTAATTAGCAGAATACCTTTCAATACATGTTCTTTTGCTGAGTGATCTCTGCAGCTCTACGTGGGTCTGCCCTTACGTTCTGCATCTCTTTGAGCCTGTAGTGTTCTCTGCACATGTTCTTTTATTTCTAATAATCAAGTACAACTGATGACACATAGCACATCTCTGAGAAGCTGCGTAACGAACTACTTCCAAAAAATGAGAGAGAAGATGCTCTGAAAAAAGGGAACTTGAGGTATTTAAGAAGTGGGATTCTCCAGAGTCTTGATTCTGTCTTTTAATCAAGAGTTGAAGTGAAACCAGGAAACACAACAGAAGCATATGACCATGAATATGAGCAATACAGGGACTTTATGCCAAACCAGCAGAAATTACATAATTTGTTCCCTTTTAAAACCCAAAATGCAAAGTGGCAATTTTTGAAGCACGCTCCTGTCTCGTCAGGCCTTTCCCTCAACAGACCGATGAGTGACCGTGACCTGCGTGAACCCGTGTTTGCAGACCTTGTGCAAAGGTCTTTTTTTCTTTATTTTAAAAGGGCCTTCATCAAAAAGTTATACAGACATTATTTATCTTCAGCAAAAAAAAACCTTGATCCGTCACCAGCATAAAAACATGTGAGGGCCAAAGTGGAGAGGTTTGTCATTGTATTCACAATGCAGTGTTTTTCATGTGCTCATGAAAAAGGCAGAATGAGTACGAGGGACTCAAACCAAACACTGCAGGCATTGGAACAGGGCCTTGGTCAAACAACTGCAGACACAGCTTAGGTGAGGTGTTGTGACAAGATCCTGTTTGGATCAGCAAGTGTATAGAAAAAAAAAAGAAAGAAAAAAAATCCATCTGTTTTTTAGAGGGCATTTAAGGACGGTGTGCGTCACTGGCACATTTTGAGCTAAAACATTATGCCTTTCACACGCATCTACCTTGTTCTTTCAGTTCATTCACTGTAACTGTACTTTGAAAAGTCTCCACTCCCAAACAAAGATTCGAGGAGTGGCACGAACTGGGCGGTATTGTATTTAGTTTCCTTGTCTGAGCAGGACGGATTGGGATCGGCAGAAGCTGGATTGACAACAAAGCGCTAGGAGTTTAGCTCCTGAGGTAGAAATGATGCCCTCCAGGCACAGAAGTTTGTCAAATTCCTTGGTGTGGCTTCTTTGCTGCCTCCTTCCACATTCACAAAGTGTGTGTCCCCAAGGTGGCTTTAACTTGTTCCAAACAACTAGGCCTACATCATTATTACAAAGAGCCACAGTCGCACATCAGATTAGGTGGATTTTTAAGGAGTCAGCTCAGCATGTCCGGGCCCGCTTAATTCAATGGGAAGACTGTGCCGAGAGAGGATTAGCTATGCTGTCATTTCGTGTAATCGCCGGCCACATCAGAATTATGTCCCCCTTGTTGATGAACTTTGGAAAACTCTTTTTAATTTGGATCCCCTCTGGGACACTGCCAGGATTCAGAAGAAGACACAAACGAGCCCCAGAACCTAAATTTAACTACGGGAGGTGGAAAGCGTGTCAGCAAGGGAGCTGTTTGTTTGAGAGTCCCCTACTTGGACAAATAGAGTCCTTGTTTGTTTTTTCTCCCTCTAAAGTAGGTGACTTTGTGAAGAAGCAGAGAGAATTAAAAAAGGAACAGATTAGGTGTAGCATGACACATTTAATACAGTGTGGCTTATGTCAGCAAGAGGAATGTGAGGTATTTTAAAAAGGGAGGTGGGTCTGCAGGGCGGTATATGGTGTCAGCTGCCAACAAACACCCCCACACCCCATAAACCCTGCATGCCTCAAAACTAGAGTCAAAAAGCAGTAGCGCGTAATCTAGTTTGATCCACAACTAATGGCCCAAACAGCCCCCCTGATATGTAGGCGCATCACTGCGCAAGTCGACCACATTTTATAAGTAGTGGTCTTTATCAAACTCAGGCCAGAATGAAACGTTTAGCCTGTTTGTGTTTAATGCCAATTTAGTTCATTTGTCAAGATATTACAAAAATATTAGCAATCTCATTGAATGAAGCCCACATGTTTGTTAAATCATTTACAGAATTTATCTCAGGAGGGGAAGAGGTGATCAAGCCTTGATTGATTTAGGAAGCAGGGAAGACTCAAAATTAACCAATATTAGAGAATAGACCATTTTTGCAGTTACATGGGCTATATATCAGGCCTGTTGTGGAGGGGCTTCCTATACAGACTACATTGAAATGACCTACACTCATATAGCTCTTGAAATGACCTTTTTAAGCACCCTTGGTGTGTTTTAAAGGCAAAACAAGGTTCAAATTAATGCAGATTTTTACGATTTCTGAACTAGGAGTTGGAATGCTTGATTTCCAGAAAAGGTGGATGGCTACCACACCACGTAAAACTTGCATTTGGATCAACCAACTCCCTGCTTCGCCTGTCCACTCGCCCAGGCTCCCTTCCCCCCCATGTCTTGCGACCTGCACACACCTCCCCCCTGTCCCTGCTGGCAGAGATTTCTACTATTACTACTACCGGTAAACCGCCAAGAAGTCAGGATAACACAAGCAGGGGCCAGCGACCAGAAATGTGTCACCGGGCCATGCGCACTGTGCCGATGGACAGGATTATCCAAGGGCTTCAGTATCAGCCGGAAGAATAAACATGATAACCATTCCTCCCCACGCTATTCTCAGTCAATTTCATTCAATAAAAAGATAACGGAATCATGTGACGATGGGTTGAAATCGTAAAAACGCTACACACCCGTAAAGGAATGTTATCAGGGATGTAAAAGGACATAGATTTAAAATGCCATTAAACGTGGTGAGGTCACGATAAGCTCACCTCTGAGAGTCACACACACAATCGTTAGTCCCCTTGTGGGAGTTGCAGGGGATTTTTATACAGCTAAGCGTAGCGTACATGGTATTTGGTCCTTGCGTTATGTCAAAATACACACGTTTTATTATTTGTAGTGTCTGCCATGCAAGCTTGAACCAAACGCCCGATGCTGCACAACCACGTAACGGGACTTACACGCTGCACAACCATCATGAGGATGCGTGAATGGGGCGAAGGCTTTGGCTTCTTCCTATTGGGCTGGAGGTTCAGAATTCAGCACAAAAAAACAGGCAATTACTGAGTCAACAGCTAAGAACTAAGACAAACACATATGGATGATCTTGTGACCCTGCCACTGCCATGTACGTGCGACCACACGGTGAGATGCTGATTGCGGACAATAGGTTGCCCACTGCAGATGAAACGCTTACACGTTTAAATCCCACCAGTGTGTGACAGATTGGAGAAGTGTGAAAGCAAAGGAAAGTGAACAAGGGTGAAGTATTTGTGTGTGAATGACAATTGAGTGAGAGCACATAAACTCACCTTTTTTAGCCGGCTGTGAATCATTGTTTGGAAGACTTGAGCCACAACCAGGGCGATCCCCACTATCAGGAGGTGAGCGCACACGATCCCGGTGGCGTAAATGGCACAGGATCTCCGAGTCATGATGCTGCCCGGGCGGATGACTTGTCCTCTACTCGGGGTCGATGAAACTTCACTGAAGTCGATGATAACTTAATATCAACCCGCCCCGTTACACACACAAAAATGTAACTGAAGATATAGCGATCTGCCGTCTTGTCGAGCAGCAGCTGGGGTCGAAACTTCTGACTTCTACCCGGCGAGGCTTGGGGAGGGGTTTAAAAAACAACAGAGAGGGGGGAAAACACAAACGAGTATCAAAAAAATGTTGGCACTTCTCGTGAAAAATCCCGACTAAAAAGGACCCTGGCACCTACAGGGAGAGGCAGGACTGGCCAGCTCGGAGGCGGTGGGGAGAATGAAAACGGCGGCTCTCAGCACATCGGGATCGTAGAAGTAGAAGAGCTGCTGTGTCCACCTCCGCCCCTTCCTCTACGCAATAATGAGCTCGGTCAGGCGAAAAGCGTCGCTTGGTGAGGCGGCTGGCTGGCTGCATGGGCGGTGGGTGTGTGCAAAAGCAACGAACATGCAGTAGTGTGATGGATCTCTGTCTGTCTGCTTTCACGCATTATTTGATTATAAAACAAACAAACAAACACATAAGATGACTTTTAACCAAAATATTCGTTTTATTGTATTTGTGCGCCTTTACGAGAGTATTTTGTCTAGTTTAGTTGTTGAAATAACTCTATAAACAATTGCTTTTGGGAGTTTTTATACCGATGCTTTGACAGGTGCGATCATATTTGAAGTTTCTGGTATTTTATGAGCTTGCAAGAGTGCCAGGATTATGAATGAATTAGCAGCAGAGTACTCATATGCAGGGGGGGTATTCCTCGTAGTGAGTTTGCCGGGTCTGGTGTGTTCATGCACAAGCTGATTCGAAATGGTTTATTACATTTTTCCCTTTCACGTTAAAAGTGTGACATCCTATTGTTCACTGCACACTCATGCAAATAGCGGACGCAGAGGTAGAACCGTTACCTTTTTCTATGTATTCCGCTACCTCGCCTCCCTCTCCCTCATCGAGTCTCCTTAAATAAGCTCCGCGTGGATATGATGAATAACGTTGCATTCAGGCGACCAACGATCGTCGACGCGAGCCCTTTGTGCAAGCAGCTCCGAGCTCTCATTGGCTACAGCCCTCCCGGACCACCGTCTCAAGACCACCCCTTCTGCGCGCTTATTGGTCAGTCGCTGGCGAGTGTGATGTTGAATTTCATCGACTGATTTCGGGGCGGGGCTCCTATAAAGGGGGAACCGTCGACTGACTGACTGCTGCTGGGCGTGAAGTTCTGAATCTTCACTGACACAAAGTGGGATGCAGCTGCTACGGAGCCCGCTCAAACCACAGATGATGTTGTAGCGGCATAACAGAGAAGACAGTGGATGATTAATGGCCTCCGTTGTGTTTGTCATGAGGTCGAACCACCACATTGATACCGAGAAACATAAATTATGAGCACCCACGAGCTGCTGAAGTCCTCTCCATCAAGGGGAACAAATGTCACTGCACTGACAGGAAGACAGTTTAACTACACAAAAACACTTACATTTAACATTTATAGAGAAGATTTTACACTGAAATGTGTGTTTTCAACACATTAACATTACATTTCAGTGGAGTCACAATTATGCTGTCATGCACTAACATGATGTTACAGCTACTTGGCTTGCTCACTCAGAGCTCAGGTTAGATGTCTGATTGTGTCTTTTTGCTCTCTCAAAAGTTCAATCTTGAGTAGTAGACTATCTGCCAAACAAATGCACACATGTAGGTTATTTGGTTATTGTTAATTTATTCACTTAATTAAGGCCTACAGCTGACACTATGCTACAGGCTAAAGGCCCTGAAAAACTATTTTCTCTGCGGCTTCTTCTATAGCAACGTGTACACACAATCATATATTTTTTGGCTGTTTTTTCAAGAGATTTTCAGTATTTGGGACAGTGCTTGTCTGTGGTGGGCACAACTATGTCTGAGAGAGGTGATGTAGCCTATTTCTGTGCACTACTTAGCATTTAGCAACATTTTACCTTAAAATGTGATGAGTGGTGGGGATGTTTGCTTAGTTTGCCAGGACTTTGTCAATAAAATAGGATCAGACACACTTCTACACAGTCTGGTTGAAACACAGGAGGAGTTTTGAGCGTTAAACTACTAACAAATATCAACTGGGGCTATTAGCAAATTAGCAAAGCACTTCAATATGCTTTAATAAAATCAGGCTGGCATCAGCTTTCTTTGATAGTTTCACCTACAAAGAAATTCAAAAACTCAACAATCAAATACAAAAAGCTTATTCATGCACTCTGACCATGCATGTCATTCGGTTTTAATGATAACTTCCCTACCTTCATAGTAGTTTCTTTCAGTGCGATAACCATATAGTACCATGACAGACTACAAACGGTGGAAAATAGCAGTTTGCTAAAACATGGTACAATGCATCTCTCCTTGCCCTAAACAAGGTTAATGTTTCTTTTGTACATTGTCCCTGTTTAAATAAAGTTGCATTAAAATCTGTTGTTGCACCAAAAGACTTGTAGCTGTTAAAACTGTGGAAAATGATCTAGCCCGTTAGCCTGTACAGTCTAACGCATGCTGATGTGTTAAGGCCAGGACACACCGGTCCGACTACCGACCGTCGCCCGAAAATGGAGTCTGCCGATTCAGGCAGCTCCAGTCTGCCCGTCGCAGCCAAAAAAGTGCCAAGAACACACCGAGCCGACTACTGACTTTCCATACGCTCTGTGCTTGCGCGGGACGTAATGTCTCCATAACAGCAGGCGGCGCTAATCTGTATTGTGGCCCAAAAAAATCCAGAAGCCGGAAATGATGGGACAGCACTAGACCATAAAGAGCACCAATTTTAACAGAGAGTGTCGAGCATGGTGTCGAGCAGTCAAGAAGGGTTGATGCATGTGAGTACTCGCTGAACGAAACAAACAACCAAATCAAAACAATGGCTAGCGATGCGATACTGCTGTTTGTGCTACCCGCCTCACTTCCGGGCTTCACTGATTCGCTAGCCCTCCACCAATCAAATCGCTCCGACTGAAAGACTGCCCGACGCCGATTGAACATGTTGAATCGAAGGCCGACGACATATACGACGGCCAACATCATCGAACACACAAACCGATTCGTGTCCCCGCCCCCTCCAGACTCTCCGACCATGTCCGATGGCCGATTATCGGGCCGGTGTGTCCTGGCCTTTAAGAAGTGTTCCCCACCTCTAAATGCCATCAGTTCTTAACGTCAAGCTCCTCAATGTTTTACCAGAACTTGGTGGAAATACGACCACCTTTTAATGTCACAAAAGGTCAAAAGGTGACATTTCTCTGGCATTCTTCAATGGCTTTTGGATTCTGTGGCACTCGAAGCATCTTACCCGTGTTCGCTGAAATAGGACACCAAGGATTGAGCCACCACCACCACCCTTATTTACAGACAACACCAGCTGCTTTTACCCAGCATTGAGGAGAGGCCAGTACAGACAGAAGGTTACCTGACATGGCCACTCCCAAGCTCAGTTTCCCAAGTGCCGGTCTGGAGCTAGTGGCCAATCACAAACCTGTTCTTTTCCTTTCCACAGCAAAAAAATAAAATAAAATGCTCTCGGCCAGGGGAAACTTAGAGCTGCCTTAAGTTAGAGGGCCGCACCAACTGATTGCCGGTCTAGAACCAAGAAATGCCTATGTCATGGGCTGGGGGCGCGAATACTGTCTGTGACCAATGACGGCAACTAAAACTTTGTGACTGTCAGTTAAAAAATACACACCTATGGGTCGTAAATTAAAATTAAAATTGCCGCCTGTAACGATTGAGACAAGCAACACAAATACACTGGACCAGTCCTGCCAGTAACAACAATTTTAGAAATGCAATATAGTCTGCCGGTGTTGTGCTTGAAGTTAGCTCTAGTGTTAGCTAGGAAAGCTTAGATGTGCACAGATGTATACTGATGTTGCTCTCTGGCCGGTGGAAAAGCAAACCTGTCCTTAGATGGTTTGCAAGTTGAACCAATGCTAACCGTCTCTAGCGCAGGCCTAGTCATTCATAGGTTACGCTCAGTGACTGGCTCAAGCCATGTTTGGCTGTTGGCCCTCAGGTAAGGATCATACGGTCTATGGTAAGGATGCATCCTGCTATTAAGAGCTTTATGGGCAGTAATGCACCGACTGAGAGGTCAGCACGGTCAAGCAGCCGCCTCTTTCATAACCCATTCATAAATAAAGCAGGATGAAAGACGAAAGGTTTTCCTCAAGGAAGTTATATACAGTAGGCGTACATCATATTCTTTTATGTTGCAAACTGGAAGGAACCGACTGGGCTCAACATTAATGTAATTGAGTTTTGCCTCATTGTGCTGGGCTTTATGGAAATCCCAAAGGATGGGTGCTGCAGGAGGGGGGGGGGCAGCATCTGTTCAAACAAGAGAAATAAAACATGCTAAAGAAAATCATCAGGGGGGAAGCATAACAGTCAAGTAATGCAGCAACATTGTTTCGGCCAAAAGAAAGGGTTGGAGGCTTAAGAGGGGTAAAACAGTTCAACCTTTGTGATGGTTTCTTTTTATGTTTGATCAGCAGAGCGATCACTGATGTCTTTCCCCCCTGTTTTTTTTTGTTGTTGGACTTGTTGGACGCTGAAGACACTGAGCTTTGAAGGCCTACACAAAGCTATTTGATGACTGGAGATTGTTTTGTGTGGGAATATCTCTTTATACAGGACCATAAAAGCAATTCTTGGTAAGAAAAGGGCAAGCATTCATACAACAAGGAGAGTATTAATAAGAGGCAAAATAATTTTTGGACAAGTTCTTCAAACTGGTGTCTGTTGTCCCTACAAATCCTTCATTGTGTGCGACACCAACAGCTTTTGGTTTGCACTTTGAAGACATGGCTAAAGCGCAAATGTAGCTGGGCAGCGAGCACATTTAAACAAGTGTCCATTCATGGGTAAGAAAAATAAAGTATTCATTGAATGTTTCATACATTCTGCAGTGTCAGCTTTTTGAATTTTTCCCTCATGCGAAATGCGTTGTGTGTTAACTCATATGGGCTCTACTTCACATTGTGTTTAGCAGGAATTTAAGGTCAGCATCCTCACACACCCAACAATTCTAATGAGATTTCAATAACTCACATGCTGCAGCCCATTGTCACGTGGTGAACAGAGTTTGTAGTGTTATGTAGCAGTGACAACTGAACAGTGAAACCTGTTTGAGGTTTGATGGGCGTATTCAATGTGTACTTTTACTTGCTAAATAAAATATCAAATAACACACGCAGTATGCAAACAGTGATTCATGGCTTTCATAATGATGCATACTCCTTAAATCATAATTTGTCGCACTGTACAAATAATATGTCCCACAGAGTTAGCTGAGGTTAGGAATTTGCGTGTCTCCGGGGCAACAGAGAAAAAAGGGCGTCTTTGAATTGAGACAGTTAATTGTAAAAAGACTAATTGCCTACAGCCATATGTTTAATAAGGCTAACATGCTTAGAGCGAACATCTTAACACGCAGGTACAATGTTCACCATCTTAGTTTAGCGTGTGATCATGTGAACGTTTGCTAATTTGCCAAACAAAAAGTAGCTGAGTTTTTTAGAGGTATTCAACTTAATATTTAAAAAATATGGCACTGTTTTTGGGCAAAATTAATGTCAATATATAATACATTCAACTACATCCAATAATTGTTGAGATATTTCAGTCCGGACCAAAACAGTGGACAATGCATCCATACAACACAGCTGTCCTTAAAGCCACGCTGCTAGGGCAAAACAGGGCATATTTAAGGCTTTTATGGGCCATTGGGTTTAGATGATATAATGCTTGAAAGTTAAAAGCTTAAAAGAGTTGCCCCTTAACTTAAGGTCAACTTACTAGCCATTTCTGTGTTTTTAAATCATATCTCACAGTCTTTCTCAGCGTATGGGGTTTGACGACGGTTGAAAAGATAGTATTTGTACCTATAAAGATCTAAAATTATAATATAAATGAATTTGCTCATATTTTTTTCTGCACAATGAAATGTATGTGAATTCTTAAACTGCAGTTTCCCCTATAACATACAGAATGTGTTTCACAGGGTGCAGTTCAAACATTTTGTTTATGGTTTGGGAAAATTCGACCGACTTTGATTTAAAACCAGTCACTCAAAACATGTTAATCATATACAAAGCAGCTTTTCCTAAAACATTAAATTTTTTACTTGACAGCAACCTGTCACATTCCCTCATCTGTCCTCCCTATCTTAAGCTCCCTCCGTAAATCAACACAACAACATTAACCCTTTATGTAAATACTGCTTGACATGGTATGCAGTGCCCTCCTCCCCAGAGGGCTGCACCACGGTGGAGCCTGGTACCGAACATTAAGTCACGGTGCTTTCGAGGCTGAGACAGTCTTTGTAAGGCCACAGACTGAAATACAGGCATAGTTGGGGGGAGGGAGGGGGAGACTTGTTAGGAGTGGCAGACCTTTTCACTGGAGGTGATTAATGCAAACAGAGCCATTAAATGTACAATGGGAAGAGTACACTGCATTAAATTTATTTCTCGGTTAATTCATTCCTTGCTCTCCTTGGAGAGGATCACAGTGGCCCAAAGAACTTGCTGTGTTGTAGCAGACAAAAGAAACGTTAGGTAATATGACAAATCCAAAAGGTTAGAGATTAAATCCAATATCCTACAGTTTATCGCAGTGGTGGAAAGTAACTAAATACATGAACTCATTAACTTTCATTTTAGGTTACCTACAGTTATGCTTATACTCGAATTTTGAGTGAAATATGATACCTTCCACTTAATTTATATGGCCAGTCAGGATTGTTTATAAAAAATCACAATCTTGAAATGAAATAGGTTGTTAAAGATTAAACTAGTGGTTCTCAACCTTTTTGACCAGTGACCACTCGCAAAAAAGAAGGGTCTAGTTTTGTGCCATTCTCATCTATGAGATGTCTGAGTGCATTTCCATCCACCAATTTTCATGCAAATTTTCAAGTTGAAAACATAAAGGACTTGGATTCCTCCACATTGTGTTTTTTTGTTTAAGGTTTGACTGGAACTTATTTAAATCATGTTTTTCCTGAAGTGGTTCAACAGCAACTGACAGAAGAAATAGTGCCACCAGCTTTTCATCTTGATGCCCCCAATTCTTAATATTCACATCATGGTAGTGGATGACATTGATTTTGCCATCACTTTTAAGCAGCTCTACCAAAGAGTGACTTTCCTTCCAAACCTTTCAGATGGTTTCATTTAAATAATAGGTTTGGTCAAAAAAATAAATACATTTTAGCTCAGCATAACTTTTTTTCCTCTTTCCTGCCCCATTAATCATGTCACGACTCCACACATTTATCTTGTGACCCTTTGAAGGGGCCTGACCCCTAGGTTGGGAACAGCTTCAACAGTACCTACTTGCATATACAGTAGTAAAATCAGATTAACATCAGCTAGCTACAAAAGTAAACTACTAGTTACAGTAATGAATGAATGCATCAGTATTATCTAAAAGTGTGCAATATGATACAATAATATATGAGTTACTATTTTGCTGAGGCACTACTTTACAGAGTATTTTTGGTCTTCTTTACTTAAGTATTTCTTCCACCACTGATATAATTTAACTTATACCAAAGAAAACATTCAAGTTGTTTTTTTGTCATTGTATGTATTGTGTATGTTTCTCATGGTATGACTTTCCAGTTTACTTATCCAACAGGGGTTAAGTGATGGACTGACCATAGAAGTCCTTTGTCCAGCAAGGTGTGGTTCATTTCCCACCATTCAACTAAAGTGTTTTGTATCAGGAGACAGCGACTCATTGTCTCCGAACCAAGCAACAAAGTATTACATTAAGAACTTAAGGAGGAACTGCTGTCACACCACAAGTTGATTTCATTAAAAACATATTGTAAAAAAGATAAGATAAGATAAAGTGTGCGTCTTGACTTAAATGTTGCTCGCTGGCCCTGTTTAACCCTGATGTCCCCAGACTTGAGAGGAGAGTTATGCAACAATATATGCATTGTGCATAGTCTGACAAAGCCAGCCCACAATTTAAACGTGTGGTGAAAACTGAGGTGGCAGATGCACCAGGGGTATGTGGGGCTAGATCACTCCAAACAATGACAGTACATAGTGACTACAGTCATTAGAAAGCATTAGGGATGGAAAAAAAACCCTTAAGCTATTTAACGGTGGCCAACTCAGAGGTCTTAACACATGTGTGATATGATCTTTCATCTATGAGTTAATTAATACATATTGCTTGTCATTTAAGCATTAATCATGATTTATGGATAAACAAATTAAAACTATTTAAATACTTGATTTATTGTAACTTAGCAAAAATAGCAACATTCTCTGGTTTCAGCCTCTCAAATGTTACAGTTTATACAGTAAATTAATGTTTATCTATTTAACCTTAATTTGAATACAAACACAAACCCTATAGTGTTGACTTACAGTTAATAGTCAGAGAAACAAGCCACGAGAACAACAGAACAATAATACAAACATAAACTATGGGGTCAAAATACTAACTGTTTCTGCCAAAAATTATATTTCTGTGTCGAATGCATTCCTATCAAGATATAAAAAAAAAAGGTTTGTTTGTTTGCATGTGAAACTTGGTGGGAATCTTATTGTGATTTAGGGACATACGATGGAAAAGTTAACGTGCCACACCTGTAATGTGTCCTGTACAAATAGCATGTTTGGGAGTTCAGCACATCCCCTCTGGTGTATTGTTTTCTGCCGTTGCTCAACATCCTAAAGACTGTAGAAGACTGTTAAAAATGGCACCAAAGTCCTTTTCACTCGAAAGCCAGCATGATTTCTCCTATAAACAAAAACATTTCCTGTGTATCGCACCAGTTTCCCTCAATTGTACTTATTCTGTCAATGAGAAGTAGAAAGTCTCTGGAGGAAAATTAACGTGGTCCTGTTGACTTTTTGTTTTATTTTTTGTCATTGTGCATGTGTGGAACAAATAAACAAATTAAGGACGTTTAACAAATAATCAGAGGGGGCTTCCTTCTACAGGTACCTTTTTATATTAGATATAAAAGCAAATATAGTTTATGGATCAAAGTTGGATTGGTTTTCAAGTGTATCAATTCACTGCCTTTACACTAATAGCATCAGGCCATGTCAGCAAACACCTTCACATTTGAATCGGTGAAAGATACAAAAGAAACTGTTGTCTACATCCAAATATTTACTTTGGATTCTTTTCCCAAAGGGGCTGAGCTTTCCCAAGTCAGGCCATCTTCTTGCAGCCATTTAGAGAGCTGTTTGTGGACAATGAGCAATTACAGAGGTGTCGTATTTCAAAACTTATGAGTCAGGCTCTACGGTCAGGATGCATGACACGGAAATCCTTCTGAAGAGGAAAGAAAGGCGCAGTATTTTAAAACTCACAGTAAACAACGTTTCAGGCATTTCCTCACTCCAATTAAGAAGATAATGAGGCAAAAAATACAACTATCCATGAACTGATCTGGAGCTCCTCATGAGCCCGTTGTCGGATAGAAAATCCTTTAAACCATTAAAAAAAACTTTACAGAGAAAGCAGCCTTGTTTTTTGACTTGCTCACCATGTGTTTGAGTTTATCCAAGCAAGAATAAATCATTTTAATTGGCCCAAGGAAGTCAGGATTTTCCAATTCCACAGAAGGCCAGGTAAAGCTTCTAACGTGAGGTCACATAAGATAATAACCTGTATAAGAGTTATAAGTTCTCCTATTATCCCCTGTAAAACCCTTGTTTTTAGAACTTCAATGGCAAAAGCGGGCCCAAGCTGGCAAATTCACAGTGAGAATACACTCAAACTGAGAGGTTCAAATGTCAACAGATAAAGCAGATCTAAATATGGGTGCTAGTTTTGACATGTTAAAAAAAAAGCAAAAGCAAATTCAGGTCATCAGCAGATCAGCACAGAAAAGGAAAACTCCTGAAACTGACACTCGACCTCTGCAGGTCACCCAGTCCGACTTAGCTATGTCGGAGATAGCTGTTAAAACACTTTGATAGGAGCCCAGAGTCACATGAGGGCAGTTCAATCTTCAGAACAAAGTTGGAAATTCCGCTGAGAAATGGCCCCATGCTGACGGTCATGATGACCACATAATGCATCCATGGAGCCGTGTTGCTACCGCATCGTATCATCGTCACAAAGCAGTCCTGTGACAGCACGAGTAATCTATAAGCAAGAGGGAGAGGCTCTGTAGTTATAAACATATCCATTCATAACCAACAGAAGCTCAATCATGAATCTTATACTAGAGGCATGGTTGGTGGCATCGAAATACTGGAGCGGTTTCATTGAAAATGGTCAACATGTATTGGATTTTGATAGACGAAAAATGACAGTCGTACGCCATATATCTAAATATATATAAAATCCTAGCTCTCATTAGAAGTTATTGTGCACTTGGCAGCGTTCAAGTTGCCTGTGATGCTTGCAAACAAACTGAAAAAGCGCATTAGACAGTTCACTGACTGCTTTGAGACTATTTGCTATGTTGGTTTGTTGCTATAAATAGGGATCATCAGCGTTGAAAGAGAGGAAACAGTAGTTCCTCTGTCCCAGCCATGTTTTCCCTGGTGTTTGAACAGCAGGAGAGTCCGGGGACCTCAACTCAAGCTAATTAGTTAATTTGTCAACCCTGGAGGAAATGGCATGTGATAAACAAAAATCACTTTCTATGCAATAGAAGCTGTCATGAATTTCCCCCAGAATCTTTCACGGACCAAGAGTTAACCTAGGAAAGTACTGGCCATGTCAATAGTAAAGTGCTGGTAAACTTAAAGACCTACTTCACCGGTGGAAATATGAAGGTGTATTGAACTCTGAGATCCCATGTAGTATAAATGTGCAAACATTTTAGAAATCGGTTCATCCTAGCCTGAGAAAAGGCAGAAATAGTGTTTTATGGTCTCACTGTCTAACCCTACATTTTCCCATATGTGACATCACACATGGTAAAATGCAGGGGTTAGGATTAACAGGACAGCTGGGCCAAGGGAATACTGAGGGAAAGACTGAGGGAATAAAAACCTCATTCATTATATAATAATAGTGATTTTGTAAAGATAGAACGCCGGTTCCGTATGGGTGAAGTATTCCTTAAAGTACAGTTACAACGAAAACAATTGCAAAGGCAGAAGCAGACAGTTTAGCATAGAGAAGTAATATAGCAAAATGTACTTGAGTATAGGGCCTACTGTTCCTGGCTACAGATCTGAGGTACTTGTCTTTAACTTAAATATTTCCATTTCATTGTATTTGATACTCTGAAAATAGGCTATTTTTCACTACTTTTTAGAATTAAAATTTGACGTAGAAAATTTAAAGTCATCTTAATCATGCACATCATTGATGTAGTTACCTTTGTCTACTTGATGTGACATCAAGTAGACAAAAGTAACTACTAAATGCATCTCCTGCAGATCATGTGTGTGAATGCTGAGAGCTGAAATGAATGGCAATGCATACATTTAAAAAGAACAGCAAGACGTGTAAACAATGCATGAAATGTGATGCCTCAAAAATGTGAAAGCTCAAAAGCATTGTATTGTTGGGGAAAATAAAAGCAAGGCAAGGAAGAAGCTTGAAACGTAAACTGCAATCTTTCAAAAAATAGTAAAAGATTTCAAAAGGAGCATTTAAGTAGGATAGTATATTAACAGTACAGTTGTATGGGCTCTGTGGTAATAACTGCACTTCTTTTTGAACAAGGAGAGCCCCCTAGTGCTCACATAGGCTACTGGCACAGGAGGCTCCACAGTGACAGATGAATTTGAGTCAGTTTATAAAATGTGATGTGCCCCTGGTTTGTGCACAGACAAGAGAAACAGTTAGAGCTTGCTTGCAGAAGTATAGCACAATGTGTAGGCCAACTACATATTAAAGTGTTTTATTTTTATACAATGGTCACTGTCACTCAAACAACACAACAGCTGTAACCATAGTCATTGACTCTATACATGCACTTAGAGGTTACCGGATATATCATGCTAGTTTACTTATATCAATACCCCATTTGAAGTGCACATACCTTGCATAGCGAAATAATAACACTGATTCAGCTTGAAAGATTTTAAGTAATGTAGGCTATATTCCTAACAAGATGTGTTACTGCTTTGCCAGTAGTTTTACTGCAAGTGATGTTGTAGATTTATTTAGATCCTCCCACTTTACCATTACCATAGTTACCACGTAACAAACTGCTTGGGAGAGGTCATGCACCAGGTTTTGATTGTCAACTATAGGAATAACTACTGTTTTTTCTTCTAAAACTCTCCATCCCAGGAATGGAAACAAAAAACACTAGGCCAGTTTTCCCCTGGTAAGTGACATTTAACGTCCCTTGTGTTTCAAATGAATGTAGGCCTATGCTACTTTAATATTTAGTCTTCAATTCAATTATGGCTTAAGAGGTAGCTGAATGAATTAAGTATTTTGATCCTTTAGGCCTACTTACCTAAAGGTATAAATAGGCATACTAAAATGTAAAATACTGAGTTCAAAGTTAAAGTCCAGCATATCAAGCATAGGCCTATATCGTATTTAATGTATTATAGGCCTATTCTTATTATGGAGGATGTAAGAGTATATGTTTAAGTATGAAGTTCTCCAGAATGGCTAACTCCACCTTAAAAGTAGTAGAATAAAAGTAGAAATATAAAGTAACTTTAGCACAGCACTTGACTTGAGAAATTGTGCTTGGTTATTAACCACTCTGATTGGCATACAAACTATAGTAAAAGAAAAATATATATCGTTTCTGTGTTTTTCATATTATTTATATATTAAATAGTTTTATCCTTTATAGCTACTCCATCTGAGTGCTCATCTAAATTGAACCAGTCTGAGAACAGAGAAATCGAAGGAGGTGAGAAATACTTTGAAATCGGAGAAGATGGAAAAGGGAGAGGCGGGAATAGACAGTAGGTATGCACAGACGGCTATTTAAAATGGTCCCCGGGCTGCTTCATTTAGACCTACAGTATATGTGTATGTCAACTGCTAGCAGAGGAAACCCCACTGCTTTGGTTTAAGATTGAAATACTGAATGCTCTGATAAAACAGACTTTGTCAGCCTGCTGATGAGCACAGAGGCAGTCAATGCAAATACAATCCTTTATCAGGATATATTCAATTTTATATCATGATATTATTATGTAATGCTTTAATACATATACTGTTATGTAACACAGCCACTGGGAAACTCTATGGATAAAATATCCAGGTTTAGGATTGTCTCTTTTTGCCTGACAAATGAAGCTACTTCATGACATTCATGCAGAAAGCATCAAAAACCCAGTCTTGCTTAAATCTTTGTGTAAAAAATACAGCAAAATCAACACAATAGAAAAAACAACAAAATGTAGTGTTTCTTTTACTACCTTCATGAAGCTTATTGGGTTCAACTTCCACAAAACGCAGTCATTCATTCCAGACCATGACACAATCTGTTGGAAACAGGTAAAAGTGCAAATTTAGAAAGATGGTCTGAAAATTATTTTATAAGATCAATAAGTCCAAACAAAGACAAGATGATCCACAGTGTTATTCTTCGGATCCCAATAGAATAAAAGCAATTATGATGAAATGAGAAGGGAAGTCACATCCAACAAGCCTGCAGGCCCTTGCATTATTTTTTAGCAGGCCCTTAATAGAGAATATAAATGTTCCTATCTCCTTTTTTTATCAGAGTTAAGACACCGTGACTGTTCTTCACTTAGAATTACAGGCTGAGCGTCCTACTGGCAAAACAAAATAAAAATACAACTAAAGAGACTTAAGAGAGAGCAACGTGCATGTGGTTGAAACAGAGATGCGTTTCCTTCTTCAATATGAAATATCCTTCAGTGCCTTTATGTCTGTTTGCATAAAATTTCAAAATCTTCTTAAGAGAAGGAGGATAACAGTATCTTATTTTGCAGTCTCTGATATATATATATATATATTTTTAATTTAGGTTGTCCTTTTATTGAACTCACATTGTCGGTCTATACACACTGCAGCTTTAGTTTGTATGCATTACATTTGTTATGTACAATTGACATTACTCTTTTTTTAGTACGGATCAATTGTAAGTGTTTTTTCCTACAGAAACTACAACTCTGATGCTCAAGAAAAACTGACCTAATTGCAATATACTGAAACAATTTTGTGTCTGTTAAATATCCCAGTAGTGAGGCTATATTTTACTGCAGTTTGCTAAAAAAGCATAGCCTACTTGTTAATCCTTATCCTTAGTGTTCGTGTTTTTATATATGTATGTATGCTTGAGTAAATTCTTTTTCTTTTTCAATTAAATATCTTGATATTTCTTCGACTACAGCCTTTTACCTGTATTGTATCCTTGCTGTTTCACAAAGTTGAACTCATATTTGAAATATCTGAAACTGCTTTCTGAGATAAGTAGTTCTTATTATTTTCTAAACCCATAGGTACAAGGAGAGGTTACAGACCAAGAATCTGAAAGCCACAACAAACAAGATTTCCACAGTCAGCAGTTGTTTTGTAAACGTGGGCTTCGATGACTTGGGTGACTGCTCGTCAGTCTTACCCAGGGCCCAGGGAGGGGTCTCACCGGTTATTTTCCGAAGCTCTCCAAACCACGACTCCAGCCAAACGCTTAGAAAGTACATCTCTAAAGAGCATGTTTGCTTCTCAAAGCAGATGACCCAAAAGCAGATACGCAGAGACTATGTGGCCGCAGTGGAGGAAAGACTCCAACAGCATCCTCTAGCTATGCACCCGCACTATAAGGATCACATGACCCCAGAGGTAAGTGGAAATGATAAACTGCCTGGACCACCAGGATGCTGAACAAAGAGACCAGTATAAATGGTTAAGAGTGGGCGGACGAACAAGTGAGGCTTGATTGAAGTAGAATACGTTCATAATGTGTTACAAGTTCCAACATATTTTGCATGGTGCCTTCATTTCTCCTCTCCAGTTATATGATAAGGTGGTATCCGTTTTGGACCCAAACATGGATGTGAAAAGCACCTCAGCACTTCCTTCGCCAATAGGAGACCACGCTGAGGAAAACTGCACTGAACCAAGAAAGGCAGAAGTGGACAGAGCAAAACATACAACATCTGCTCAAGTAATGCAAAAGTTTGACTGGTAGCATATTCTAAATAACAGATCAATTATTCAATAAGAAATAACTAATAAAAGTTGTCTACACATTGCTCCTCGGTCAATTAACAGTAGCCCTGATGTTCAAAATCAAACTCACAGAAACCCTTGTGTTCTACAAATGAATGGAAATGGTATGAAGAAAGATGGAACGGCCAAAGTGCATAAACTGAGAACCTGTGACGACAAGAAAGTAGCAGCCAAACTTTTCAGCAAATGGTTTTCCAGTCCGGTAAGAACAAGTGGGCAAGTGTGATACAAAAAACAGAGATAAAATATATATTTACTTGTTAGACATGACACAATAACTAATATAATATTTAAATGATGATACAAGGGACTTCTGTTTGTTTCTTGCAGGACGCAGATGCCAATGTTACTGAATCTGACACACTGGGCAGTTTTAACCAAGGCCTTCAAGACTGAAATCCTGTCACAACCATAAATAGATATTTAAAAACAGTTCACAAAAGCTTAAGCTCACAAAAAGTTAAATACATTTTTTGTTGGAGAAAACTGCCAACCACAACAATAACCAGGCAGTATGTCAAAAGAGATGGGCTGTGAAGACCTAATAAGATAAGATCATGACAACCGTCTGCCACAAAATCTCAAGACAGCTTATGTCCCTTTCCCATCTATTCAACACGTGAAGCAGTTAGTTTGTAAACAGAATGAGGAGCAGAAACAGATGTATGTAACCTTAGATGTCAGGAGTTATGTAATCCACAATGGACCACGGACTGCCAAGGCTAAAAGATGATACATTTAGACCAGTGTTTGCCTCCACAGCATCTGTAAACACAAAATGTGTTTCAAAACCTCACTGTAAATAGATGAGAGAAAGGCGAGTTGTGTCTGAAATATTTCCCGATTTCAAAGAAACATGGATGTTTAGGCACTCTGTTTAAGTACAGGGGTTGCTGATGCTTTATGTCTAATGTTGTATTATGTGTAAGCCAATAAAGATGCTGCATAATTGTTAAATATTCTTCCCTATTGGTATCACGATGGAGATATGTGTGCATAGCCAAATCTTCAAGCATGATAAACCAACATTGTGCAAAACATAGATTAATTTAAATTTGGCCAGATTCCTGGTATGAAATAACTCAAACACATTTATAAAAAATATAAACTTTATTTAAACAATAAATAACAAAAATACACCTGATTGGGGATTTCATGAAAACTTCATCCGAGGAGACTTATAAAACAAGGAGTTTCTCTGAAAAGAAATGTGTGAAGTAATTAAATTAATTAAAGAGATTATAACCAATCAATCACATTTGTAACAGGGAACTTGTATTGCTATGGATTACATTTGCCTCATATTGCCTCACATTGATCAACTGTAAGTATTAATGTTATTCAGATGTTATCGGTTGATGCAGTATCTTAAAGATAAACACACAATAGAGTAAGCAGTCAACTCTCATTACCTCGTAATAATCGAAATAATTCTGAAACAAAATAAATTAAGTGGTGTACATAGTTATATGATAAACTGTGCATACATTATGTTCAGTTTTAACAATTTACTGATTAGATGGGCCCACCTATGCATCTGTCTTTTTTTGTGTCTTGTTGGTCACTGTTGGCTGTTTGGGTCGGAGGTCAGGAGTGAGTGGACGGGGGACCTGCGGCCATGTGACAGTAGCTGTTGGGTGCTAGTGTATCTCACTGCAGTCACTGGACTTGATGTAAAGGGGCCTAGAAGGGTCATAACATATGTAAGAGAATTACATTTATGAAAAATTAAATTTTCTTTGTAATTTCTCTCTTGTAAGGCCAAATTATTTTTTCTAGATTAAATACATTTTCTATAAATATCACAAATGAATATTTAAAAAATAAAATGCTGATCAAACTGTTCAATACAATCCAAATCTCGAATACAATTTATTCATGATGTAAAAAAACTGAGAATAGCAGGAACATTCCAGTAAAAACATATTTGGGTATATTTGTTAAAAAGGAAACTTTTTGTTGGATTCCTTGAACACGACAAAACATTTCTGAAAACTCACCCTGTCTGAAGGATATGTTGTTGATTATGTTGCCGTTTGTCAGCTCAGCTGTCTTCAGGGAATGTGGCTCACTATATACATTGTGTGCACAAACAGACAGCCATTAAATCACATTCCATAGCCTGCAGCACTTTGTAGCGCCTCACATGTTGCATGAGGGGTCAAAAGGTCACGTGGGTCGATGGTGTGACAATCTCACAGCCTCAAGGCAAGTCACACTCAAAGCAGTCAACAAGCAATATACAACCCAACAAAAAATTGGGTTGTACATAGTTTTCGGCGCGCTCCCTACCTGCCGCAGGTTTTTCTTCTCAATCTGGAGCCAGCTTTTACTTCTTTGGCGTGGTCAGTACTGCTGTAGGTGACAGTGAAGTATTTGAAAATACAATGAGACAACATATAACATCCCATGAGTCCAGAACAGAACATAACAGAACTTATGAAACTAGGGAGTTTTTCACCTATACAAGATCAACAGCTTGTCTGATCCTTCTATGGTATATACACTCACCGGCCACTTTATTAGGTACAGCGGTACATTTTCTTGTTAACACATATAACTTAACCAGCCAATCACATGTCAGCAACTCAATGCATTTAGGCATGTAGATTTTCACTCTAAACCATCTCTAGGGTTTACACTGAATGGTCCGAAAAAGAAAAAATATACAGTGAGCGGAATTTGTGTGGACATAATATTCCTTGTTGAAGTCAGAGGTCTGTGGAGGATGAGCATACTGGTTTGAGATGATAGAAAGGCATCAGTAACTCAAATAACCACTCGTTACAACCAGGGTATGCAGAATACCATCTCTGAACGCAAAACACGAACAACCTTGAAGCAGATGGACTACAGCAACAGAAGACCCCACCGGGTGCCACTCCTGTCAACTAAAAACAGGAAAATGAGGCTACAATTTTCACAGGATCACCAATATTTGACAATAGAAGATTGAATAATCATGCCTGGTCTGATGAGTCTCGATATCAGTTGTGACATTCAGATGGCAGGTTCAGAATTTCGCATAAACAACATGAAAGTGTGGATCCATCCTGCTGTGTACCATCAACCATGCCATGTTCAAAGTCACATAAACCCCCTTTATTCCCCATTCTGATGCTTGGTTTGACTTCAGTACATTATCTTGACCACGTCTAAATGCCTAAATGCATTAAATTGCTGCCATGTGATTGGCTGATTAGCTTTTTGTTTTTATAAGCCATTGAACAGGTGTACCTAATAAAGTGGCCCGTGAGTGTATATTACAGTGCAAGTAGTGAAACACAGTGTGGTCCAAACCACTCATGTATGGATCCTTGACTCCACTGACTTTCTGCTCACTTTGTAGCATCACATGCTTTTCAGATGGGACAGGACGTAAGCTAGCCTAAGAACAGCTAATCCTTGCAGTGTGTGGGAATGGAGCCAGACGTACAATGTGATTCTATGTGCTCTCTCCGGTGCCGACCTCCTCCTGTGGAAGCCGCTGCCAGCAGCTCCGTTATCCGTGTGTGGTCTTGGGATCTCAGAGACCACTCCTCGCAGTTCTTTGACCAGAGACCTGAGTTCACAGGCGGGGCTCTCTTGCTGAGGAGAGAGGGGAGAAAGATAATGTCAGTGCACTGCTGTGGTGATATGATGTTCCCTTGAGGAGAGAAGAATAATACAGGACAATCTCACAAAATCTATACCTGTGACAATTAGCAATTTCTCATCACTAAAACACATAAAAATGTATTAGCATTACAACAATACAAGACAAACCAAATTGCATTACTTAAAGACAGGTTTCTCTCCTTGCCAAAGGAATGAAATTCCGTTCATGTTTTTGATTTAAAGGCCTAGCAGATGTGCAGTCAAATAAACAATTATTCACACATGCATTTGATAAGACGAGATACAGGGAGTTCCTGACTGTACCGTGATCTGAGTGTTGGAGGCATGCTGAGGGGGAGCAGTGGGTGCAGATGGGGATGGTGAGTCCAGTTCAGGTGGAGATGCATTCAGAGCTATACGGACATGTTGACCTTTAAGTTCCTTCAAAGAAAAGAAAATTGATTATAAGTCAAGCTTTGTGCTCGGTTCCCTAAACATGAAAGTTATATAATAAGTCAAACATGTACGATGCAGAGAAAAAAACCTAGCATAAAGCATTTTTTACAAACATAGACATACTGTGTTTGTATAGGACGGGTAAGTTATATTCCCTCTTGCAAAAAGACACTCTGTTTATAATCAGCTCTACCTTAAAGACCAGGGCATGTTTGAGTTTAAGACGGAAAAACTCCTGCTCCTTCAGCTGGATGAAGTCTTGACAGTCTGCAAAGCTCTCTGACATCTTTGGGAAGATAAGGAGCAAATTAAACATTAAAACCGTGACAAACAAAAGCAGCGACAGAGCAGGACTTATAACTTAGGTCAATTTAAAGAAAAAAAAAATTAAGTGTAAATGAGTGCCACCTTGTGAAGGATTGCCTCCAGCTGGCTTATCCGCTCTCTTGACTGTTTATCTTTGGAGTGAAGGGCCTCTAGTTCATTGCCAAGATGTTTCTTCTCCTCCCTGAAGAAGTCAAGCTCCTTCAGCTGCCGCTGGTGCTCCAGGCTCTGGTAATGCTTCTCCTGGATAGTGTGGAAAGAGTCGACAAAAATATGGAACATGTGCTGTGTTTTAATCTATTATTTTGTTGGACTGGACAAAGTTTTAGACCTGACGAGTAGACAGGAAACTAGACATCTTAAACAACTAACAGAACTAATCAAGTTCCGATTTGAGTTTTTTACCTGGTGCAGCTTCTCCACAGTCTCCTCTAAATGATGGATTTTGCCCTGCAGGGTGTCGATCTGCTCTCTCCTGGCTGTGATCTTCCCCTGCATGTCCATAGCTACTTTGAGACCTGAGGGGGAGACAAAAACCAAGTGTCACACACCTGCATTCCAATTCCCATACTTCCCATCTATTTAGTATGGTAAAAGAATTAGGATGTCCCAAATCATGTATTCAAATACAGAATGCTGGAAAAAACCTGATGCCAAAATACATTTTTTATGCGGATATCCGCCACAATCCACTGAACAGCAAAGTTATGTCACATCGACAGAGTGAAAATAAGCAGCGATGTGACAGAAATGTAAGCAAGTAAAGGCAAGTTGAAGGTGCGATTTTATGACAAAATCAATAAGTTAAAGTATGTCCCAGTCATAATGCATGCTAAATACATACTTTGTATTGTCAGCTGTAGTATGTAGAATAGTAAAACTAAAGAGGAAGCCATTTAGAACGCAGTTACCCGGATTATATCTGTTAGACTGGAATGAAGCAGACAAGGAATATTTCATGTACATGCGTTGTTGGCAGTCCTAGATTCCAAAGTAAATCATTGCTATCGTTTCACTTCTGTATCGTTATCTTTTAATTAAGTCCTAGTTTAAATAATGCTATGTAGCTTACCGTGTCCTTCGGCTCCCTCCAGGGTCCTCAGGTTGCTCCTGACCTTGTCCAGCTCATCACAGGCGTTCCTCAGCTGACTCTGAAGCCTCAGCACCACACCCTTGTGCTCCTCACTCTTACAGCTGTGGTGCTGTTGCAGCTGCTTGTGCTCCTCTGAAAGCGTGCCCGCACAAACACATGTATTACATTCACAGAGAGAAAAGGCCCTCTTAACACAAAAGCAAACACACACACAACAATAGAAGGGCTTGGTTGACAGTGAAAACATACCAAACACGGTTCTTTGTTTCTTTAGCGCAGCAGGACAAGAAGATCATTTGATTTGGCAAAACGAAGAGAGAACTGCTGAACTCTTTCTAGAATACAGTCCCGTGTAGTTCCTGGCGAATGAAGGCGTCTGTTTACACTAGTTTGCTGAAAGTCCAAAAGGTCATGGTGGATGCTTGACTTAAACAATATGATAAAAGTCCACATGGAATATTATACTATACGACGTGATAATATCAAATAATAATAAACACAATTATTATCACAATTCCATAGAAAATTGTGATTTTACACTAAGTGCAAAACTAATTTATTTCATTTTCTACCATCCTTTATATCATGGCTTGAAACAATCTAAGCCTTAAGAAATTCCATATTTTGATTTAGGGTGTATACATACAGGGAAAGTCCGCTAGTTCACTTGCTTTGGTCCAGACCAAATAGAGTTTAGATTTTTTTTGTTTGGTGCGGTCCACTTTCATATTGCCCCTTTTGTAAGTGAACCAGCATTACGAAGCAAAACCACACGTGATCTGAGGTCATTCATTCATTGGACAGACATTCTAAGGTGGAGAGAAGCAGGCTGAACGAAGTAAAAACTGCGAAATATATCATTGATATAATATGGGGTTAAAAATAATAAAAAGGCCTACATCTAGCTTATAAATAAAGAAGAAAAAATTAAATTATTGTTGTTTCATATGGTTATAATATGAAGCCCTATGTCAATGCCACGTTATGTGGCTTGTAGTCTACGATGTGAAACATAATTTTCACTGTATTTTTGCTGCTGGACGTGCGGCTCGCGAGAAGAATAGGCTCAAGCTGAAACACAGCTGATTTAGCTCTGTATCAGCTGGGTGTCAGTTTGGCGCAGTTCAGCTCCAAACTGACACGGGGACAGTATTGACGGCCCCGTACATGGGAAGCAAAATAAAAACACACACAACCTGTTGGCACTGTGCGGGAGATGCTCCCCTCTCCTTCATCCGATCGCTGAACACATTCAGCATTTTTATGCGTCCTCTCGATCAAGTAATAGGCCTATATTGTTCTGGGCTCCCGGTCAAACCACAACTTATCATCCTAACAATGGCGACAACAACACTTTCCCATAATGTGAAGCTGACGGCAATTTATTAAAAAAGAAAAGGCACAGTGCTTCCTGCATTTGGGTCGGATCGAGTCCGGACAAATTCACACCACAAACAAACTGCAGCAGAGTGCGTTTGGAAACGCACCAAGACCACCTCTTCAGCTGGGTGTCGGAGCGCTTGTTTGGTCCGCCCCCGAGTGCGATTGCTGTATTCACACCTGTCTGAAAGATGCGCACCAAAGGCGGAAGTGCACCTGAATTCGTTTCAACCGAACTAAACACGGCATGTGTGAATACACCCTTAGATTTTTTCTTCTTCTGACAATATCTTGTGTTAACAAGTGGAATAAAACTAAGACAGGCAAAATCTTAATGTGAATAAAGAATATTTATCATTTATTCATGAACTGAATCCGATATAAAGTAAATAAATATATAAATTTTTCAATCATTTTTTAAAAATTAAGATTTTGTTGTACTTTGAGTATATGATGTTTAAACTGTATATGTATTGATGTGAGGCTATTCAGGCTACATGTATTTAATTGTTAAGACACCTCCTGTGATGCTAAATGTACAGTAAGTTGTTGCAATGCCAGGTTTGTTGGTGTTTAATTTGTCTAAATAATTGCATGGGTCATATAAACAACCAGACACTGAAATTAAAGTATTTATTTATTATTTATTTAATCATTATTATAGAGAGAAGAATTTACTAGAGTTTTATTTTGTAACGGGGGTTTGAATGCTGGTCTTGTGTGTTGGGAGTCAATCCTCACTCACTAGTGATGGTGCGTAAACGGATGCGCCCGTGCTCCAGCTGGGTGCGGAACTGCTTCTCCCTCTCCAGAGTTTCCTCATGGACATGCTGCTGTTGTTCAGTCATAGAGGCCTGTAGCTTCTGCCTCTCCAGCTCTGCAGCAGCCAGCTCTGACTTCTGCTGCTCTGACTGAGTCTAATCAGCATAAGGCAAAGGGAAAGAAAGAGAGACAGATAGCGATAAGGTTAGTGGTGATGTAGGTTGGATATGAAAGTTCAAAGCAGTGATCTAATCATTTGACAGTAAAGTGTTGTGCCTTGCTCCTGACCCTGAGCTGCTGAATCTCCAGCTTGTGCTGGTTGAGCTGGTTGCAGAGGAGGCTGTTCTCCTGGTGAAAGGTGTCGATGGTGCGGCTGTGTTGTAACGTGGTCTGGATGCTGCTCTCCATCTGTGACCTCAGAATAGCGATCATCTTATCTCTGTCATCCAGCTGCAGCCTCAGTGTCTGTCCTTCTGCGAGCAGCGTCTGGCACTGGCTCTGAGCCTCTTCCAACCTGGAAAAAAGCTGAAAAAATAAAATACATAATTAATTAAAAAACCTGTTCAAGTTCAACTATGTAAACTTTACGAAACAATTTACGTAATGCCCCTTTAAGATTGAATAGTCACTGATTTATGTATATTGGATAATCGGAATAGTGTTTAACGAACGGTTTATTACCTGCTGGGATTCTTGCTGCCTGAGCTGGAGTTCCTTGTTCTTCTCCTCCAGGAGTTCTAGGGATTTCCTCCCTTCCTGGGTGCTCTGCTCCAGAAGGGCCTTTAGGCCGGTTCTCTCCTCCCCACCTATACGAAGCTGTTCCCTGGCTGCCTCCAACCGTCCACTCAGGGCCTGTACCTCCTCCTGGACCTCACACTGCTGCTGCTGCTTACCACATCCCTAGAAGATGAAGCAGGTTTACCAGTTCACCACAGTATTATATTGTATTTTTTAGGTCTTGGGTCTTAGATTCTCCTTTTAACTTTGACTTTTTTTTAAATGCATATAGTATGAGCATTGTTGGAGGGAGCCTGAATAATTAACTTTAATTGTTTTTCATTTGACAAATTAAGATTAGGTTTGACATTGATGGTTGGCTGAAGTACCTGAAGTTGGCCAAGCTGGGACTGAAGCTCCTCTGCCCATTGCACAGATCGCTCTCTCTCTCTCTGGGCGTCTAACAGTTGGGATCGAGTATGAAAGAGCTGCTGCTCCAGACAACTAACCTGCAAGGTCACAAATCACATTCATTCATTCTGGCAAAGGAAGTTTCAAGACAGGACTTCCATCGGTCACTATGTTCATAATCATGTTTGGAATTTAAGACCAACACAATCCTGGTAAGCTCACGTGGTGGCTGTTGTGTTTCTCTAATCTTCAAGCCACTTTGGTCTTACTGGAGATAAAGTGGATACATATTTACTTTCAAAAGCCTCAGACTCTCCTTTCTCACATTATTGCCTATAATATGCCTCAAGTTTACTGACCTGACACTGGTGCATTGATGTCTGTTTCGCTGCAAGTTGCCTGGGAGTAGAGATTATACATATTTTTTTGTGACACATTCATTAATTCACAAAATCAACATTGTCTCATAATGTAAATAAAGGCCATAGACAGCTGACATTATTGTATAAACTAGCCAGGAAATTATCAATGATTTGGGAAAGATACTTACTTTAAGAGCTCCAACTTGACACTTAAGCTGTCACTGTTGTTTTTTGAGGAGCTCAGTTTGTCAGTCAACAGTGCCATCTCCTGGCCCAGACTTGCAATCAGATCTTCCATTCTAGGACAGAGCAATGTCAAAATTTGCTGCTTTTAGACTAGAGTAGATAGCCTAGTTACACCTTCACATCGTTTTCTAAAAGCAATGCACTACAAGAGATCACACATAAAACAGAATGATGAAAATGTTTTAATTGTCAATAGCAACACCTTCCAAGATTTGAATACACAGACAATAAAATGAGTCTGCGTCTTCAATTTTCTTGTTTTATAAAACTGACAGTTCAATCCCCAAATTGGTTTGTTCAGCAAAACCTCACATTTAAGACACAGATAACTGAAAAAGTTTTGCTTTTTTATTTCCTTTTTGAAAAGTGATTTAAACATTTAATCTTACATCAAAATAGTTGGCAATGGATTTTCTGGCAGCTGAAACAATTAAACAATTTATTGACTAATTGTTGAAGCTCGACATTAAATTACCTTTCTTTTTGCGTATTTACTCCATTGCATTCTTCACTCCCCGAATGTTCTATTGTCTGCCACAAAACATTAAAAAAAAAGAAAAGATGAAATAATGAGGGGGAAAGCGTGACCCTAAGTCTGCCCTAAACATGATCTGTAACGGACTTGTTGTACTCACCAAAATAATTCTCTCCTGTAGTTTTTCTGTCTCATTGTTAAAATCTTCAGTTAATTTTGCAGCCTGCGATGGCTGTCTTGAATTAGTGGCCACGTTAGGCCTCTGCATGTTGTTGTGTCCACATTTTTTCTCTTGAGATAACAGTGAAGTGTACATCTCCTTTACGTTTTGTTCCAAAGAATCTACTTTCCTGTTAAGCGCAAACACCTCTTCCTCCGTCTCCTGGACCTTCTCGTCCGTGGCCTTCTTGATGTTTTGCAGCTCTTCCAACATGCACAGCATCTTTTCCATTTGACCAACGTGTATCCTCGAATCCTTAAGTCTACAAATAAAAAACATCTGTGGGTCACAGTGATTTTAAACACTTAATTACAGAAGTCAGACTTTTATCAGTGTGTTCACCTCAGGTCGGAGAGGACGTCCTTCTCCATCTGGACTTCATGCAACTGTGTCTGCAGGTTCACGATGGCTTTGTCAACACTGAATGTCTCTTGTTGGGGTCGATCATCATGTGCCTGCGTTTCAGAGGTTAAAATAATAAATTACATAGAGAAAGCTTTACCAATACAGACATTATACAGCATTAAACTAATAATATTAGATTAGAAACTAATAACCTTGTTAAGCTTCAAGTCAGACAGTTGACGAAGACAGTCATCTATTAAATTTTCCAACACCTCCTTCCCAGTAGAGCTAATATTCCTTTGGTCTCCCCCTTGGTTTAAATGATCCAGATCACTGATCAGAGGCTGAGTCGCTGTCTGTGGTTGGGTTGAGAGAACCAAGTTCTCAGGTGAGTCATCTGTCAACAGAGCAAAGGAAGGTTAAAGTACACAATAAAACGTGTCTGTTGTCAAAGCCAAGGGATCTTGGTTAATGCATTTCGCTAATCAAATCTCTTTGATAATTTAGATGAAGTGCTATAATAAGCATTTGGGCAAATTTTACATATCATAAGGTTGGTGTTGTGAAAAGTGAAAATAATAAGCGACAACTTACTGCTGCTATAAACACCAAATTAGAGCTGCAACGATTAATCGACAAATCGATTATTTAAATAATCGCCAACTATTTTGATAATTGATTAATCGTTTCGAGTATTTTTTTAATAAAAAATGTCCAAATTCTCTGATTTCAGCTTCTCAAATGTGAATATTTTCTGGTTTCTTTAATCCTATTATGACAGTAAACTGAAATATCTGTGTGTTTTGGACATAACAATACATTTGAGGACGTCAACATGGGCTTTGGAAAATTGATCAACATTTTTCACCATTTTCTGTCATTTTACGGACCAAAACACTATCGATTAATAATCGATTAATCGAGAAAACAATCAAAAGATTAATCGATTATCAAAATAATCGTTAGTTGCAGCCCTACACCAAATATTGGGTGATGCTGCTTGTACTCACAGACATTAAACCTGCAGCTTTGTCCAGGCGAGCTGTGGACTCCATATGTGCAGCCAAATCTCTCCAAGGTTAGTTTGGTTGCGTCTTCCACCTCTTCCTGAAGCCTCTGGGTTTCCTTGGTGCGCCTGTCAAGCTCCTCGCTGTCAAAGGGTTATTAAATCATTAATGACTAGTACCAACTATATCTATTGAAGAGCTGGAAACACAAAAATTTCTGTGGAAACTGTCAAGCCATGTGGATACAGATTACACCATAACATTTGTTGTAGACAGAGTTGACTTTCTTAAAAAAAAAAAATGTGATGTGTTTTTGTGTTTAGTTTTTGAGGATTCTATTTATCAATATCATTCCAAATGTTGTGTGGGGTATTGTTGTTATTGAATGAAGCTCTTTGTATTTCATTTAGTTGTTTGAAAGCATATTTATGAAGCCTTACCTCAACTCATCCAGTGTTAGACTGTTAAATCTCAGTCGAGGGGAGGTGTCATCAGTCTCTGTAAAGTAAGTTAAACACTGTATGTACACTACAATGACTTGTAGAAAAAAACAACACTTCCAAACAGTTATGTTCATTAAACAAACAAGCTGACGAGAAACAGAGGAAACCTGTGTTTATCTTACCTGCTGCCGCTTGTGTTACTTTGGTTCGGTATGTTGGAGATTCAAAATGCGCCATTTTAGCTGGAAAGCCCAAAAAACTGGGTGTAAGAGGGCTGAAACTGCGATGACATCTGTCTTCACTTTAGTAGTCAATTTATAAGTATTAAAAAAGCTATCTTGCAGCAAAACAGCGCAACACTTCGTAACATATGCATCACCATGGAAACAGCATCCGGTTGCTAATTCATAGCAAGCATCAAAAACTCGACGAGGCTTTGCGGTAATAGTTTCTACAGACTTGGTCGCTTTGATAAGGAAAAGTTTCTCGGTTAAATTACTTTAAATAGCAATTCAAAAGTAACGTTAGCTCCCACACTTTTAAACAAACCGTCAACGTCCGCCCTTTCTGTTACTGGTTTGTTCTGACGTCAAGATGAAGTGATGCATGATGGTCATTGTGGTTCACAATCAACTCAACGGTTGTTTATTCAGGGCGGACCCTCTCTTTACGGCAGGGATCAAGGATTTTGTTTTTAACATGTTTCGCCCAACAGCTACAATAGATATGGAAACATGAAGAATTGAGACGTGTATTTAAGTTGCAGCGCTCTTATTATCCTGCACGTCGGCCGCGTTTGGGGGCAAGGTAAAGACGACGTTCTTTTTTTATTGTCGTTAGCCAGCTAGCTAAGTTGGCGAACACTAACCTTTTATGTTTTTGATACGGTTTCAGCTTTTTTTTACATTGATGGTTGCTTTTTTTTAACCCAATCCTCACATTTTAAAATCTGAATAAGGTGAACAGTCCAAGGCTATTATTTTTAACCTCCTTTGAAATGCACAACAGTGTCTGTTTTGTGATTGATTATTTGACCTAGTTTCAGTTTTTAAATTCACGTCCAAACTAATGTCAATATTGATCTTGTTTTCATTTGATGAATGTTACATTATTCAGCAGTGAACACACTATTCCTATTAATCAGTGTATTCAGTTAATTATATTGTAACAGTAGTGTTATTATGAAATTAGGTTAGGAATGTGTAGTTTTCTGGTTAGTAGGGCGTGGGGTTCTTCCAGGGAGGGATACCTGACACCCAGTAGGTGTGGTCTAGCTCACACCATTTATATGCTGTCTTGTCTCACTCGGTAAATGTAGGGAAACAATTCCCCTTGTCTCCCCGCTTTTTACATGTATTTGTCTCTTTGATGGCACTGCAGCACCTCTGAAATATGTTGTTTTATAGGATGAGGGATCTGCAAGCCATTGACAGCTTGCTCTTGAAAGAGTTGAAGTCATGTTGTGCGAAGGAGTACAACTTTCTTCCCAGAGAGACTGGCCTGAGGGTGATAGAGTCGGCTGCCACAGAGGTAACCCACTGAACTACTTCTGCATTGTCTGGCTGTCTGCAAGGACATATGGGTTTGCTTAAAGTAAACAGTGTTTCCAGTGATCTCTATTAAATATGTAATGTCATTTTCAGAAACACAGCGGAGTGTCTGCGAAATGCAGGGACACCAAAGTGTTAGAACTGTGGGGCCTGACCAGTTTCTTTGGATACAGCACCCAAACGTTTGTTCAAGCTGTCAATTTGCTGGACAGATTCCTCGCCCTTATGAAGGTAGGAATATAACAAAACATTCAAATTACAGCATGAATCTGTATATTGTTTTGTACTTTAAAGGTGAAGTAAGCAGTTTATTCAAAATTGGGAATTATAGGAATTAACTAAATGGCGGTAATTGAAATGATCTGTTTCATATATTTTAGAGCCATCCTTACACTTAGTAAATTCCTGTTTATTCCCAAAATCCTGTTAATTCCCATGGAAAGTTTCCAGCTTTGAAAATTCCCAGAATTTTGCAACCCTAGTCACGTTCCTATCACCAGTCAAGTAAGCAGAATGATCACAAGGACCATCATGGTATGTTTACTCAACATTCCCACTGCTGTTCTACTGTCAAAGGTGCTGCCCAAACACTTGCCCTGCATTGGAGTCTGTTGTTTTCACATTGCCGCCAAAATGGTTGAGGAAGAGGGAAATGTTTCACCCACCCATGAACTCATTCGCATCAGCCAAAGCAAATTCACCGTGGCTGACCTCTGTCGCATGGAGAAGATCATCTCAGAGAAACTCACCGTGGAGCCCCAAGCAGTGACCGCCTTAACCTTTCTACACCTATACTATTCCGCCTTCACATCCCTGTTCGCTGGAAGGTAAACATTCCTTTTGCTTCCTTTAGTTTTTATTGCTTATGCATTGTCCCTGTGTGCATGGAGTTGGTCAAATAGATTCTGCTTTATGAGGTTTGTGCTGGCAGATCATAGTAGCATTCCCTCTATATTTCAAGGGAGGAGATCCCAAGCATTGGGAGACTGGAAGCCCAGCTCAAAGCCTGCTTATGCCGGCTTGTTTTCTCTAAAGCAAAAGTAAGGATTGTTCCTGGGAGATCATTTCACAGCATTGCAGCTTTCGCTTTGAGCCTCGGGACTAATTCTTGTTACTGTTTTTCTCCCTTACAGCCGTCAGTGCTGGCGCTGTCCCTCATTGCTCAGGAGTTTGAGGCCCTCCAGTCCATCCCCTTGTTGAAGATTGTCCAGCAATTCAAAAGATATTTAAAGGTATAAAAAGAGTAGAGTTCTGCAACAACTTTCTGAATAAATCAAAATGTCTGCTTGTAGGGTAAAATGATCATTACAAGTGGTGAGACAGTGATTTGGACTCCAAATGTCTTGTTTTCTACAGCCAGTAGTACAACACCGAAAGATATACATTTCACTGTGACAGAGGATTTAGCAAAGTTTTTTTTTTTTACAATTATTACATTTGAAATAATTTTGTTATTGTATCGATTAAAGCTGCAGTTGAGAGTTTTTTTACTGTATTATTTGGCAAAACTGTCATAATAGCCATTCAGCTATATGTAGATGAAGTGGTCTGAAAATATTTTTTTATCACTTTGCTCCCCCCTGCCTCTGTGTGCTGCCCCCCAAAATTGCCACCGCTTATGTTAATTTTGACCAATCAGAGCGAGGTCAGATTCTCCGTTCTTATTGGCTGTGGGACCTTGGCAACGACGTTGATGCGTCAGTTGCGTGAGCGTTCACGAGCCTAGCAGTCTGACACTAGCCAACTGTTTGGTACAAGGCCACTACGGCGGACAGCGAGTGGCAATGTCTTCACAAACGAACCCTCAATTTACCATTCCCAGGATACTAACAACTAACACCGCTAAGACAGCAAAAAAACGAGGAAAGACGAATATTGAAAAGTGAACTGCTGAAAGGGAGACGGAGAGAGCTTGAAAAAAAGTATACTGGCTATGTCTTCTTGCCCTATCACATCAAGACCTCTCCGACCGCGACCTCGCGACTTTTTTTTTCAAAACAGCGACAAGCGACAAATCTAGCTTTTTTTCTGGTGTTATTGGTGACTTTTTTCGCCAAAGCAAGTATCATCTCTTCTCAACGAGCAGCGGGAGCACTGACACGCAGCCCGCTCCTCGCGCAGCAGCCCCGAGCTGAGAGGTGTATCTCCTGCTCTGACCGCAGCTGGGAGGGGCTGCTGCGCGAGGACCGGGCCGTCTGTCAGTGCTCTGTGACGGGGGATGGGCCAGGAGGCTCCCGCTGCTCGTTGAGAAGCGTTAAAAGTGATATTTGCTTCGGCGAAAAAGTCACCAATTACACCGGAAAAAAAGCTAGATTTGTCGCTTGTCGCTGTTTTGAAAAAAAAGTCGCCAGGGGGGCTGAAAAGTAGCTAAATATAGCGACAAAATCGCTAAGTTGGCAACACTGCCCGAGCAGCCCCTCCCAGCTGCGGTCAGAGCAGGAGCATAGATAGTAGGAGATAAACACACACCTCTCCGCTCTGTTACAATTAGTTTGCTATCTTGCCTGGCTGTTACAGCTACTTTTGTTAGGCCTACCAGCACACTTACAATGATTTTAAGCTAACATACATGGTATGTCTGTGATTAAAATGTATGCTCAATATGTACGTATGTAGTTATCATTACTAATGTTTAATCACCTCGGAATCGGACATGGTGTTTGTCTCCTGTCAATGTAACTGAATTCACATGAACGCGCGTAGCTGTCGTTCAGAGGGAGGAGCTACAGCAGGTAGAGCGTTGGGAAAACAGCCGTTGGGATCCCAACGGCTGAAATTATCAACTGCAGCTTTAATCTACTAATAATTGCAGCTTGAATACTTCCATTAGGTCCCTTATAATGTCTGATGTCCATTTTATATCCTTGATATTTAAGACTTGGATTATAAATCATTTTATTTCTATGTTTTTCCGGACTTTATCGTCCACTCCTGTCAGACACTGAGAAAAGCCATGATTTACCTTTTTGTCATGTTAAGTCTCTTCTTTGGCTGAAATTGTTTTAGCTCTCTAGTTCCAGCATTTCTTACATTCATTGCTGTGTGTCATGCTTCCTCTTGTTGAAACATGTAGCAATGTAACATTATGCTGTCACTGGATATTTGTCGACTATTTCTGTCTGCAGCCTCTCAGATGTTTCCTGTTTGCCTCCCTTCACAGATCAGCGACAGCGAGCTGCTCCACTGGAAGGAACTGGTGGCCAAGTGCATGACTGAATACTGCTCCAGCCAATGCAACAAACCAGACAACAAAAAGCTGGTTTGGATCGTGTCCCGGAGAACCGCACAGAACCTACAGGCCAATCACTTCAGCGTACCCGGCCTGCCGACTATCCCTGAGGGGAGCTGGGACGAGAGTGAGAGGTTAGTAGTTCAGTTTTTTTCTCCGTCTCCCTCATGCTGTATTTCATCTGAGTGATGTGTCTGAGTATTAATGGCCTCCTCTTCTTTGGCAGCGAGGACTCTTGTGAGGACATGAGCTGTGGAGAAGACAGTCCATGGGATTCGCCTGGAAGTGACGGCGAAGGAGCCTTCTTCCCCTCCGCCTTCCTCAAATGCAGAAAGTGATGCTTCCTCGTTGTGCAGTAGTATTTTGTCATCTGATCTGTTACTGAGTGAAGGTGGTCACCGTGTTTCAGAGCAAACATGTGTGTTTCACTTGTCATAGTGTGTGCACCGTAGGACAGGTTTTTTGATCATTAAGTGCCTGTGTTGATTCAGTTTACTGTGTTTCTTTTAATGTACAAAGCAAAAAAATTTATCGTAATAATGCAAAATGGAAAATTGCAACATCATGGCAGCTTGAAGGCAATACATCTGAATGTCTTTTTTCCAAGAATTTCTCTCTGTGTCTGAGCTTGACACATTCCAGGAAAAACAGTGGAGCACAAATGACGTTCACTCACTGTTGAATACCAGCTAACATACTAATACATTCTCAAACTTATTTTTTTTTACCAGTTTTTATAATCAATACCATACATATTACCAGTATTTTGCAAATGTATGTTATACACCATTCTAATGTGACGTAGTTTCTGACAATGCCAGACTGTATATGCATGGGTACATTGAAACATGTGATCATGAATGGATGTTGTTCATGTTTACCAAAATAAGCTTACTGTAAAAAGAAAAATCTTTAAAAAAAATGTAAATAACCTGTAAAAAGGAAGAAAAAATACTATGTTCTGTGAATGCTACATAATGTGTATCGTCTTTAGATATAACGTGGACTATGTTGGAAGGGTCAGAAATAATCCCTCCAAATAAAAAAAGAAGTTACTTTTTTCTAACACTTGTTTCTTTCTTTGTCCACTAGGGGTGCACTGAGACATATTAAGAAACCTGTGTTCACACTCCTATTTAGATACATCCATACATAGCCTACATACTTTATTCATCCTGAAGGGACATTTTATTGTTGCTGCAGAAAAATAATAGCAGAATCAAAAATCAAGTGCAAATGTGTTATATGAGCTCAAACAAATGAATTATATTAATTATTAGTACAATTAAACTGAATTATTTCAGATGAGCTATAAAACTAGGTCAGGAATAGTTTAATGGATGATACACATTAGCGTCAGTGGACTCATTCCACACCCACACATAAAACAATCTATGTGTCTTGAAGTGAAGACCAAACTGCTTTTAAGAATTAGAGAAAAACACTGTCAGGGAACATGATACGTGCAATATATGAATACTTTGTGTTCCTATAGCCTAAATATTGCTGATCAGACATATACTTTTAAGGAAGGTTTTAATACAGGTGTTCTACTTGTAGGAGAGTGTTTACAGTGTACTTCACTACACTAGTAACTAAAGCTGTCAAAAGTGCTTTTCTCAATCGAATATACCTGTAAAGCAGCAACAATAGAATTACTCAAGTACAGCGCCCACAATGTACTTTAGTCATGCTTAAAGGCCAGAGGGGATTTCACTGTCTAGAGGGGATTTCACTGTCTATTATTCTCATCTTTCAACCCCCATCTCTCTATTTCTATCCCATTCAATTTATTATTGGACAAGCTTTCCTTTTTGCTGAGAGCTGCAGAGAATAGAGTA
Organism: Hyperoplus immaculatus; assembly: GCA_949357725.1. Lineage (NCBI taxonomy): Eukaryota > Metazoa > Chordata > Actinopteri > Uranoscopiformes > Ammodytidae > Hyperoplus > Hyperoplus immaculatus. Next base: position 29,219,090 of record OX442351.1, read on the forward strand.
GAGTGATTCAGTGTGTGTTTGTGTGAAGAATGCAACGTGTACAGGGATCTTTGTGAGGACCAGTTTTGGCTTTTAACCATCGAAATGAGGGCATTTTTGGAAAGTGAGGACATTTGGCTTCTTCAAATGCCTGTTTGATGGTTAAGACCATGTTTAAAGGTTCAGGTTAGAATTAGGCTAAGAGGTTAGTTATTCATTTCTGATGGTTAAGGTTCGGGTAAGGGGCTAGTGAATGCATTATTTCAATACTAGTCCTCACCAAGACAGAAGTACAATAATATGTGTGTGTGTGTGTGTGTGTGTGTGTGTGTGTGTGTGTGTGTGTGTGTGTGTGTGTGTGTGTGTGTGTGTGTGCGTGCGTGTGTGTGTATGGTGATGCTGCTGCTGGATAGTGGTGGTAGACGGGGCTTGGTCTTTCACTTGGCTGGATGTTGTGTTGACACACAGATTTCTGCTCCATCTCCTTGATTAAACCGGCAGCCCGGAGGGTAGTCTCTCACCGGAGTGAGAGGCAGCAGCAGTATAGTGAGGGGAGCTGTGCAGGCAAGGCAAGAAGAGGAATGAGAGCGGACCGAGCCGACGCATCTCCACCATGCAACCCACCAGCACCACCAGCCGTCCATTTTATATGATTATATGAGCCGATGAAAGACAATCGATCCGAGTTCTACAGACGTGCAGCAGCAACTGTGTGCGTTGATAACAACAGAGGCCAACGCCTCGCTGCAGCTACATACAAGGAATGAAAACGCTTCCAAGATGGCCCGCATCGCCAAGGCCCTGGGTTTGGTTATTCTGTGCGTCGCCGTGCTCATCCTTTCGCTCATCAGCTATGTGTCCCTGCGCAAAGACAGCCTCTTCTCCTCCTCCAAATACTACATGGGAGGTCCGAGGATTATGTTTCATGCAGGATTTCGGTGAGTAGCCTACTAATTAATTTCTGCCGAGATTGGAGTTGCTATATGGTGGATGTGAGACCACGGTTTAGGGGGTTGTAAATATAAACAGAGGAGTAAGGCCTTGTGGGTACGATCCAACCTGGATGTGATGCACATCATGTTGAAGCCAAATGTATCCTGTTATTCAAACAGTGAGCTATCCGCGGTGCTGATCTTGTTGCAAGACTTGTAGGTGGTATCAACAAATCACGTCTGATTTCTGTGCCTCAAGATACACTGGCACATTTGGTTAAATTTTGAGGGTACACTTGCACTGAGTTTGAGCTGATTTCCATTCCCATTCTTTATATTACTACTCTGCTACGTTTAAGAGAAAGGGTTACTTCCACAACATTTATCTGACATGGTTTGGATACAAGTTCGTTTAAAGATCAAGATGTTAACAACACAAAACAAATACAGTACATGACAAGTAACAACATTTACTCAAGTATTGTAGATTACTGTGTAGATATAATATATGATGCATCAATGAAATCAACAGTTTTTAAACTAAATCAAGTTGGCTAATACATAAACAATTCCATCCGAAAAAACAATGTAGATAGAAAATGGGTAGCCTACCATTTCGTAATGGAATGGCTTATTTATTTATTTATTTTAACGAAAGGCTTTATTCATCTTTACGCGTGGGTAATCCATCTTCATCCATATGTCATTAAGAAGATGGGTTTTAATCCATCTAATCCACGGTTGCCAATGTCTGTAAATTGTCAGTAAATGGATTTTGGTGCAGATCCAATGCAGAAGGTCTTTCCAGAACGGTACAACAAGTGAAAGCAGTTTTCCACAGCCTGGAAACCCAAAGGTTGACGTTAGTAATGATATATACATACATCACTGGAAACAGATCAGATTCATGCAAATATTTCTAGGCTGTTGCATTCAATAGGTTGAAAACACTTGAATCTGATGCTGATGATTTCCTTCATTAATGCTCATCTTGGTGACTTGAAAAAGTCGTTGACTTCTCAGAATAACCAGAACGTTTGTAGAATGTATGGATTTTATGTTATACATCTTAAAACCTTCGATTACCTTACCTTTACATTAATAATCCACTAGAGAACAAAACAAACTAAAATAATTGAGAGTACACCTTCAGCTGGTCTACATGCAATACTGTCTCATAATTATAATTTTTTGACTGATTGTTGCTCACAGGTCTCAATTTGCCATGAATTTCCTGGACCCCTCGTTCATCCCCTTAACTAATGCCCTGAATGAGGAGCTCCAAGGAAAACCATCCAAATGGAAGTTCAACAAGACTGCTTTTTATCATCAGAAGTAAGATATTTTCAATTTTGTCAAGGTTTTCTATCTATCTATCTATCTATCTATCTATCTATCTATCTATCTATCTATCTATCTATCTATCTATCTATCTATCTATCTATCTATCTATCTATCTATCTATCTATCTGTCCATGGCATTTTTGGATGTTATTTAACATATGATATTATTAGATGGTCAGAAACCTAGAGAAATAGCGTACATAATATCAAAAATATAAAACAATCCCATAAATATCAAAGTAAATCTCAATTGGCTGTATATAACACATAGTTTTCTATTTTCAGGAAAGATATCTTCAACCACATCGACATTCCCACCAACTTCTCCCTCACAAAGAATAGTGTGCGTGTGGGCCAGCTGATGCACTTTGACTACTCCAGCCACAAGTATGTCTTCTCCATCAGCAACAACCTCAAATCCCTGCTCCCAGACATCTCTCCTATCCGCAACAAGCATTACAGCATCTGCTCTGTGGTGGGCAACAGCGGCATCCTGACAGGCAGCCACTGCGGCCCGGAAATCGACCAGGCCGATTTTGTCTTCCGTTGCAACTTCGCTCCCACAGAGTTTTACTCCAAGGACGTGGGAAAGAAGACCAACCTGACCACCTTCAACCCCAGCATCCTGGAGAGGTATTACAATAACCTGCTGACCATCCAAGACAGGAATAACTTTTTCCTCAACCTGAAGAAGCTGGAGGGGGCCATCTTGTGGATCCCTGCCTTCTTCCTCCACACCTCGGCCACAGTCACCCGGACTCTGGTCGACTTCTTTGTGGAGCACAGAGGCCAACTGAAGGTGGAACTGGCCTGGCCCGGAAACATCATGCACGATGTCAATAAGTAAGTCAAATGTTTAACTTATAGATATCATCGTGACCCTTTGCCAGTTGATTACGTACATTAAAACAGTCAGTTTTTAGGGCGGCGCTTGTGGTGTATTGGTTAGAGCATCCCCCCCTAGAGGCTAAGTCCTCATCGCAGCAGACCCGGTTCGAATTTGACCCATGGTCCGTTCTCTGCATGTCCTCCCCTCTTTGCCCCATTTCAACTTTCAAAATGCCTCAATTAAAGAAAGAAAAAAGAAAGAAAAAAATGCAAACATTTTTGATATGTTTGAATAAATATGCAAATTTGGCAATATCAAATTAATTATGCTAAAATTGTGAATACATCAAATATGAAATATTTAAGCAGGGGATGGGTTAATCATTCATTCAAATTCACTCTGAGTATAATATTGTTTAAATTTCTAAAAGCATAATTGTACACATTACCTAACAGGGGAGATTAAATAGACAGAGCATTTAAAATCATAAGGAAAGTGGGATTATGTTGGGCTCATGTGATGAAGGATTAATTACAGTGTCTGGATTTGAGTTCAGATGTTGTGATTGACAGACTTTTTCTTTTCCCCCTCACAGATACTGGAAGACTAAAAACCTTTCCCCCAAACGCCTCAGCACTGGAATCCTCATGTACACGCTGGCCTCGGCCATGTGCGACGAGATCCATCTCTATGGTTTCTGGCCCTTCGGCTGGGACCCCAACACGGGCAAGGATCTGCCTTATCACTACTACGACAAGAAAGGGACCAAATTCACCACCAAGTGGCAGGAGACCCACCAGCTGCCCACCGAGTTCAAACTGCTCTACAAGCTGCACAGGGAAGGCGTGATTAAACTCAGCCTGACACACTGCAATTAGACACACAATGAGGAAGTTGAGGATGGTTGACTATACGGCGGACGGGAACCAGCGGACGGGATACAGCTCAAACTTTAGTTGTGACTCACAATGCATGATAAGTGTTGAGGCAATTTATGACGCCCTCATTCTACAAAAACACGCTCACGTCAAACTGTAATGTCACATGAAGATGTCAGGATGTCAATCACAGACTTTTCACCACGTTGTTACTCATTAAGGTATATTGTTGTCTTCAGTACTTAGAACTTTTATGCTGCTCGGTTGCTTCCATTATCCTCCTTTGCATGGCTAGTGGCCGTGGTCAAACAGCTCGAACAGAAGATTTTTTATTTTTTTTTTAACTGGAGTTTTCGGCTATGGAAACACAAACTCTTAAATCTTCCAGTTCTGTTTGACACTATGTTGATCAATCACATTTCACAACAATATACTGATTCTATACACTGACATCACTGCCTAATCTCAGGGAAGGAGTTAGATCAGTGTTTTTTTGTAATCAGATTCAATGCCTAAACAGAGGCGCTGTTCCTGTTTTTAGGTCTTTTTCCCCCATAAGGTGTCAAACAATCTGCACTGCTCTGGAAGCTGGTATTGTTTACAAGACTGTACTTATATTGACTGTCCAATTAAAATTTTGATGAGATTCTTTTTTTGGAATAATAATTAACATTCCAACAGTAAGCCATACATTCATGGACAGACGATACTGTGTTGTTATTACAATATTGAATTTTCGAAAATGGTATCTGCCTACATTAGGTTTAGAGACTATGAGACTTTTGAAATATCTTCCAACAAGACTACAAGTCTGTAGCCATTCTAGCAGCTACATTTGAATCACAAAGCTTAGTTTAGTAAATAATCTGCGACCTAAATACTAAAGAAGGGAATGCACTCTTTATTACAGAGCTTTTGTTGACAGGGGGAAATGAATTATTTGTCGTGTGACCACATCAATTCCAATATTTGTAACATAAAATGAATGAATGTCATATATGACTTACTGCATCTTGTATAAAGAGCATGTTCCATTTAAATGGCATTGCATGTGAGACACTAACAAATGTTTTAGGCAAGTTTTATACAACCTTTTGTGAAGATTGTTTTTGAGGAGAAAATATTTGTTTTTTGCTATTGTTTATATTCCTGGTGGTGTATTCCTTAAGAGTATCACCAATGTCTTTATACGAGAGATGTTTGAAGGTTAAAAATAAAGTACAACCCTACTGCTATATTTCACATGGGACCAAACCTCTACAGATCAATTTAAAAATGAATACGCTTTATTTTTTGTAAATGTAGATAATCTGGGGTTTTTAAAAACAGCCCTCCGTGTCATCCCAGACTAAAGAAGACTGGTGGATATGGCGTTCAGGATGACGGGGCCCAAACAGTGAAAGCTGGCCACATGATCGTCTCATGACTCATGAGACATGTGTTCTTTGTTGCAAATTCTTTCTTAGGCCGTGGTTAACTGCAAAGACCAATGCAGTCATTCACACTTAGCGGATTCTAAGGGGTGCTTTTGTGCTCGTTTAGATAGTCTGGTTGGCATTACGTTGCCATCCTGTCCCACACAAAGCGCTTTTTTTTGTCCGTCTTGTTAGGATTGATGCACATTTTAGGTTTTTTTGCGTCTCGTGTCCGAATCACAGTGAGGTCACCACAGCAACCATGAGAACACATAATCTGATGAGAACGTTTGAATAGCTTAATTTGAGGCCATTGAATTGTTATAATAGATTGTGTACATTTAAGAATATTTTGTCCCTTCATTAGGAATGTTTTGTAATCACACCAAAGACCATGTGTTCAAAGAGATTGACTTGGGATTTTGGAAGCTGATTGTTAATCAAAAAACGTATTGCTGATGGAGAAGTGGAAGAATGTCCCTTTTTTGATGTTGAATTTGATGTTGAATATCACATTTTGTGCCACAAAATTATCTTAAGACTTATGTTTTTTTTGGGCTTCAGTAATGTAGTGAATTTATTTGTGACTCCATGAATGTCTTCCTATAAATCTATTTGTTTGAAAATGAATGCTGGACATTTCCCTTCTCCAAAAATGTTACAAAATCAATGTGTAATGTGTGTAAACGATAATGATGCTGACAAAGTCTGTGAGGATAGTAATTCCAGTCAGAATAACAGTATGGCTTTTTGTGCATAACATCTATATGACAAGACGGTGACATACATAACCTAAACATAAAACGTCTTTATTCCAAATGCAGCACCATACAGGATTCGTTCCAACACCCCTTTTAACATTCTCTTGTATTTGTGTTCAATTTGCATGGCAACTTTGTTCCATAATGCATAAAGAAGCTTGGCTGCTTATGTACATGTCGTATAAAAGTCATAAATCATGTAAGAGACTTTGCTATCTTGGTTCTTCTTACAGAAACGATCATCCATATGCAAAATGTAACCATGTCTTAAATGTTTTTTGATTACACTCCATGATAAATATACGTTATGTGCCTGCATATTCCTTCCATCAATGCCAAAATGTATCAAATAAAAACAGTATTTTTCTCTGATATGACCCATTTGAAGACGATAATGGACTCTTCTTTTGCTGAATCACAATCACTTGATTTCTTTAAAACCTATTCTTTTATTCTGTTGCTATTTACAATGTTTAAAGTCTTGTACCGCTTCTTCTCCCTGCTCTTTATCACGTAACAATGCACAGGCTGTGAATGAATAACATTACAGACTGCAGATACCGAGAGAGGAATTCACACTGAAGCTTTAAGTGTAATGGAGCCATATTTCCGATGTTCCTAATCAAGCACCAGAATAACAATGCATCGCGTATTTGGGGCAAATACTGAAAAGTGTGGCTGCTGCCGGTGGCTACATCAGCAGGCACACTTGCGCCTGACGGGGGCCTCCTCCACCTCATGGCTGGAGACATGGTTGCCATTGGGCTCGGCGCCGTGGCCCGTGTACGTGCTGCGCTCCATTCTCTTCATCACCAGGCCCAGCAGGGTGTTCACTGCCTCCGTCACGTTCGCACCCGTATCTGCACTCGTCTCAAAGTAGGGGATGCTAACGAGAAGGAAGAGAGGAGTGCTCTATGAAACAGTTAGGGAAAAGGGGCATGGATAAAAACACAAGACATTTAAGTGACCATATTTTTTATTAACACGTTTTTTTGACTCCTAAAAGAGTAAATTCTATATTTGTAACCCTTGTCATAGTTTGTAAAGGGATTTCCTTTTCCTAAATCATTTAATTCACCACAAGTTTACCCAGAGATTTGTCTGTTTATTAATGATGATCTTGTGACCCACAATATGTATCTATTTATAATAATCTGTGGAGCATCACACATCTCACTTGCACCATCTTGTGGTTCTTGTTCATGTTTACGAGTAGAAGACTCATGTTATACTGTATAACTTAAATTATATTATACCTAAAAATGTCTGAGCTAAATAATTCAACATGGCATAGGGAGTTTTTTTTCTTCTAAAAGTTAAAAAAATTCAGATTCAAGATAATACTAACCAAACCTGACATGCAGTTAAAGCTTTTGTAGGGGAGAATGGCCTAAGTTGTGCAACTTTTCACTCAAAGTGACTTTAAAGTAAGGCCTTGACAGTAAAGTCTCCAACTCAAATATATACATATATTTCAGGGTGTTGTGCATCCCTGGCAATAAAAACTTTGGATCTGGAATAAACTGTAGAAGAAATATAGCTTTCAGAAAAAAAAGTTGTCTTGTTGCACAACTTGCCCCCGGTGTGGTGTAAGTTGTGCGGTTGGAGAGAATACCATGGGGTGAATTGTGCCATTGATATATATCTCATAAACTGTAATGCAAGACAAATCCATTGGACAATCACTTATTTAAGGTGTATATAAAGTAAATAAAGTAAATAGTTGACAAAGATTGAAGGACAATTTTCTTAAACAAGGCCTAGCAGATCTAGGTGGTTTTGCCTGCAAAGCTCACAATGACAAAGTCACCATCATCATCTTTCTGGCCATCTGAACTCTCATCAGTGGTGTCGTTAAGTGGAATTGAGATGTCACTCTCTTCTGAGCTACTGTAGACAATCACTTTCTTTTGGTGACCAGCGTATACAGCCATGCCACTGGCACAACTCTCAGAAATGTACTTTGCACTAGTTGCTCCGTGCTTGTGGAACCAACTGCCACCTGACAAATGCGATTCCCCCTACATTTCTGCCTTTAAATCAAGGCTCAAAACCCATATGTACACCGTGGTGTTTCCTCCCCATTAACTATCTTACCTCTGCACTACTATCTGTGTTTATGTGGATGTATGGGCTTTACGTCTTTTATTTTGGTTATTGTTATTTTACCTTCATTGTTTATCTACTGAATGCACTATGTACAGCACTTTGCAAACTGTCATAAATGTGCTTTTATAAATACATTTTACTTACTTACTTATAACTCACCTAGGCCCTATGGCACAAATCACCCCATCCCCAGAATTTTGGATAATAGGCATGATGCAGCAATTTAGGGCTGACATTGTGCTAACTATATAGACTCAAAGTGTAGCATACCAAAGCACTAAAACATGTGTCAAATGTTTTCAAACTTGTCTATAATTGTTCAGACACAATAATCAAAAAACCTTGATCATGGGAATTTTACTTTGAAAGGCAAAACACAGTTTTTTGAGCTTAAATGTGCTTATATCTTATTCCTTGTGTCTCCCTTCTTTACAGGATGAGTCAAATGGATGGCTCTTCTTAAATATGTGGTCACATTTCCAATTTCTTCCATGGTTTTCTAGAAACAAGGGGTGGCACAACTTCCAAACTGCACAACTTAGGCCACTCTCCCCTATTCAGTTTATGAGTCAAAGGCACACAAAAGAAGAGCCCAATCACTAAAAGTCAAAGCACACAATTGGAAATAAAGTGCTGCAAGTGTTGATGCATTTCATGACAGACAATTTTCTTGTTAATAAATTGATAATATGGTTAATAAATGTATTTTACTTTTTATTTGAAGAGCTGTAAAAAGGGCATTTGAGGAAGTTGGAATAGTTCAACATTTAAAATTTTCAGCTTTTGACTCACTCGGCTCAAGAAAAGGTGACACGTTATGTTTTTTAAAAACAAAATACATACTGGAAGGAAACCAGGAAGTTCCCATGATGGTCACGTATGTATTTGATTCTAAAATAACATGATATGTATAAATACAGAGCGAAACATAACATGGTAAATAACCAAGTCCAAAAAAGCGAACAGGAGCTTTCAGTGATGTTGTAAACTGTCTATCTTTTGACCTGTGCCCCTTGACTACCAGTGTTTGAGCTAAGTTAACCTAGATGAGTGACCTTTGGCCATTCCTTTTTTGAAAATGCATGCACAGTGACAGGTCACCTTTTCTTGAGCTGGAGAGTGAGGCAAAAAGCTGAACATTTAAAATATTGAACTATTCCTTCAACATAAATCGCCATCAAACTTACACTTCACGTACGCTGTAATTAACAAGCAATAATACGTAGGCCTATGCAATGCCTCACCCGTATCTGTCTGCCAGATCGCTGGCCTGTCTGGCGTGAACATCCCTCAAATCTCGGAGGTCCGCCTTGGTGCCCACCAACACGATGTCTGGACTATCGCAGTACGCGTTGGCCTGTAGCTGACCTGAACCATCATTCAAACCAATGTTATTCAAATAGACACACATGAGCAAACTTGAAACTGTGTTCAGAAATATTCTCTTGGTCAATGTTATCGCTGATTGAAAAGAAAAGTTAGTTTTGCATTCCCCTCTTATTGGCAACAAGAGAGTAAAGATTGACCTAACAGAGTATTGATCTGAGGCAGAACAGGCTGCTGAGATGACACATACTCATCCAGTTCCTGACGTTGTGGAAACTTTGCTGATTGGTCAAGTCGAACATCAGCAGGAAGCCCATGGCGTCTCTGAAGAACGCTGTAGTGAGGCTGCGGAACCTGGAAGCAGAAGGAAAGCTTTCCTCATACAGTAAAAAAGTCCAACGTGTAGAACTTATGCCATCCATGTGATTCATGGATGTACTTAACTGATATGTTTTCTCTGGTGCGACCAGCAGGTTGACACTTTGAGCTTTTACGAAAATACCTCTACAACTATTGTAAAGATTGGCACAAAGGTTTATACAGACATTCATGCTTCCCAGAAGATCATTCTTCTCAATTCGGCATTGTGCTAACTTTTCCTGTTGCACCATAATAATTGGTGGGAATTTGTGGTTTTGAGTACTTTTGGATGGATTGCTATATGACATTAAGTATTAAAGATTCATGTCACCATCAGGCTGAGCTGTAAATTCTTAGGTGATCCCTTAACTTTTCCCCTAGCTTTATCATCAGGTCGATGATTTTTACCAATAACCTTTGGCTGTTCCAAACAGCCTCAGCTGTAGTTTGTGTTTAGTGCTAATTACCATGGCATTTAGCCAGTCAAGACTCAGTCCCAGAGTTTGTGTGACTAGGCATGTCCTACTTACTCTGCATGTACTACCTTCTGGTTGTAGAAAAGTGGGCTAATCCTTCTTAGTAAATTTCTAGTTTTCAGCCCTTTTTAATCTCAACGTCCTGTTAATACTTCCTCCACATCGGGGGGGGGAGGGGGTATTACATTAACATGAGTCAACGATAAATAAATGTTAACATAATGTTAGATTCACCTTTCTTGTCCTGCTGTGTCCCAAAGCTGAAGGTGGACTTTGAAGTTCCTCTCAGTCGTCCCATCAGCACCAGTCCCTGTGTACATCTGAACCAAAACACAAAGCATGATAATCCAACCCAAAACTATGAACTGAGTAACATATATTTTAAGTGGAATACATGAAGCGAATCTAATAAATATTTAAAATTTTTTACTATGGAAAAGGGGTAGGATTAAATAAGTGTATACTTCTTCCTGCTCCTTTTCAGGCATATCACATCAATACAGATAATTTGTTTTCTTTTTTTCTTTTTGTGAAGTCATTTAAACATACATTTTGTTTATTGTATTTTTATGCTTTTCATTTTGTTTTGTATTGTTTTTGATATGTCTGAAATAAAATAAAAAAATTCAAATTCAAATTCAAATTAGAAATGATCACACAGTGAAGACAGCATTCAAGGCCTTGAACAAGACATATTAAGATCCGCTGACTCACCACTCTCTTTTCCCGGAAGTCAATGCCCACCGTGGTGGTGAACTTGCGGTTGAACTTGTTGTCGGTGTACCTGTAGAGGAAGGTGGTCTTTCCCACCCCGGAGTCCCCCAGAGCCAGCAGCTTGATCAGATAGTCATAGTCCCAGTCAGCCATTGTGCAGCTGAGTGCTCAACCTGTCACAGAGTTGAACTCACAGTACAATGCTACGCCGATTTGGTGGGTCGTGTACCAAACCATAACAGTTTAGAGAAAGCTCACAGGTTGTTTAGGCTAAGAAATATGGTGAGTAAAAAGCTGAAATAGTTCCAGCTATAGTTCTTAAGCTGCAGGTTCCAGTCTTGAGGGTGCAGGACCATCACAAGGGCTTAGCAGGACGTAATAACTCCCCCCTTATTAGGTGCTGATCATAGAGGGGCTAGCACATGACTCCAGCTTGGCTTCCACATGAGCAGTTAAATGCCTTGCCTCAAGATTTTTCTCAGACTTTGCTCAGTGAAAAAACTCTTGGCAGACAAAACTCCCCTTTATTGACTTGAAGGATTGTGGGCAGACAGATCAAAACTGCATGACGCCACTCAATGCAAAGCTTCGGTTAAACTTGTGGCCGGGGTCAGGCGGGCCAAAAAAGACAAGTGTGGAAAATCAGATGTTCAATGCTAGGGAGCTTTTAAACAATCCTGAATAACATTTAATTTTGTTTGGTTGGATTCTAAAGAACTTCAATTGTTAGCAACATTTTAAGGTGTGTGAATACGTACAGGAGACATTCATGCAACTCGAGATGCCAGCACCACAGCAGTGACAGGACAGGGAGTACTACCATGAAACCTAGAGTCATTTCCCATGTGCACGATTAATGGGATTGAATTCTTTGGGATCAGCAAAGCGAAGAGAGTAATCAACCTTCTAACCTGCAGCACTCAGTTTCCTCTGACACAAACACATATCCAAGTTTCTTGCCTTAAATAACCATGTATAGGCACCGTTACTGAAAATGTAAAAAATAAAAGAGTAACATACCTTACCAGTCTATCTACCGGCAGTGCTGACGTCCATTCACAAGTTGCTCCACTCGTCCTGATTGAATAAAATCGTCATTATCATGATGCGTTGACACATCCTGAACCATTCCCCCTTCTCACATGTGATCCAGGGAGGAGTTTCATCCCAGCAAGAACCAAGTGGGGCCGTGCTTACAAATCTTGTGTTTTCTGGCGTTTCCAATGAGAGAGAGAGAAAAAGCTCTTTGAGAAAACTGGATTCTGTTGAAAAACTGGATTGTGTCCCCTGTCAACGAATCATGTGTTCCTCTGTGGATTTCTGTGGTAACCGTCCAACCGAGGACTGGGCCTCAATCCAAGAGGCTCAGCAAAGTAATCCTGCTCCTCTAAACAATGTAAAAATACCTTAAACTTAAATCCACATAAGATTTTGGAATTTTTCCTAACGAATTGACATTGATCCATGTAACATAATGAGGTTGCTTCATGAAAAAGGAGATTTCAGTTAACAATGTTCAAATAACAGCAAAATAGAACAGTAAGCATTTGTTTAAAAATAAATAAAAGGTTTTTATGAACTATATATTCAACAAGAACAACAAATCAGAAGTACTGATCAAAGTCAGTAATGACACGAGAAACATTCATTCTTGACAGTAGTTTAACACTAATAAAAATTACCAAAATATTAATCCAAGACTTAATGATTTTTTGAAATTCTTCTCAGGCATTAAACCTCCCTCCCATGAATTCACTGAATCATTCATCAACTTGTTAATTGTGTCAGTAAAAGGTGGAGTAAGCAATTCTGGAGAAAGCATGTTATCAAAATATGTTTTGTCAAACGTGCCTTTTATTGTCACTTGCTAAAGTGCTGTTGTAGTGCTGTTTGTCCACTTCCTGTTTAAAATCACATGAGAACAACTAAACTGTAAGAAATCAAAGATTTTCTTTAGTGCAAATAACATAATAAAAATAAATAAAAAATTGTCAATGTTCCTTTTTTAACTGGGTTTGAAGTACTTGAGCAAATTGTTTGCCTGACTGCCTTTTCCTGCAGTCTTTTTGTCTTTTCTCAAGGAGTTTCTCCCTTGTTTCCTGGACGAGGGCGTCTTAAGGATAGTCTTCTGTTGTTTCCATTCAGACATCAACTCCCTTTGCATGTCAGGTGGAAGCTCAGAGAACACTGCAGGGTCCACATTTCCTGGAATCCCACAGTCAGAAGACAGGGGGAAAGACCGTCTCCCTTCTTCAAGGCTGTTTTCTCCGGTTAAAGCACTTGTGCCTAGAGGCATCTGGGGACTCAAGGTCAGCTTGTCTGATGGATCCAATTGATTTAAAACCTCTTGTACATCTTTATTATTTAGTGCGTCTGTAAATGAGTGTGAAGCCTTGTTTCTTGTTATGAGGGGGACACCATCGATTACAGCTGAGCTTTCTGAAGCGCTAGGGAGAGAGTTAGCGTAGACCGGAGATAACAGTTCCTTCTGAATATCCCCCGGGAGAAGCATGAACACATCTGGGTCAACATTGGGGGGCAATCGATGAGTCACTCTGTTATTTGTTTCATCAGGGCTTGCTTTTGATTTGCTGCAGGATTCTTTCTGAAGCAGAAGTTCTTCTACAAGAACAGCGGGGCTCTGTGTTCTTTTGAAACCAAGAAATGCTGCCTCTGGGGTTCGAGGGCTTTCAGTGGTTACTGTCTTTTGTGGCGTATGTTGAGTAATCGTGCTGCATGCACTGAACTGATGATCCCCACTCTGAAAGGAATCCTCCTATTGGTAGAATAAAAACAGGATGATTTCAGGAAAGGAGGGAGTACTAACACACCATTTCTTAAATTTGTAGACATCATGTAACAGCACAGTACGAAAGAATGAAAAGGATCTCTTCAGCATAATGTAGGAGAGTTGAAGTGAACACTACACTACATACAACGGCTGAACAGTAAAAAAGAAAAAGAAGAAAAAATGTTCATACAAAACATCACATTTGAGGACGTTGTGATTGTTTCATAATAATTGATTAATAAAAAAAATTAATCATTGTTTAAAATATGTAGGTTTTAAGAATTATGTCTCCTTCCAGCATGCCATTAAACCGTATGACTATTTAGGCTGCAGATACCTCGGACAATGAAGATAACTTAATCTGAATGGAAACAAAAAGATCATTTTGGATTATGTAGATTACACTGAATTACATCATTGTCCTAACCTGGCTTTGTGCTGAGGAGATTCCTGGTTTCCTTGGTGATGTGCCGTGTGTGAAGAACGATGCTATTGAGCTCTTCCCGTTGACGGCCGCCCCCCTGGTCTGCAGGTTACTGAAGCAAACGTTAATGAGGGTGAGGTGGAACGAGGCGCTGCTGGCCACCATCTTCTGAAAGAGCTTCATGGCCAATGAGACCAGCTGAACCACAGCGTCATCACAGCTGCCTACAAAAACAATACAGGAAATCATGCTATAATGGCCTTTTTGGACGGCAGGAAATGGAGATGATGACAATGATCATAATTGAGTAGAAATACAGTCACACTTTCTTTAAGTTCATGCATATTGAACCTTTAACGTGGTGCTGACGTACAGATAATGTATTTCGGTCAAATAGACTTTCAATTTTTTTTACAGTGAGTGGATACCCAATGGACATATAAGAGTGGTACACAGACATACCAGTGATTATCTTCTGTCCTATGTGGTTGGGGATGGGACACTGCCGGCTCTCCCGACTGAACCACTTGTTGGTCGCTGAGTATCTACGAATGGTTAGCCGGAAGGTTTGAGGCTGCCTGCCGTCGTTGCGCATCCTAGACGATAAAGCGTACTGTAGATTCAGTGGCTCGAGCAGAGTGAAAATTGATTCTTAATAGCTGGGAAAATATCCCACCTATCCACCAGATTGCTCAGGAGTTCTTGAATCTTTCCCAAAACGTCCTTAGTTGATGATATTTTCTTGAAGGAGTCTTCGTCACTAAGAGACTGAAATATGAAGATGATACTATTAAGGAACAAATATGGTGAAATAAAACATTTTGACATCAAAAGGGACAATAATGAAGAATGTATTTTTGGCAGATTTTGATTGAAGTTGATGTGCAAAAGTTGACTTGTTTGGTAAAACCTTCTCACGTGGACCACGATGCCAGATCATAAGATTTAAATAATGAATCGGGTTAATGTTAGCCGGGTTCATTTCTCAATTTTGAGACAGAGATATTGATCTTGCTGCTGTGTGTTGACACAGCTTTTAAATAAAATCAAAAAAGGAGCCTACAATCAATAAGTGGTTATAAAGGGGATGTTTCAAGCCAAATGTGTGGGAATTGTCCACACGTGTGATATCTAAAATATCAGCAGCATGCAGTGGCAGACGACGGCAAAACACTCCTTCAGTTTCAGCAGATGCTGGGATTTCTGGGATATTCTATCCTACCTGAGGGGCCCCTGTAGGAGTGACAGGGGAGTCGTCAACACCAAGGGCCAGATTCTTCAGGCGCTGAGCACTAGGGCCTCCAAACTCTCTCTCCAATTCATTCAATGGGAAGAGCTGTAGGTCTTTCACGCTGACCAATCCAAGGGACTGAAGTCTCTTTGCAGTTTGGTGACCCACCCCTAAACAACGGAAATAAATCAAATAGTTAAAAACCAGAAGGTTAAAGATTATTGGTAAGTGGGTTGAATTTCAAACCGATACCCTTAAAAAACACCAAAAGTTATTATTTTCTCTTCACCATGAAGTTTTTTTTTAATAATTACTAATTTATTAAAAGCATGTATACCCGGTATTTTGCGGAGACCACTGAGGGAGCCCATGATGTCGCTGACGTTCTCCGTCAGCAGGCTGGTTTGCTGACTGGGTTTGAAGCTGCCTGATACTAGTTTGGCCAGTAGCTTGTTTGTGGCGATGCCAGCACAGCCAGTCAGACCCACTTTGCTGTGGATGGCTTCTCTCAACTCTGCTGCAATGTGTGAACCTAAAGCCAAACTTGGATGATCGCTCGCCTTAACATCTGCACCTGAGCAGGAAACGAAAAGAACAGAAATGCAAGTTATATGACATTTTTCAAGAGAATCCAAAAGTGCAACTGAAAGTGCAATGCAAATATTTTACATTTCAGTTTTAGCTTCTTGGCTTGTTTCACAACTCATTTCACGGTTTCTATGAGCCAGATGTGCAGAGGCACAACTGCGACTTACTGAAATGATTGTAGACATGTCCTTTAAATGAAAAGCTGTTGGACTCCGGTGTCTGTGCCAGCCTTGTTTCCACCATCTTTGTGACGTCTATGAAGTTTTCATCAAATCCAAGCCTCTCTACCAGCGGACAGTAGGACATCAGCAGCTCTGGATGGAGGACAAGATAAGGTAAAGAAAGAAAAGCACAACAAACTGAAAATATACAGGATGTTAACAGAAATATAAATAGCTTTCAACCCAGTACAGAATAGTGTGCTCACTGGTGCAAATTCTTATTTTCTGCGTTAATATGTGATGTTGAAAATGCTATATCGAGAAAGAATCTCCAGCTCTTTACTCTGAATAATACTTCCATACAAAAAAATATTACTACAGGTTTTTTTCCTATTAGAATAGAGGAGAATACAGCAACATCTCCAACCCACCTGTGACTTTATAGGACATTTCTCTGTAGTGTGTCAGGTCTTCTCCTTTGACCAGCACCAGCTGAGGACATTTCTCCTTAGCGTCAGTAACAGACATTAGCTTGGTGACACCCTGCTCCCTTGCCACGTAGTTACAGGTGACTATGATGTATTTCTGCTGAATACCTGATGATAGGAGGGAAACATTATGGAACCACAAAAGTATTCTAGGCTTTGACAGAAAGACATCAGCTTTTATTCTAGCTCCACAGGGGATCTATTGTTATGAATGTACCTAAAGGCACTTCTCTCAGCGCTGGGTTTCTGATCATCTCCACCTGCGCATAGTAGCAGTCCAGGTCGAAATGAAGAATGACTCTGTGTGCAGGTGTCGACCCGGATGTCTTAGTGGGGCTCGGACCTGAAAAAAAAGAGAGATTATAATAGTGGCCATTATTGTAGCAAAAGCAATTTGCAAATTTCCATCCGAGTGTGTTTGATCAGATGTGTAAATGTGGGAGACAATCTCTTAAAGTGTAGTGCCATGTGGACTTGAACATGATACAGCAAATGTGTATTGAGAATCCCTGTGTGTGTAATGAGATTTATAAATGTAAAAATAAATGCCTGTTTAACAACAGCTGTATGCAACTTCTTGTAAATATTAACACATTTCACAATGCATTATATTGTTTTACACATTTACAGATCTGATAATATGCGCACACAGATTTGTAAATAGTTCTGCTTCTACAATAATTGCCCCAAATTATAGGCCTACGTTCAATAATTTTCATCTAAAACGTAAAGACACATAGCAGGGTTTCTCAGTGCATGTTTCTGACAGCTGAGTTCCTCAGACAAAGTTTTCACACTTTACCAGAAGCAGCCGCGGTGCTGTGTGGAACTGAATCCACAAAACTGTTCTTCCACTCGATTTCATCCTCTTCCATCTCATCCTCGCTTTTATCCATTGTTCGGTAGAGTTATTGTTAACATACAAGATAAGAATGCTGTTGTTGTGACTGCAGTGGAGAAAAGTGTACAAACCTATGGTACAAACAGAAAGTGGAGGTGGAAACGCTGTTTTCTTTGAAGGCCCAGCGCCACCTGCCGACGTGGAGGAATTACTGCGACACAAAGAATTAAATCTCGAGATAACGAAAAGAAATAAAGAAATCCTCTTATTTCGGTAAAACGGCAGTACACGTATCCTTCAAAAGAAATTAGCATATTCAGGACGGGTGAAAGCTACATTTTTGGCTCACTAATGAGCTATTTTTTTTAACGTTCGTCTCGTGACCTGAACAGCGGGGTTATAAAAAAGAAGCTGACGTCACCAGAGTGCCAATTAGAGGCAGAGCACTCACCTGTCGCTCGGAGGTTAATAATTATTCAAACCAAACGGCGTTTGAGTCTTGGCGAAAAGGTTTTGTCGATGTTTCCTTCATCTGGTCTTTTTGCTAATATAAATTGTCCTTTCTCTAAACGTGGGTTTTGTGAGCGGCCCCACTGTTTGTACAAACATGACACGGAATTGCGGGATATGCTCGCTGCCGCAGGTCAGTGTTTAGCTTTTTCTACCTAGCAAACATTTCAAGCGTTTAACTTTCTAGTCTGACGTGCTCAGTTGAACAATATTCAAACAAAGTGCAACTTTAAAGTAAATTGGGTTGAATGCTTGAATGTTAATTTCTTTTCTTTGTTTTGCATTCAAACAAGGGTCAAAATGTCTTCCTAAAATGAACCAACATGGCAAAACAAAGCTATAAAACCGTTCCTTTTCCTCATCTGCCTTGAAAGCAATGCATCCACAAATGTGCTAAATTTGAATTGTTACACGTTTTGCAATATTAATGTAAAGCACACCAGCACTTTCCATATCTTATTTATAATAAACCAACACACATTCTGTATTTTCGGTCATTGTCACAAATAAGTCACCCTAAATCCTATTATTATTTCCAGGTATCCAAAATGGCTGTCCAGATGCTGGCTGTGGAGCAACAGTGAATGATGAGGCCCAAGACGGCTGCATCCAGGAGCTGGAGCGGATCAACAAGGAGATTGAAACTGTAAGGCACGAGGTGGAGCAAGAGAAAAGGCGACTGTCGCACTACCAGACTGTGCAGGCAGATGGCAGAAACACTGCACCTAATATCGCAGTTTCCAAGTCTGAGACTTCAGGTTTACACGTAGACAAAGGTTCTGCGTACACAAACTCTAAAACTAAAACATACTCTCGAGCAAGGAAGTATGTGGTTGACAACTCAAAACCAAGGACTGATTTAGAGTATGACCCTCTGTCAAACTTTTCTGCTGATTTGCGGTCTTACAACTCATCAGTTAAAGATCAGAAAGGGAAACATGGACATGTTTTGAAAAGAGTAAAAAACGCTGCACCTTGTGACCAAAAGAAGCCACTTGCATATCAGCCTCATCTTTCCCGTTTGGCATCTCCACTTCATGAATCCAATGACGACGGAGACCTGATTATTGACCTTCCTCCCTCACCTGACACAAAGAGACGGCAAGGAGAGGATTTCGTTGCTGGCAAATCCCTTCAGGATAAAGATGAGGAATTGAAGGTCCTCAACACAGCACTTGATTCTCCCCCACTGTGCCTGGCAAACGAAGAAAGAGTTAATACTAATTGCAGGGCTGAGAACAGTCAAGGTTTATTTAATCTTAATGAGAACAATGAATATGAAAATAAATCAGTTGATGAAAGTGTATTTGACTTAGCTGGATGTTTACAAAATGGGAGAAAACTGAAAATTGCTCCCTTTCAGGCTACTGAACTACTTTTGCAGAAGAGTCCTGAACCTGCCAGTCCTTCTGCCACCACAGACCGGCAAGATCAAACCTGGAACAATCCATCCAAAGAAAACACATTTCAGGTTGAACTGCCTCGCTGTGAGCTACCCCTGAGTGTTGAGCTACCCCTGAGTGTTGAGAACATGAATCCACTGCAGCCGTACAATATTCCACAAAGCAATTCTCTTTTTTATAAAGCTGCAAATTTAGGTTCACCTTGCAGGCAAAAAACAACAGAGCAGCTAGCTCAAGATAATTATTGGTCTTCCACAAAATGTGTACCATCAGTGCTGCCACACAGCCAGAAAATGTCAAGCAAAATTCCAGAAAAGATGCAGACTGAAGCTGCTGTTAACCATGCTCCAACTGAAATATATCTGGAGCCAGCAGAACCAGCAGGGAGTGGTCAGGCCTGGCACAATTTGTCAGCATCAAGTTTGACAAACAGACCTGAAACCTCATCTAGATCAACTGAGCAACCTTTGAACGCACACAATGGGGTTATATTAATTGAATCCAGCTCTGAGGAAGAAAATGAGCTCAATTGTTCAGAAATGGAAGTGTCCGACAGTGACACGATGGAGGAATGCTACAGGATCTTCATGGAGGCAAACGATGAGGAAAAGGGAACTGAAGAGCCGGCTGATGTGCCTGTAAGTACGCCTTACACACTTCAGATCCAAGTTGGAAGACGTTTCTTCAACATTATAAAGACATTTTCTTTCACCCTGTCATTTTATAGGTTGGATCTATGGAGGATGTGGAGAAGCCAGAGTTTAAGGTCAAACCCAAAGCATTGCTGGGAAAGAAGAGGGTTGCTCATGAAGCCAAACATGCTGAGGTATGTTACATACACATGACATGGTTAATTTAATTATTCACATACTGGAGACACACTGCTGAAGGAGATGAGGTAGTTGACATTATGTACACAAATTATATCAATATTCTGTAATCTAACAATATTGCTTTAAAATACACATACTTAGTTTTTTAAACATGTACACTCAACTTTTATTTTTTTTAAAAGGTAAATAAGGGTTATGAATTATTTGTGTAAATTACAGTTAACATGTAAAGGTTAGAAAAGGAGTTGTGTACTGAAGCACATCTTTAATATACCCGCTCTGTTCAGCAGCCAGTGGCTAAGAGCCGGCCTCAGCCCCAGGTGCTGGTTCCCCTACGTGGGCCTGGCCCTGCAGTATCAGGATTTGCCTCCCAGCCTTCCAAGATCCAGCATGTGCAGCAGAGAGCCTCCTTGCTGTCTGCTTCAGTTAAAGCTGGTCAGGCGTTTGTTTCCTCCGCTTCCCAGAGGATGCCAGATACCCAGAATGCACCTTCTCCTTTGACTCCACCCCTGGAGAACCTGCAACCTGCTCTTGTGGAAAATGGTAAATATCTGTTACATGATTTATAGGGGTGGTCGTGTTCTTTTCTTGAAGGATTACTATTAACATGTCATTATCAAAGTCCAAATGCACAAGTTATGTTCAAATTGTGTTGAATCCTTTTTTTGTTATTTAAATTGTTTTGTCATGTGATAATGAGAAGATGTCCTGCTTTGATTTAGATCAAGCAGCATTTATTAACCGTTTTTGTATTTTGTTAAAAAAAAATCCTGTGGTGTAAGTTGGTAGATTTGCCTGACTATGTCAAATCTGCATGTGGTGTTCTTTTTTTCTTATTCCACAGCTTACATGAACTACATATCTTTGGGTACTGCTGTGATCGGTGTTGGCAACAACCTGCACTTCATCCTCCCAGAGGGCACCTTCCCTCTGCCTGTTACGTCCAGTTCCAGCCAAGTTACTTCAGTGCTAACCCCAATCAGTCCGATGCAGTTCGCTGTGAAACAATCATATAATGCACCTGCAGTTGCCACGTTGCAAAGATATCGCCAAACGGCACCTGTGCTCATTCCTGCGCTGGCTCGCAAACCTGCGCAGACCTCTGCTTTTGCAACAGCAAATTCAAGTCCAGCCACTGCTCCTCAAGCTGCTGTCAAGGTGAGAAGAGAAAAGAGCTTTTTTTGGTTGTCAGCCAGTCAAGACTTAACCTAAACTTGTGTCAAGTGCAGTGTTTCCCCAAGATTTACTGTTTAGGGGGGTGTGGTACTTGGGCTGGATGAGGGCTGTCCACATCTTTATTTTACGAATAAAGATGTCCATTCAAAATTTCATCTACTTGCTTAAGACAGAAATGTTCTCGACAATGTTAGAAATGTTTCATCTTATTAATATTACTAATTAATTTTTATTTTCAGCCCATGCCCAATAAACGTAAATTAAAGCAGAAGTGTGAGGTAGCCAAAGTGCCCCATGATGTCCGGCAGCGTTACGTCAATATGTTTACAGAGGAGTTCCTCAAAACAACAGCCAATGTTAATGATGCCTTTGAAAAGGTGAGCTTGTCCCACTTTGTCATCCTCACTGACAAACCCCCAGTTGAGATATTTATTTATGTCCCTGTTTTTGTTGATAGGCAATTGCTGAAGAGAAGACTGTGTATAATCGCAGTGTGAACAAACTCAAATATTTGAGTGTTGCAGTGAATGCACTAAAGAGGCTGAAGAACCAAAGTGCTCCTGCTGCTAAAGGTCAGAATCTCTAGAAAACCCACACTGTTCTTCATGAAATGTGTAAATTATGCAGATAAAATACACTTCTGTAATATTTAATTTCTTTATATTTTTAAGGTGTGGATGAAAATACAGTCAAAACACCCAAAATTAAAGGCAACATTCCACTTAACCTGATGAATCTTAAAGGAAATGGTGAAAAATTAATTTCCTTTTTGAATGCATTTCTCATCATTAAAATATGTCGACAAGCATCACAGTGACTTTGTTATTCCAGCAGATGACACTGCATTGTACGAGATTTTTCAGGACTATGTTTTGACTGAGGAAAGGCTGATTGAGAGCAACTATCCTGTCCAGCACCCAGAAAAACCTGGTGGTGCTATACTATTTACTGATAAGAAAGTCAATGCAGACCGTAAGTGAAAACATCATACTCTCACTTTAACAATTCGATGCTCTTCTCATTGTTATCACTAGAGGTCACACTAGACCTGGGCTTTACTTTCAATGAGTATTTTCTCAACACATTTCACCCTCCTGTGATGTGCTTTTTCTGTTTTGTTGGTTAAAGCCCTCAAGAGGATCTGCTGTCGATGTGGGGCTACATACTCTGTGAACAAAACGGGCAAACACGTCCGCAAGGAGGAGTGTAACTTCCACTATGGGAAAGGAGTGAAGAACAAAGGTGAGTATGCTATTACTTATGTCTTTCTAAAAACATCCATAAGTGCTTCATTTACAGCTGTTTTACATTTCTAAACCATTAACAGTGCCTGGTGGGGTGGAGACTCGCTACAGCTGCTGTGAGGGAGTCATGGGAGCACCTGGATGTCAGGTGTTTAAGGTATTATTGAATCACTTAATTTTGTCCTAAGACCTCTCCAAATGTAACAATGGGCAAATGTCTAATTTATTTGAAATGTTTTGTATCTTTTTCATCAGTTGCATGTCCATGATTCCCTCAGCTTGGATGGGTTTGTGTCGACCGTCCCCAGATATTCCTCAGATTCCAGCTGTCCTGGGGTCTACTCCTTGAATTGTGAAATGGTGAATTTTATTTTTTATATTTTGAAGGGCTCAGCTTTTAATAATCATGTTGAGCTTGCAACACCAACTCATTTGTTGTAGTTTCATTAGAATCAATGATTTATGCTGCTGATGTATGAGAACATATATTTAAAGTGAAAGCAACATGGTTTTAAAGAAGACGGTATAGTTGTGTTACTTTGGCAGAATGTAAAATTCCATATCCTCAAAGGTTATTTGTTTCTAAATGATTATTTTATAGTATTCCACCTTTTATCTAATCGATAGTTTACACACCAAACTAATGAGAATCATTCATGGAAACTTGTTGCAATGTAAGCACCTTGATGAGAACATGTCTGATGTCCAAACAATCAATCATTGTCTGGATGTGTCAAGCTGGACTTGAGTCTACATTAACAATTATGTACATTTTGTTGTTTGCTTTCATAGATTTATACCATTCATGGTCTGGAGCTGTGCAGAGTGACCGTGGTCAACAGTAGTCTGCAAGTCGTCTACGACACCTTCGTCAAACCTGATAATGAAGTTATTGACTATAACACCAGGTAGTATACGATACTTGGCTGTTTTGTTTCCCCCTCATTTTTTCTAAAGTGGGCTTTAAACACCTATTTAAATTTTTTCCCTCACTCTCTAGTAATAACCCAACTGATAGTTGGGTCAAGTGTCATCATCTTCAACCGCTTATCTGAAATCAGGTCACGGTCATGAACCTAAAAAAGGGTTCACGCCACTTTTGACATTAGAGCATTTGTACTATCTCTTAAATAAGAATTAAGATGCATTTAGAAATGCACAACTCAAGCAGATGGTTTT
Source organism: Hyperoplus immaculatus (assembly GCA_949357725.1). Lineage (NCBI taxonomy): Eukaryota > Metazoa > Chordata > Actinopteri > Uranoscopiformes > Ammodytidae > Hyperoplus > Hyperoplus immaculatus. Next base: position 29,243,082 of record OX442351.1, read on the forward strand.
ATCACTAGCTGAAAGGCTTTGTAGAACACTAAAACTGATTTTGATTTGTATTAAAGGGTGGTAAAAAGAAATAATATACAACTGCTGAATCTTTCATTGATATTGAATTTGCTCTATAGAAAGATTTTTGACTCTTTACTTGTCAAGGTTTTCAGGCATTAGTGAAGAAGATGTGAAAGGTAACTGCACCTCCCTCAGAGAGGTGCAGGGGTCTTTATTGAGCTTCATCAGCGCTGACACCATTCTGATTGGATACGGCCTGGAAACAGACCTCTGTGCCCTGAAGGTGACTACAAATAAGCACTTTCCAACATAATATAGATATATCAGTGGCGATACCAGCTAAACTGATTATAAACAAGCCCAAAAATACACGGCCCCTGCTAAATTCTGCAAAAAAAAGTGATTTCTTATTCATTTTGATGCAATGTTTTGTAATTTGTTGTTGAATTTTAAAAGTTATGTTGTGACCTTCTAGGAGAAGTGCCATTTTCCAATGTAAATACCTCATATTCAAGTACAAGCTTTGCATAAAATCTGGTTCTTAGTAGGTTGAATTCCATCTTTTGGGTGGATAAAGTGTCTGGGGGATTTTAAAACTACACAAAAAAAAGGAACTACAATGTAATATGCCAAGGGAAACGGTCAAAGCTATAGTCCCTCAAAATTGTGACCCACTGTGGTAGCATTGTTTTTTTTTTCATCAGGTACTTATAATTGGCTAAACTATCACACAACCGCTTTGATTTTGAGTTACAAACTTAAAAATGAGTAACATTTGAAAAGACAACATTCACCTTAAGTCATTTTCACTTTATCAAAGAGGATACCCCATGTCATCAGAGCTTCAGATATCCTTCTTTTACTGTAGTTGCTCCATGGGACGGTAGTAGACACATCGGTGGTCTTCCCCCACCATCTGGGCCCTCCCCACAAGCTGACCCTGAACAACCTGACTGCTGAATACCTCACAAGGATCATCCAAGAGAGTGGTGGGTTCTCATGGATAACAGCCACCATACAAGTGTCTGTTGCATTTGAATGTTTATTAAGTTTAAACTCCACCATACATCTGATCAAAATCTAAATTCAAATAAAGAAATGTATCATAATCAGAGTGTAAAGATTATCACAACTTGTGTATTTGCAACAATGTAATTAATAGCTAATCCATGTTGTGTCAATGTGTTTAAATATTCCGTATTATGCATGTTTCTCCCAGTTTGTGGCCACGACACTGCAGAAGAAGCTGCAGCCTGCATGGAGCTTATGTTATGGAAGGCCAAAGAAAATGGAAAACTGAAGAAATGATGGAAATAAAAACGTCAGTCACAACACTGTTCATACATACAAAATAAGGCTGTTGTGCAAATTTCAATGTCACTATTTTTGTGAAGATTTTTTTTCAGACATGGCATGGCTCTTAAGCATTGTGTATGGTTACATCACTTGATTTATGTTAATACAGTATTTTCTCTATTTTGAATTTGAAATTGCAGCCCATGTGCCCATGCCTGTATACATATTTGGGGTTGCACTATTGTGTGCTTAGAAAACCTGAAGGGGATGTGGTGTCATCAGTATTAACCAATAAAGGCACTGAAAGAATTCCATGTGTTTTTCTTCTCCCCCCCCAAACACCAGCCAATGAACATTCAGCTCTTAATGTCAAACTGAGCTCAGTTGCAGTTATGCAAAGTAGCATACACCTCTCAGCAATTTAACTAATTACTGGTGACACCATAGACAGTACTTTATAAATGGCAGAAGTTGCCAATATATTTGAGAGCAGAAACATGGTGTCTGTGGAAGTGAACATTTGTTTTATAAAAATAGAAAAAAAATTGCTTAAAAGGATAGTTCAGTATTATTGAAGTTTTGCTGTAAGGGGTACTTCGGCATAGTAAGTGTGTTACCCTATGGAGATGGCAATCAGTGCAGTCACTAGGACTTTAGAGGAGATGTCACAGTAACAGGTATTGTTGCAAAGGGGGCCAAAATATGAATGTTTTTCTCCGCATATATAAATACTAATCTAAAACTTAAAATCGTTCAGTTGTACGCTAAACTTCAGATTATTTCCACAGCTTTAGTTTAATGCCAGCCAGCCCTTTCATTTTGTTTTCTTTTGTCTTGAATAATCCGCAGGAGCTGATTGGTGGAGTGATACAAAAATAAATATTCAATGTGTGAATATTCAAGTTATAGGTTAGCTTCTGTATATTTGCATAAAAAGTGCTTTTCTTCTGTCTGCAACCGTACAATGCTGACTTCTGCTACAGCAACGTCTCTTCGAAAACATCTTATACTATACTTTAAGTATTGCTATAAATATATAGTGAAACCCACAAATTCCAATTCAGGGCTATGTGTTTGCATTCATTAGTTCTTTACCAGTCATTTACGCAGCCATCCTCGTTATATTACGTGCCTTAGACTTAAAGTGAATTTGTTTTTTTGGTAAAGTACTACCTGGTGAAAAAAAGTCAGTTACTCAGCCTTTCTCTTGGTCTTTTCCTTTCTGCCACAGCACCTCCGACAGCAGAAACTACAGGTCTTGATAAAGATGACTATGAGTAAAATAACAATGGTCAGTAGCAATGCGAAGACGTCCAGGTTGTGATACTGGTACCAAGTGAGTTCATGGGCCTGGACCCGCAGGTGCTTGGCTCCTTTGTTTCTCATTGTGAACTCGATCCAGAATACCGCCTCATCCAAAGCACTCAATGGTCTGTCGTGGTGGATTCTGGACAGCCGCATGGCATTCTCCTTATACCTGTAATTTTGAAGAGTTCAAATGTTTATAAATTTGCTATGCATTCTTTTATATTATACTTTCTTCCATTTTAATGCTTTGCCGAAGAATGGAGATAAAAACAGTTGATTGTTTAAATTACATACATTTCAAAGGTTAAATCTCAAAGCCAATATTTGACGGGAAAGTCCATCCAATACTTGTGTAATCTCATTGAGTCCTTGAAACCCTGTGGTGGAAAGTAAACTCTGTCCCAATGTTATGTAATTATATAACTGCTGATTTATGGCCTTTCGTTAATATTACCTCTGTAATATGAATTTGAACTCTATGTATGCAAAAGGGTAATGAAATACCCTTGTAGCCTGAGAAAATAAATAAAAAATAGCTTACGATTTGTCATTGATGACAGTTTGGATTGCATCTCTAAGGTCCTCTGTCTTCATGAAGTTCAAGTCTGCGATTACTGCTGCTCCTTTCGCCTTCATATGGACCATGTTGTCTGGCTGATCGGCAAACATGGGGAGGCCCATCATGGGAACACCATGGTAGATGGCCTCATAAATCCCATTTGTGCCACCATGAGTGATGAAAGCTTTCGTCTTGGGGTGACCTGATAGGGTACCAAAAATCATGAAACATACATTACTTTCTTCTATCCAGATATGCTGGTAAAGCACATATTTTCCCCTCTGTGTGATGACACTACTATAAACACATACTTTACAGTTGTCATTTTTTCAAATTTTTGTACAGATACTTTTACGCATAGAATTTTTCAATCAATACCAACGTTTGTGGAAAAAGAAATTAAGAACATTTCACCCCTGTTGTTTTGTTTTTGTGCACCAACTTATGAAATGAGGCCCATGTCTGTCTAGAGACTTTCTCTACCTCTCAAGTGGATGCTCAAGTACGAACACAAGCACATGCTAGACCGCTGCTGTCCTTGCATTAATTAATATGTGATTGCTCCTGTCAACGGATATTTAAAAGAATGTTGCAGAGGGTTGGCGTTGGTCTGATTTGGAGGTGGAATGTTTGCTGCAAATTTGTGCTGATAAAAATATTCAAAAACAATATGATACATGGAAACCAAAACCCAACTCGCGCATTTTAAAAAGTAGTGTGATTGCCTGCCAGACCTGGCCAGCAGGGTAAGAGGGAGGGGGGACAATCGCACCTAAGCACACTAGTCAACCAGGCCAAGTGTGAGTGAGATAAAAGCTTTACTTACCCAATAGGTCATTCTGAGGGATCCAGTTATATATTCTGGTGTTGGCACCCAGAGTCGCTGGTTTTTCTCCTTTGTATTTCCAAAGTATCTACAAACAATAGTAACACTATTAGACTAACACAATGCTAATTGTACGTCTCAATATACTGTACTACATTCATTTAATAAAACATGATAAAATAATGAGGAGATTAAGGTTCTAACCATGGATACATCCCTCTGTCCAACCGCCTTCCAACTTTAGCCAATCCCTTCCCAATTGTATTGCTCCTGACCTCCTTTCTTCCCTCATCCACTTCATCGATACATCCATACTTTACCCATCTGCTATAAAGAATTTCAGACTTGACTCTCTACAATTGAATGAGGACCCTGGTTAAACTCAACTTCTGCACAGCTCGACCAGAACAGCCTTTTTAACCCCACTCGGTCTGATTTCAAGGCAGGCCACTTCACTGAAACACAACTTTCAGCAGCGTTTGACAAAGAATCAATTTTCAAAGAATTAGGATTCTCAGGGTCTGTGCGCTATCCGTTCACATCCTTCCTCAAGGACCACACTTCCAGGGTAGCTTGAAGAGAATCTTCATCTGAATCTAGCAGGCTCACTACTGTTGTCCCTCATGGTTCTGTTCTGGGTCCCCACTTCTTATCTCTTTACACCAAATCATTCTGATCTTTTATTCACTCACATGGCTTTTCCCATGGCAGCACGAATCTCAGCGTGTACGACTGACATTTCTTACTGGATGTCTATACACCAACTAAACCAAGTATCCCTCCAGGTCGGGCATCACCCGTCCATGACCTCTCCTGAATGTTAGGAACCTGAAGGTGACAGCGGTCTTTACCAACAGTGCTGCTACAATTCTTTCCTGCATATTCATTCTCAAAATCAGGAGGACACGTCAATTGCTGCTCACCCATGCGGTGCAGATTCTGGCCAAGGCTCTTCTCATTTCCCACCTTGACTTATGCAACTCAACTCTGACTTAAGTGTCTGCTCATGCCATAAGACATCTGCAGCTCATCCAGCAGCCTGGCTTGTCTCAAATCTACCACCAGTTCTCCCACACTACCAGTTCCAAAACAATTGCTAACAGTGGCTGCTTTAATCTTGAGTCAACCAGAAAAAAATTGCTTTGTTATAAGTTTATTGCCATTATCTGCAAATCATTTGTTACCTACCTTATCATAAACTGATTTACTATCAACCCTTCAATGAGGGTTGTTTTTTCATTGAAAGGCCATGAAAATCAATCAAATTGGTTGAATGCAAGGACATCTGACAGTCACCAGAAAATAAAACCCCAAAAGCCTCCTTGAACCTACAGTATTCCCAATGAGAGGGAAAATTGTTCTTTGTTTGCAACCGCTTTATCATGTGATAAGTTTAAATCAGCTGGCACATGAAGATAAACCCCTGACCTTCTGTGGGATTTGAGCGAGGGCTGAAGCTATCATGTTTCCCCTCTCTATCGTGATGTTGTTGATGAATGATCCCAAAGTGAAGACCACGATGCCATTGTCTCCAGAACTCTGCACAAACTCTTCCATATCCTGAAAGAAAAGCAACATTATCACAATGCAAACCAAACAGCATTTTATTTTATTTCCACTGCTTATGGGGATTCTCTTTATTGTTTGAGTCAGAAATACTTTGGAGGTCCAATAACAGATGGGCCCTACCTCTGGTAAAGGTTTAGCAGGTCTGCAGTGGAGCCCACCAACAAATTTGAAGTTGGGGAGGAAAGGGCGAGAAAAATCAAAATCCCAGTAGGTTCGCATCAACCAGATCTCTGCTCTACCCATCGTCTGGCAGGCACTGGTGGGTATCCCTATCACAATGCAAAAGAAAAGGTTGCTAGTCTATTGCAAAGTATACTTGAGGTGAGAGCTTATTTCCAAGTTTAATTTACTTATACCTAAATCCAATCACTTTGTCAAGAATGTGATATTTGTGTTAAAATACAAGTGTTGCAATTAAATGATCATAGGACTTAATATGGTCCTTAATAGTTGTTCTTGTAGCTCAGTTTCTCACCTTTGACTTCAGAGTAATATTTATCTAGTCCTGTCCAAAAGACGTCATCAATCACAATGTCCTGCAGCCCGTAGAAGAGAAAGTTCCAGAGTCTCTCAGAGAAATCCATCTTATCAGTCAGTTTGCTCATAGCGCCGGGGACATAGGAAGGTGGAGCGGGCAACTGACCACACAATCTCTCCCAGTTATGTGCTAGAGAGAAGCGCAAGGAGAAGACCAGGGGGAGGCCCAAAATGTCTGCCAATAAGTCACTGCCAGGGTAGATGGGGTCAGCCAAGAGAAGGTCATATTTTCCGTCCTTCAGCTTCTTCATTATTGTTTCTGATTTCAGCACACCATCGAGATACTTCAAATTAAACTGCAAATCAACCTTCATCAGATCCATGTATCTGATGTAAAGCTGCAAGTAGCTCATATGATCCATCTCATACATGGAAAATCGAAGGTACTCATCCATAAACTCCTCCACGGTCTCCATTGAAACTGAGACATTGAAGGGTTCGTAGCGAAATGTGGATGGCTCATCGGTGTTCATGTACATCGAAGTGCTCGGACACAGCACTGTCACCTGGTGTCCCTTGCCGATCAGTGTCTCCAGCACAAGCTTCAGGTTAATCCAGTGGCTTCCTTCAGAATACCAAACCAAAATATTCCCTCCATTTGCGCTCCATGTCACACAAAGTAACAGCAGGACGCAAACATGGAGATGTGGCCCCAGCCTCATGGTGTCTGTTTGGCAAGGGGAAAAGCCTGTACTGGTTTGATCCCTTTTTGAAGAAAAATATCACCAATCATTAACTAAACTCAGTTGAACTGTGGCTTGTAGTATCTCTTTGTAGTGCATAACACATCAGATAACAGACCCACCCCAAGCAAGTTGTAAGAGGTAAAAGGTGATGAGTGTAAAGTTAACAGTCAGTATAAAAAACAAGATTAATCTCTAACGTGTACCACCACAACTCCACAAACCAGAAGTAAAAAAAACTTAAGAAGTAGATAATAAAATGTCAGCTACTATCCTTTCCAGTACTTGAAGAAACCTGGTTATACTGTTGTTTTTTGCTGACAATAGTAAATGCAATGCAGACCGCAATGAAAATATAAATATTCCCAACTTGAACTCTAAAATACTATTTTAATGACATCCTCAGATGTATGACACCAGAGGGCACATCCTAACCAGTGCTGTGCTTGAGGTATTTTTTTCTGCACTGTCAATGTGGGGCTATGTACTTAGTGACCCAAATGGGCAAACCCATCTGTAAGTATGTGTGTAATTACCACTTACTTTTTTTCTTTTCTTTTATTTCAGACATATCAAAAACAATACAAAACTAAATGAAAAGCATAAAAATACAATAAACACTATTTATGTTTAAATGACTTCACAAAAAAAAAGAAAACAAATTATCTGTATTGATGTGATATGCCTGAAAAGGAGCAGGAAGAAGTATACACTTATTTAATCCTACCCCTTTTCCATAGTAAAAAAAATAAAAATATTTATTATATTCGCTTCTTGTAATCCATATAATCTCTATACAATCTATCTATACAATTGGCGATACTATATTTGACATTTACGATCTATACATACATACAACTTAATATACTATGATTTTTTATATTTTATATATTTATACAATGCATATATCTATATTTATATACAATCAATATATCCATATCTACATACATATCTATACAATCAGTATATATATCCATATATATCAATGCAACCCATATATATATATATATATATATATATATATATATATATATATATATATATATATATATATATATATACATACACTCAACAAAAATATAAACGCAACACTTTTGTTTTTGCTCCCATTTTTCATGAGATGGACTTAAAGATCTAAAATTCATTCCAGATACACAATTGTACCATTTCTCTCAAACATTGTTCACAAATCTGTCTAAATGTGTGATAGTGAGCACTTCTGCTTTGCTGAGATAATCCATCCCACCTCACAGGTGTGCCACATCAAGATGCTGATCTGACATCATGATTAGTGCACAGGTGTGCCTTAGACTGTCCACCATAAAAGGCCACCCTGAAATGTGCATTTTTTTGCTTTATTGGGGGTCTGGGGACTCAGAACCAGTCAGTACCTGGTGTGACCACCATTTGCCTCATGCAGTGCAACAGTGGTTGACACTAACGGTTGCCCGCTTGCCCGGGGCAACTGAAAATAATGTTTGGGCAAGTTGAGATTGCTTCTTGGTTGCCCGGACGGGCAAGTGGATTTTAGAGGGTTTGTCTGTAGTATAGGCTATGTATTCATGTGTTTTACAGTCTGCAAAACTTTTTTTTTCCGCTAACTCACACAAAATAGATCGGCTATATTCGCAATTGAGCAGCTGCGCGCGGCAGCCAGCAGCATCACGGTCGCTCTTTCGCACTCGATCTCTCTATCTCTCTCTCTCACACACACACACACACACACACACACACACACACACACACACACACAGCCTGTGTGCGCGCAGTTTCGCTGTCTACATTCCGAAAGCCGGCTCTATCCTACGGACCTGGTTCCGCTATATTCAAAACCCAGAAATCATTAATGTTTGAGCTTATCGATACCGCTATGGAGTCCAGTAGGCTAGGTCACATTATATAATTTTAAATATCGAGTCGGGTCATCTTCATCTAATTAGGCCTACTTCAGCGTATTATTCCATCACTGGACCGCATCATGGACTGTAAAAGTGTTCTACCTTCGACTGTCTTGAAGAAACTCCTTCCACCCGCTCCGTCTCCAAAAAAAAAAAAAAAAACTCTTGTCTGCTGAGCCGCTGCCGCTGCAGACGGGCTCCGCACCGTCTCATCATTCATTCAATGCAGCGGTGATCAACAAACGAGAGACTGTAGCAAGTGACAAGTCCCGCAGTTAAAAAAACGGATAGTTTTTAAATCCATATTAAAATCGGCAGGATAAGACCTAGTTAGCTAAAAAAAATCGCAAACGGTTCAAATGTGATGTGTTCAGGTCGGCTCAGTAAAATGATTATTAGGCAAAGGTCAATAAAATTACATCATGATGTGTTCAAATGTAACATCAAGAAAATAAGAAATTTGAGTTTTTCGCGGGAAGCTTGAATAATAGCCTACAGTTTGGGTAAAAAACTTGTTTTCCCAGCAATATAAAGTAAATAGTAGGCCTAAATATGGAATTATGACCTGCTTAAAGTCCTATCCAGATCTCTGCTCATCTTGTAAGCAATTAAGGCAGTTCTCTTTAAACAAAATAATAGAAAGGTATTGATAAAGATTTGGATTGTGGAGTCTTTATAATGGTATCAATATGAATAGAAATTAATGATCCCCCTCCTTACTTACAGTGTAACTGGGCAATAGCTGTAACATGGTGGACTTTAATAATTTTATGGCACACAATCACTTTTTGGCACAATGTGACCGTTTTAAATAAGTAAAATTGTTCTGTGGAAGCTAACATTCAGCTTGACTCTGAGCTAGACTGAGTTTTCTGAGCCCCTGGGCAAGGTGCATGGCAAAAAGAGGCCCTTTCACGATGCTTCAGCAGGACCAAGCGCTTGGTGTAGTGTGTGATGTCATGATATCTAGGCTTATATGAATTGTTGTTCGTTTTATGTGGTCAGGATGAGACTAGTAAGCAGTGTTTGCATTTAAGAGATAAGAGATCGCTAAAATGTATAATTCAATTAGCCTATATGTATATATATCATTGTTTAACAGTTTTTTAGTTTTTTTTGGGCAAGTGAACACAACATTCGGGCAAGTAAAACATTACCTGTACTTGCCCTATGGGCAAGTGCATTTGAAACCTTAGTGTCAACCCCTGGTGCAACACATCTTCTTTGCATAGAGTTTATCAGATTGTCAATTGTGGCCTGTGGAATGTTGGTCCACTCCTCTTCAATGGCTGTGCGAAGTTGCTGGAGACGGCTTATGGTGGAGAAATGAACATTCAATGCACGAGCAACAGATCTGGTTGACATTCCTGCTGTCAGCATGCCAATTGCACGCTCCCTCAATGCTTGTGGCATCTGTGGCATTTTGCTGTGAGACAAAACTGCACATTTCAGGGTGGCCTTTTATTGTGGACAGTCTAAGGCACACCTGTGCACTAATCATGATGTCAGATCAGCATCTTGATGTGGCACACCTGTGAGGTGGGATGGATTATCTCAGCAAAGCCGAAGTGCTCACTATCACACATTTAGACAGATTTGTAAACAATGTTTGAGAGAAATGGTACAATTGTGTATCTGGAATGAATTTTAGATCTTTAAGTCCATCTCATGAAAAATGGGAGCAAAAACAAAAGTGTTGCGTTTATATTTTTGTTGAGTGTATATATATATATATATATATATATATATTTATAATTTCCTTCTTACTTCTCACCCTCATCCCTGTACCTTTTGAAAATCATTGCTTTGAACCTTTTTTTAAACTGGATCATGTTTGGACATCGCTTTAGCTCCGTGCTCATCCCATTCCATAGTTTCACACCCCCAATTGAGATGCAATGACATTTTAAAGTCATGCGTACAGCCAGTGTCTTAAAGTTTAACTGTTCCCTCAAATTGTAACCCCCCTCTCGGTCAAAAAAAAGTTTTTGAATGTTACCTGGTAGCAGTTTATTTCTAGCTTTGAACATGATTTGTGCAACTTGATATTCAACCAGGTCATTGAACTTTATGATACGGGAATGTAAAAACAGGAGGTTGGTGTGATCATAATATCCAGCTTTATTGATTATTCTTATGGCTCGTTTTTTTGTATTGTGACTAATGGTAGCAGTGAGCTTTTGTAAGTGGTCCCCCAGACCTCCACACAGTAATTTAAATAAGGTAAGATCATTGAGCAGTAAAGAATATGTAATGATTTTTGATCCAATATATGCTTTGCTTTACACAGGACTAAGATGCTTTGTGACAGTTTAGATTTAACATGTTTTATGTGAGGTTTCCAGCTGAGCTTATGGTCTATTGTCACACCAAGGGATTTATTTACATACACTCTTTCAATATTAACACCGTCAATCTTAACATTTACGTCATTATTTAAATTACAGTTTCCAAACAACATGATTTTTGTTTTACTTAGATTCAATGACAATTTATTATTGTCAAACCACTTTTTTAATTTGCTCATTTCAGTTGTAATTAACTCCAGAAGCTGCTGCAAGTCCTCTCCCGTACAAAAAATATTAGTGTTGTCTGCAAATAACACGAATTGTAAAATCTTTGATGTTTTGCATATATCATTAATGTAGAGAATAAAAAGAATTGGCCCTAATACTGACCCCTGGGGGACCACACAGGCAATGTCCAAACAAGATGACATGTTCACCCATCTTCACAAACTGTTGCCTGTTCTGTAAATAGCTCCTCAGCCAGTTTAATACAACCCCTCTGATACCATACCGTTCTAATTTATTGATTATTCTGTCATGATTTATGGTATCAAATGCTATTAACTGCTTTCCCTAATGCACTTAGGGAAAGCAGTTAAGAATAAATGTATGTATGCATTAGTTTTATGATTTACAAACATCCCAAAGTTTTAACTTTACAACTTACATTGTCAGATCAATGAATACAGGTAGAGAGGACACTTGCTACAGCTGCTGTATTGGAGTCATGGGAGCCACCTGGATATCAGGTGTTTAGTAAAAGACAGCATGACATATTATACCATAACTGGATTCCTATCCTCAAATGTATCAGCGGGTAATTCACTGATTGATTTAGTTGATCAGTTGCAGGTCCATGATTCCTTCAGCCTGGTTGGGTTTGCTGGCTGTCTGCAGACATCCCTTAGCTTTGAGCTGTCCCGGGGTCTAATCCTTGGATTTTGAAATTTCAGCTTTTTTAGGTGCTCAATTTTTTTACGATGTTGATGTGAAGCACCCCCCACCCCCCATCTCGTTTGTTGTAGTTTCTTGAGAATCCATGATTAAAACTTTGACTTAATGCAGACAGAAATTCTCAGTTACACAAAAGTAAGATAAATTGTCAAAAATATCCATCCATCCTTTTTCTACAGATCTTTTCTGACTTTTGTCATGTTGGAGGTTGACTTATTAAAGTTTGCTGTATGCCAGCCTTTAGTATGTCCTGTGTGGCGGATTTCAGCTAAGTCTTGGTCAGGCATGCATAGCCATAAGCGCCCAACAGAAGTGATCAACCCAAGAGGAACTAAAGTTTCAAGAGCTGAACATAGTACATCTGTCTTGTCTTAATTATTTCTTTGATACATGTTTTTTTAGATAGTTTCCATATCTAATTGTCCCATCGAGATCATCAAAATTGTGAAGTTAAAACCAAGCTTCATACATTTCCTATATTAATTATTTACATTAATTAATACATTCTCCAATGTTCCTTTTACTTTGTTCCGTATGATTCCTCGATGAAGTCCAGGGATCACCCTGAACTGCACAAACTGTCTCAAGTTGGCAAGTTGTCTCTAAACTATCTATTAATAGTTTAGAGACAACTTGACTCTTGTTTGGGCCGGTTTCATGACTCAGATGCCATCAAGTTGATGTAATTACTGTTGGTATATGGGGGCAGGGGCGTTGCAGCAAGTTCTGGGCCCCTATACAGGAAGTCTTGATGGGCCCCTGAGAGGCGGTCTTACAATACAAACATGTAAAAGCTATGTATGTCTCATATGAGTGACTGGTCCCTCTCTGAGCCAGATAACACCCAAATGTTTCTTTTGATGAATTAACAAATCGTTACTTGAACATGAACACAACCCCTGGTCTAATGACTCTTAATAACCAAGCACACATACAGTGTTTCTCACAGGAATTTGAGAGACTGTGTCGGGGACCATGGACCTTCTAGGGTGGTCCGGGGAATGCTCCCCCGGAATTTTTTTTTGAACATTTTAAAGTGAAATTCATCAATCTGGTGCACTTTGAGGAGAAACCAAAGGCTAAATCAGTTGTGTCCTATGTGAGCTATTCAGTAGTATTTTCTGGAATAATTTATAGACACAGAATTACCAAAAAACAGAAGCAAAAATGTAGCCTACTTCTTCGGGAATTTTTTCCCTTCGTTTATATTTTTTAATGGCTCAATATAGGCCCCTGATCTTCATAGCACTGAACAGGGGCGACTGTGGCTCAGTTGGTAGAGCGGGTTGGCCGATGATCAAAGGGTTGGGGGTTCAATCCCCGCCCTGCCACCTGTGTCATACTTGATGTGTCCTTGGCAGGGGTGTAAAGTAGCGAATTACATTTACTCGCGTTCCTGTAATTGAGTAGTTTTTTCGTGTACTTGTAATTTTTTAAGTGATTTTTAAAACCTATACTTTTACTTTTACTTTGAGTATGTTTATTTTGAAGTATTGTACTTCGCTACATTTTATATCACCTGCGTTACTGAATAAAAAATAGATAGGGAAAGGAGAGAAAATAAAAGAAAAATCGCGGGGGGCTTTTATTTTTACGGCACAATACCGGAAACTAAGACAGAGAATGATCGACAGGATCATTGCGACTAAATGATAACAAACATTGCTTCCCTCTATCATTAAAACAAAATAATCCTAGTTAAACTGTCATTGTACCGCACGTGAAGACGTGAAGGCTTTTAAATGCAGCAAACCTTTCATCCAGCCGTACGATCGGCCCCTCCCTCACCTAGCTTTCAGTTTAACAGTGCAGAGTAGGATGGAGACGGTGCGTGTTGCCGGGAGCTTTGAAAAACTTCCAGAAGACGGCAGAAAGTCAGCCTTTGCTCGAGAAGAAAGGTAAAAGTAATAGACTAAAACAATGTGCAAGATATGTTATGCGCGGACACGCGCGTCAGATGACATGCGCGACCGTGAGAGAGAGAGAAAAAAAGTCATATGCGACCCAGCTGCACCTCAAAACATCACGACCAATTAGTTTACTCACTTTAAGTTGAATCCAAGTGGTCTATGACCAAGCAATAAAGAAATAAAAAACACTGGAAGTTTAAAGCTCCTTGACTCTTGCCACCACAATCATCAATTAAGAACACTGTAGCCTACAATGCAACTTGCTTATCCAGCCAGCTCCATGAGATATAAATTAAATATGCCCTCACATTCTTGCTAGCAAAAGAAGTGCCCTATCAACAACATTTGCAACGGTTTATTTTGATTTTGACACTTATTTTATTTAATTATAAAAAATATGTTTTACTTATTATATTATTACCTATTTGCATTTTCCTTGTTTTCAGTTCAATTAGGATATGTTTAAAGTCAAAAGTCATGGTTTCAAATGTTAAATAAGTGCATGTTGCAGTTCTTAAATCAATGAATAATTGTCTAATAATTGTGATTACACAATGTCAATCAAAATAATCATGATTATGATTTTTGTCAAAATCGAGCAGCCTAACCTTGCAATTTCCATGGTTTAGATCAATTAATTACATTATTAGAACTGCAGCTGCAGTCTGTTTAGGTTTGTAGACCGGTTACTTTCCCATTCCCCCATTAACAGACTATTTGCTCCATATTTGCTTATCTAAAGTATAATGACACAGTATACATCCATACATGTGTGGTGACATGATTTGTTTAATTTGTGCACTTTAATTTGTAAAAGTGTTGCATTGATTAAACAAAACTAGTTTGAGATTTATATCCCCTTGTATATAGAATGCCCTACACAGAAGAGACCCCTGCCCCCTCCCGCTGTTAAAAAGTAACTAGTAACTTGTACTTTAAGTACATTTTAAATCAGCTACTTTTTCACTTTTACTTAAGTAGATTTTTAGACTAGTACTTTTACTTTTACTTAAGTAAAATTTCATCCAAGTAATCATACTTTTACTTGAGTAGAATATTTTTGTACTCTTTCCACCTCTGGTCCTTGGGAAAGACACTTAGCCTACCTTGCCTCGTGTGAATGTCAATAGTTAGCCTGCTATCGGTGTGTGAATGGTAACGTGGGAAAGGAAAACAGGTCTCCCTTGCAAAAGAGTCTTCGGTCTCAATGGGATATACCTGTATAAATAAAGGTTAGAATGTTATTTAAAAAATAACAAAAATGTACTGACGAATGATAGGCCCCTGATATCCGTACACCCCCCTACGAAGATCAGTTGGCTATCATTAGCCAGTCAACTCTCTTCTTTCATTAAATAGTGTTTTTCCGGGCCTTCAAATATCAGGGGCCTATATTGAGCCAGTAAAAAATAAATTAATAAAAAAAATATAGGGGAGAGTGGCCTAAGTTGTGCATTTTGGAAGTTGTGCCACCCCTTGTTTCTAGAAAACCGTGGAAGAAATTGGAAATGTGACCACATATTTAAGAAGAGCCATTCATTTGACTCATCCTGTAAAGAAGGGAGACACAAGGAATAAGATATAAGCACATTTAAGCTAAAAAAACTGTGTTTATCCTTTCAAAGTAAAATTTCCATGATCAAGGTTTTTTGATTATTGTGTCTGGACAATTATAGACAAGTTTGAAAACATTTGACACATGTTTTAGTGCTTTGGTATGCTACATTTTGAGTCTATACAGTTAGCACGATGTCAGCCCTAAATTGCTGCATCATGCTTATTATCCAAATTTCTGGGATTGGGGTGATTTGTGCCAAAGGGCCTGGGTGAGTTATAAGTAAGTAAGTAAGTAAAATGTATTTATAAAAGCACATTTATGACATTTTGCACTGTCCAAAGTGCTGTACATAGTGCATTCAGTAGGTAAACAATGAAGGTAAAATAACAATAACCAAAATAAAAGACTTAAAGCCCATACATCCACATAAACACAGATAGTAGTGCAGAGGTAAGATAGTTAATGGGGAGGAAACACTAGGGTGTACATATGGGTTTTGAGCCTTGATTTAAAGGCAGAAATGTAAGGGAATCACATTTGTCAGATGGCAGTTGGTTCCACAAGCACGGAGCAACTAGTGCAAAGTACATTTCTGAGAGTTGTGCCAGTGGCATGGCTGTATACGCTGGTCACCAAAAGAAAGTGATTGTCTACAGTAGCTCAGAAGAGAGTGACATCTCAATTCCACTTAACGACAGCACTGATGAGAGTACAGATGGCCAGAAAGATGATGATGGTGACTTTGTCATTGTGAGCTTTGCAGGTAAAACCATTAGATCTGCTAGGCCTTGTTTAAGAAAATTGTCCTTCAATCTTTGTCAACTATTTACTTTATTCACTTTAAATACACCTTAAATAAGTGATTGTCTAATGGATTTGTCTTGCATTACAGTTTATGAGATATATATCAATGGCACAATTCACCCCATGGTATTCTCTCCAACCGCACAATTTACACCACACCAGGGGCAAGTTGTGCATCAAGACAACTTTTTTTCCGAAAGCTATATTTCTTCAACAGTTTATTCCAGATCCAAAGTTTTTATTGCCAGGGATGCACAACACCCTGAAATATATGTACATATTTGAGTTGGAGACTTTACTGTCAAGGCCTTACTTTAAAGTCACTTTGAGTGAAAAGTTGCACAACTTAGGCCACTCTCCCCTATATGTTTTGGTTGCAGCCCCCCTCTGCCTTGGGCCCCCCCAAAGCCTTTCCGCAGTCCGACGGCCCTGAGCGTAACTGACCTTCGTCAGATGCTCATAATTACTGAGTAGAAGTTGAATGCCTCATAATACAATTCAATGCAGCCTCTGAATGGGCGTATACTGGAGTAGGCTACTGTTCGACAGTGTCACTGTAGTAGCCCCTAAATTAGTAACGTTCAGTTGTAGCTGTAGGAACCGTTGCTCTACAATGAACTGGCAACTTTTTTTTTTTTTTTCTTTTAAATGAACTGGCGACTTGACCAGAGTGTAGCGCGGCCAGATGACAGCTATCGTAGGTTCCAGCCTGCGCCCCGTCAGTTAATGTTACAGAACTTAAATGAATGAACAAGTAGAATAGGCTAATTGTTTCAGCCGTCCACGGTAGTTTAACTCTCACCCTTCTCCACTCTTTTCAGGTGTCCGAACTTGTGCTTTTTTGAGGGTATCTCGATTCCTCGCCCTGCTGGAGTTCGCTTGCGCTCGCTCACTTATAATTCCAATGAGGAAGAACGAACCGCGGGGTGGACCAAACCATTTTTAATTCGGACTCATTCGTATGGATATATATTAGTTCCGTGTATGCATAATCATTGTGTCATAGATTCTACTGGGGGCTGTGTGTGTGGGCCCTTATAATCGTCATAACCTTTACCCCCTATACGACGGCGCTGTATGGGGGGCAAACAAGAACAGTGGCCACATATAACATAAAGCATGAAAAGTTAATGTTTTATTGTGACAGTGAAACCAAACGTACAACACAATTTGTCAAAAGAATCCTTGACACTGTAAAGAAGTCTTAATAGAAAAAAATTCAATCACAGATCCGACACCACAATTGACTATCCAGGACATTGTGATATTATGTGCCTCGGACCAATAAAGGATTTGTTTGTTTGGTAAAGTACTAATGGGTGAAAAACACTCAGTTGAGTCATTCCACCAATCCGGTACGATTTGAGTCCCTCAGATCTTTTTAAGTGTATTTTATCTATGAGATCAATTAAATCTTTCTTAAAAAGCTTTTTACATCAATAGAAGTCCCCCCTTTAAGATGTAAAACATTACATACATTTTATCCTTATTTCAGTAATTATCTGGGTTTCTTTAGTTGAAACTATCTATTTTGTCATGTCCCCCACAGCATTCAATGAAAATCTACTTGGGATATGACAAGTAAAACTTGAAAAATTTCTAAGTCCAAATCGTACCGGATTCATGGAATGACTCAGTTACTCAGCCTTTGTCTTTTCCTTTCTGCCACAGCACCTCCGGAAGCAGAAACTACAGGTCTTGATAAAGATGAGTACGAGCAAAAGAACAATGGCGAGGAAGAATGCCAGGACGTCCAGGATGTGATACTGGTACCAGGTCAGTTCATGGGCCTGGACCCGCAGGTGCTTGGCTCCTTTGTTTCTCATTGTGAACTCGATCCAGAATACCCCCTCATCCAAAGCACTCAATGGTCTGTCGTGGTGGATACTGGACAGCCGCATGGCATTCTCCTTGAACCTATAAGTGTAGATATACAGGGTTAAAATGTTGGTTCATTAGAACTGGGTGATACTGCATTGACATTTCTTTATGCACCATTATTGTGAACTGTCCAAGTAGTCAAAATGGGGAAAAAATTCATTTTACACAAAGGCATGGAACTTACGATTTCTCATTGACAACAGCATTAACTGCATCTCTAAGGTCCTCTGTCTTCATAAAATTGAAGTCTACGGTAAGTGCAGCTCCTTTAGCCTTCATATGGACCATGTTGTCTGGCTGGTCCGCAAACAGGGGGATGCCCACCATTGGAACACCATGGTAGATGGCCTCATAAATCCCATTTGCGCCACTATGGGTGATAAAAGCTTTGGTCTTGGTGTGACCTGAAAGGGTACCAAAAATCAAGACACCTACATTACTTTCTCTCATCGAAGCTGGTCGGAATAGCACATCTTTTCACTTCTGTATGGTGTCACTACTTTAAAAATATTACTGAGTATTGGCTGGATTGATATATTTTTTATTCAGAAACTATTCAGTCCCCTTCAGATTGTTCACATTTTCCTTGTGCTAAATTCATTTGTTCTCTTATCAGGCTATATTCCGTACCCCAAAATGACAAAGATAAAGAATTATATAAATAGGTTTATAGAATTATTTGCAAATACATCAAACAAAAAACAAAAAAAGTATCATATTGACAAAGGGATTTAGATCCTTAAGTGAGCAATTAGTTAAAGCATCTTTGACTGCGATTGAGCCTTCTTGAGTAATATAGCTTTGAACACCCTCATTCAGGTGACCTCAATGGTCAGTTCAGAACGGACTGTTGTAAACAGCCATTTTAAGGTCAATCTTGCCTCAACGGACAGAAAGTGGGGAGGGCCAGGTCTGACTGGAGGCTAGATTACAATGTAGTTTGACTTTATTTACCCAATAGGTCATTCTGGGGGATCCAGTTGTATATTCTGGTGTTGGCACCTAGAGTCGTTGGTCTTTCTCCACTGTATCTCCATAGCACCTATAAACAATGGTGAAACACTTTTAGTTTGTTGTGTGCATTGTATATTAAGAAAATGGTCGGTAATACAAAACAGCTGCAGCTAATTGCCTAAGAAATGCTAAACTAAAACATGCAAAACTGAAACTCTCATAGCCATTTCTTCTTATTAATTGATATTGCATTCAGGGGTCAAGGGGTCCTGAAGTTAATTCCAGTTGGAGCACAGATATCGTTCTCTGACCTTCTGTGGGATTTGAGCGAGGGCTGAAGCTATCATGTTTCCCTTCTCTATGGTGATGTTGTTGATGAATGATCCCAAAGTGAAGACCACGATGCCATCGTCTCCAGAACTCTGCACAAACTCTTCCATATCCTGAAAGAAAAGCAACATTATCTCAATCCAAACCAAGCAGCATTTTATTATCGCTGCTTTTTGAGTACTCTCTTCATTGTTTAAGTCAGAAATACTTTGGAGGTCCAATAACATATGTATAGGCCTGTGATAGTGGTGAGGGCCCTACCTCTGGTAACGGTTTAGCAGGTCTGCAGTGGATCCCACCAACATATTTAAAGTTGGGGAGGAAAGGACGAGGGAAGTCAAAATCCCAGTAGTTTCGTATCAACCAAATGTCGGCTCTACCCATCGTCTTGCAGGCACTGGTGGGTATTCCTGTTACAATGCAAAAGCAGAGTTACAATCTTGTCACCTTTCGGAGAGAATCCCTGTTTTGAATACAAAAGGCCTTTTTAAATATGTGGGCTGCTGCCATGCTTTTTATTTAAGAATGTTCTACAGCGGAAACTTTATTTGGCTCACATGAGCCTATAAAGCTTGGGACTATTGAAAAGATTGATAAAGTGGATTTGTTTTCATTTAGTGAATGGTAGCTGTCACAATTTGGATATAAGTGAGGTGTTTACTTGATTATCAAGGAGTATAATGTTAGCTAGCCTACTTGCTATAATAAAGTTGTATAAAGTTATTGAACTGAGAGTGATGGGACTACTCGTTTAGAATTACAGTTTCCATTTAGCCAGAGTGGCCCTGATCAGGCGATGTG
This sequence comes from Hyperoplus immaculatus, assembly GCA_949357725.1. NCBI lineage: Eukaryota > Metazoa > Chordata > Actinopteri > Uranoscopiformes > Ammodytidae > Hyperoplus > Hyperoplus immaculatus. The sequence goes on from OX442351.1 coordinate 29,263,241, forward strand.
TCTTCCCCGTGCCCAGGACAAGATTATCTTCATAGTGATAGAAATTGGACCCTGCTTTTTTAATTGCCCTTAACTTTTTTTTTTACCTCCCCTTACATTAGTTTTGTAGCAGTAAGTAATGGTTGACAGCCCAGCGACCAAGTTTTATTTACTTTAAATATCAAATTGTTGACAAGGTGATTAATTATACAAGTGATGAAATTAAATCACAATTGGATTTTTTATGGTCCATAAATAATGTGTTATTACACAATTGTTCTTGTGCTCAGTTGCTCACCTTTGACTTCAGAGTAATATTTATCTAGTTCTGTCCAAAAGATGTTATCAATCACAATGTCCTGCAGCCCGTAGAAGAGAAAGTTCCAGAGTCTCTCTGAGAAATCCATCTTATCAGTCAGTTTGCTCATAGCGCCGGGGACATAGGAAGGTGGAGCGGGCAACTGACCACACAATCTCTCCCAGGCATTGGCCATGGAAAAGCGTAGGGAGAAGACCAGGGGGAGGCCCAAAATCTCTGCCACTAAGTCACTGCCAGGGTAGATGGGGTCAGCCAAGAGAAGGTCATATTTTCCGTCCTTCAGCTTCTTCATTATGGTTTCTGATTTCAGCACGCCATCCAGAAATTTCAAAGAATTTAGCATATTGACCTTCATCAGATCCATGAATCTAATGTAAATCTGCAAGTAGCTCATATGATCCACCTCATACATGGCAAATTGAAGGAAGTCATCCATAAATTCCTTTACGACCTCCTTTGGGACAGAGACGTTGAAGGGTTCGTAGCGAAACCTGGAAGGCTCATTGGTGTTCATGAACAACGAAGTGCTCGGACACAGCACTGTCACCTGGTGTCCCCTGTCGATCAGTGTCTCCAGCACAGGCTTCATGTTAATCCAGTGGCTTCCTTCAGTATACCAAACCAAAATATTTCCTCCATTTGCGCTCCACGTCACACAAAGTACCAGCAGGACGCAAACATTGAGATGCTGCCCCAGCTTCATGGTGTCTGTTTGGCAAGGGGAAAAGTCTGCTGTGTGCTGATCTCTTTTGAGGGAAAATAATCATTAACTAAACAAAGTTGAACTCTGACTTGTAGTTCTTCTTAGATAACAGATCCAAGTGGCAGTTTAAGCTTGGAAAAGCTAGAACCTCCACCAGCAGAGCTAAAACGTTCATGAATATAAAACATTTTCTGGAAATAAATAAAAAAAGGTAAATAAAAATTGGATAGCAGCATCTCGAAATACTGTTTAGTGGAAAGTCTATTGAAGAAAAAAACTAAACGTATTAGCTTTCTTTATCCAACTTGTATTTTCGTTTGTATTTGTTACTTTTTTTATCTTCAAAATAGACTAAATGGGTTGGAAGATTTTGTTCAGATAGCCATGCTACAGAGACAACATGTCCTAATGACTTTGGTGATAGTCTGACCTTTTGTCCGGCACCACCAGGAGTTTTATGTGTGGTTTTGAGTGAAATGTGTCAACAGCTATTGGATGGATTGCTGTGAACTTTCTTAAATTAATTTCCTTATCAGAATGATTTATAGAGCTGATATTTTGAGCCAGCATCAGCCCAGTCTTGTTTTAGAGATGTATCTACCAGTAGAATGAAGCAGCTGATTTCAGACACCGGCAGGGGCCAGAGGGGTCAGCTCAGTGTGAATATGTTGGAGGCGGGGGGTGTCCACCATGCCTTTAGGAACCACTGACGTGGAGGCTGTGTTGTTCTTGGGAAATGTCACCTCCAACTGTTTTGGCCGTCTAAATCTTAACTCTGGGTACTTTGGCCCCCTCATTAACATTGTAGATTCCTTTTGACGCTGGATTCAGGAGCGTCTGGAAAAACAATACACATTTGAATATTGAATTCAATGCCCTGTTGAGGGAGTCAGTGGCCATTCAGAGTGTGTAAGTGTATACTGTGTTGTGTTCAGACCTCCCCTGGTGGCACAGAGGCTGTTTGAGAGAAACTATTGATAGGTTTATGAGGGTGTTGCATACTAAATAGCAGAATCATTGCGTTTTGCCCTTCTATTTAATTTTCCTGGGAATTCAGCCATCTACCATTCCCCTCTACATTCCTGCTGCTTCCTCTCCTTCTGACTGTCTTCCTCGCTCTGTCTATCCTCCACAGGGTAAGGGTTACAGCGTATTGCTTTTTGAAGTAGATATTTGCATAATCAGATTAGGATGCGTGATTGTCAGTGGGCTCCCCCATCAGAGGGTGCTCTAGAAGAGAGGGTGCTGTCCAGTCCCAACAATGGACAGCTCCCCTCCTCTCTCACCCTCCAACCAGCTCCTGCACCTGCATCCCACCCATCCACCCATCCATCCGGGCTGCAGGTCGGCTGCGGCAACCGTCCACGCTTGGACGTGCAGAGAGAGAGAGAGAGAGAGAAGAGAGGGGGGTGGGGTGGCTTCGAGTGCATGACGGGAGTGGGAGGGCAGGGGTTGAGCTGAGATATTTAAACATGCAAAGTGTGAATTGGCTTTAAGGGGATAAAGAGCTCAGGGCCTATCGGTTGGCACCCAACTCCAGAAATTCTTTTTCATGGGCGCCTCAGCCGGGAGAGCGAGGGGCTGCCTGCACTGATCTGGTCCATTGTGATAACAGATTCAGACAGTGTGCTAGACGCTGATAAGGAAATGTGCTCTCAATAGACGATTACCCACATACTTGGGAGAGAATAGTCAATCAGGCAAATATACTTGGTGGAGGGAATGAGACGCGTACAGATTTGTTATTTTCAATGCAGGGTTTCATAATTCTGCTAGAAAGTTGAGGTCAGTGTAATGCTCATATTGTGATTGGGCGATTTCTGTAAATAAAGGTGTATCAGCAAAATGCTTTTCACAGCCTTACGAGCATGTGAGCAAAGGCTGTCATCCTCCAATGATGATTTGAATAATTGAACATTAAGGGAGTCTGAATTACACCAAAACATACAACATACAAAGAAATAAACAATTTTTTATAAATATTGAATCTCATATTACCAAAAAGAAAAGCTGTTAATATGTGCAGTAGTTTTATGTGATATTATTTAAATTCACCGTGAAATTGCCTGAGAGGTAAACACCTAGCAAATTCATGTTATGGGAGAGACAGAACGGTAGTTTTTTACTCTCCCTGTATAATATGGTTTATTTGGTATTTTTTGCAGGATTACAAAGAGTTATCTGTCAGTTCCCACAAGCCTCCAGTCAGTGTGTCCAGCTGCCCTCTGCTCGGTTTACACACCATTAGCCGGAGTTTAACAGCCCGAGTAAAAGCGCTCACAACCAACTCAGTGTTTACTTTTCAGCTCAGTTAGTTGCAGCCTTTTGCCTGAAAAATGGGGCACATTTTCAACAGTCACAATAGGCGATTAGGCATGTAAAACTCTGACCTCCCTTTGAATGACAAACAAGGAGATAGCTGCAAACAAAACTGCTGATATTGGAACTGCATCTGAAAAAAACTTTCCATTGAAACTGTTTTGGATTGATAGGAAATAAATCAGCAACTAAAGCTTAAGGCATTTATTGTGCAAAAATACTAAATCTTTGCTGGTAGCAGCTTCTCCAATGTGACAATTTCTCTGTTTTATATAATTGTAAACTGACAAATGGTGTCGGTCCAAAAAAATAGGAATTATTCATTTGAAAGTAATTAGAAGACCTCACTTTGGACGGAATTATAATGGTCATTTTTTTGTGCATTGTGTCATACACAATAATTCAATCGAATAAAAGGATATATTAATCAATACATTTAAAATGTATTGCAGCCCTAATTGGGACTATAGCTGATGTTCATCAGTAGTTTTTTTCACTGTTGAAGTATCCCTTAAAAAGCATTTATATAGTTGCATATTAAAAATATTTTGCCCTGATAAATTCACATAAAGGAAAACAATCTACCAGGAATGTACCGGTGTGTTTTCTAAACATAATAGTTATGACTTTAGGGCCTTTAAGTAACAAAGCAACAAAGTGTTTTCCTTAAGCAAACTCCATCTGAACGTTGGTCAACTGGACAGTGTTTGACTCCAGAGTGACTTCAGACCCCGAGGGCACAAGTTAAGCTGTCACTGTTAGCGCTCCTCTCTCCGGCTTCTGGTCAGTGGACGGAGAGCAGAGGTCAGCTCGGTGTGCTCATGGTCATCACAGGACCTTCGGACAAATGTTTTCTGGGCTTATTGAGCACGAACAAAGAGGCAGCAGCTCCACTCTTAACTTCAGATCAGCTGTGTATTATTCTGTGTGAAGTCATTTCATTAGAGTCTCAACAGTTAGTTGTATACAGTATTTTTTATGCTACTTATCTTAGTAAATTTTTTTTGGAGTTGGGTATCAAAAAAATCTGATGATTATATAATGTTTAATTCTAACTGGAATAATACAGTACAGGTGTGCATGTCAATCTGAGAGAAATTTCAAAATGTTTTTGCATAAGAAAAAATCTCTTTTTTTCTGCACACTCGGGTCTACTTTTGATTACTTTTATTCCTGTCTTCTTTAATGTTTCCTGCTGTTAAATATACTTTACTCTGTCTGAATGATTTGAGTAAAAAAGATTCAAAGTGTTATATTAACAAATCATTTATTAAATAAATAGTTCAAATAAATAACATAGTGTATTTTCACAAACAAACCAAATAAATAACAAAAGAGGCATCAGAAGACTCTTCACAGTAGACAATCAATTCATAATCTTTGGCTATATGACATGCGTATTTTACAAAAACTCAAAATAACACATTTTGTTAATTGTGTGTGTTGGCGCGTGTAATAATTAAGGATTGTCAGTTTTTGCTGAAACTATCACAAATTGGTAATCAACAAATTCTGGACACTGTTTTGTTAAAAGTGAGAGAAGGTCTGTCAACAAACCTAACCTTGATAAATGCAAATAAAGGTCAGATTTAGTGTTCTCAAGAGAGAAAAAAAACGCATGTAAGGGGGAGGGGGGCAAGTGCCGTTGGCTATTTTGACCTGATTGCAGTCTGGAGAATTGACTGAGCCATTATCTATTCAAATACTTTCCTGAATCTATCGCTTGAAATGAGAAATTCCTTAATCCCCTCCATTTTTCCTCATCGGGGAAAAAAAGCACCTTCTCAAGGCAAAACTAAATTAGTTCCAGGCGGTCGGCAACGAAGAATATTAACATGAAAACATGAAGGGAATATTGTACATCCAGGTTTTACACATCCATGCAAAATACAAATTCATTTTTCACCCGCAAATCACATTTCAACACTGATCAGCGTGGAGAGGCTGTGCCCACCATGTTCAGCCACGTCTGGAGTCCACACATATCACACAATATTGCAGCTGCTGCATTGACACACAAGTCACACACAGGTGACAAAATGCAGACAAAGATGATTCTTGAGGAGGGACGAGATCAGTTTTTTTAATTCCATGAAGGTCCACTCAAGAGTTAATTTTTTTGTATTTTGAGGCTGTGGTTCTACCAGGCCTCTGAGCTGTTGCAGCTGGATCCAGGTGAGGGCACTTCTGTGTCGCTGGTCAGGGCCCATGTGTGCGGAGGGGAGTGCAGTTGCTCCATGTTTCCTCTGAGAAAGGTGAGCAGAGCGGTGGGGGAGTGGCTGGCCGGCTGACCGCTCTGGCTCTCCAGCAGCTGCACCAGGAAGTTGATGTAGCGCATAGCCAGACGCAGGATCTCGTTCTTGCTCAGCTTCTTCTCTGGAGGATGCGTGGGGATGAGCTTCCGCAGCTCGGTGAAGGCCGTGTTGACGTTGTGCTGGCGCCAACGCTCCCTTGTGTTGGTGAACACCTTCCTGGTCATGGTGTTGAGTAGAGCTGCAATGATTGGCAGAAGTTTAATAAGCAACTATTTTGATACTCAATTCTTTTTTTTACATTTTATAAACAAAATGATTAATCAAAGAGATTATCTGCAAATGAATAGATAATTAAAATTATACTTGTGTCATGGTGAGTTAATGGAAGAAGAAAGGACATTTATTGTACATCAGGGGAAAGTTTACTTTTTTATAAATAAAAAATATAGATATTGATAGAAAGTATTAAAAGAATACCACAAAAAAATGTACCTGAATCATTTTTTGGTTTGCTAATTATTTATATATAAAAAAAAACCTTATTTCACAATTTAAAAAAAGCGTAGCGTCAATAAGCAGTATATGAACATTTAACAGTTGGTTAATTATAAACTCAAATAGTCGTAAGAAGGTATTTGTCAACATCTTAAATTTGTCCTGTGACAACTCATGAATGGAAGACGCTGTTTAAATAGATAATGAATTACAATAGAGCAAAAATGGTGTCATAATGTACGCCCTACATTGTACTGCCTCAAACCATTTAGTAATAATAAATGAGTTATATATAAATATATTGATATAACAATTTCAGCAACAACAACACATAAATTATATAAAGAGATACATTTCTGTAAATGGATGCAAAGTCAGGCTATACAGTAAATGCACATCCTTTATGTAATCTAACACTATAGCTGCAAGAAAATTATGCATTATCTTCTAGCATTACAAACTGTGATAAATGATTTACTACAAAAATCCTAAAATAAGCCACATAATTTTTACCTGTACGGGTGCAGAAATGTGCAGAAAATCTCAGTTGCAGAGTTTTTCTCGGAAGGTCTTTAGCGTCCGGTGTGAATGTCCACTCAGTTGCGTGTTGTCATGCTCACTGATGGATCATTATGAGCGAGAGATGGAAACTGAGAGAAAGAGAAAGTATAAGGGAGGGAGGGATGGGGAACAGAGAGAGAGAGAGAGAGGGAAGAAGCAGGGATAAGACTGCTGCATGCTCGCATCCCACATTTTATAGCAGGGTAAACCCTATTGTGTGACGTGTGCTGTCGTGGAGCCTGTCATTGTGTAAGGTTGGTGTTAACTGAGGAGTGATTGTTAATGCACCCCACCCCACCCACCACACACTCCCCTCTTTCCTTTCTATCATTTAGAACCAATGCAGGTGTCACTTGACTAATAGCCATCCATTTTAAAAACAGCTTCTTCCCCTCAGCAATAAGAACTGTGCAGTAATCCTACTGTATATAGTGTCTTGTCTATGGTATTTGTTTTCTTTGTTTGCACTAATGTGGTATGGATTCACTTTATTAATGTGATTATGAGTTGCCATTTGTAATTGTGAGCAGAGTAACATCATGTACTGAATAAGAATACCACCAACCCTGTTTGCAAGGCAAATACAGATTCTATTCATTATTGTATTGTCCATAAATCATCACTTTAAATGATTTTCATTGGTGTGTTACTTTGCTATATTTGAAGGGATTCTGGGTCTTTTTTGTTATTGTTGCAGGACTCAACAACCTTTTAAGTGACTATTTGTGCTGCTTTTATGATTCATTGCTCATTTAATCCTTGAAGGTTTGCACTAAAGGTGACACATATATTCCCATTGAAGTGAAACTGAGACGTTTCATCTCTGATCCTTCTCTTACTGCTGTGGACACTTGTTCCTTTCTGTTCCTCTGACATTAGGCATGGACAACCCACCGTCCCCTCCGCTTGAGGAAAAGACCTTGATATACTGGCTGCTTTACTATTGAATTCAGACTGATTGGGCCACAAAAGGTAAAAATACCATATCCAGATTGACAGTCGAACAATATGTGTTTTGTTATGACTATGGTAATCTTGTTGAGCCATTCCACGGGGGCCACACATAAATTACAGAGGAAACGGGGCGAGCACAGCGTCCTAACTCACCTCTCTCCATCCACTCCTCTCTCCTCTCCCCCCGTTCTCTGCCTCCCACTTTCAACCTCCGTTCAGATAAAAAAAAGCAAGTCTAGTTTAACCAATTGTCACTGTTCTTTTTATACCCTTCAAGTGTTGTTTCAAAGACGCAGCCTTCCATAAAAGTCTCTGTGTGGAGTAGGAATTTACATAATCCGATTAGGGGCCGGGATTAGCCGTGGGCCTGGAGAACAGGCCCCGATGGGGGCCGTTTTCTGAATCGACCATTCATGGGCCCGGCTGCACGTCCAAGAGGCTGCACCTGCGAGGCTAGGCGCCGCTGCTCTCTGGCTAGAGCCAGTCTCCACTCACTGCTGACTGAAGGTCTGCAGACACACACTGCTGGATAGTCTGTTAACTTTCATCACACCTAGAGGAACAGGTGAAGATTATACCTGAATGGTTGTAATGTATCTGTAATACAGGTTAGGGGCTAATGGAAGAATAGGGATGACAAGATATGAAGCCCCTTGTGGAATTAATTAAGTCCAATTAATTGTATATTTTTTTTAATATGTGAGCACACTAATAGCCTGTATGAGAAAATGAAAATACGCAGGAAGACAGGTTCATGAGATCCATTCAGAAGTTACTTCTACAGCTGATTGAGAGTAAACTAATTGGTAGTTAGGGCTGAGTGAAAGACACTAGAGTATGTACATTTAATATCCACAAATTCTAACATTTGTCTAAGCTCATTAAAACATCACATAAAAACACTGACAGTATAAAATACATAAAAGTAAAAAGTGTTGACAGAAATGATGTCTCCCTGACGCTTGAAACCTTCCTCCTGTATTCACTGCTCAGGTTAACACACTAGTGATACATTACATGTTGACTTGTGTGTAATTAGTTATTGGTTCCCATATAATTAGCAACTGAGTCAAGACCTAAGTCAAAACCTGATAAATCCTCGATAGATCACAATGAAATCTGACTGTCTGGCTTGTTGCTCTACTTCGATAGATTGTCCCCAATCAATGCACAGACGGCTTTCAAAAATGTAGAAGATCAATAAACAGCAACCTTTATGGGAATCACTGCCGACCCAGAGTGACTGGGGATCGAAAAGAGTGAAAACATGTCTGGTCTTCGCTAAAATAAATGTTTTGCACATTGTTGAATTATTAAAACACATATGGGTTGTGTCCCAACAATAGTTGCATTGCAGTTAGAAATGAATTAACAACAGTTAATAAGCATACCATTTTCCAGCCCAGTAAGCACATACAGTAGGTCTAACTAACCTTGACTTGATATTTGACTCAAGTATTTCTATTGATTGGAAAGATCATTATGTTTGTGAGATTATTATGGCCTTATTTTATTACCTCATCTCACCTCATGTTTATTATGGTGTCAAAATACAAATGTGCACCCCCCCCCCTTCTATATGTTGGAGCTGTAATTTTATTTATTTACAGGAAACACTGGTGACACTGTTAACTGCTGCTGCCTGTGATTTCAGATAACAGCTGTGTGACCTTTTACAACTGCAGCCAGAGCAGGATCCAAATGTAAAAGGATGGCTTTGCTTTAAACAGCCTGTTAATTCCCACAATATCTCTCCCCTGTCCCATTGTCAGGGGCCATTACTGCACCATTACACTGCTGTTTGCCTAGCCTACACATGGGGACTCCTTTGACCATCCCCGCCCTGCAGCTTTTGTTCTTGTGCCATTAAAAAAAACCCACATTTAGTCTGTGTCTCTTTGTTTGTCCACTGCTTGTTAGAAAGGCAGAGAGACAAACAGAAGAGAGAGAGGGATGTTTTTAAAGAAGACAAAAAACTAAAAAAATCTGGCATTGTATTGACATTGGCTGGCCAGTGCTGGATGTGGCCGTCCAGAGGCAGGGAGGCTTGGAGTCGATGTCCCCGGGGGTCGTCTTTGTCTGGGGATCATTCCTGAGGGAGCTGGCTTCACTCTGCTGGCTCGTGAAGATAAGCACTCTCTCCACATGCTGAGAGACCATGATAAGGGGATTGCTTCACTAAATGAAAAAAAAAGGAGAGAAAAAAAGAAATAGCCCCACCATTGGAGCTGCTAAAATGAGAGGCTTTATCAGTTGAGCTGGGAAAAGACCCTCGGTCCAACTCCTCCAACCATAAATCACAGTTTGTTTTTCGCCACTGAGCATGTGTATGTGTGTGTGTGTGTGTGTGTGTGTGTGTGTGTGTGTGTGTGTGTGTGGGTGGGGGACTCCATAACAAAAGCAAAATGTGCACAGTTGTTAACTTGATGCTTATTTATTTCTGAGACACACAGTATATAAACAAATAATAAATCATTTCTTAACACATAATTTAGTGTTAAACCGATATAAGGTATTATAATAAAAACAACTGTGTTATACACCAGCACCCAGTTATGAATGCTCTAACAGGAATAAAATGGTGCAATAATAATTGTTGATAAATCATAAATTGTGCTGTGAAATACAAACGTAAGTCTTAAAAAATTTACTAATTAATACTATCATACGGTATTGTATAAATTATTTAAAAATAGTTGCAAAACAATTAAATGCCTGTATTTTATATTATAGCTATACTTATTATCCAATTATCATGTCCTGCTGGTCTTAATTACAACAACAGGAATGCACAACAGCACTGTTGCATGTTAGTTATAGAACATATGTCTAAAATGTAGGAATTTTATCCTAACAACTTGAAAATTGGCTTGCAATGGAAACAGGTGCATAAAAACTATGAAGCTTAACTTTGAATTAAGTCAAAAATAACTTGAATATAACAAATGTTTAAGGATATATTGCTCTAATGCCTTTAACGATAGGCCACAGGAACAAAACCTAAAATAATTTCAGCCTTGTCTGTCCATCACTGCGTCCAGGAACCCTTTCGTAGCTTAGTCTCGCCTGCTTCAGTGGCTCCAGCACTGCAAAAAACAAACACAAGGACATTCTCAAATCTATTAAGAAAGCTTAACAAAAAGTCATAAACGGACATTACAAGGTTTCCATCCAAATAAAGTGCAAAATTACTGAAATTTGCACTTTAATATGCATTTTCTACACTACTGTGAATATTAGAATTTGGAAAAACCAACATTATTCCACTGCAGGCCAGTCTAATCCCAAACAGTCCAAAACATAGAAATTACAATAAATGCAAGTGTTAATATAAATAAATGTACAGTCTCCTAATCGCTCCACTCATGTCCGATGTTTTGCACTTCTTGACATTTTGTTGGCAGAGGCTTCACTGGACGTTTATGTCACATGCTTCATATACGTGGTGATTTATTGGCTCAATCTAGTTCCATTGCATGTTGTGACATTTTGGATGGAAACACACCTTTAGCCACTATATCACTCACCTGTTCCAACCAAACCTGCTGCCTCACCGCTCCTCTTCCTCTCTTGTCCCATCCAGGATCTGGAGACGTAGCTAACTGATCCTAACATCTGACCGTCGTTCCTGCTTTGACCTCGAGCCCACGGAGTGACCTCTGGCGGAGGGCTCAGACCGTAGGAGACGCGGTGGATGCTATCCGGATGCTGCCGGTCGCTGTAGCCTGTAGCGTACCCAGACATGTGACTGTTGGTCGGCTGCTGTTTCTGCATGACGGGGCTGTAACTTAAGGTGGAGTCCAGCTTGAAAGGACTTTGGAGCTTTGTTTGAGCCCTCTGTGTCCAATCATCGTTCACTCTTCCAACGACTCTCCCCACTGCTCCAGGAAACTTCCCCCCCTCTCTGCCTCTGTGCCCCTCCCTCCACGGGTCTCTGCTAGTCCAGATTTTCTGTTGGGGAACATCTGAGCTGCTAAAGGAGGAGCCCAGGTCCAGTCTGAAATCTGGACTGTGTCCATCCCGAACCATTGAGTCTGGTTGACGGAGGCTTGGATCAGCTCCGAACAGGAAGCTGGTGTCACTGCAGAATGGTTCAGGGTGATGGGGGTGGATGGAAGGCGATGGTTGTGGGTCATTGCTCTGGTGCTGGGGGGCAGCAGTGGTGGTCCAGGGGCTGTTCACTGGGCTGGGTTGTAGGTGTGTGTCAGTGATGACTGCCTTAGACTGGGGCTGGTTTGGTGCTGCATTCAGTGTGTACAGGGAGGTGGTGTCACTGAACAGCTGAAACCAGGAAGAAGATGGGTTAGTTTTTGTATGAGAAGGACATAAAATTAAACATGTAAACTATAGAAATGAAGTGCAACTTAAAGCATTATTGGATACTGCATTAATGCATTGTTACTTTAAGAGAGCTTTGTTGATGAGTCAATTAATAGATGATTGAGAGATGTTATAGATCTTCACCTGCCAGGACTTTCATTACATGTTGTCTGTTTGTCCCTAACCAGTCAGGGCCAAATTACATACAGTGCATTAAGAAAGTTCTGATCCATGCATTTTTATTGTCGCAACCTCTTTTTTTCTCAGCCCCATATATTCAGCCCCACTGGCATGACAGACATACAGCTTATCATATTGCAGGGGGGCAAAATAGCAACATACAGTATGTTAATGGCATATTTAAGCATAGAGATAAATCTCAGTTCACCTTGACTGCTTTATGTGGCACCTCAGGGAGAATCTCCTTAAGCTGAGACAACGAAGCCCCAAGGAGCCACTGGAGGGACGGTGCTCTCCTCAGCATTAACTGACTGACCAGAGGGTTAACACTTGGGAACTGCAACAGACACTTTTCTTCCTATAGGGAAATAAGAACTACATTACACATCCATTCATTCATCATTTTATGTGAGTGATGTATTGAGGTAAAACATAATTTAAACTATAGCAGAGTGAGAAGAAAAATAGACTAAAACATCCCAGACACCAAGATACAAGTGCACATGCAAGTGCAAACTGACAAAAAAACAGATTTTCAAAATTCACTAGAAACAGCAGCCACATGTTGTGTAAATAATCCAGTAATTTGAGGGAGTACAGTTAGTACGTTCACATATTAAAAGATGACAAGAGGTTAGACAGCAACACAAAAACCTCAGGCATTCACCATGAAATTATCCTGCATGAGTTGGGTTGATTTAGTTAAAAAAAAAACTTTCCACCAAAATAGCAGATGAATCTCTATAACCTATCACCTCTGAGGGGATGACTGTCAGCCAGTCCCTGTCCAGGTAAACCAGCGGGTCTCTGCTGTCACTGGCCATCAGTCTGCGGAAGCAGATCTGGCTGATCCATTTGGCCACTTCCATCACCTCAGACACAATCAGCACCTGACAAACAAACGTAATGGTGGACAAAGAATTCAGATCCTTTCCTTCAGCAAAAAGTAGCAACACTACACTGAAAAAAGTCCACTATGATAAACAACTCTGAAAAAAAAACTTACTAAAGTATTTGCAGGGAGTAGTATGTAAATAAAGTATATAAAGTAAAAGTGCTCATGGTGCATTAACATTGTCCCTGTCAGTGTTTCCTATTATATCTGATATTATTTTTCTTTCTTATTTTATTATCATCTGGTTGAAAAAACAGTTGAGGCCAGACACATAAATCATGTTTTTGTTCTACCTTCACGTCTAAATCCTCTGACTTCATACCGAACAGCACCAGTGACGAATACACCAACACCAAGTTGCTGAAGGCTTCGCTGGACAATCTGCCAAAACCGGACAGAAGCAGCGATGTTGAGCCTTTGTGTACAAGATGTGTGTGTTTGTGTGTTTGTTTGTTTGTGTGTGTGTGTGTGTGTGTGTGTGTAGACACTGACCCTCCTCCCTGGCTGTCTGGACAGAGCAGGATGAGCCAGCAGCAGTTGTATTGAAGAGAGAGAGCGGTCAGCCTCATCACTACTCGCTCACTGGCCCTCTCATGACACAGTTCATTCTCCTCCTGTGCGCGCGCACACACACACACACACACACACACACACACACACACACACACACACACACACACACACACACACACACACAAAAACTGAGTTGCATAATCTGATGGCGGTAGTTGTTGTAAAGACCAAGATTGTGTTCATTTATTATGCAGTACTCAAGAAGCTCAGTAGAGGGAGATAAAAACGTTGAGGAAATTCAGAAACATATTGGGATTTATCAGCGTGTGTGTTTGTGTGTGTGTGTCTCTGTCACCTGAACGATGATAGCAGTGCTTTCATCCACTGTTATAACAGCGTACTGATGGGTTCCTCCAAGGGTCTGCAGCGTCGGACAGTGGCTCCTCTCCAGAACAGTTATATCAAACCTGAAATATTACACACACATACTGACGTTTTTCACACACCACACTCCATTTAAATGATAGCTTATCATTACTGGTAAGTGTGGTAGAAACACTTTATTTTTAGAAAACTGACTGTAAGATTGTACATGTTCCCCTGAAGAAATATTTTATCTGTAGGTGAGCATAGTGAAGAAAATGCTCTGGCTGCGTGCTCGTTAGGGAGACAATTAATCATCAAAGCAACCGCAGCCCAGATATCCTCCCCTGTCACTGTGAAAGGATTTATCAGAGTTAACCTTACCTGCTGTGTTTGTGGACCACATAAAATAAAGGAAGTGTTTAGTTCACTGTGATGTGTTTGTGTCGAGTTATTATTTTTTTAAATTTTACAGCCAGTATGTTTGGGAAAATGTTAAAAAAAAAAAAAAAAAAAGTTTTTCTTCTGAAAGGTTAATAACACCTTATCTTGATTCTTACTGTTATTTGATCTGTTTGATTATCCAAACATTTTGTTTCCTGTAAATTTATCATAATAAAGACAGTGTTGGTATTGCCATTTTCACTATTTTTGTATGATTAAATCAAACTAGATGAGTGTGAACACCTACTCTGACTCCAGTGTCTGCAGCAGCAGTGGACAGTCAAGAAGCCCCTCCGTCACAAACAACACATACGGCACATTGTCCTCCAGGCGCCACTCAGCTTTTTCCTTCTCTTTAAGGGAAAAAAATAATTTAGATAAAAAAGTAAATCATATAAGCCCTTACTGTACAATAGTGTGAATATTACGTGTTTGTTGGCAGCTGACCAGTGTGGGAGACGACTGTGTTGAAGCTGATGTGACCGACGCTGCTCTCTCTGCAGATGGTTGCCCACGGTGACGGGCCTGGATGGTCATACTCCACCACCAGGGAGAAACTCTTCCAGGGGAAGTCAGGGCCGACGTGATGCTCACACACCACCACACACACACTGTTGCGCGTGCTGTGTGGGACAGGATGTGAAAACAACAATTAGTTCAACACAGGAATACAGTTTAGTCCAGTAGCGCAAAGCACAACCCTTTCTCCTAATGAAAGGTTTAGAAGCAAAATAAATGTCTCTTTTACTTTTGCTAAAACAATGACTTATTTGATGTACATATTTTATTCAAGACCAAGATACAAAATAACTACTGCAAATTCTGCATTTGTTTTTGCGTAAAATGCTGAAATAATGAGTGATTGTAAAATTATGTGATGAACACAAAAATACTGATAAATAACATTAATAAATAAATAATATAAATATCTCTGAATTTTTACCTGCTGATCACACTGGCACCATTCAGTTTTTTCTTGTTGTCCTCAGGACAAACTGAAGATACTGCAGCGCCTGAGACCAAAAAACAGAATGTAAAAATGTATACTGTTGTATAAACTGACTTTTGCTTTTACTGTAATCAGCAAATAGACCAGGAGCTGCTCACCAGTCACGTGTTTCAAGCTGTTTATGATTGTAGATCTGCCGTCGTCAGAATCGACTGATATCAGGACGAGAATCTACACATAGGAAAATTAAAGTGGTTCACAAATAAACACGGCAACGTAATGGAAGTTGTGATCATAATCGTCATTACTCGTCCCTTGATTTCATTTTACTGCATTTTATGTTTTCTTACTTCACATTCTTGTCCAACAGTAACTTTAGCAGATGTTTACAATTAATTGTAACAAATCAACAGTTCAACATTTCCAAATTCCTTTAACAAAAATACAATTTGAACTTTATAAATGTTTGTAAGTGTTTGTCTAGCAGTGAACTCTGACTTTGTCCATGGTGTTGTGTCCGTTCCTGCTGTGCAGCCATGCGGCCAGCAGCTGCTGCAGCTCCAGCAGTTTGAGGTTAGACTCCTGGTTCTTGTGACTGAGGTAAAGAAGGATCTGCAGCCTCTTCACCAGCTGCTCTAGACTCTGTTCTGCACACGCCTCAGCTGCCCGGGTCAGGTACTCTGTAGTCGTTAGGGAGAAGGCCTTAAACATCAATATACGCTATACCATACAGGGATCATAATGGTCTCCTCCTCTGTCCCAACCCTGATTATTATTATTTTTTTAAAGATTCATTTAAAAAAGAAACACTTTATTGTAATAGTTGAAGAGCAGAAATGGGAAAAGAGGGGAATGACATGCAGTAAAATACATTTTTGCTGTATTTAATAAAAATAACTAAAAAAATTAAAGGGTAAAATAGACAAAAATTTAGGATTTTAGGGGCATAGAAGTACTAACCCAGTGATGTAATGAGGTCACACTTCAGCAGCAGCTCCTTAAACGTCACCAGGACATGAATCAGAGCCGCCTTGTTGAAAAGCAATTCCTGATCTGCAATCAATACCGCAGTGTGATTTGATACTTTTCCAACATAGATTTACTGAATTTATATCTCAGTACTATAATATACAGTTAAAAGCTAGAAACAAAGTTCTAAAAAACTGGTCTCGCTTTATGAAATTAATTTTTTTTTACCTGTGACCAGCTCTGCGCTCTGTGTTTGCGTCCTGCATAGCACCTTCTCCTGCTGTTTGAGGAGGAAGTGTGTTTGGTCTGGGGCCAGACAGCTGAAGTCTCCCCATGCTGGGATGTTGAGCCCTAGCTGTCTGGCAGAGCTCAAACAAGGCTGAGCGAAGGCCAGCAGCTCACAGTATGCTCGTTGCTGGCTGTCTAAGAGATCCAGAGCAACGAAAAAAAGATTGTGTAATATAATTTTGATGATTTTATCCGACAAGAACAATTTTAGATACATGTTCTGGTTAATTTTGTCTGAAGTGGGTGTGACAGTGCCGTACCACTAGCTTGGACCTGTAGCACTTTGCTGCCCTGAGTGAGTGACTGACTGACAAGAGGACTGATGACGAGTTGACCAGTCGACTGTGAATCTGCTTTCTGCTCTCTGGTGGCATTTCCTGACACAGCACCAATCATGTTCCCAGGCTTCCTGTCTGATCTTTGCATCTGCTCTGGAGGAGGCTGCGGCTCACGTGTTGGATTTTGT
Organism: Hyperoplus immaculatus; assembly: GCA_949357725.1. NCBI lineage: Eukaryota > Metazoa > Chordata > Actinopteri > Uranoscopiformes > Ammodytidae > Hyperoplus > Hyperoplus immaculatus. Next base: position 29,280,213 of record OX442351.1, read on the forward strand.
TGGTCCACCTTTGGTGCTGATAAAATATGGATTGGATGAGTTAACGGTGTATACAATTAACACATCATTAGAAAGGAAGGAATGTATCAAAGCAGCTTTACCTCAAACCCCAAAGATTAAAGTATTGATTAAAATACTATAGCTGAATCAATACTTTAAATGATTATTTATTTAAAATCTTAATAATCTTTTCTCTTATATACCTGTGTGTGTGTGTGAGAGAGAGAGACTTTTTGGTGCAATCTATTCATTGGTTTGTGTCCACTAGATGGCGCCAAAGTAATAATAAATATAAACAAACTTCAGTAATGGCACCATAAGGTGATGAAACTCACCTTCAGGCTTTGTAAGAGAAGCAGATAATACATTCATTATGTGTTCAGTTATTTAAGCCAACATGTGCTTCAGTTGTACCTGGAGAGCTGGTGAAGCTCTGATGAGCTGTAGTCTTCTGCTGAGACCTCAGTGTCATGAAGGTGGACAAAGGGTCCATGTCCCTCTTTGGTGGGCGTCCTGTAACCAGTGGACCTTTGGGACTGTCTCTGAGGTTCAGTGTGGAGGACACAGTGTGATCCAGTGTGTGGGCGCTCTGCTGTGACTCACTCACTCTAACTCTAGCTGGGTTGACCTTCTGAGCAGAAAACGCAGCTGCAACTTCTGCAAACATCTCGTCTGAAATTTTATCTTTGGTGTAGGTGGTAGCATTGGGTTTTACTTCCCTGTTTGTGTCGACAGTGTGAATCATGAAGGGGCTCTGAGACAGTTCAGCGACAGTTTTTCTTTGTAGCAGTGGGTCGTCTGTAGTAGCTTCAGATTTCTTCAGGTGAGGAAAGTGAGTTTGGTTTGTGGGATTCATCAGGATGGCTCTCTCTGGGACTGAGACTGAGACCAGAGATTAGGCAAGGCAAGGCAAGTTTATTTATATAGCACAATTCAGACACAAGGCCACTCAAAGTGCTTTACAGGGGCAAGATTAGAATACATAAAACACATTATAAAACATTTAAAAGCGAATAAAAGATTAGATGACATGTCACAAATCTGTTGCAGGAATCTCACAATTTAATGCTTGAATACAATCAACTAATTGTTGACTCAGAAAATGATGCCAGAAAATAATAGTAAGAGTCCAAAGCCATATTGTTTACTTATTTAAGTTGTTTGACATTGTCTTAAACCCAAACATAATAGGTTTACTATTGTATATAATTAAAAAACTCTACTTTCTATGAAAAATAAATACTGTGTATGTACATAATGTGTTGCACATCCATCCTCTGATTAACTGCATACATACTCACGCTGCACATGTTCAGGTGAAACTTTTTGGAAGTCTTCCATCTTCTCCTCCTTGGTGGAGGGAATTTCAAACCTCATGCTCTCTGTGACTTCATGGCTGCAGCCTGGATACACAGGTGAGGCTCCTGTCCCAGTCCCAGACTGGAATTTGTCACTGATGCCGACAAATCTTTGATTCTCTAACTGTATGACTTTCAAGGCTTCAGTCATAGGCTGGAAGTCGACAGCTGCTTCATATATTTGAGGCTCTGTAAGATATTTTTAATAACATATATTTTTAGATGTATTTGTAGTTTAGGTCTCTAAAAGTCTGCATGTAAAACATGCATCTAATTGGTGCAGTTCAGTGTCCACTGTGTAGTTACCTGCCAACAGAAAGCCAACCACAAAGGTCGGATGCTTCTCAGCCTTCCAAAGTGCTGTCTCCATCTCTTCCTGAGTTCTCTCCGACACCAAAGATCTACATGACAATCCTTAATGAGCTTTTCTACATAGAATAACACTTTAATTATTTAACAGGGTGACATTACTCTGTCAGTCATATCCTTTCTTAAAAAAATAATCATTTATCCTCTGCATATTATAAAGGAGAATTTGACATTTACATTTGGTCTGGTGCAGTCTGAACATTAGGATTTTACTTAAGAGGATTTGAATACTTGCCGTCCGCAGAGTGAGGACAACTCTTCCCTCTGGAGGTCATGTGTGGACAGACTGATATGGATTCCACCTGTTCTGGGAGTCGATGTCAAAGTCACGTCCAGCTCCAGTTCAGTGGGTAGGGTCAAGAGTCCTGAGATGAAGATTTTACAGTAAGATTATATTCAAGCAGTAAGTAAAGTTGATTCACAAATTCTGTTGGGCGGTATTGTAAAGTAAACTAAGTACATTTAATTCGTTTTTTATACTTCTCCTCCAAAGCATTTCAGAGGTAAATATTGCACTCCACTATTTATTTATTTTTTATTATGAGTTAAAGCTGGGGGGGAGGATTTGGGGAGAAAATGGCAGTTAGGATAGAGATTCGAATCCAAATACCTCAACCGCTCCACTTGTTCTCTTTGGTCCCTCCCCTATGGTCCCTCCCTGACACGCTCTACACCAACAAAGTTGTGCCAAAGTGAATGGACAGTCCCAACAGCCAATAAGAACAGAGAATTGGAGCCTCGCTCTGATTGGTCAAAGTGTACAGCTCATGTTAATTTTGACCAATCAGAAATCACATACCCCAGCTTTAACTTATAAACCATGCACTTGTTGGATCATTTTATAAAATAAAATTAATAATTATTAATAAAACTACAAACATAACTGTACAAGAAACAGATAAGATTAGCTCCACCTTGAACAAATACAAAATTGATGTTTTGCTTAGTTGATACTCTCATACATTTCATACACACATTTGAATGCTGTACTTAAACTTATAATGCAGTATTTTAGAAGGTGGAATGGTTCATTTTGCTTAAGTAAACAATTAAAATACACCTCCATTTTGGTTTGCTGTAACTTTTACCTGCCAGCTCTGACTCCATCATGTCTCCAGTCGTGTTGCTGTTCTCCCCTGGTGTTTCATAATTGGAAATATCCACCAACACAGAAACCTCTGGAAGAAAAGCTGAAAGGAATGTGACTAGTCTGATTTACTTGTTATGCTCTTGAGCATTTTAATTTGATCCAAAAAGCATTCCCGTCCCATCTTCACCTTTCTGAAGCACATCTAAGACGGCAGGCTGCTCCTCCAGCTGTTCAGGTGCAACATTCAACTGACCACAAACGCTTGAGAAGGTGGTGCAGTTTTCTTGGCTCAGTTTCAGTGTGTCCACTACATCCAGCAACATCAGAGACTGCAGAGAAGAATTGATCAATGTTAATGTTATTTAATACTTGAGCATTTAGCATTAATAATGTTTTGGTTACCTCTTCCTTCATCAGCGACTCTTTACAAAACTCCTCACAAATGTCTGCACTCGTCTGAACGTCAGTGATGCTCTCATCCGGAGGCTTTTCAGAAGACGAGCTGTGCCTGAAAGTGTCACAATCCAACAGGCTAAGTCACTTTCTTATCTGTTACCGGGCAGATTAAAGGACACAATAACCACTTTGATAACTTACACAAAAAAAAGGATGTAGATATGTACCTGAACACAGCTTCCTCAGAGATGCTTTTTCCCATTGAACTCAGCAGAGGGTCGGCCACAGGAAGCGTTCTCAGCCGGGACAGTGTAGCTTTCAGTGTGGGTAAGTGTCTCCTATACTGTGGCAGGTAATCAATACCTATGATCTCTTCTGGCAGGAGGAGATCTGCAGCCAGGTTTCCATCTTAATGTGAAGCCAATCATACGAAAGTTTGCAAAAAAATTAGAGAAAAAAAGCAGTATAGGCACTATAATTTTGGGATTTCCATCGCCATTTCATGATGCGATACTTCAAAATTTGCATAAAAGCTGGGTGACGGAAACCCAACTATTGACTGACGTTAAAATATCTTTAATGAGAAATGTTAAACAGAAAATGCTGAAATGAAAACTGACGCAAATAATTTTCAAGGGGTTGAGTCACCTTGGTTTGTATTTCCAGGTTTCATCTGGTCAGTTGTCCACTTGACAAATGATTCCTGACACGGATCGTTGATCTGCGACTCTTTGAAAAGAGGATCACACTCATCCAGGTCTAAATCCTTCAGTGAGTCGGGGTTAGAGCTGGGGATCACCTCCGAACCGTCTTTCAACTCACTCAGACCCACATTAAATCTGGAATATAACAAAACTTTTAATCAAAATTACACATTATAAACTTCGTAAAATTTTACTTAATATTGAATTTATGACACCAACAATAAAGTACAATGAGTTTTTGAATGATGCACAGCAAGACAGACAAACCTTTCTGGTGAATTCACTGGCTGCTTTATTTCTCCCAACTCATCAAGCACAGAACCACTGACAAAGAGTTTGCAGGTGGAGATCACCTTTCCTTTAACAAACATACAAAAAAAGTATTTAGGCTGTTTTGAGTCACTTTTTGTGTGAAGAAAATGCCTCTATTTAGTTTGAAAAGTAAGATCTACTTCTTATGTTAAAAAAAAACTAAAAAAAATTATTAATGTCATTATTTAATTTCAGATCATTAAAAATATACAACTTAAAAGCCAACAATAATAATAATAATGTGTCACTTAAATTTCGTAAAGTGGCCATATCAAGTTTTTAAATTGCAATGTCAGATTCTTTTTCTTTTTCTTAATAAAATCCTGCTGCCGATGTCTTGGCATTTTAAAGAGTCTTAACACATTGATTTAATACTAATCAAGGCCTTATTTTTTGCTTAACTTATTGAATGCCTTTTAGGGATCCTGTTAAATCCTCATCATGGCACATAAAACATGGCAAAGTCAGGGCATCATGTTACTCAAGATACTGTGGTGGTGACATGTCTTAACTTTGGCCGCTTGTGTACCTCTGATCCAGGGCGTCCTGTAGGTGACTTCAGGCAGCTTTCCACAGTGCGGGTAAAGATCGCTGGTACCAGTGAGGTAAGGTATCGGCAGTGCCAGCAGGTTCATTGTTACTTTCTGACTGGTAGTCGTCTGAAATAACGACAGAAAGAGGCAGATAGGACAACATACACACCATTCTGTATCATTAGGGTTAAATGATAATATTTTCCGTAAAATTAAAAAGCCAAACACTCACCTCAAAAACATAGTCGAGAGATTTAAATGTGTTGGCAGAGAAAATGTAAGCAGGAAAACAGCTGTCGCTTTCACACCTGTAAACATCATGAAAATCACATACACAATCAGTACATTTTAAGGGGGAAACATTTATTTCACATTTATAACAAATTATAAAATTATTTTAATGTCGAATGTCAGCGAAACACATGTCTTGTACTAAAGTCCTAAAATTAGTGTTGCTATCATTATTTTCATGCGCAAAAGTAAAAGTACAAGTAATTTAAGTATAAAAATATACTTAAATTACTTAACTCATTAAACAAAAAGGAAAGTGAGTTTATTCTTATCAATACTTTTAGTACCTTATTAACTGCTTCGTAGCTTTAAGTTGTTGCTTACTATATCCCCCCCCCCCCTTGGGTCAATATTGTGTGTAAAAAAATCTGAATTAGCAAAGTAACTCATGGTATTAAATGAATGTAGTGGTGGAGTAAAAAAAATAATAATTTTCACCCCGAATTGATATGGAGTAGAAGAATAAAAACCGAACATGTACCATGAACTAGTATTTAAGTGTAACGTACGTGAGTTAGAGCATACAAAATATATAATATGTCTGTTAACTTTATAAGCTACCTCTTCCAAGTAAGCTAGCGATGTTACAACGGTGTTCATAACGGCTTTTAACCCATACAAAAAAATGATAAACACAAATTCAACAAATACACATTACATTATTAGCCCGTGTGTTTGGTTGGCAAACACTTACATTATGAAAACGTTTTATTTTCAGGTGAAGTATCGTTTTAGGAGCTGCTGTGTCCACCCCAAAGATAGTTTACTGAAGATGACTCTAAAACATAATAACTCTCACGCATGCGCATTGGTATGTTTGTATTTACGTCAGTGTGTTGGTATAATAAAAAACACTAAAACATTATATTCCAAAACGTTAAGTGCCACACTTTATTTAAATAATAGGCTACCAACAAATAGGGAACTGGCTTATTATTGTTAAAATGCTTGGTATTGTATTAATGAAAAGACTGCAAAGAAAATCTCCTCTATTTGATTAACAGATGCTTAACAAATTGATAGTTTTTCCTCCATTGAAGCAAAAGTCCTCTTTCACACCACGTGACACGTTTTTATTATTAAAGCCTTGCGTTGCCAGTGTACATTGACCAACTCTACCATCTAGTGGTGAAATGTGGCATCAGAATTTGAAGCGTTTGAGTGGTTTGTAAATCAATATTAGTATAGCCTAAAAACCATGTTGTCAAAAAGAATAAAAATGTTTGACCAATGTTAAAAGTTAAAATAAATTTAAAAAACTGAGAATGTATATGAAAGTATGTTCTGGTAATCTGTATCAATCAATCAATCTTTATTTAAAGTGCAGAATCACCATACAGTATTTATAGTTTATCAATAAAGATAATAACAAAAAAAACATATGAGGAAAATAAATACTAAGGTATATAGAAAGCAAATTCCATACAATACATCAAACAACAAAATCACATTAAAACAGTGTGAAAAGGATGTTAAACTTTTATATTTATTAAAAAGCAGGCCTCAACTGGCCTTGCGTTAACATCACTATTTAAAATGGTATTTCTAATTTAAATATATAGCATGTTAACAACTGATGAAATTGAGGTCAAATACATAAAATAAATGGTTATATATAATAATATAAAATATATATATAAAACTAATTAAAATAAACAATAGAACAAGGCTTGGATGGTAACATGTTACAAAAAGTATAGTCCTTTAATTCCATGATTGAAATCTGTTGTGTTGACTTAATGTGTAGAATCTACCATTTATTTATATTTAAAAATTTGTATTTTTTTATTCAGCCATGCAGCTAGTTTGTAATGATGTAATGTACCTGGCCAAATAAAACCAAAACTGGTGAACTGGCCCTTTAAGGTGGAATGTAGAATCATCAGAGAATCCAAGGGGGCGGGGCTACATGATGTGAATAGAATCAGAACACTGCATCATGGTGCTTTGATGATGTCACAGTGCAACTGTTGGAACCTTGAAAGGACACACTTGTGGCATCATAGTTATTTGGTGGCATTAACAGAGTACACGTGTTACAGTTAGTGTTGGAAAATCAATAGCCAGGTTTATCCCAGCTACATTGAAGCCAAATTATCAGTAAGTACAGTTGTCTCTTCAGGATAGGAAAATGAACAGGTGGAGCTCAAAGTGGGCACCCCCTGGGTGCATTGTTGAAGAGAAGATAGAGAAAGAAATCGTCCCAAAGAAGAAAACAAAGCAGGATTTTGACTTTGACTTGGAAATGGACAGACTACTAGGTCCAATGTCCCCAGAGTGCAAAACCCCTGAGAATATTACTGTTGAAGAGCAAATTGAGGAGAAACCTTTAAAGGGGCAGCAGGATTTCTCCTTCGCCATGAAAGTGGAAAGTGAACTTCAGTACCAATCTCCATGGTCCTCAAAGCAGCAACTTGCTGAGGACATTTCTGAAGAAGGAGAGATTGAAGAGGAGATTGAAGAAGAAATTGAAAAGGAGATTGTATATGAGAATGAGCATGACATCGTACTGGGACAGCAGAACTGTGACCTCGACATGGAAGTCAACATGATTCAGATTGTCAAGAAGATTTCAGACGTGGAACAGTTTGTTGACGATGCTCAGGAGCAGCGCTCTGAATCCACAAGAGAACGCTGCTACACTCCTTTTGAAGACGACGAGGAAGACTTTGTTGAGGCCCTTCAGGAGCAGAACTCTCCCTCCATCAGAGAAGACTGCTACACTCCCTTTGAAGAGTCCGTAGAAGAATTTGTTCAGGAGCAGCGCTCTGAATCCAAAAGGGAAGACTGCTACACTCCCTTTGAAGAGTCTGTGGAGGATGTTCAGAAGCAGCGCCCTGCATCTGACAGAGAAAACTGCCACACTCCCTGTGACAAGGTAAGATTAATGTTACACTCGTTAAAAAAACATATTTGTGGATGAATCTCAAAATAAAAACACAGCATATGGACAACAAATTGTTCATTGTTATATGTTTCACAGGCAGAGGACTCGGTGCGATCGGAGCCATCTTTGAAGGAAGAGCAATCTGAAAGATCCTTGGGGTCTGAGAGATCTGCTGGTCTTCAAGAAACCCCTAGGGAGGAGAGGAGAGCTAGAGCTGATGTTCAGGAGCATCGATCTGCCTGCTACAGCCCCTGCAATGAGGTAAGAGATTAGTGTCTGTAATCTGTGAGAAATGTAAATGCAGTTGATATTTTGTTTAAGATAACTGCCATTTTGTTGATACCAAAACAATTACATTATAGTATTTTCATTAAAGTTCTGCAAAAATTAAATACACATTTAAACCATAATTTTGGTTTACACCTGCACAAACATATGAGTAAAATAGACAATAAATAAGTAGTGGATGGACCTCCTGATCTACTGTGTCGAGTGTACACTAAAGACTGAACAACAAACTAATAATTGTTATATGTTTCACAGACAGAGGAATCTGAACTATCTGAGAGGTCTAACAAGCCTGAGAAGAGTGAGAGAACTAAGAGATCTGAGAAAGCTTTGCGATCGGAGCGATCTCAGAGATCTGCTCTTCAAGAAGCCCTCGAAGAGGAGAGAAGGGCCAGAGCAGCTCTTCAAGAAGTCCTCAAGGTGGAGAGAAGATCTAGAGCCTATCTAGAAAAGGCCTTGGAGAAGGAAAAAACATCTAAAGCTCAAAACAAAGGAGTTCTGAAGCAGGAGCAAAAAGAAAAAGACGCTCTTGCAAAGGCTCTGAAGAACGAGCAAACTGAAAGAGTCCGCCTTAGTGTTGAAACAGAGTTCATGAAGTTACAAGTGGCTGATCTCGAGAAGACACAGAAAGAGCACCAGCGGAAGAAAGCCAAACTGAAAGGCAGAATCGCTGAAATGACAGTTCTTCTTGAAGAGGACAAGAAGGTAATTGATAAGCTCAAGAATGACCATGATACGTCTAGTCAGCTGAAAAAAGAAAAAGCGGAGAAGGAACATCTGGAAAAAGACAATGAAATAAAAGCCCTGCACTTTAATGTTCTGTCTCTTCAAAGCGATATCAACACTAAGGACAACATTGTGTCCTCACTGCAGGACAAATTAAACCAGTGTGCCTCAAACCTCAAAGAGGAGCAAACTAAAACTATTAAACTCCAGAGGGACTATGAGGCTGCTATCTCCCAGCAGATGCTCAGATCACATGAACTCAATAACCAGACTCAGCAAAACCACCAACTGGTTTCTGAGAACAAAAGGCTGCAAAGTGAATTCGAGGCCGCGCTTAAGGAGTGGCAGCTCGATCAGAAAAGGCTCCAGAAGGACAGAGATGCTCGCAGCACACTGGAAGAGGCCATTAACAAGGAGAAGGATAGTCTCTCTAAAGCGTCTCAAAAGATACAGATGCAAGAGAAAGAGCTCTCTGAGAAGACTCTGGCTTTGGAGAAGAGCCTGACAGCTGAGAAATGCTTCAGGTCTTCCCTCAGAAGAGAAAAGAAGAAGTTTGACCAGATGGTTTCACAGCAGCAGGCGGCAATCGATCCACTAACAATCTTCAGTGACCAGCTGAGAGATGCAAATGCTTCCTCAGAGCGTCTGAGGTCCCATTTGACGACAACAAGGATGGAGAATGCTGATCTCAAGGCTAAACTCCAGTCTGCAGAGAGAGAACATGACAGAATACTGTCTCAACACAGTTGTCTCTCCGAGCGCCACGAAGAGATGATGTCACAGAAAAATTACATCATCTCGGAGAATAAACATACCATTGCTAAGCTCCAGCGAATTGTGGATGAGCTGAAAGCATTTCAGCCAGAAAGCAGCCAGACAAGAGAGGCAGAGCTGAAAGATGCCCTCACACAGGAGAAGACAAAAAGCTCCAAGCTGCAGCAGAGAGCTCACCAAATCACCTCTGATCTTGAAAAAGAAAGGACCACATGTGAGAAGCACCGTATAGAGCTACAACAATCTTTGACCAGGCAGATGGAATCACTGGAGGAGAGGCATAACCTGGCCGTGGCTCTACACAAAGCTGAGGATGGATTCTCCAGGCTTCAACAACAACAGCTGGCACAGTCTAAAGACAGCAACAGGCACATCAGTGACACAGAGTTTAGACTGAAGCAGCAGAAAACGGCCATGGATGAGAGCACCAAGGCTCTCTTCCACCTACAGCGGGAATACATTGATCTGGGGAAGAGGCACAGTGACATTAGCATTGACTATCGTGAGCTGTTCAAATCTCACAGCGCCCTCCAGATCAGATATGAGAGGCTCTGCTACGCTAAAGGGGACACCCGACCAGTATTCTGTCCACCTCGGTTAACAGTAACGTGAACCTGAAGATTCTAAACGTTCAAAGTAATGGAATGACTGAAATCAGATTCAAAGATCAAATCTTTTAACACTCTGACTGTAGCGTCCCCGTATGAATGATGTTCTGGCTCTCAAACTGATGGTTCACAAATCTTTAATGCAAAAATGGCGATTCCAAAATAATGTGTGTTGCAAACACAAGGTGAACACAATGTGAACACACAATAGAGCTAAAATAGAAAATATCACCGGATCTAACACTTGACTAAATGACAGGCTTAAATTAGCATATTTTAACTTCAAATAAAATCAATTCAAATAACCTTTTAACCCTTTTAATATATATATAACATTAAATTCATTACATTCCATTTTAATAACATAACTAGTGCACAATTAAATTTAATACAACTTTAGATGTCTTCAACACACTTTGCCTTAAAGGTGCTCCGAGGAACTTTCAGTTTGTGTTAATTTTAGCGCCCCAGTAAGAAAGCGGTAGTGTTTTTGTGTTTTAACAGCTGTTGTTCAGAGGAAAGATAAGACTGTTTCGGAAATATTTAAAAAGTTCCTTGTAGTACCTTTAATTACTACACGTTTTCATACACATTTAAATACCAATACTACATTTTCAAACGTGAAGCCGTTACAACACGTGACGTTAATTAGGTGCAAGTAAGACGGCAAAACAGCGCTATACTAACCACACATAAAGCAATCAAACTTATATAAAAAAATATAGGCTATTAGCTTTTACTATGTAAAACTAAATCATACAACGTTTTACAAACCTTGTGCCGTTTACAGCCAAGTGCTAGACCGTCGAAAATAAATATGTCCTTTGCTTCTTCAAAGCGATTCATATACCTTTTACCGTGCCGTTCTGTTTCTGGTAGCAATCTTTCAAAATGAAAGCGCCCGTGTATAATGTTTTAACTGGGGTCAATTAACATAGCCGTGAGTAAACACAAAATTAACAAAACATAAAAGACTGCAAATACAAAAGTGGGTCATTTACACACTCATTCAACAGTTAATCAGCTTCGAAGACAGAGTGTGGGGTCAATGGGACACTAAAAGAGACTTCATGAGATTAGTTGGTAACAATTTACACCAAGGGTACATTATGAACTGTTAGTTAATGCTATTAATGGTTAGTAAATGTGTAGGTTATGCTTGTCAATTATTAAAGGTTATTTAATGCTCATAACTAAGCATTAGTTAACAAAGCAAATGTAATGCTTATTAAGCGTTAACTTTGCTTAGTTAACTAATGCTTAGTTATAAGCATTAAGTAGCCATTAAAAACAGCTTAAGTAATTCTTAATACATTTAGTTTACGTTTAGTTAACCAAGCATAGTTCACTGCATAACTAACTTAGTTAAATAATGCTTAGTTATAAACATTAACTAAACAGTTAGTTAATGCTTAGAATAGTCACTGCTTAATAAGCATTAACTATGCACCTACTTACTAACAGTTAATGAATGTACCCTTATTGTAAAGTGTGATCAAATCATCTGATGGAGTCCATTACTCATTTAGTGTCCCATTGACCCTACTCTGTCTGTGAAGCTGATAAACTGGTGTATGGGTGTCAAAAGTATCTGATTAATAGTTAATTAAGGTAACATTGTTGTATAGAGTTACAGATGATTCTGATTGGATACAGTTTTAAACCAAATTATAATGAGAACATGTACTTGTATTAACTGGTGTTTCAAACATGGACAAGATAATAACATTCTTAATAAAGTGACTTTCTGGTGAAATAGTTGTGTTGTTCATTTTTTTACATTTCCTTTTGAAGAAACTTTTCTATGAATTGTAATTACAATTATTTTTGATAGTTGGCACAGGAGAGCAACAATACCTTGGACAAGAGATCAAATGACTGTGCCAGAATTTGCAGACATTTAAATAAAAATGTTGCAGAGAATTTAGCTGTCAATGTTATAATCTTAGATAAACACAGCACAGTTTTGAGTTGTGTTAGTGGGACATTGGACACTTACAGATCATAACTTGAAAATTCATTTATAAACAATGATGGTATAATATCATAAACCAGCTGAGTGCTTTTTAATGGAAAATGTTCTGTATGGCCACTGGGCGGCGCTATTGACTAAAGTATCAAACAACAGTGTAGAGCTGATAGAGAAAGAGGGGATGCAGTGTGGAGAGAATACTCCACTACAAGTCCTGCATTACAAACCTTATTTATAGTATTGACTTATAATCAGCAAAATGTAATTAAAGTATCAAAATTAGAAGTACTAAGCGTCATATTCTAGATCGCATAAGATCATCACATGTTTGTAGCGTCAATGGATCTCCAAAAAGTCAAGAAAAACAGCCGACTTTTACATTTGTTATATCTTGCTAATCCAAAGGGTTAGAATAGTTTATCTAGTGTAAGAAGTAGGAGAATGTTCTCAACCCATAAAATAATGCTTCATCCTTCAGTTTATCAGAATAATCTGAATTCAAAGTCATTTGGAAATAGATGTTTTTTTCACTGGACAGAAAGGCAATGAAAAGTTTACATTTAGTGCTGTGATAATTAATTCATCAATTTGCTTCTGATATGTTGTAGAGTAGAAGTATAGTTGCATACAATAGAATTAGTAGTCAAAAGTAGGGTACTTGACTAAATATATTTTGGATGTGGCACCACAAACATTTATTAACTATTCGCTCCATAAGTGTTGAGATTTGACAGAAAGTTTGTTTCTATTGCATTTCAAAGTTGATACTTGGAGAATGAATTAAGTTTTGCTGTCCTATTTAAATAAAAACCTTCACAAAACAACTGTTGTCTCCTCTGTGTGCTTGTAAATCTTTTGTGTGACCTCATGGGACAGTCTTAAGTGAATAGGCTCTTAAAGGGAGGTGAGACATATCCCTATTTGGTTTTCAAGTTTCTCATCGAGGTGATAAAAATAATATAATTCACTGTTGACGTTAACGCTGCAGTTTAAGGCTGAGACCTGCGTCATAATAAACCTCTTCACACAAGCTACAGAACATTCACACTGACACGAAGCTGCAATAAAAGAGCGGTACGTGAGCTGGATAATTAACTGTATTTCTATAGCCCCTTTCTAAACCAGCGCTATAGTCACAAATTAATTAAAGCACCACATAATAAATCCATTAGACAAGACAAGAGAGTTGTTGATGTTGAGAATTAGTTTGATTTTGGCAATATTTCTGATATGTAAACAACCTTGTACTGATTGAACGCTTGAACATTTAAAAGGATAGGTTTTCAGTTTTTCAAGTCCTTCTTTACCAATAAGACTTTTCCCATATGGACTTTGAAACAGATTGGTTTTCATCTGAAGCTAATGTGAACAAATAGAAATCCCCTATGTGCAACTCCCTGCACTGACTGAACGCTTCAGTGATCAGCTACAAAACGCATACTTGTTTAAACTCCCTGATGACAGTGTTGAACCCTTCATTTGAGGGCTTTGTCACCTCAAGAGACGATCAGATTTCATGACACATAAAAAAAACATTTGCCCAAAGTCTGAGAACAGGAAACTTTTAGGTGATTTATTTTACTTGTATGGTTTGACTGTGAGCCCAATTGTCATTGTGCTGCCATGACATCTGAGCATATCTTGTATCACAGTGACCCAGAATGACAACACAACAGTAACTAATGACCGTAGAGTAGGATTCAGTTTTTTGCTAGTCTAATTTCTCCTCTAACACACATTGTCAATATCTGAACGAATGAAATTCCTGTCTGCAACCTATAACACACACACACACACACACACACACACACGCATGCATGCACACACACGCATGCATGCACACACACGCATGCATGCACACACACACACACACACACACACACACACACACAGACAGACAGTGAAACACAAACCTCACATACACAAAGCATGTTACCTGATTCTCTTCTGTATGTAGGTTTTGTAGTTTCTGCCCTCTTGGTGTCTTTGTTTCTCTCTCCTTATTATGTTCATCGAGTTTCACTCAAAGTTTCTGTTTGAGTTAAAATCTCTCTAGAAATGACAGGGACGCTTATTTTTTTTAAACACTGTGTTTTATTTAAGCTGGGTAGCTGCAGTGTATAAAATACTCCCATTACTGTTTTACAGTGAAACTATCCTATCACACATGGGCTATAGTGTTGAGCGATCAAGACATTTTATAGAAAGCATTTGCAAACAATGACTTAAAATGTCTTATAATTCTAGTCAATTATATTTAAGTAAAACTCTTATTCACTTTCATGCCAAGAGGTACAGTAGTTGTCCTTAAAAACAATGTTTGACAAAAAAACAAACACCAAAAACTTTGAGGCACAATTGACAAGTATTTGCTGTTTCAGCACAATCTCTTTTATTCTATTTCTTTGGAATGTTATATTAAAATAGACTTTTCAAACATTTCATAGGATAATTATATAACCATGTGTGATCATATGTACAGAAATACATCAAGCTGCTGAAAAGGACAACTATATTTTAGGTTGAAATATTTTTGTCAAGTTGATGGTAAGTCGGCAAGATACATAGTGGCTAAACAAGGGAGATATACAACTATTCTGTTGTGAGTTTGCTCCACTGCCTTTGGGTTTGAGACGTATTACTTCTTCTTTTCAGGACACATTTTGTCTCATTTTTTGAGCTCCTCAATCTCCTCCACCTCGCTGGACTCGTCCACCACCTTACCATTGATCATCGTCTGGGTCACCACTTTGACAATCTTCCTGGTCCTTACATCGGGCTCCTCTGCAACACAGAAATAAACCAGGGTTGGGCACAAAAATATACTGAAATAATTCAGACTCTTAACATCACTGAAAATATTAACTGTTGTCTAATAAAAATACAAAAGTCAGCAAGCACATTAAGGTCAACTTTAGTAATTTATGGTCTCAAATAATGGAAGAGCTTGAGAACAGCACATAGCATTCCTTTTTGAACCAGCTTTATGCCTAAAAGTCCAACACTGGGGGTGAATCATCCCTTATTTGGAGACATTTTTTGAACGTCGGTGTGGGTATCAAGTGTCAACACCCAAGGCCAGAAAATGGGCAAAAACCCTGCAAAACTTTATCCCACATAAATTCTGGACGTGGGCGTGATAACTCAATATCCACACAGGATCTGATAAGTTAACAAAAACAGCACAAAACAAGAGATGATTCTGCCACCATACTAGAAAAATGCCTTAGGAACAGGTGAAAAACTTTCAAAGATGATATCTGACTGTTAGAAGGCTTTGAGTCCTTTTGAAGGTAAATAAATGGATCTTAACTTACTTTTAGGAGGCGGAGGTTTTTCTTTCACCCTGAAAGACAGAAGAATATGACAACTTAGTTAAAGAGAGCCAAGCAAAAAACCTTGTTCACTCAATATCTGATGCAAGTAGGAAGCTGTTAAGACATAGGACAGGGCTGTAAACTAATCCATCACAGTTGTAGAAAGTCTCGAAAAGGTGACACTAAAGTACAGTATGTAGTTTTGAGTAGTGGTTCCCCAGCCCTCACTTACACTTCCTCTCCTTCCAGCAGCCTCCTGTAGGTAGCGATCTCCATCTCCAGGTTCTGTTTAATGCGCAGCAGCTGTTCGTATTCGGTCTTGTTGCGCTGCATGTCCAAACGCAGCTGAGACAGCTCGTCCTCCAGTTGGGTCAGTGTGGATTGAAGACGGTCCATCTCCATAGAGTACTTTTGTCCCGTTTCACCCAGGTTCCCTTCCAACACATCAACCTGTTTACGGGACATACATACAGTATATTGCTCAGTGATAGTAGGTATTAGGTATCAACTCGTCTTGTACAGTCTCATACTTTACTAAGTATTACAGTGAAGCAAACATGACACTGCCGAACAGCATTTCAACCCTGTAGCAGTTCAATATCATTAAATCATGTAGGCTACACAACTTTTGAGATAAAGTCAAAGAAACAATGGTTACAGTCTTCACCAAAAAATGTGTGGGTCAATGCTCACATCTTTATTCCACGTTCTCTATTTTAAAGGCATATAATAATCTCAACTTTGGAACAGACGATTCAGTGACATGATCTGGAACTGAGTTTAAAGGGAAAATGTCTTAATTTTGATAGAAACAGCACTTTCATTAAAGGCAGTTTATGTTTGAGAGGTTGCAAAACATCCCAACTAAAACCTAATTTCTATTTAAAGGTGTAAAAAGTATACTTAGGTCAGCATAAAGACTTGTAAAATTTCCTTTAGGGTAGTTAACAGAGGAATCAGGATTCATTTTGAAATCATATTTTGATGTTTGAAGCTGCATTAAAAGCTGTAAACCAGGACATAAATCACCTTTGAAAGTTATTATGGTGTATATGTGAGCAAACAAGACATTAAGCAGATACAAGAGTGACATCAACATTCACTTGCAGCCTTATTCAGCTGTAAATGACAGTGATGACAGAGCTGAACCAAAAGAGGAGCTCCTAAATAAAACAGAAACAATGGGCTGAAAGACGATAAAGCGCTCTATAGCGCTCAGGGAAAGCACTGGTGATAAATCTTTTTGGGTTTACATTTTAGACACTGAATATAGTCTTTTTATGCATTGTTATCATAAAACCATTTTACAGTGCAAATTGAAATGAAAGCACAGTTGACAATTAAGCTAAGCTTTTGGCTTAAAGGTTTCCTCTGGCGTTTTTTTTATTACCCTATATTGCTTTGTCCTGTATGTTTAACTGTTGAGCTCATCCATTTATGACCACTCATCAGTCAACCGGAGATACTATAGACTGTCAGCACGATAATATCTCTGCCTTCAATTCTGTGTGCTCACTACATCCACAACATCAATGAGCTATATTTACCTCTATGCTGTTTGACATGTAGTGGAAACACAGACAAAACATGAGCTTGTTCGATTCTGTGTCTTGTCACTGTGATTGATTATTGGCGCGGAATGAAATTGCAGTGTACATTGTGCCACTTGGAGCTCTTTGTTGACAAGGAGAAAGCAGCTGTTATCTTTAGATAAGTCTGACGTGTGTGTTATGTACAGAAGACAAGAGGTGAGGTCGAGGTTGAGCCCCTAAGAAGTAGAGGGATGGTAGTTAACATGAATCAAGATTAGTCTCTACAAGTCAGAGCAGATACAGACCAGTATCTCTGGCGTCTTGGATATGTAGCATGTCTACCAGGCTAAATCCTGGATCTTTTGTTAAAGCACTAGCACTTTATTTCTTAGACCAA
Source organism: Hyperoplus immaculatus (assembly GCA_949357725.1). Classification (NCBI taxonomy): domain Eukaryota; kingdom Metazoa; phylum Chordata; class Actinopteri; order Uranoscopiformes; family Ammodytidae; genus Hyperoplus; species Hyperoplus immaculatus. Next base: position 29,297,767 of record OX442351.1, read on the forward strand.
CCTGCCACTTCATTGCAAAGGCTGCTCACTAATTGATGTTAGGGGTTCAGTATTATTCCTGGAGAAATAGGTAATTACAAAGGCGCGTATTGTACATATTTAGACCACACCCCTGGCTGCACCATGTGTTTATGCAGTGCTGTACCTGTCTCCGAACATTGTCCAGTTCCACCTCCAGAGCTTGCAGGATACGTCGTCTCTCGCTGAGCTCACCTTGGGCACAGCGCAAAGCCTCGTTGCTTTCTTTGACCTCGGACTGCACTGCTTCCAACTGTAGACGCACACAGCAATATAACACAGTTTAATGTGAGGTAAAAGCAAAATAAAAGTATGAAAACCAGAAAACCTATTAATGATTCATGCATTAACAGACTGACCTTCTTGAGGTACCAGGTCTCGGCCTCCTCCTTGTTCTTGCGGGCGATGCCTTCATACTGGACCCTCAGCTCGGCCATGATGGCCCCCAGATCTGGACCCTGAGCCGCATCCACCTCCACATTCACCTGCTCGTTGGCCATGCGCGCCTTCAGAGAGCTCACCTCCTGCAATGATTCAAGGAGGGGGAAAAATTTCAAGAAAAGCAGTGTTTAAAGCTGCAACATTAAAGTATCAAAGACCTAGTTATGCCGGTTGAATGGGAAGCCACAACTTTAAGGCTGCAGTGTTATTTTGGCACTTACCCACTATTTGGTGGTCTAAGTATGCTTAATAAGTTCAGTCCAGCATTCATTAAAATATATAAGAAAATATATAATATTTACTTTTTAACAAAAAAAATAGACAACATTTTGTCATCTTTTTAAAACAAAATACATTAAAACAGTTACGGTGGCCTTGAAGGCATAAAAGACTGCATATTAAGAACACATCTTCACCAATTTCACAACAGGTTTGACAGCTTTGAGAAAACACAAGCAAATAAAGAAACCTCTGGTCACATTTTAGTGTCCATTGGAAACCATTTTAAATGTAATTTGTGCTTCTTGCAAAGTTTCTGTATTTGGACATGTGTGTGTGTTGCTGAGTTGCTGTAATCCTAATTTGGAAACAATCTTGCTCATCAGCCAATCAATACATTACATAATAATTATATTTTATAAGGTTTTTTATAGCAATTATTTTACAACTTGTTCATGCTGCAGTAATTGCACCTGATTGACTCATTCGTTACTCTCCTTACATGTTTCTTAACACCTCTGCTGCATATGCAAGAAAAGTATTCAAATAAAAAGCTCTGTTGTTTGCAGACAAGTCTGCAGGGAGCTGATCAGTGCCTGCAACACTCCAGCCTACATCCTGGACACCACACCTCACTGTCCAAACACACACTGTGGCTGTAGCTTGATGGGATCAAACACGTCTGGCTGCTGGTTGGTTCATCTTCACGCATCATGGCCACAAAGAAAAAAGGGTGTGTCCGTACACTTAACATTATCATATTTCAGATACTACATACTGAAAAACATTAACTGAGTGGGCAAACAAACTGCTAAAGCCCTGGTTTATGTCAAAGTGTTTTAGTGTTGCTAATAGAAAAAAAACAAAGATTGGAATTTGTTACAACTCTGTGGCATTTGGACGATATCAATCATATTGGGCTGAAGGCTACGGATTTTTATGCAGCTCTGAGAAACCTTTGTGCTTCAAAGACATCATATGGTGAACAAGACTTTGACTTCTTGACAGCATGTAGAGTGATTATCATGATGAGTCAACACTCATTGGTCATGTCTGACGTGACCTTGGCCTTGGCAGGGATCTCACCTCGTCGTGATTCTTCTTGAGGAAGTAGAGCTCCTCCTTCAGGCTGTCCAGGTCTCCTCGCAGCTTGGTGATGATCTGGTCATGGTCAGACTTCGCTCTCCTCAGAGCCTGACAGTCCCTCTCCACCGACTGGCACAAGGCAGCCTCCGCCTCCCATCTGAACAAACCATTGTATCATTAAGCTTGAGTCACTAGTGAAGCAGGATAATAAATCTCTGCAGATCTTACAAAAGCCCAGTTTCACCATCCTGAAGAGTCTTCTGTATGTGGATCAAAAATTATTTCATCACATGCTAAACTGATATGACTTGGAACATGTTTTCCAAGTTGCATTTCATCTTGAACCGAAAAGATTGTTGTTGCTAGCAATAAACAATTGGATAATGCTTAAAGGTTGATTTGTCACCTGTCGATAAGTGTGAGCGCTAAAAGCGCAGGTGTTAATACACAGCCTAGGCTCTGTAAACTGTTATGTAAACAAAGGGGTTGTTAAAGAAGCAGGCCCACAGCTAATAACAGCTAGATTTAAGATTATGCCGTCAAACTAATATATTTTGTATGTTGTATAATTTTTGTATATACAGTATAACTTAATCAGTCGAGTTTATTGAGAATATTTTTCCTGAAATGTAGATGAATGGATAGAGAAAGTAGCATAAAGTGGAAATACTTGTAAAGTACAAACAAGCTCGGGTTGAATTGAGTTGCTCATGAAATCCCAGAATGGATGAACATGTGAAAAATACCATTCAAACTCTCGCAAAGATCTGCATGTCAGGTAGTCAAGGCACTTTGCTGCTAATACCGTAAATCACTTCCAATTGATGTATTATTCCTTCACATGGGGCCACGGAACATACCATCGACACATTGTGAAAAGCACAAGCAGTGGGTGACTCCACCATCTTTGCTAGAGCTTCACCTACATCTATCACATCCAGTGATGGCGCGGTCTCTCCGTCTCCTGCGGGTGCCTGAGCACCGTGGGAATGCGGCTCTTATTTCACAGCCTGACATAAAGGTCATTTATTCACATTGCTTTGCAGTCTTGGCGCTCCCATGTGAACACTCACAGGCCAGTCAAAGAAAGGAACCTCTGTGTGACACTCACTTGACCCTGAAGTCATCGGCCGCCAGCTTGGCGTTATCAATCTCCAGCATGATTCGGGCGTTCTCCAGCGTCTTCTTTCTCACCTGAGCAGGGAACATGGTGGAAAGTAAAGATCTGGCATGGAGGACTACATATGCTACTGTATGTGTTCTGTATAAGGTTACTGTGCTTGTTTATTTACTGTAAAAAACACATCCTCTTACTAAAGCAGATCACTCTGATCATCTGGCTGCAAAGGCAGATCATGGATCTATTAAAAGTGGAGCTTTTTGCTCTATCCCTGTCTAAAAATGATACAACCTTAACAACAAGACTTGATGTTTTTTAATCACTGCTTTGAAGTACCTGAGCTTTGAGTAACTTAATAACAAGACTTAATATATAGCACAACTTTCTTCTTCTATCTCTCGTGTCATTGTGCACAAATGTAATTTTGCTGTCTTCGTAATTTTACAATGTTCAAGTTACGTTTCTATTTGACCAAATTAGAATGTGAAAAAGTCCCTTTTCAAACACCCCAAATGTATTTCTTGCAGTTGAACAAAATATGCTGAAAAACAGACACAATATTAGGTAGAATAACATCTTCATCAGGAAATATACAGAAGGGTTTATTCATAGAATTGACTCATTTAACTCAGGTGTGAATCTCAGGTTGATGTTGAGCCCGATCGAATCCTTGACCATATTTACAATAAGTAATAAGTATAGAAAGTACTTAGTAAGTAAGTAAATAAAGGATTTTGATTCCATATCATCACTGCTCCCTGAGAGAACGTCTCTGTAAAAATTAAATTCTTAAATGTGATCCACTGACCTCCTGCCCTATGGAGTGTGCCTGGGCCATCATGCCCTCGATGTCGTGGCCTTTTGGAGACTTCTCCAGCATGATCTGCTTGATCTTCACCTCCAGCTCAGCGTTGGACCTCTCCAGCGAGCGCACCTTGGCCAGGTAGTTGGACAGCCGGTCGTTGAGGCCCTGCATGGTCTCCTTATCGCTGGTGCTGCCATATCGCTGGAGGCCGTTAAAGGAGAGGCTGGAGCCCACGGTGTTGAGGCCGTTTCCCATTGACACGGAGCGGGACAGAGGCAGAGAGCTCATGGGAGAGGGAGACTTGGAGCGGATGCTGCGTCCGCTGTCCCTCACAGACATGCTGGAGAAGGTCGGCTGACGGACAGAGAAGCTGCGCACAGAGAGGGTGGAGGCCATGGTGTCCACTGTGGAAGATAACAGCAGAAAGTTCAGAATCAGTGTTCTTACGATGCTACATGACTATATATATATATATATATATATATATATATATATATATATATATATATATATATATATATATATATTTACAAGTTCAGAAAAGGAACAGAAGTTTTAGTTTCAATGAGCAAGACAATATCACTGACCTTGAAGCATGTATTTGAGGGATAAATGAGAAACAGCATTCCAGAATGGAGAGTAATGAAGGTGAATTAATGGGCCTGGTTTGAGTGCATAACTATTGTCAATTATTAACTATCAAGCAAACTTGGACAAAAGTCCTCAAAAGGCTCCAAAAGACAAGACAAATATTAAACATGCTGTTGCCTTTCTTCTTAGTACGATATATATTTTTTAAAGTCCTAGAATAATAAAGAGCATAGTCCATATTGCACAATATCCCTCCATCTGTCACAATTACTGTATGTGTCTGAATCTCTGAGCTTTCAAGCTACTTCCTCCTATGTTAAAGTGAAAAACGTTATCGCTCATTCAGTGACTAAGTTGTTATTTGATAAGTAAGAGCAGAATGGTACTCACATCGAGCTCAGTTCTTCAGTAGCTCTTCTCTTGTGCAGCTCTCTTGGCTTGTGATCCTGATGGTGCGCGTGATTGTTGTTGCAGGACCAGATTTCACAGGTGAGTTTGGCTGCAGAGGCACAACTCTCTTTGTATGGGCGGAGCCACTGTCCGTGTGTCCAATCCCATGGCAACAGAGAGGAGAATGCAACTTGACACCTTGTAGAGGAGTGAGCTAAATAACTATGGTACACAAAAAACTAAACTAGTTGTTGTTAAAACTTTAAATGCACTTCATTGCCTGCAACATAACAATAGCTTACATGTATTTCCTGTAGGGGAGAGTTGGGTAAAGTGAGACACTTTTTACATTTGCTCCCCTCTAAGCGGGCTAAAATGATTAATCAGTAAAATGTACACATTTCCCATTAATTCAGGATGTTTCCTAGCAATGGAAATTATCAGAATTTATTCAGGACGAAGGGCAGTGAAAATATGATTGTTTAAAAAAAAGTTGTCTAACTTTACCCCAGTTTATGGGTAAACTGAGACAAACCAGAGAAATCAAGGGTATAAACTGATCCACTTACTTATTCCACTCTGAAACTACCATAACAACACATGTTGTAACAGTTAGAACCCTGACGGCTAGCTTGAAAACCACTTACTCCAGAACTAATATCGGACTTGTAACAGAATCATGGGGTTTGGTCAATTAATTTTTTTTTTTTCTAAACACTTGAAAATAACTCTGATCAAATACAACATATAATTCATAATGTTTTAATTAACATTCAAATGACAGATAAAACCAGTTAGACTAAAACACAGTCTGGGGGTCAGAACACAGGAACCCTAGAGCCAGCTAGTGTCTGGGGACCAGAGCAAAGGACTAAATGCACAAAAAAACAATGCTTTGACCTATGAGTTACTGTTATTCTGTTGTTTAACAGCAGTGTACTATCTCCCCTCCTGTACAGCCCACCGACCGACCTTTACATCTATATTCGGCTTGATATCTCTATACAGTGACATGGATCTGCTCAGGTCTGTGTGGTGAAACTTGGAGGACAAACCGGTGCAGCCAGCAGGTTGTAATAACAGGGACCCTGCTGTCGCCACAGTGATCCCATTGAGCCTGGACACAATGCACTCTGAGCAGTGTGAGAAGCCAGTCTCACCTGAGGCCAGCCCGGCAGGGGTGGGGAGAAATGGGAGGAAGCAGCGACAATGGAGGGACAGAGTGAAAAGAAAGTGAAGACCCATGGGAAATGCAGGGCGTAGGTCTGTATGAACTGGAAACCTGGATTAAAAACACATACACGTAAACCTTTTTGTACCTGTTTAGTGAGTGTCAACTATCTCTCCGCCCTCTCTCAGTCTTCCTCAGTGTGTCATCCCTTGTTACTGTATTACTAAATTCCTCTGCTGTGGAGCATTCTCCTTGTAGGATCAGATACAGTGACACTGACCTGGTTTATTGGCTGACATGCCTCTCATTCATTCAGTCTGGTCTCACTTCACCCAACCCCACTGACACAGTCACTAAACAAAACACAAAAGAAAGAGAAAGAAAGGCCCTCCATGCTGGTAAGATCATCCACATGATTACATTAAGATCTTAATATCAAATTAAGGAATTGTCATTTCAGGGTTAAGATTTGGTTGATTATATTCTTGGACCTATCCTGTCTGGCTCTTACAGGGGCAGACACAATAGCATACATTCCATAACTGTAACTTTATCCAGTTTTTTTTTTACAACCAGGCTGAAACCATAGTGCTCATATTCTTTTTTCAAATTGATATCAACTAACACATGAATGCCTCTCATGATTGTATCTGTGAGAGATTACAGTTTCATTCAAATGAATGCATATGAAGCGTTTATTTTTGTAGCCCTTATTTTAAAAATCCATCATACATGCAGCATAGATGTACCGCCACCTTGTGGGTAAAACAACACACAACATTATTTAGCTGAAGCTCAACAGGAACACACACAGTGAGCTGCTGCTTCTTCTATAACGAGGGCCAATACTGACCTGTGGCCCTCAGCAAAGTTCTGTCCCCACAGTTCAGTGAGTCATGTAAACCATTTCCTATTGTCGAACAGTCACCTGACACCCCAGTTCACCCACTACATCCTCCCTGCTTTAAAACAATTTGCTGCATTTATTGTTCTAAGAATATATTATAAACAATGTTTTCTTTTAGTAAAACATTTTCTAAAATAAATTAAGACAATTCATTAACATAAAAATTTTTTTTTTTAGAAAATGTCAATGTTGAACATTGGCTCAGCTGACTTAGTAGCATATATTAGGGACAAAATAGGGGCATTTATTTGGCAAAACCACCCGAGTTTCCTAGTTCAGAATACATTAAAATGTACTTAACAGGTATACTTTCAAAATATTTAGAAGCCTATTATTTTTGTTTGGAATGGATAGACTGAATATTAGCATGACTGACTTCAGCTTTATTTTTTGTATGTTTAATAATGATTTCCACATAAGTCCACACCTGTCCTAAATGTCACTCCTATTGTTGTTTTTAAAAGTTATTCTGTCATAACATTTAAAATGATATAGGTCTACACATAAAATTCATTCTTCTTGCTAAACTATAAGGTAATTACATTTTTTAAAGCAGCCTATTTCAGAGGATTTCCTTCTCCACTTAGACCATTTGATAATATTTCTATACAGTAAAGTTGGAAATAGCCTCCAGTGTGCTGTAGCGCCCCCATCTGTTCGTAACACGCCTGAGGAGAGTGATTTACGTCCTTTTCCAGCTTCTTATAAATCAAACTGAAGTGCTGTGATATTTCAAAAGCCGTTTCGTTTGTCGTCTCCTCTCCAAAATAAACACATTCTGGGAACCTGCCGTGGAGGCCAGTGTTTATTTTTGCATAGTGCACAGTTGGCCGTCAGCCTGGGTGAAGTGAATCATATGTTTCAGCCATTTCTTTGCTTTTCATCGGCCCTCCTCCTCCTGCCAACGTGTGCTACTGTAAGAGAGTCATGTTTTTTTACGCATGAAAAAAAAAACTTTCTTTGTTTATTTCTCAGAATTTTCTATTGCACACTATGTACCAGAGTCAAATGCATTCATTTTGCTTTGTTTGGAAACTTGACACTGAATCCAGTTTAGTAGAGCTTATATAGCTGGGGTTAAATGGTAGGCCTGCGCACTATCCACATTTAAACAAAACACCCTAAGCCACAAAGTAAATTCACTGTGGTGCAGTTTGTCTAAAGAAAGCACGTTTCACCCAGAAATGTTCCCTGGTGTCGTGTTAACACTCCCACAGTTGTTTGTTGACGTGGTCCTGCTCCGAAGCCTCAGATAGATAGATTGAGTCACCCTTGCTCTGTGAGAGACGCTCAAATTGCTGGTTTTCTCGTGTCACCAAACAGCTGATGGATGACATTACATTTAGAGATGAGTGCTTCCAGGGGCTTTACAACGACTCCTCTGCCAGAGTTATAAGACACTAAGCTATTTGGAGGGAAAGGTTAATTAAAAGTTACATATGGTATATAGTTACATGAAACATATGTCTTTCACTTGCAACCTGGTTCACAAGGGTTACTTTGCCATATGCAGAGACACCACTCTGTCTGTTCTCAATGCTCTATTCATGTGTAAGCTGGTGAAGTTCCTTTAAGATGTTGATTCAAATATGGTACATGATTGAACACTTGTTATATTGTTAAAAGCAGAGAAGGGCCCTGTCTTTCTTACCAAAGTGGCTCACTGCAATATCTCTTCCATCCACCAGATGCCCCCAGTCTCTCCCTCCTCATTCACCATCATGACAGTTTGGCACATCTCCACACCTGTTTATTAGTATTCCTATGCCAGTGTTCCAGCCTGTCTTTCCCTGCGTTCCGATACCAATACTTTGATGCTATTTTATGTGGTAGAAAAATATGTAGGCTGTCCAAATGCATGATGACAAATGCAGTATGCAACACAAAAAAATTACCTGAATGGCCCTCCACATCCGGTCATAAAAAACTGGATGTGCAAACCAACCATTTTTTTGGCAGTTCTATCCCTCAATCATCTGCCGCTGCAGAAAGTAGCATTGTTACAAGACAGAGTATGTTACATTTGGGTCGATCCCTGCTTATCTGAACCTAAAGCAATGGCACAACCACATTGTAAAACTCTGAAAAGTTAATCCAAGCAACCTTTTTTGTCATTAGATAGTGACATGTAAAGCTGTATTTCGTCTGCATAGCTAACAGTAAATAACCAAAGCCTTTCTTTGGGCATACTATACTACATACTTTATTATTCATGATCAAGACAAACAGTGCACAATGAGGCATCCATCTTAGGTCATGATAAAGTTGGGTACATATAAGATATTATTTTAGATTTAGATTTTCAGATTGTTATAGCATTGTTTATTTATGAGTTGAAACCTAGACATTATCGGGCTAATCATATCAGCCATTCAGACACTTTACCCCATCAGTTCATATTTCACTGAAATAGATCCTCAAGAGAAAAAATACCTCACAGAAAAAATTATACGACCCTGCCAGCATATGGCAGTATCAGAAATACACTCGAGGAGGGGGAGGAGGGTGCTGATGAAGATGGCCCAAGTTGCAATCTTCCACAGAGGTTTTGTTGACTGTTGAGCAGGGGGAGAGCTCATCAGCGTGAAGGAGAGAAATGTGAATACGCAGAGACGAGGGGGCACTGCAGTGTATCTGCTCATTAGGCGGCCGACGCTGTAATTCTGAGAGCGAGCGGCTCTGCAATCAGGGGCCTATTCATTAGCATGGGGGGCCCGCTTTCATCTGCAACCACTTGAAGCTGCCAATCACCGAGGCGGACGCATGACATGATGACAAAACGGGGCGGCTTAAACGCTCAGGGATGCTTGTGCACGGAGAGAGACATGCCTTGAGTGCTCCTATCTGAGAAAAGCTTAAATGGGGAAGATATTTTTAGGGGTTTTGCAGTGTAGTGCTGGCAGGTGGCCCAAACTGTGACAGTCTGATAATCATCTTTCTGCTCAGCAGGAAGATGGCTTTTGTTCTCAGATTTCACAAGGAGAAGCATCCTTTTTCCTGTGCAGGTTTCCCACCCCGGTTAAATTGATTGAAAGTGATAGGTTTTGAAAAGAAAAACTTGATTTAAAGCTAAAGTTTAGGATAAAATGAAATATGTACCTCATCAGTCTCTGGGTCCCCCCAACCCCTCCTTACTGTATCACATATGTACACTACACACTCCCATACTAAGATACACAACCATGCAGCTCACAATCTGACAGTGATGCAGACACAGACTTTCACACACACCTGGTCCATATAGTCAGCATTTGGGCTTTCATTAATTAAATCTTTGAGCACTGTAAGAGAAGCATTGTGCTTATGTTGTGTATGTTATTGTGTGTTTCTGTCAATCCTGCTCCTTCTCAAGCAGGATGAGAAACTCGATCTGCTGCCTTTTGTATTTATGCAGATGTGATCACACTCTTTCCGCGTTCTGACTCAAATTAGATTTTTTCTAATTCCAGAAAACCTGGTTGAAAAAGGATAATTTGACAAAAGACATAACCATAAATTAAACAATCAAAGATTCCTAGGGAAATAAGCTGTCTTGCTGAAAGTTATATGAGAAGATTGATATACAACTCATTCATGTCTGTCCATGAAAGTACTGTATAAAGCTACAGTTAGCAGCAGCAGTTATAAGCTTATCATGAAGATCGGCACTAAGGGGAAACAGCTATCTTTGTTCTGTTCAAAGGTAGGAAAAAATCCAACACCAGCACTTCTAAAACCCCCTAATCAACATGTCATCATTCCTAGGTGTTTTTATGGGAATTTTGTTACCTTTGGATGGAGCCAGGCTAGCAGTTTCCCCCGTCGTATGCCTTTATGCTAAGCTAAGCTTCTGGCTGTATTGTCATATTAACTTTATGTAGGCCTAGGCCTACATAAGAGTGAGATTGATATTCACATCTAACTCTCAGCAAAATTGCAAATAATTCCCAAAACTATCCCTTTAAGCTACGATTGTTAGTTTTAAAATAACTGGCCCATGGTCAGCTTCCAGGAGCAAGTTTCAACTCCAGATCGCTTATTACACACTGTGTATAGTAAAACGCTATAAAGTTTCTACGGAAAGGAGAGCTGCTGTCACTATATATGGTTACATATCACATTTTTGTTGGTCACATCAACTGTGAACACAGTTGCAGCTGCTCTGCCTGGCTTCGTTGGTTGAAGCTGTGGCTATAGGTATCTGTACTGTGACTACACTTTACTGCTCAAATTAGCGTTACGCCAGACAGGATGTGTTACCACTACACTGCAGGAGTTCAGGAGTAGACTTCAATGCACACACACAATCACAGCATGTAGTTAGTGCTACATACAGTAGGCTACATCTATTATACACTAATCTCAGTCCGTGTAAACCAGCCTCTGCAGCAGTCAGACTCTGTAAGACGTTAACTAGTCCACTGGTGCTGCTGTCACAGACAGGTCTGCTACATAATAAACATACTCTTTCATAATACAGCTCCACTTTTCTCTATGCAAAAGAGGGAACACCAAATGTATTACAAGAGAACATGAAGAAATTTCAGGGGGAAAAAAAGTATAAGCTGTTATAAAATATGCTGGCCAAATGTAACATGCAAATGCAATTAAAAATGCTTAATTTATATTTTAAGGTATTATAAAAACTTAAGTAGCATTAGGCCTACATCATTTAAACACGAGAGTGGAGGGACATGTTTATTCTTTAATTGGACAATGTCCTGCTCGCTATACCACTGTCTCTGAAAGAACCTTTTGATGAGATTATCAACCTCAATCTATATGAAGCAGTAGCCAGGTGCCTGTTTTAGTTGTTGGATTATCTTAGAATAAAAGTGAAGCTAAAAGTTAGCCTGGTGACATTTTCCGGGGCTTCCTTCAAGCAGATGTAATTAGATAATTTATGGGATTAAGAGGTGCTGGTATGCAGATTTATGTATTGTTCCTTTAGACAGAGCCTGGCTAGCTGTGTCAAGTCTTTTTGCTAAACTTAACTACTGTAACTGGCTTCTAGCTGTAGCCTAAAATTGAACGTACAAAAGAACAAGTGGTACTATAGGCCTAATAGTAAAAAAAAAAAAAAAAAATCCAGATGTAATGATATCCTTTAACTCAAAGTATCCCATTCAGTCTTGCCATCGCAGGCCCTTAAGTGCTGTTAATCAATGTAACAACTGTAGATAATCTGTGTTAAAGGGCCTCTCAAAAGCCAACAAACTGCGATCAATGTCCATGCTTTGAGTGGAAAAGGTCGTTTAAAATAATCGTCTTTTCGGGTGTACTAGGATTGATAAGAATTCCTGTTAAGTACAGCATACAAATTGGACATGATGTGCGGGTTTGTCCTGGGATATTGCTCTCAATGACTGGTTACTGCAAGTACTTGGCCTCTGACGGGCAACCTTTCGATTTTTGTAGCTCTTAGTGTAAAAGTAGCGAATTGATATGAGCTGTTTCTAGTGGAGATGCATTCAAATCTCCTTGTCTTTGAAAATGTGTGCTTGTTCTGACATTTTCAGCCACACACACACACACACGTAAAAACACTCTCCCTCTTGCCCGTACATGAGGAAAATCAACCTCATCCTCACTTATTCCAACACTAGCAGATCTGTTACATTTTTATTAAACTGTAGCAATATTTACAATGTACAATCACTGAATTATTCCATGTCAAGACACATTTAAAAAGTGCTTTTTTTAAAGTAAAGTATTCGTTCTGAATAAATAAGAGTTTCCATTTTCTGACACAACACAACAACAAACAACAATAAAGCTGCAAATGTGCTCATCACCAATGCAAAAATACATAAAAACAATATGAGGTTTTACTGTAATACTACTACAACACTCCTTTTAATGGAACCTTTTGTCTTCTTTTTCTGAAAGCTCAAATTGCAGCATCGTAATTAAAATACCTTGTATGAGTGGGTAAACATGAGGAGAAATAAAATCCTGACCTGATGCAATGTTTAATGTCCAATCAAAAAAAGAGGAAAAATAAAATAAAAGTGGTCTTCTTCTGCATCATAAAAAAACAAAGATCAATAAAGCAAAATAAAAAAATAACATGTTGGCGCGTAGGCTGGACATTTTTTCCTCCACTCTGCTGTCTTTAAAAGACATGTTCAGCTCAGCAGTCTCACAGCAATGAAGAGAATCCCATTTGATTGAAAACAGATCGCCGACGTCCTTTGCTGCCCAGGGGATTAAACTCCCAAAGAGGGGAGATTACTGACAGTAAACGTCCCAAACTGTGACGCCCCCCCCCCCCCAAAAAAAACCCCAGCAGACGCAGGAGGTCAGCGGCTGATGGGAAGCTGTGGCAAAGACATGGAGGGATGGGTCAAGTGTCCCGGGGCGCCGAGGACGGAGAAGGGATGAGCTGCAATGGAGAAGCCAAGAAATAAACAACAACATGAGCTTTGGGGGGGAGCTATGAGAGCATGCTGCTGTAATTTAGAACAAGGACATGATGCCGATGAGGGATAATAAACTCCCAAAGCTTTCAAATGATGAGTGAAGCCACAGAGACGGGTTTGTGTCTCCAGAAATCCTCCAGTGTAAGAGATTCAGGATGGATTCAGAAAGCTAAAACTACAACATGAGGTTTCAAACGTGGGCCCTTAAGACGTTTAAAATCACATATCAAACATTTGCCTCAAGTTGATTAAGATACTGTACACCCGACACCTTCTATCTTTACACTCTCAATCTGAAAAATCTCCGTCCGAAAACAGACTTCAATGGGAAACAAAATGGAAGAAACCTCAAGTACACAAAAAGTTATGGTACAGTTCAAAAAACCTTACAGCTGTGACATTGCAAAGCCCACCAATAGACCAGACCAAAATAAACTATACATCTGAACACTTATATTGAAAACTGTTATCACTAGCAATACGATGATATGAAATACTCCAATACAGGTAAATGTTTGCATTTGAAATAATAAGTAGCCGAGTAAAAAGATAAAAGGGATAATACAAAATCAAAAACAATACATCAAAAGTAAAATGAATGATTATGTCTGTGAAGGTATTCAAGATGGATCTGATTTGAAATATGATACTTTGTATATAATCAAATAGTTTAATGTATGATGCATTAATTAATGCACACTTTTGAAAAATCTGATCATATGTGTTTTTATTTAATGTTAAACCTTTATCTGCTTTTTCTGAAAAAAAAATTAAAAATAACTAGAAGGCCTAACTCCAGCTGTCAGATAAATGTCATGGAGTAAAAAAAATGCAAGATTTCTATTGGAAATGTGCAATAGAAATATAAAGCATGAAATAGAAACTCAAGTAAAGGACCTCAAATTACTGCCCAGTACTTGAGTAAACCTGTTTATTCCCATCTCACCACCACTGCATATTGTCTGATCTCACAAACAAAATATTGACTGAAAAATGCCTAAAGATGTCTGTTTATAAAGTAAAAATATTGGGAAGTAGATTGTTACATTTAAAAATAAATGCATTTCCTATCAAACGTTCCTTACAATGCAGTGCATGCATAATAGAGCTGACACACTTACCGTCCAGGTATCCGTGCAGGGCCAGGAGGTGCGGCCGGTCGGGGCTGCTGAACGGGGAGTAGTGGATGTCGTCAGGCAGCGATGGAGGCATCCTGGACATAGGAGCGCTATGAGAGAAGCTGCTCAGAGGCGGCTGCTTTTTGTGGCGCGCACGGCAGTTCTGAAACCAAACCTGTGGGGATTATCAGAATATCATAGATGATGTGAGTAGGAGGCAAAGCAGGAGGGAGGGAGGGGGGGGGGGTCTACA
>OX442351.1:29314786-29437286 GCA_949357725.1 Hyperoplus immaculatus
ATGATGTCATAGTGGCTCCGACACAGCACCCTGCCTTCCACCAGGCCGAACTCTTCCCCGGTGGACAGCTGCCTCTTGCAGGAGAAACAGGCGAAGCATGCCAGGTGGTAGACGCTGCCCCGGGCCCGCCGCACCCAGTCACTGGCATACACCTGCCGGCCGCACTGGGCGCATTTAGTGCCAAACCTACTGTGAGTACAGGGAGGAAACACAGGCAGGGGATGGTCAGCTGAAGGGGTACAGTGCTCTGAGGTCCTGATCATGTGCAAAATCATTTTATTTGAGGTTTTGAGAACCAAACTCTATTCAATATTTCCTCATTTTACAGCCACACAGCACAGCACACAGAGGCTACAGTTACATTTCAGCTGAAATGATATCTTAAGGCTTTCTTATATGGTTTCCCAAAATATTTTGCATAGTTTTCTATTTATCTTTTGTGGCAGGAAGCTTAAGACAGGAGTCAGAGAACATCCCTTTAACAGAGAAAACCTTAAAGACTAGTTTAGTTCTGCTTCAACCAAAGACGTCACAATATGCAGGGCCGCCCATAAGGGGTAGAAAGTGGGAAGGCTTTCTAGGGCCCAGCCACTTGGGGGCCCATGGTCTTCAGAGGCCAAGAACCTAACTGAGCTTAACATTATTTTTAACAGAAATATTCACTAAAACCATTTAAAACTTGCCAATATCTACTCCTCCGCTTTATGTCCGTCCTGTGTGCACGGCACGCTGAAAAAAAGTCGCTAACACCAATTTTAAAAAGCCTGGCTCAGAGCCATTAGCTGTTCATATTTACAATTTTGAAGGTTCGGGGAATGGGCTAGGCGGGGCACTGGCTCTGAGAGACAAATATTAACGTGGTTAGTATAAACATAAACAAACATTTGCCAAGTGTTCGCTAGAGATTACTCTCAAAAAATAATCTAGTCTTGAAGAGCTTTTTTAAGTTTGAGTTACAGTAAAATTATTTCCTTGATGAATTTAGGTGTGTCCATATCAGATGAATGTAGTTCTTCAATACAATTATGCATTAACTTCTTTTACTTTTCTGTGTGCCATATGGTTACAAAATTTAGTTTTTATATATTGTTTTTGTTGTACAGTTTTGGCATATGGATTATTTTACCTGAGTCGTTCTGATACTTGTGTCTGGGTGTTATTCTATGAATTGTGAAAAGTATTTGCCCCCCTCAGGTAAAACAGAAAACAGATGTTCCTTCTCTTGTTCTTCTTCATTCTTATAAAGTGGACAGGGTTATTTTCCTGAGTCTACAAACAGGTTTAAATTCGTAACATACATTTTTGTGTTAAAGAATTTCCCTTTTGGGACAATAACGTCCAACGTCTTTGACCTATGTCTTCAAGTTGACACGAGCAGCCAGGTACAATTTGAAAAATTTTCTATGAGTTTCATGTCACATACTGAACATACTGCAAAGACCAGACCCAGGTGTCACACCATAAGGATGTCTGACCAGTTCTTTACTGCACCTCAGGGCATATCTGTGACAGTGTCCTTTGTAAAAATCTGTTGAATATTAAGCGATTGCATGAGTTTTAGGGTGTTACAATAAATTGGAAAGTAAGTCAGAAATGTGCTGCTATTTTTAAAAACATATACAGTATAATAATCACAAAAGAAAGAGTCCTTTTTCTGACTTGAGCTCCTGCTCCCCAAACTCTCTCTGCACGTCCCTGGTTGATAAGATAGTTAGTCTCTACAAATACATGTTTGTGTTTATTGAGGGATGAGCGCACTCACACACAATGATACAAGTAAAGTATGGGTAAGGGGGGCCCATTGACCGGAGGGGGCCCAGCCATTTGTGTGGGCGGGCCTGACAATATGCATTGTGTTTTACAAAAGAGGCTACAGTACTTGACTGCCTTATTTTTAAGAGCATATTGTAATTACATATTGTAACTTTTAAATCATTAGTTGATTAAATAATTTTAGGTTTTGCAGTTGTTCCATCAGTCTGCAGCAGTGAGCTGAGCCATGCACTGTGACTAAAGGTGACCTATTGATAAACATATTCTTTCAAATCAGATCATTTCTCATGTTCGTTATAATAAGAAGACAAAGTGAATCAAACTGAATTTGTTAAAGTAAAGGGGATATATTCCTCCCATCCGCAAGTGTACACTCAGTGTGTCAGATAGTTTGTGGTTCACCATGATCAAAATATAACTAAAATAATAAAGTCCTAAAACAATGGTTTCATGCCGGGTCCCTCTATGCGACAGTAAACAATGCAGTTGAAAAATAACATTAGTAGTGCAATAAAACCTTGGAATACTTGTGTGCACATGGGGACATTGTGTATACCCTTATTCGTCCTTTTTTCCAGTTTTTTGTAAAATGATTATCAAAGGAATTCAACATTCTTTTTCATGATTCATGCCTTTATAACTGTTACTGCTCAGAAGACATTTAGGAGTTATTCCTGCTTCATGGTTGTGCTGTGACTAACAGATGCAAGCCTTCTATAGAAAAAAATGAAACCAAAGTGAGTAAAATGTGAGAGGAGCAAAACAATTCTGTGAATAAGATTAAATCAGTTAAATTAACTAAATACTTTTGCATGCACTGGGATGTTTAGAGAATAATTAATTGGTCTGATCTCTCTTTCAGGCAGCTGTTCTGTAAAAAGTCAGACTGACAATAAACATGGCTTTCTCTATGAAATGTGAAATATTTTGGCTCAAACGATCTTGTAGACCAAATATCCCCTTCATGGTCCATTATGCAGAACATATTTTCTACTGAGAAAATTACATTGACTAAACTGTGAAGCCAAATCATGTTACTGGGGTCCAAAGTTGATCTTGGAGCAAAACTCAATTAGCTGAAAAAACAGCCCGAAAAATAAACCAAATTATGCTCGATAATTTATCACTTGGACAATATATTGTTCAAGTCATTTGTCATTATTCAGCCTTTTAATAGAAATGCATTCGTTCATTTTTCCGAGAAGCGTCATTTTGAAAGTAAGAAAATTGTTTCTAAAAATACTCAATTGTCTGCACGACTGTTTCATTAATATGAAAAACAACATGAAGGGTTTCGTTCACCGTTATAGTTGTGTATTGCGCAGACGCACGTCATACAGCGGGGGAGCAGGACTATTTATAAACACATAGCCTAGTTTTTCATTATTCTGTCTTTTTCGACGCATTTGTTCGTTAATATCTTTGCTATTCAAAAACTCAAAAAAATTCAAAAAAAAATAATTTTATGACATATACAGTCAAATGAATTTATTCGAAAATTAAAGAATAAACCATTAAGTTGTTTCATGGACAAGCAATTTGTATTTATTTATTTTTCAGACTCAGTTCGATATGGCGACACACGAATCGAAAGAAACAAACATTTCAAAATAAACATCTGAATAAACTTGAATTGATTTGTCTAGTTTCGGCTAATTTCGGTCATCCATTTATAAAAAATCAATATGTAAAAGCTTTGGTTATAAAGACCTACATAATAACATTATTTTGTAACGGTTATGAGCTTATCAAACATAACAGGCCTGACTGATTTTAAGATGAATAATTGTTTAAAATAAACTTCACCATTGATTTAAAAAATAAAAGCCTGTAAGATTTTAACTTGCAGTTAACAGCCCAAAACTTTGAAAAATCAGCCAAAATCATGGTCTCACCTGAAATAATCCAGTTTGCAGTAGATTTCTTTGTTTTTAACGTAGCAGCTGTTGTGTTGGCGCAGAGACGCTCTGCAGACGGAGCACTCCAAACATCCCAAATGCCAGCTCAGGTTGTTGACCTAGAGATTTTAAGAAAATATATAAAAAAATGCAGTCCGGATCACGTGCTCGAGTGTCTTTACCAGTGCATTTGGCACTTTTATCAAAATAGTTCACAACACATTTTACTTGAAGGAATTAAAACCTCTAAAACAAACAAATTCGGTCAACATTTTTTTCCTTAAAAACAATAATAGAAAAAACTGTCACAATCACAAACTAATGGACCTGTCAGAGTGTGTGGGTCAGCCATAATGCATTTGGCACTTTTACCACAATAATCCTATCAATCACGTCTTATTTTACTTGAAGCGAATTAATAACACCAGCACAAAACAAAAAAGTAATTTATATTTCCCCTTCTTTGTGAAAAAAGGACTAAAAAATATATCTTTCATGAAGTGAACAACTTAAGTTAAATACATTTTAATTGCAATGCTGAGTAAAATTGTCACCTACTTTTGCGCTTATTTTGTTTGGATCAGTCTGAGTTGTCAAGAAATAAATAAACAATAAACGAAAATAGACACCAAATCAAGAGAAGGACTCTTAAATTTAAATTTCGTCGTAGATAGGCCTACGTTATACTTTTACTGAGAGTGTAGATGTTTCTCAATTTGGTCGCTGTCTCTCACCTTCAGCAGGTAGCGGTCGTGGATCCCGATGCCGCAGCTCGCGCACTGGTTCTTGGCGACCGGAGGAGAGCTAGGGCAGGCGGCCTCCACCGGACTGGACTCCCCGCACTCCTTCTTCACCTCCGCCTTAGACTGCTTCAAAACACACGGTTTCACACCGAAGATAAGACTAAATTTCATCGTCTCTTTTTTGTTTGATTTTTAAGAAGACTTAAAGGCCACTGGGGGAAAGAAAAAATAGTCCGTGAAATGTTTTAGTCCAACACAGTGATATAGAGGAAACACGAATCATATCCTTGGGGAAAAACAAACTAATATCTAACAGAAAAAAGAAAAAAAATCTCCAGATATAATTCTTTAGCCTGAATATGTTTTACATTTACTAATAACTTAATTGTAGCCTATCCACGCATGTTCTGTCATAATTCAGAATGTTAAGTTTGATTCAATTTAGCCTATCAATGTTGCATTGTATGGTGTCTAATCAGCAAATTAAAAGAGGATGAATGGAGTTAAGGTGGATTTACTCTCCACAACATCCCTGATCGAAGACTAGATGCATGCAGCCAGTTACATTCCTGTCTCCTCCTGAGCCAAATACAGAGTCCAAGAGCATACAAGAAAAAAAAAGTTGAGAAAGAGAGCAAGAAGAGAGATCATCAAAACTGTACACCCATTGAAACACAAAGAAATCTAGATGTTGCAAACCCAAAGCCGTCCAGATGTTTGTGACTCACCATTTTCGGGTCTTGAACGCTGCCTATTTGGAGAGAAGATGGAGCTCGCTATGCGCATTACGCATCTCTGCCCCAGCCCACACTATATCCGGTCCAAAACAACGAATAACAGTTTCTCCTGCATTTAAACCCTGGCAAGAAAATACATTTTGATGCAATTAGAAGAAGAAAAAAAAACTATAAATGATCGATCATTCTTCCTGCGCGCGATGGGGGGCTGTGTTCCCTTGCAATCAAACGGCAGTGAAAAGAAAAGATGGCACTATATCTGCAATTAGCGGCGGATTTGAAATGCTTCGCTCGCTTGATAAGTGGCAACCCGAGTGTCAATTTCATCTGGCAATCAAAAAAAAAAGAAGCAGAAAATTAGACAGAGAAACGCACCCAACCACCAAGCTAAGAGAGAGGGAAAAAAGCAGCGTATCCTAATTTCAATAGTCGAAAATCGAAAAAATCTCCAAAGTGAAGAGGCTCAATTGGAGATCGGTCTATTCATAATAGACAATGTGCAGAAACTGCAGCTGATCTCGAAGCATAAAGGAGCTTGATTGTCTCGTTTTTCGTGATGGGTCCATTTAAGTACTTGAGGCTCCCTTGGGTGATTACAGCTGCATTCATAAAGTGCCAAAAAATCTGCGTTTGGGTGGCAAACCGGAGTCCGTGTTGTCCTTCATTTTCGTCGAAATTAGCAGAAATGCAACATTATGTTAATTACCAGCTACGGCATAAATATTGGAGGTAGTGAAATGAGAAGAGGTGGCCTATGGGAATAGAAAGAAACACGACAACATATATAGTCTAGTGCTTCATACATGGAAAACCTCCAAAAAGCAGCGAAAACATCGTCCAAGTTTCCCCCAGATCATCACGGGAAAAATATCCAAATACTTCCGTGGAACATGGTTCTTGAAAACGGGCTTTCCTCTTCAATAATCCAACATCATTCACTTTTTTTGTGTGGGGGACTTGGTATCAAAGCAGCGCGGCAGACAGACAGACTTCCCTGCGCTGTGGTTTTTCTTCTCCCCGCGCCTCGACTCAAAGTTTACACCCAGTTCAGTCAGACAGGATGTGATGCTGCTGCTTCTGCTGCTGCTGCCCACTGAACCAGCAGAACCCGGGCTTCACCCTCCTCTTTGTGGGCTCACGGGAACATTTAGGGGCATGAATTCATTAAAACGAGATAATCAGTAAAAGTCTAGCTGTAAACATCCAACAATTACAGTATCTCTCTTTATTTATTATTATTTATTTATTTATTTTTGGAGGCCATAACCAGGATCACTTCACTGTATCAATGCTGATTGCAGAGCGATGGAGGGTATAGGTGTCACAGATGATGATGATGGTTGTATGGTTCTAATAAAGCAGCATAAAAAAATCTCTTTAAAGGAATTATTCTTTTTAAGTATATTTGCAGCATTATCCACGTTTTCTCATTCAGTTAGGAGGGGTTTGAATTCAGATGGCTCAAGAAGGGAGGTCTTGTCCACAAGGATTTTCAATGTAAAATCAACAGTCTTTGTATATTTTGCATAAAAACACATGGTGATTTCCTTTAGCAATAGATTACGGTAGGCTTTGACAGAGAAATCCAGATGATAGATCACAAGGTTTCGGCCACGAAATTCCCTCTTTGTGTCACTTTTCCGTACACTGTGGCAAAGAAATACAAATGCCGTACAAAGAAATATAAATGTTGCACTAAACAGATAACAGTTCAGTCCTTCGTGCCATTAAGGAAACATCTCTCAAAAAATCTCTCAAGATCCGATACAGACATGTTTTAAAATGATTAAAAATATACTCTCCTTGCAATGAAATGAGATTGTGATGTGGGATTTCCAAAAAATGGCTTGATTAACATTTTATCAAATCTTAATAACATCCTCCTCCTTCTTCCTCTTTGAGAAAAATAGGACATTTGAATATGCAAATAAGCTACATAAATCAACCATCATTACTCTGATGTCACACAATCCTGCTGCACCATTATACTCTCACATACAAGTATATTTATACTTATGTCCTGATTGCAGATATCTAACCTAGTATTCATATTCTTATCATACCTCCAACTGTTTATTCTTTATATTACTTGCACTTAAACCTGCATTACGTATTCCTTTACCACTTACTAACTGCTTTACATGCTCATACTGTATATCCTTCTGTTTTACCCCTCGCTCTTATATGAACATTGCTCTGCACTTCTGGTTAGATGCTAAACTGCATTTTTCAGGTCTCTGTACTTTTACCCTGATGACAATTAAGTGGAATCAGATCTCGTCTAATCTAAACTCTTCACATCCATCACTCTGCACAATAACGGTCCAAAATCCAAATGATGCAACACTAAGTAAAATACATTTCAGAGCTGAGAGGGGCATTCATTTACATATCAGAAGTTATGTTCTTATGTAACAACTGTTTCACCAATGAATATGTCTTTTTGGTGAACATGTCGTCCGAACAAATATCAAACTAATAGAATACTATCATAATGTGCATACAGCAAAGACACATCTAACTTTATCTTAATCTTTTTAATTATTATTTTTTTAACTGAAATGAAGAGAACATTGTAATCTGTCTTAATAAGTGGACATTTTATAGTTTTTGGTTCTTATGATATGACAATTTGTTTTCCTTTGTGTAGAAGGTTTTACACTGAAGCCCCAGCTTTAGATGTTTATCACTATAATCACCAAACTCCCCCTTTACTTCAGAGAGGGAATAAAATGACTTAAAGTAAAGGTTTCCATGAAATCAATGACACTTTAATTCTTATTGATCATTTGAAAAAGCCTCTCTTAACAGCAGAATGACATTGTCTCAGAGTCTTTATATTGTCAGTGTAATGCACTTCAGCGGCCCTGTGCCTTAACTGTAATTACCAGATGGAGTGGGGTCAAATGGAAGTGGGCTGGTCAAGACTCAGGAAGACTTAAAGGACTGAAGAGTGTTAATTCACCACCATTATCGTCACTCTTTAGCCATGATGTGCAAGGTTTTTTGACCAGTTTTGACCTTTTTTTGGGACCAGTTTAGAGTCAGTTTAGCTCTACCTAGAAGGCCTTTTTCAGAGACAGTGAATTTTGAGTAATGATTGTATGAAGATATGAAGTAGGAAAGAAGCTGGTTAGGCCACTTTCATTCTAAAAAATATCAAACAGCAAATATATTTTCTCTCCTTCTGAAGAACTTTACCTAATGTTTTGTTGTTGTGATTCATTTATTAACTAAAACATTGCAGAGATTTTTTAATCCATGGTGCATGGAGAAGGATTAGCACATTTGGAGCATTATGCAACAGGCTTTTAACCATGTGACTTCTGTTTTCCTGTACCTCACCCTTACATAATTTCCTCCTTGTGAATATATCTGGACATTGTAACACCCAGCAGCCTCCCGACAATGCTAATATCCGAGGATAGATCACCTGTTGTATCCTGTACAGCAATGTGGAAGTGTGAATGTCACAGCAGCACTGCCACTGTTTGTGTGTGTGTGTGTGTGTGTGGGTGTGCGTGTGTGTGTGTGCTTTGTCCAGCAGCCCTGCCCTTCCTTCAGCTGTCTACGATCCACACAAACAATAAGCGACCAGCACACTAAAAACAAACTGTACCACATGCTAAAGCTATTAGACTCATCCAATGGGCCCCAGTGGACAGTTTGATGGCTGGTATGTCAACAATGTATGACGTGCGTCGTCCGCTCACCGTGGAAAGT
The DNA here is from genome assembly GCA_949357725.1 of Hyperoplus immaculatus. NCBI lineage: Eukaryota > Metazoa > Chordata > Actinopteri > Uranoscopiformes > Ammodytidae > Hyperoplus > Hyperoplus immaculatus. Next base: position 29,323,661 of record OX442351.1, read on the forward strand.
GCACACAGAGGTTCACATGAGGGCAGAATCTTATTTACTGTGCTGAACATTGGGAAATAACCAGCATTAAGGTGGGGTCCTTTGGTCTCATCTGAATAACAATGCTTGTATAACACACTGGCCTCCAGAAATCCTTGGTTGTCATATAGTGTAATATAAAGCTGCTGCTGTTAGTAATTTTCAATGGATAGATTTTGAGCATAATGTGAAGTTGAGGAGCCAGGAGACGTCATCTAACAGCTACATAATCGGAGGATCTTTTTTAACTGAGCTGTTCGTTGCCAGAAACGACCATCTTCTCTTTTCTGTCATTGGATTTTGGCTCATTTCTCTGAAATACTTTTGGTATAGAATTTCTCATGGACAGCATAATCTGCGTAAGGTCGACGCCTCAAGAAAGATACACTAGTAAAACAATTGAAAAAACATGCATCTCACAAAAATAAATGGGTCTGAATTGACTTACTGTATTCCATTTCAAGGTTACAGTATCAGACCTCTTTATCAAAATACAGGGCGTTCTCAGTTGGCTTTGGTGCTAAGTCATCACTACTATTTTGCAGCGTTTTGTATGAAAAGTAAAACAGGAAAGAGATGCTTCCCACGCAAATGTTGTTTCGACCCCTGTCTCTTCAAATCACACAATAACTATCTCATTATCTTTAATTATCAGACTATTTGATGAGGATAAAAGACCCTGAATTTATTTTTTTTACTCTTAGCGATGGCGTCCCACATGGATACAATAGTTTCTGCCATATTTAGGCAAGTTTTAATTGTTTCACATAAGAGAAATTTGTTTGTGGATTTCGGTTCGGTAGTCTAATTTACTGGTTTGGAGTGGGCGGGCCACACTGTGACAAAGAAGATGTCCCATAGGCTGTATCTGTGTGCCATGTTAATTAAAATCCTGATGATTGTGATTGTGAAACTATCACTAAAGTACACATAAAATACTTTTCTCTGGAAGCTGAATATTTATTCAGTCACAAACATTAACAGACGAAAAGTATCTGGAAGTTTGTAGGGTCTTAAAAAACTCTGTGACTTTGTTATCATGATATGATTAATGTTTTTTTCTCAAAACCATTATTATATTTTTACAGTAACCTATTATGAGTGTATATTTGTCTTCATGACATTGTCCATTGAATTGTGATCTTTCCTAAACAGTTGCCAGTTGCAGCCACACAAGCCACAGAAAGCACATTTGTCACCTAAAACCAAACACATTAATTTTGATATAGAGAGAGGTAAAACCTCATAATAACAACCTGTCATCATGATGAAATCAATTGGGATCCTGAAAAAATATTTTTCTGAAATATATAGACGATGAACTTTAGTTATTGGAATTATATGAAATGACTGAAACAACAGATCATATTCAAATACACAGGCACATGTTCACAAGCTGCTTCTTCTCTTCTGTGTTTTTTTATAAGATCTGTTTGATCCATTTGTTTATTTGTTATAGTGTGACCCCAATTTAAAATCTAAAACAGTGACGGACGCTGCAAATTAACTTCAGCTTGCAACACATTTATTGCATCACATACTCCTATTCAAAAGTGTTTAAATCTGTTTGATCATTTTGACATTAAATGTATTTGTCATCATCAGATTACATAGTTGAACATGACAACAATTTCTCTTCTTCTGTAGAGGTCAATTTCTCCAACTTTTTTCCGTCATTATTTTGGATAAGGGGCAGTCCAAATGTAACGTCCATGATTTATACCTGTTTCTTTCAATGGTGGCATGGCACAGAGAGCCAGCACAAGGCCGCGTAGCACGGATGACGGATGCTCTGTTTGGCATGTTGGCTGAAAGAAAATGTTTGGAGAAGGGCGGAGCAAGTCCTAAATGCAACAGTGAGGTCTTATCTTGTTTCTGTAGAACTTCTGCCTCTGCAAGCCATGTGAATATTGTTAGATGTTTGAGATAAGGGTTGGATTCAAAGCCATCCTGTGTAAGAACCTGAAAAGATAGCTTGGAAACTGTTTAACCTGCTCTGTAAACTTGCTTAATTTTTTAACCAGAAGTACATTTACATAGGAAATTCTGCACGTATGTGTTCAAATAGTAAACTAAATTTATGGATTAAATGGTTGATAAAAGCTAAAAGTTATAAATGATCAATTCCAATTGTTAGTTAAAAGTAACTGATTACGGTAACAGGTATAATACTGAGCTAAACATGGATAAACTGTTGCAATAGTTATTTACAAGTAATGAATAAACATTAGCAAACAAATAATCAAAATTACGTTTCAATAGTTTGCGAAAAAAACGAGTAACATTTGAAATAGGTAAAAAAAATCAAAAAAGTTAAAAGTGAATTAATGCAACAAGTTGCTCAAAGTGGTAGCAACTTGTAGAACATGCAAAGTTGACTAAGGCGGCAAAAACAATAAAAGGTAAACAGTGAAAAAAATATTGTGACAATAACCATTTATGTATAATTAATTTATTGGTGTATAATCCATTTCTAAGAACACATTTTTGAACATAGAGGGTGGTGCTGAGGAAGACCTTGAGCTCATCTGACAGTGTGGAGGAACGCCAGACAAAAAAAAAGACAAAAAAAGATTGTGAACAATTGCTGAAAGACTCTTCGGATCTCATTGTCCACTTCATGATTGTCAAACCCCTTCTTGAGAAAGTGTGCATGGAAATTGATGTTTTTTCAGAGGGAGTAACAGCTGAGAATGTGAAGAAGCAAATGAATAATACAAGAAAGAAACCTAAGCGTTGCCAATGGGAGCTTGTTGCAGAATCCGTTTGACGTGCAAAGACTCGCCATCCAGCAGCGTCCAACGTTCAACAGGCTGCATCTACTCTGAGATCAAACCCATCTAGATTACAGTCCTGCAGCCAAGCTTTCAACAAACAAAGGAAATGGCACATTACAACATCTCTCTTTCTGAAAAGTTGCACTAGAGAGAAAAAAATCCCTCTCTCCAGTTATTTAACAAATACAAGTTTATTTGAAGTACAGACAAAGAAAAATGAAGGGTTTTTTTTCAGAGCTTGCACTCCATATGACAGCAATTTGGGGGTATTGTGTATTTTGGCCGAAGCGCGCGGTCCATGATAGATGACAGGAGAGAAAATCACAAGCCGCTGGCTTGAGCACAGACATGCAAATTGCTTTCAGCTGATTGCCGTATTCTGCTTGATATTTATCAAGTGGGTTACAGTATAGCTCTTTATTTACAGCCAGGAAGCAGCTGATCAATTCCACCGAAGAAGGGAGGAGAGGGAGCTAGTGTGTTTTTCCTCTGCTAGGTGAAATAAGAAACCCTTCAGTGAGCACTGTAAAATGAAGTATACACTCAATTGCATCTTATTTTACCACACCAAAAGAGACAAAATCCCCAAATGTAGTTGATCCCAAACTCACACTGTTATTGGTTTGCGCTGAAATTGGATTTACAATGAACACGTATCTCAGTATTGTAAGTGATTAAGGTACATTTAGCACTTCAACCCACAATAACTGATTTATTGGCCTCTTGGGAGCAATATAAACTAGTTGTGAACACAGACAATATCAAGTTTTAAATGGATAAGGCAAATCTTTTAGAATTTACACATCTTGAAGTTCAGGAGTTTCATTAAGAGGCGTGCTCACCTATAATGCTTATTTTGTTATGTTTATGCTTCAGCTGTTAAATGATTGGATTATTTTTGATTGATTGAGGAAACAAAAAGTAGCCTTCGGAAATGACTGAATGTAACAGCTGGAATTCTCACCAAGAAAGAAAAGTAAACAAAATGAAAAAAGAAAACTGAAAAAAAAAACATAAACTGAGAAACTCTTTTTTTATTTGAGAGTTTATGTCACCTTCATGAATGGTCATTCATTACTTTTGAAAACAGTGTTTGCAGATTTGCTATACATTTTCTGCAATTGCTAAACAATTACTTCCCATCATTTTCATACTCATGAAATCATTCACTGACTCCTGAATATGTTTTGTATCTCCATTCAAACGAAGAGCTTTAAAGGGGCACTCCACCTATTTTACAGATAAAGTTCAGTTAACTAGTTGCGAGGAGCTACACGCCTATAGTCTCTGCCCTCTGAACACAGTTGTGTTATGTGTTCTGCGGCTCTGGAAGGGCTTTCTAAATTCTGAGAAAATAACCGTATTGATACCATCAGCGTTGTCTCAGTTTTGGCTTTAAATGTATAACAGAACGCCGACGATAAGAGGCCTCGAGTTATAGGGGCTAAAAGTCAGTACATCTCAGCTTTTGCCACTTTGAGTTTGATTCTGAAAAAAAAAATAAAATAAAAAAAATGTTTCTCCCAAGTTTACCGAGAAGCGCAATGCTGAACTGTTGGACCACCCCAGCAAAAAAATGATGCTGAACCTCTGATCTCTTGCAGAATCTGACCTCTAACCTCTGTTTGCATTGCTTACACGAATCTGACTACTCAAACTCCCCAAGGAGGGTTGCTTTGAGCAGCACATTATTTGTTTGTTTTCTTCTATGATGAAGATGACAAACATATGTAAAGTTCCATATATGCAAAGGACGGTAAGGGAAAAAGTTTCTTTGTTTTTTTCATTTGCAAACAAAATAAGCAATGACAGAAGACATGGGAAAATAAGTATAAGTCTAAAATTATAATATATACGTAGTTCAATCAGGTTCCTCTAGGCAGAATCAATCCATGGCACGATATTACATAAAGGGTTCTACTTTCACAAGCAGATTGAACACATTGTTTTAGCTCTGTGTGATTTCATTTAGCCCCGGTCGGCCATGCCTCAGATCAGGATCCAGCTTTAGATATGTTTGAGGGCTCGGGCCCATGTCAAAGATCAGCTACTTACCCAATCAGGTAACCAGCTCCAGGAGGAAAATTACCTCCTTCCGACCACTGGCACTCACCTGCAGTGACCCGGAGCAATCAGAGGTGAACGAGGATCCTAATCACAAAAAAAAAAACTTTTGGGTCAGAGTATACGCACACCGCACCATGGCCCACCCAAACCTCCTCCAAAAGACCCCTCCCCGACAGGGCCAGCACTGGGTTCAAGTGTTTAAACTGTCACATCAAATAGGCTCAACATGGAGATTACTAGTGCAGCGACGCATTGTGTGTTTAGTTTGATGCCGACTGCAATATCCTGCCGCTCTGTTGATCCGAGCAGTATCAAGTAAACGTGGCCATTGTCGGGCCCGATCGCACCCCAATCGGGCCACGGGGAAGTGTGGAAGGTGGGACATGCAGGAAACAGAGGGGTGTTTTGGCAACGAGTGCTGGAAATGATCTATAACTTGGCCAAGCAGGACTGTTTGTTTTAGTAAAAGTAGGCCTATACCTCTGGTCATGCAGCAGAGAAGTGTGCGATTATGCAGAGAAATATTGGTGGCACATTATAGTGAGTTTAAGACATGGATGGATAGTCAGCCCCGAATGCACCCTCGTGTTTACGTTTCGTGCACCCTTAGCTTTGTAAGGGCCGGACACACAAACGCGCTTGAAAACCGTGAACACTTAAAATGTGGTGTGTGCACAGAGTCGTACATTACAGTGAGGGGACGCAGTGTTTTTCTTTGCTGAACTGTGCCAGCTCTCTGACAGCTGATGAATGAGGTTGAATTTTGCTCCTCCCACAGATCTCAGATTATTTAGAGCAACTAGTGTGAAGGTCTGAGGGCTGTGAACCACAAAACCCATCTCACATAACAATATTTGGACCTAGTGGTGGAAAATGTACAGTATATGAACAGTATGATAATCCCATTAAAAATGCAAAACAAGGACGTAAGAAGGATATATTTGTTCGACCTGTGCTGTTGGGGAGTCATCGTGATATGTTGTAATACATTTTGCACACAATGTGTGAAGACGTGGATTCATACATGTAAAACTAAACTTACATTTGTACAGGGCATTGGTGTTGACGGTGTTCCATATGCCGCTCCATAGGCAAGATGGTGACCTTTGAGTTTAAGAAGTGTCCGTTGTTCCTAACTCACCTCTTGAACAATTTAAGTGCACCATCCTCACAAAACTTATAGCTAACATTGTCCATCTACCTTACGGTGCTGGACAGGTGGCATTAGGGTCAGGGCTTTCCTGCTGAAAATGGCTGCCCTTATTTTATTATTGAGTTATTTTAAGCCGAAACAAAACAATGAGCTAAAAGTGGTTTAACAGCTCCACACCGGGGAGGGGGACTTCAGAGTCACTTGAGGATTATCTGTTGGTTTGACACCTTTCACATTGCACTTAGGCATTAAATCCATTGTTTTTATACAGAGTATTGATAGGTGCAGCTTTAAGTACAGCTGGGCTGCTTGAGTAAATGTTACTTCTCTGTAAGTGGACCACCAGCTGACTCCAGAGGAGGTCTGTCCCTCTTTACAATCAGCTGCTTTAACAAACGATATCTGGTGTGGGCTGTTTGAGGGCCCACCGCTGTGTGGCTCTGTCAGAAAGCCCGTCTGACACAGGACACATGATGCCCCGCGCCTGTACGCCTATCGCTGCGCCGTCAGTTGGATTGGTTTCTTCCACAACTGGACAGGAAGTGTGCTAATCTGAAACCCGATCCCGGGGAAGGAAGAAAGTCAGGAACCAGCCTTCAGTGCTTTCACCAATCGTATTCATCACCCGAGCCGGACCGAGAGCGGGAGCACGGCTTAACTAAACATCTTCTCCATAAAATAAATGCTTCCAGGTTACTCCCAGTCCAGGTCCCACTCAGAGGAGCATCTGATCTCAATTACCAGGAATGCCTATAGGAAGCAGCGAGCCTCGGTCTGCAGCCTGCGCCAACACAGCACCATGGCAACGAGCAGCACGTCCACGAGCCCCGCGCGCAGATAGGAGACCTTTTCAGGCACTTGTAAGGCGGGAAATGATGATTTGATAATTAGTTCCTGATGCTTCTCATTCTTTTTCATATCAATCACGTCTAGGAAACAGAATGCAGCTCAAATACAGTTTGCTGTTTTTGAAGCTGCATAGGTCGGCTGGTTGGTTAACCGAACGTCCATTGAGGGGTGGATGCATGGAAGTATGGAGACATTACCCACAGACCAACTGAACACTAAACATAAAACATACAACGTATCATTATTAGGATGTAAGGGGGTGCTGATGAAGTGTCCAACAAGGATGAGTTTTAGAAGTGGGTGCTCTTTGTAATTGGTAACATTGTGTTGCATTCAAGTGCTCCTCATTTACTCCCACTCCTACTCCTGTTTCCACTGTAGCAGAGCAGGAAAACACATGTCTTCAAATCTATTTCTCAAAGGCTTAAATGTTTGACAACTTAAAACAAACAAAGAATGGGCTCCAGGCTCCGGGCAGAATTTTCTCTACATATACAGTACTCAGTAAACAGGGTAATGAAACTGCTTTTCTTCAGTGCTCCTGTGCACAATAAAAGAACATCAACTTGTAAAAGAGGACAGTAACATGCACAGAAATACAGTATGTGGAAATAGGAACATATCATTTTAGATATAATTATCTACATTGGGATGACAAAAATGTGCATTCTTAGCGTTTTTTCATAATGGATTTATAATACATTTAATTCAAAAAGGCAAATAAATAATATTCAGCAGAAATTTCTGTTATTAATTATAAGTAAAACAATATCCGGGATATTTGGTGTAAGACACTAACATAAAGGCATGTACATCCTGCTGTTAATGCCTGATTTAGATATGACAGAAACATTACACTTGTCAAACACAGAGAACATTTTTAAATGTTATTTGTTTTTGCAACAACAGTGCACATTGATCTCTCAGAGTGTCAAGCCATGAAGAAATGTTCCAAATGCTGTCCCTTGGCCAAATGTTAACATAGCCATAACATTATTTTTTACCTAGAACATTTAAAATAATTACAGGAGAGGCATGAGGCACTCCGGCATTAACATGAAGCAACTGGAAGAGAGGATAAGTGATGCAAGCAAAGTGCATAACATGAAATGTAAAAAGCACACAAATATAACATCATACATCAATCATATAAAAAGAGAGAAAAAAATGACAGAAATTCCCACTGTCCACAAAGGCATCTGTACCACGTACCCATACACCCATACTCTACATCAGTATAATCCCACAGCAGTGATGGAAAGTACCACAGTGCTCAGATACAAATGGTATGCACTTGCATTACACACTACTTGAAAAAAAATTCAGACATTTTTTTAAATCACAATTATTTCAGAGTATCATTACTTTAGATTAAAAAATATTTTGAAGGAAACTAACTTGTCCAGTATGATGTTGGCCCTGTCACTACCTCCTAAAGCCTCAAAGCTGTGCACAACAGCAGACAATAAAATATGAGCTTCGACACATACTTTGCCTAGGAGGTGGAAAATAGACCTTATCCCTGTTGTTGTGGTTCTTGATCAGAGCGATCAGCTGAACTTTGAATGTTTTGGTCAAGACTGAATTTATCTCCATGTGGACGCTGCAGACAAGCTAGTCCTGAAATTGCTACAGTATGCAGGACATTACGCAGGAGAGTTACTTCAACAGTCAAACATCTCTCATACGTTTGGCTCGGATGATGTTTCTTTGAGAAGGTATCAAAGATCAGACACATGGCAACTGAGCTGAATATTTTCTGTTCACTATTTTAAAGCAGAGCACCTCTTTGTTATGTCTTTAACTCTCCATATTCCCCCCAAAAAACACAAATCAGAGATAATACGAATTGCAATCTTTCAGTGTCTGTGTGTTTATCCTGTGATGGACTGCCAGACACTGCAGTGTTTCCTCCCAAATCTACAACATGGCAGGGAGACCTTTGGACAGCTCTACTGTGTATTAGGTTTCATCTAAAGGGAGGAGGTACCTATACTTTTGTCAACTATGTCAACTCATGGAACTTTCTACTTTCACATAATTACAAATATTTGATAGCATTACATACTTGTTCCTATACAAATTGAGATTTGTACATACATAATGTATAATTGCATGCAAATCTTTGGTCTGAACTGGGCTTAAAGCCTCCCAAACCAAGGGCACGTTGATCAGTTTTGAGGGATGCAACACTAAAATCTACATATTAATTGAAAAATAATTCGTATTATTAATGAAGGTGTCCCATTGGGGCTTATTTATTGGGATATTTCGAAGTGTTAATTCAATAACAGTAAACTGGAAATTGTAGGGATAACCCTCTCAAAAGGCTTGTATGTTGCATTCATTCTCCAGCAGGTGACGATAGAGCACACCTCAATTTTTCTGAAGCATCAACTTGTCATTGTTCCCTTTTACTGTAGTGATCTGAACACACCAAAATATTACTTTTGTTCTTTTACTGTGAGTAATTTTTTTTGCTGGATGGATTTAAATATATTACTGTGAACAATTTGTTAAATTATCAAATCCAATTTAATTGGTGCCAATTGCAGTTTCTTTAAATTCTATTGGAGACCACATGGAGGAAGTGGAGGAACCTGTGTAACCACCCACTCTTGAGTGATTCTTAAGCAAATTTCACCCGCCCAATGTGTCATTATAGAGAGAGGGGAAAGAAAGACAGACAACTCTAATTTAACATTTTCATATTTTTTAGGCCTTCACATGACACACCACATGTAGGAATCATGAAAGGTGAGTCCTATAAATGATTTAATATATCTTTGTTTTACACCAATATTATTTTGTACTTGTAGATAATTATTATTATTATTTTTTGTAGATTTCAGCATCTTCTCCATCTGCGTGTTAATCAACCTGTTGCTGCTGCAGAGATCATCATGTCTCGGTGACTCAAGTGTTGGTAAGCAGTATTTTTTTAATTTGAATTGAAAATTTGTAGTCGCATCCAATCTTAATGGATGAGACTCATACCTGAATTGAGAACTTGATTTGATATAATTCATTTAATAATGATCGGTAGTTCTTTTTGGGTATGCTTATATTCTTTTACGTATCTATAGGCCTATATCAGTTGAAATATACAGTACTTCAGTACATTTTCACAACTATTTTGTGATGACACCAACATTTTTCTTTATAGTATCAAGTGATAGAGAGAGCTCCTGAAACCAGCTTGACTTATATAACAGATTTCACTCTTATTATGATGATTAATATGTTGCAAGACTGCTAATGGCACAACTATTTGTTCTGATCTGATTCAGTTCATATCACTTCATGTAAGTTTAATTGGAAAATGTACTTTTTACACTACAATTTGTGACAAGTCAAGGGAGTTTCCTTGTTCCTCTTTTACGCAGATCATGATAAGCTCTGTCCCTCAATGAATGTATGTATAAATAGATTTTCATTTCAACTTAACCAATATACTTAACTTATTTCACTCATTGTGTGGACTTTGGGAGCAGAGCAGAAATAACATGAAAAGTCTAGACCTCTTAAAAAACTAAATTATTAAAGCTATTCATCAGTTTTTATTATATACAGTGGAGGAAATAAGTATTTGATCCCTCACCGATTTTGTAAGTTTGCCCACTTACAAAGATATGAGCGGTCTATAATTTTAAAGCTAGGTTTATTTTAACAGTGATAGACAGAATATCAAAAAGAAAATCCAGAAAATCACATTAAAAAAAATATGCAAATTATTTTGCATTTCATTGAGTGAAAAAAGTCTTTGATCCCCTACCAATCATTTATAAAGAATTCTGGCTCCCACAGATTAGTCCTCGTGCTTTAAGAACATATTCCTAATCTCAACTAGTTTCCTGTATAAAACACACCTGTCTCAACTTGTTACCTGTATAAAAGACACCTGTCCACAGAGTCAATAAATCAAACTCCAACATCTCCATCATGGGCAAGACCAAAGAGCTGTCTTAGGACATCAGCGACAAGATTGTAGACCTGCACAAGGCTGGAATAGACTACAAGACCATTGGCGAGAAGCTGGGTGAGAAGGAGACAACTATTGGTGCGATTATTTGAAAATGAAGGAAACACAAAATGACCATCAATCTCCCTCGGTCTGGGACTCCATGCAAGATCTCACCTTGTGGGGTATCAATGATCATGAGAAAGGTGAGGGATCAGCCCAGATCTACACAGGAGGAGCTTGTTTATGATCCCAAGGCAGCTGGGACCACAGTCACCAAGAAAACCATTGGTAACACACTATGCCGTAATGGCTTGAAATCCTGCAGCGCCCTTTAGGTCCCCCTGCTCAAGAAGAGACATGTACAGAAACGTCTGAAGTTTGCCAATGAACACCTTAACGACTCAGAGAATGCTTGGGAGAAGGTGATGTGGTCAGATTAGAACAAAATCAAGTTATTTGGTATCATAATGACTCGCCATGCTTGGAGGAAGAGGAGTTCTGACTATGACCCCAAGAACACCATCCCCACAGTCAAGCATGGAGGTTTACGCATTATGCTTTGGGGGTGTTTCTCTTCTAAGGGGACAAATGGACTTCACTGCATCGAGGGAACTATGGATGGGAACAGTCATGTACCATGAAATACAAGGTGACAACCTCTTTCTCTCAGCCAAGTCCGTAAAAATGGGTCGTGGATGGGTCTTCCAGCACGTCAATGACCCTAAAAATACAGCAAAGGCAACAAAGGAGTGGCTCAAGAAGAAGCACATTAAGGTCTTGGTGTGGCCTAGCCAGTCTCCGGACCTTAATCCAATAGATCTGTGGAGGGAACTGAAGCTCAAGCGACAGCCTCGAAACCTTAAAGATTAGGAGAGGATCAGCAAAGAGGAGTGGTCCAAATATCCTCCTGAGATGTGTGCAAACCTGGTCATCAACTAGAAGACACGTCTGACCTCTGTATTTGCCAACAAGGGTTTCTCCACCAAGTACTAAGCAATGTTTTGATAGGGGATCAAATACTTATTTCACTCAATGAAATGCAAAATAATTTCTATCTTTTTTTTATGTGATTTTCTGGATTTTCTTTTTGATATTCTGTCTATCACTGTTAAAATAAACCTAGCATTACAAATATAGACCGTTCATTTCATTGTAAGTGGGCAAACGTACAAAATCAGTGAGGGATCAAATACTTATTTCCTCCACTGTATACATCAACACATCAGTACTATATTCAATCCTCAACAAGATGCATGCGTTCATATACCCTCTTCTTTTAGAAACCCTTAATCTATAAATTGTTCCTGACGGGTGGACATGCTTATCTGTCCGCTCATTCGTAGCTAATGAGGAAGAAAAAGCTGCAGTGTCTTATTATCTCAGTGAACTTCTGCATGTAGAAGGGACAGACAGGAAGCCATAATACAACGACACAAACGTGTTGAAGATATGAGGGAGGCTCCGAGGCTGGCAGGCGGGCTTGGTGTGAAGCAGCAGCAACGTGTTCCCCCGAGGCATTGAAGCAATAAAAATGTGTTTTTTTAATTTAATCATTTAAATATATTTTATTGTCTAGGGCGTTTAAACTGTTCACACTCACACAGGGCCTAACTAAGCTAAACTTTATTTTTAGATATTTATGTCAATATCTATTCAAAGTTGGGTGTTTACACAGAGCCGCGGCTCCTCTTACGGCCATTTAAAAAGCAGTAGAAAAGTAGAAATGTTCAAAATGTTTCAGGTTGAGCATAGCAGAGTGTAACTGTTTCAAACATAATCCATCCTATAAACCCTTTGTGTGCCAAATGGTGACAAGATTCGGTTTTGATATTAAACAGTTTTGTCTGGATTATATTTCCTGAGTCGTTCTTGCTCACGGAAAACACATGTAGGCCAACATGCTACTTGTGTCTGGGTGTCGTTGTGAAAAGTATTTGGACCCCATGAAAAAACAGGTTGGGTACCTTTTGTGGTTCTTCTACATTCTTATAAAGAGGACATGCTAGTTACTCCTGAGTTATTTCCTGAGTCTACAAACAGGTTTAAATTCTCTCTCCCCATAATGTACATTTTTGTGAAAAAGAATTTCCCTTTGGGGACTATACCTTCTTAAGGCTTTGGCATAAGTCTTCAGGTTGACACGACCAGCCAGGTCTGACCAGTTTTTCACAAACCTGGCCAATTGACCAACCAGCCGGGTCATACCACAATGAAGCTGACGAGCAGCATCATCCTGTTTTAATTATTGCCGTAACCACCAAGGTCCTGCTTTCTGTATTGTTTCTAAAAATTTAGAATTAAAATTGACCTAAAAAAGTTCTTTATGCAAAGAAAGACACAAGGCACAAAGAAGTTGGAAATAATTGAAGGAACAGATTTGAGTTCAAAGATTGAGAACTTTTTTTGTAATGATTTCAGTGCTTTTGCAGTGATGAGAGCAGAATGAACTAAGCCTAAATGTTGCAACCAAACATAGGCCAACTTGGTTGGTTTGGTTATTCATGTAGAGAACCGCTTTTTTTTTCATTTGTGTGTGAAGAATGTGTTGTTGATGTTGTTTTTTAAGTGTTATTTATTTCAACAATACCACCAAAGGATTTAAAATTATTTAATGTCATGTGCAGAAATACAAAAAAGTACAATATTTGGTGCAGTCAATTAGTGTAAATGTATCTTACCAGAAACTGGTAGCGTTGAAAACGTGCAAATTGTGAAAAAACTGTTTGCTTTAGTGAATACTAAAGAAGAACAATGTCTCTGTGTGAACTGATTATTTTGTAGAGATCTGTTGATCTGTTAAACAATTGTGTGAGTGTGAGGGAATCAAAATAAATTGGTAGGTATGCTGCACTAAGTCAGAAATGTGCTACTATTTTAAAATAATAATGAGCCCTTGCTCCCCAACTATGCCTGCAAGTCCCTGGTTGATAAGATAGTTAGTCTCTCTACAAATACATGTATGTGTCTTTTGAAGGGTGAGTGCACTCACACTCATTGTTGATAGGAGTAATGGGTAAGGGGGGCCCATTGACCGGAGGTTTTCAGGGGCCCAGCCATTTGTGTGGGCAGGCCTGCACACAGTCACACCTAGACGCTGCACAGCACAAACACAATCTAATGAGAAAGGATCTTTTAGCTTAAGGGGTTGTGTGGTTAGTTAATATAAGTTAAGGGTTGGTTTTGGCTTCACAGCGTAAGATTTAATGGCACATGTATATAGAAGGCCTAACACACACAATTTGATGCATAGTAATATGTTGTCAGTGTTCCTCTTTAGTTTTCTCATGCCAAAGTCATCAACATCCTTTAGGGGGCTACATACACACATCAAGTATTCATTCAGACAAAGCAAATTGAAATTTTCCCTGGTTTGCAGTGAATCCCTGTTGCTGCTACCCATGTCAGAACTCAGGAGTGTGTGTGAGATTTGGTGCAGACCGCTACGAATGTGACTGCACTGGCACCGGCTTCTATGGAGACAACTGCACTGTTCGTAAGTATGGCATAATGTGGATTTTATTATTTAACCATAAACATTATGCTTAAAGAGGACCTATGATACTTTTCGACTTTTATGACCTATAAACGTTGTTATAATGATTTATAGTCATGTTTAAACATACTAGAGTATCAAGTAATTACGTACATGCATTTCGACGTATTCCCTGCTGACCGTCTGGGGTGGCTGTGCAGAGCACTAAAAACTATGGCAGCCGGTCGAGCCGAACTTGTTCAAATTTCCGGGATGTGTGAGTCACGCAGGGATCGTTTCTGTCATGTTTCCATATATGGTAATGCTGCAGCCTACTACTCAGACAAGCTCCCAGGTTGCTATATATAGCAGAGGGTGACATTAGTAGCCCAGTGCTCGCTTAGCTCAGCCGGTAGGGAGTTTGTTTATGAAAAAGCGTAGATCCGAGTTCGAGTCCCTCCCGGGCTGTTTCTTTGCAGACTAGACATTTAGAATGTTTTTACTATATTTTATCAAAGTAGGCCTACAGGTACCTATAGTTTAACACTGATTCAGTGTCATAAACCTTTTTGTATTATTTGTGTGCCACTGTCACCTGCCATTTATACTAATAATTGTACCTTACAAAGCATAAAATTGTCATACAATCTACTACACCAAATACCATTGCTGTAGTACGCTAACTGCTAGATGCACCGGCAAAAGGAGGGGGGGGGCATGACTTCCCTTCGCAAAGGTAACCAATCTCAACGGAGTTGGGTTTGCAGGAAGGGGGGGAGGGGGCGGAGATGGCAGAAGCAAAGTGTTTACAGGGCCTGCTGGATCGCCAAAATAAGAGAAAGAGCTTCCCGAAAATCTACATAGTTTTTTGTGATGTGATTCGTGTCAGGTTGCTCTATAGCAGTTTTTAACAAGAAATTAAGACCAGAAAAGTAGTATAATAGGATCTCTTTAATCTAACCTAGCAAACTCTAATGGGCCTTCTATTTGCCTTTGTGAGAACACCTGTAATAGTACTCTAACTCCAAACGTTTGAATCCCTTCATTGACTGTTATGTAGCAGTCTTGAAGTACATCTTTCAGTTTAGGGTAATGTGATACAAATAAAATCAGAAACCTTTCACTCCCCAGCAAAAGTAGCTTAAACTTTGGTTTTTGGTTTCAAAGTAACTTTGCAGGTATGAATATTGAAAAGTTGGTAATAAATACATTGGGCTTATACGTCATCTAATGAGAATCAACACATTAATTATTGTCTTGAGTCACAATTTATAATCTTTGTAACAAGTGGTACAAACGCTGTCTTCTTGATCTGTGTGTGTGCAGCGGAGCTGGGGACCAGCGTTTATGTCATGCTGAAGCCCAGCCCCTCTGTGGTTCAATACATCCTCACCAACTTCCACTGGTTCTGGGACCTCGTCAACAACACCTTCCTGCGTGGAACATTCATGAGAATAGTGCTGACTGGTATGTGAAAAAGTTAGAGATAAAAATGAAATCGCCAAACAAGTCATTCAATCAGCAGAATCCTAGACCACAGTAATAAAAAAATCAATACGAGACAATTTGATCCTGTTTCTCTTTCTTATGGTCACAATGTGTATTTAATAGAACAGACAACACTGGCGGGGGTTTTGCTTATATCAGCCTTGGTTTATTTAGAGGTTGAACAACATTTTGATTGATTATTCTTGGTGCAGAACCAGTTTTGAGAGTGTGCAAAACCAGACTTGTGACTGCAAAATATAGTTTGTGTGCACAAGAGGAACCAAGTTTCAAGACTTAAATTTAGATATCCTTTGCTAAGTTGCATGTTCACACTTTGGGCCATTGAGTTTTCTTGCAAGCAAACTCTGACTGAGGGCAGAGTCCTCAACATGAAACACAAGAAGGGTTAGTGTGTCTCCTAGTGGTTTCCAATTCAACCCCATGTCCAGGGGTACCCAAATGTTAACTTGAAAAAAACAGGTCACAAGTATGTACTGTACTTTTTAGCGAACATCAACCAAACAGTAGCATAGAGTTAACTAGTTGAGGACCATTTATTTGCTGAATTATTACACATTTAGTGATCTATTGAGTATATACAGCTGCAGGACGGTGTTTTGTGAATAAGAAACGTCACCAGCTTAAATCCACACATAGACCCTGTACCCCACAGCACATCAGGGAACCCCCTGTACCTGGGGGTTCATTGAAAAAGTACAAAAAATGAACTTGTAGTAAATTCCATATTTTCACCTTCTTCCAAAGTCAGGAGCGACCTCATTCCAAGCCCTCCGACCTACAACACCAAATATGGTTACCTGACCTGGGAGTCCTACTACAATACCTCCTACTACACACGGATCCTTCCTCCTGTGCCTGAAGACTGTTCTTTGCCAATGGGAACTAAAGGTAAGTCCTGCAGAACTAAATGCACAGATGACTATGCTCCTGAGAAGATCTTTCTGGACATAGTTCTTTCTCTACAGGTAAAGCTGTTCTTCCTGATGCCAAAGTGTTGGCTGAGAAGTTTTTTAGGAGAAAGACATTCAGGCCGGAACCTCAGGGATCCAACCTCATGTTTGCCTTCATGGCCCAACACTTCACCCACCAGTTCTTCAAGACGAACCATAAAGTTCAAGCGGGCTTCACCAAGGGTTTAGGACACGGGGTGAGACACAGTACATACAGTGGTCAACTACGAACATATTATTAAACAATAAAACTTAGTAGGAATTAAGCGTAAAGCTGAGGCCTCTTTCATAAATTGTTGGGTGTTAATGTGTTTGATGTATGAATGTATTACCAAATGTATGTATTTTATCTCTAACTCACCCAGGTGGATGCGAACCATATCTATGGAGAGGACCTCGAGCGACAGCTTCAACTCCGGCTTCTCAAAGATGGAAAGCTGAAATATCAGGTAATGCATAACTTGACACTTTGGGAAATACACTAATACGAGTTGGATTAACAGTATAGAAATTGGGTAAAACAGCTAGCCTTGCTCTGTTGAAGGTAACAAACAAAGGTCACAAATTGTTTTTTTTTATTGAATACAGGTGAAATGTTACTTTAGTTTTTTTAGTTTACTATGAAATAATAAAGACACTTCACTCAAATGTGGGTTACTACTCTTGTTTGTTCACAGTTAGTAAAGGGTGAGATGTACCCTCCTACCGTATGTGAAGCCCCTGTCCACATGATGTATCCCGCAAGTGTCCCTCCAGAGAAGCGCCTGGTGATTGGTAATGAGATGTTTGGCATGCTGCCCGGCCTGACCTTGTATGCCACCATATGGATGAGGGAGCACAACAGAGTCTGTGATGTCCTGAAGGCAGAACATCCAACCTGGGACGATGAGCAGCTCTTCCAGACCACCAGACTCATCATTATTGGTGAGGGCCACAGGGGCATCCATAGGCATTTTCAAGCTAAATGTGTTTGTCAGTATTCACAAATCTTCTTTTTTACATGACAGAAAGATTAGATCAAATATATAGCACTGCTTTGTTGCAAAAATAAACCTAAAATTACAGTTATTTCGTTGTATGTGAACCTGCTATTGGCAGGTTGGAGACAGCTGGGTGTGGGAAAGAACTCATGTTTAAAACTGGACCATTCTTCAGTGCAGTCTTTTACATACTACTGAGTTCACTGAGTACCTAAGTAAGTACAATTTTGTTAACAAAACTTTAAAAAATGTTGTTCCATGTTTTTTCTCTCTTGAAGGGGAGATAATCCACATTATAATAGAAGAGTACGTGCAGCAACTCAGTGGGTACCTGCTGAAGTTGAAGTTTGATCCCTCCCTGCTCTTCAAAGAGCGTTTCCAATACAGCAACCGAATCGCCCTGGAGTTCTGCCACCTCTACCACTGGCACCCACTGATGCCCGACAGCTTCCACATCGACGGAGATGAAATCCCTTACTCCCAGTTCATGTACAACACGTCCCTCCTCATGCACTACGGGGTGGAGAAGCTGGTGGATGCTTTCTCTCGACAGCCAGCAGGACAGGTAGTTACCATCCACTGACTGTGTAGAGGAATCAGTAGTCGTGGTAAAATATCTACAGTCTTCACCCTCCTGGCCAATGTAAAGAACAATGTACTGTAGATATCTAAATCCCATTTTCATGAAGTTCCAGGACTCTGTTCACACGTGTCTCTGAACACACATTTTATTTTGATCTTTTTCATTAAACTTCGGGTATTTTATTTAACTTTGTTAAACACACACACACACACACACACACTCTTCTTTAGGCTCTCTGCACATGAAGTTTACATGAAAAGGACATGTAATTTGACTCTGCTTCCGCAAGGGCCGATTGCGTTCTGCTTACAAAATAAATTAATAAAAATGGCATTCCGCTAACCTCACTGTTGGTCAACTTCGCAGAATCGCATAGCAGAGAAACAAGCAAATTGAAAGCAAAATTGTTGATGCAAATAGGGCGAGAATGCGTCACAAACTTAGCCAGTTACATTTCCCACATGTTCTCGCATTTCATTGACATTGATCTCATCACCTCAGGTTCCCCTGACACTCCTGTCATCACTTGGGTGTGATCCACTGCACCTTTCAAAAGAATCTGAAGCTTTTATAGCCGACCGTATGTCATAGCCAAGTAAACATCCCAATAATTTGTAATGTTGCACCTTGTGATTAGATATAAGGCCTCTGTTATAGGGTTCGTTCAAGTTTGCTAACCTGTTAATCTCGTTCGTTGTACAACCCTCAGGTGAACTACACCTGTTGGCAATTCTCACAAAGAATCCCAAGATTGTTTCAATAGTATATGGAACTTTTCTCAAAGCTCAGATACATAAAGTACTTGCTCAAAATGAATTCTGCGGTATTCGTTACAGTTATACATTATGTAGGCCTTACATGATCATTTGTCTTATAAAATGCATTGTTCAATATTTCACTTGGCTTGTGACCCCTTCTGCTCGGGGTTATGTGAACGATCAAACAACTGAGAGGATCTCTCATGCAGACAACAGTAACGGTGAAACGTATAACAGTTTGTTATGATATTAACTAACAGTTACCTTTTTTTTTAAATTTTTTACCTTTCTTTTAGATCGGTGGAGGTCACAACTTTCATGAAGTTGTGCTCAAAGTGGGAGAAATGGTCATCAGAGAGTCTAGAGTAGCACGTGTGCAGCCTTTCAATGAATACAGGAAGAAGTTCAACCTGAAGCCATACAAGTCTTTTGAGGAATTCACAGGTAAGCAGGAAGAATGGTGTCACTATAAAATTTGTACATTTATTGCATGCTCACCTTTATGTATCGCTTTCAAAGTGCATATAGGGTAATACTATGGTATTTGCACTTTTGACTGCAGGCTTATTCTAACTGGATTTCCGTAGAAAAAAGGAAAAGAAAATTACCATTGCATGCAAAAGTCTGATTATCATCACTGATATATCTTTGGTTACGGGTCACTGTGGTTACAGTTTGCATAGATAAAAAAACAAAAAAATGGATATCATTGTAGAGATTAAAGCTGTGTTTTTTTCTGTGGCTACTGTGGTAACTCCTCGCTATCACAAACACACCATACCCTTTGCTCAGTTTTTTGCACTTTGCAGAATCTTAGCAGATGAATCATGAACTGAATTAACATGTGGAATGAAGTAAACCATAACAACTCTTTCATCAAAGAGCGCTAAGATAACTTACTGTTGTAACGTCAAACACTTAATACACTGCCTGATTATATACTGTATATACATACAGTGGAGGAAATAAAGAAATGAGCGGTCTATAATTTTAAAGCTAGGTTTATTTTAACAGTGATAGACAGAATATCAAAAAGAAAATCCAGAAAATCACATAAAAGAAAACATATAAATTATTTTGCATTTCATTGAGTGAAATAAGTATTTGATCCCCTACCAACCATAAAGAATTCTGGCTCCCACAGATTAGTCCTTGTGCTTTAAAAAAGTATTCCTAATCTCAAATACTTTCCTATATAAAACACACCTGTCTCAACTTGTTACCTGTATAAAAGACACCTGTCCACAGAGTCAATAAATCAAACTCCAACATCTCCATCATGGGCAAGACCAAAGAGCTGTCTAAGGACATCAGGGACAAGATTGTAAACCTGCCCAAGGCCGGAATAGACTAAAAAACCATTGGCGAGAAGCTGGGTGAGAAGGAGACAACTGTTGGTGCGATTATTCGAAAATGAAAGAAACACAAAATGACCATCAATCTCCCTCGGTCTGGGGCTCCATGCAAGATCTCACCTTGTGGGGTATCAATGATCATGAGAAAGGTGAGGGATCAGCCCAGATCTACACGGGAGGAGCTTGTTTATGATCTCAAGGCAGCTGGGACCACAGTCACCAAGAAACCCATTGGTAACACACTATGCCGTAATGGATTGAAATCCTGTAGTGCCGTAAGGTCCAGAACTGTCTGAAGTTTGCCAATGAACACCTGAACGACTCAGAGAATGCTTGGGAGAAGGTGTTGTGGTCAGATTAGAACAAAATCAAGTCATTTGTATCATAATGACTCGCCATGCTCGGAGGAAGAGGAATTCTGACTATGACCCCAAGAACACCATCCCCACAGTCAGGCATGGAGGTTTTCGCATTATGCTTTGGGGGTGTTTCTCTTCTAAGGGGACAGGTGGACTTCACTGCATCGAGGGAACTATGGACGGGACCATATACCATGAAATACTTGGTGACAACCTCTTTCTCTCAGCCAGGTCCGTTAAAATGGGTTGTGGATGGGTCTTCCAGCACGTCAATGACCCTAAAAATACAGCAAAGGCAACAAAGGAGTGGCTCAAGAAGAAGCACATTAAGGTCTTGGTGTGGCCTAGCCAGTCTCCGGACCTTAATCCAATAGATCTGTGGAGGGAGCTGAAGCTCAAGCGACAGCCTCGAAACCTTAAAGATTAGGAGAGGATCTGCAAAGGGGAGTGGTCCAAATATCCTCCTGAGATGTGTGCAAACCTGAGCCCTGTTTCAGGTAGCAGGTTTTACAAAGTCTGGGTTTAATCCTGCACCCTGAGTTGCTCAACTCAGAGCTGAGCAACTCTGGGTTTTCGGTTTCAGAACAGTGGATCAGCGTTGGGTCAATCAACTCTGAGCGTGTTCAGTCTGGTTGATCGCATGCGTAAAAGCAATCGTCAATGGATCGCTGATAACATGATTCACCATGGAAACATAAGAAACAAATGCTTGATCCTTCCACTTCTAAAAAAAAAAAAAAAAATTTCTCCGCTCCTCCCACTAGAGTGAGAAATATTAACGAATGAGTTTATGGTATGGAGAAGAATTAACGGGGATATTATCTCATAACTCTGATCTAATCACCTCGGCCATTCAGAAAAACAACGGGGGGAATTTTTTTTGAGAAGCAAGTCTATTTTAAGAATAAGTTACGCATATCAGCAGCAGCAAAAGTGTTAAACTGGCGCCGCACAGCATTGCTGACAGGGTTTTTATGTATTATGTAGGCAAGCTATGATAGCCTACTGTCCAGTAAACAGACTGTCGCTTCTTTTAAATGACGAGTGAAAGACATTAGATGACAGTTTCAATTGTAGAGCCTGATTGATGTATTACCAGATTCCTTGTCCTCAAGTGATCACAGTTAAAATTATTATATTATTTCTATATTCATATACGGCTATTTAACGGGGCTCGTCTGTGACTTTGGGATGACACAAGTGAACAGTAGGCTAACAATTGCGTGCAGCCCTAGCCGCAAAATTACATTTCAACCTGACATAAATTTGTTCAGTGGCATTGATGTTAAAAAATCCCTATTGATAAAAAGAAGAATGATACAGGCCTACATACAATACAAATAGGTATATTAATCTGAATGTAGAACATGTTCACGATGTGTAAGGTGGCCGCCATATGAACGAACGAGGGCTGAGAACAAGGCTACTGATCAGATAAATGATCGATCAAACGTAAAATCATAAAAAAGTAAAAAGTATTTGATCCCTCACTGATTTTGCAAGTTTGCCCACTTACAATAAAATGAACGGTCTATAATTTTAATGTTAGGTTTATTTTAACAGTGATAGACAGAATATCAAAAAGAAAATCCAGAACATCACATTAATAAAAGATAAAAAATTATTTTGCATTTAATTGAGTGAAATAAGTATTTGATCCCCTATCAAAACATTGCTTAGTACTTGGTGGAGACACCCTTGTTGGCAAATACAGAGGTCAGACGTGTCTTGCAGTTGATGATCAGGTTTGTACACATCTCAGGAGGATATTTGGACCACTCCTTTTTGCAGATCCTCTCCTAATCTTTAAGGTTTCGAGGCTGTCGCTTGAGCTTCAGTTCCCGCAACAGATCTATTGGAATAAGGTCCGGAGACTGGCTAGGCCACTGTTATGCCCCGGTCTACGGGAACCCAGAGACACAACACAAATACAAAAAATGCCCACTCCCCGATCCCCAAACCACTACGCAAAGAACATAACAAAACTAACAATATACGGCCAGGGCCGTAACACCCCCCTTCCTAAGAATCGAACATTTCCCCCAAAAATGTTCGAGTCACTAAGTGAAAAACAGAGCGTCCCCATACTTATCCTTACCCTTCTTGTCATATATAGCTAAATAAAGTCCTGCCCCAGCAAGGACCACCACATCAGCCTCTGGTTAGGGTTCCTCATCTGTGCCAGGAAAACTAACGGGTTGTGGTCTATCCGGACCTCGACTGGCACAGAGCTGGACCCCGAAACGTTGGAGGCCAAACAGCGGCGTGCACAGCAGGGAACGAAGAGACTGCGGCGCCTCCACGGGCGAAATAGGGCCTGATCATACTTATGTGACACACCCGAGACTTTATCCTCGGATCCGGGGTGTGAACGACATAATCAGTGTCACTTAATCTGTTTTCGATTTCATACGGACCACAGAACTTTGCCTGAAGGGCAGAACCAGGGATTGGCAACAGTGTTAACACTTTATTGCCAACTTCGAAAATTCTCCGCGCTGTTTCTTTGTCATATTTTTTTAAAATTTTGTTCTGAGGCACAGAAAGGGCGCTATGCACGGCCCTGCGGACCAGCGGAGCAGGAGGAATAAACCGATTTGGTCTGCCACTAACCTGACAGACATGGCACGAGTGACAAAATTTGGTCACGTCGTATTTTAATCCTGGCCAAAAGAAGTACCGCAGGATCAGATGGTAAGTCTTTCTAATGCCTAGATGACCAGCAAAGCTGTCATGTGCCAACCTGAGTACCTGAGGACAACTTGTTGAAACTAATTCCAACCTAGATCACCAGCTGAGGGTGGATACCACTTACGCATTAACACACCGTTGTTAATGCTGTACACACAGGGATTCCCAAACCTATGTTTAAGACTAAACTTAACTTGGACAGCGTCTCACTTTCCCCCACAGCATTTGGCTCACTTTCCCCCACCACCACAATTTGAGAACAAAACTACCTCTCTTAGCATTTCAGGCTAATTTTTAGCTAATATCATGACATGGTTTTTATATGTTGGTAGTTCATCAACACGTATGATAGAAGTTTTTCTACGTGAATACATTTGCTTTGGCACAACAGCTGATTAAGTTGACAGCAAGAAAATGTACTTTTACATGCAAAATACCTATTTTGGTGAAAAAGACATGCTTACCAGAGCAGCAAATGTATGAGGTCCTCTCTTTCAGGGCCAAGGGGAAATGAGAGGGACTTGAAAACATATATCTCACATGACCACAAATGTTTTCCATTGCCTAGATACAGGGGGTGGCTCACATTACCGGATGCCTCAGATTCCCCCGTTCTCCCCTATACTTAAAAAAATATCTGCTCAAATGTTCCTCATATTGGTTCATCCTTCAGTCTATCAGCAAGCTAAACAGAGACATCCATCTATCTATCTATCTATCTATCTATCTATCTATCTATCTATCTATCTATCTATCTATCTATCTATAAATCTATCTATCTATCTATCTATCTATCTATCTATCTATCTATCTATCTATCTATCTATCTATCTATCTATCTATCTATCTATCTATCTATCTATCTATCTATAAATGTATTGGATAAATAGATGGTCAACAACCTCTGAGTGAACTAAGAGCAGGTTTCTTTTCTCTTCAGGTGACATAGAAATGGCCAGAGAATTAGAGGAACTCTATGGTGACATTGATGCTTTGGAGTTCTACCCCGGCATGTTGCTGGAGAAAACACGTCCTACCAGCATATTTGGTGAGAGCATGGTGGAGATGGGCGCACCCTTCTCCCTGAAAGGCCTCCTGGGAAATCCCATCTGCTCCCCCGTGTACTGGAAGCCCAGCACCTTCGGGGGTGAGACGGGTTTCGATATCGTCAAAACGTCCACTTTGAGGAAACTTGTGTGCCTCAACACCAAGTGGTGTCCGTATGTGAACTTCCATGTTCCACGCAATGAAGAGGAGGCAAAACCAAGGAAACCAACCACTGAACTTTAATGAATACTAACTTGGCAATCTGTGTCTCTGGATATTAAATTGAATTAAAATGCAATTCCTTGTGAAATATAGTAAAGAGTGATCGACAAAAAAATTTAAGTTGATTATTACAAAAACATGTCTCATTTGGGATGAAATAACGTTCCTTGAATGGCATAATCTGTAAGGATTTTTTTATTTTGCACCAGGTCCCCTCACTGGTTTCCTGCTTATTTGACCATTTGAGTTGGGTGAAACAATGTCTGAATTGATACCTTCAAATGCACATACATTCGGTCTGAGTTTTTGTCACATCATACATCATTTGTTATGTAAATGTGCACAACACACTTAGCATAACACACAAACACTATAATAATACACAATCATTTTAGAATTCACTCATAGTTTTTAACTACGCTATCTGACCGACCAGACTGAGATAGTTCAACCACGATTAAATCTATTGATATTTCTTTTTGATGATCAATAGCTATTGCCCATAGCGATTAATATTTTATCCGAATGAAACATATCCAATACTTTGTTTAAATGATTGAGTCCCAAAGGGCCCACTCACACTAGGGCCGTTTGCCTGTTCCGTGCAGCAGGAAGATTCAGCACGATTCCCCCCCTCCCCACTCCCCCCGCTGGCCCGTGGTCACACTGCTCGTGGCCTGGGCACGATTGCACCTTGCCTACGTCACCGTGCACGTTTAGGATTTGGAGCGTAGTCTACTTGTAGGCTATATACGACTGTTTGTGAATATTTTCATCCGGCCAAATTTGCATCACTTCCACATTAGAGCAACGAGAATCCTTAAGCTATTGTTTTTTTTAAATGTAGCCTTGACGTAATAGTGGACAGTCTCATATTTGTGCAGCACGCTGTTTATTATTAATATAATGGCCCGTCATCACACCATACGTACCGGATGGTTTTATACACATTGATCGCTCTATCAAGTAATCCAAGTCAGAACTTTTTGTATGGGCAGAGATCGTTATTTTAAGTGTCTTTATAAAGTAGCTACTGTTTCCTTATCACCGGGCCGCGGAGTCCCACTGTGTTGGGTTCGTCTCAACCGCCATGCGTAAAGGAATTATTATGACAGCTGACGTGAGTAAACACGAAAACCTTCTTTCTTTGCTTTCTGCGCTCACCTATTTAGCTCTCTCCCTTTTATTAGCCCACACCTAGGCCTATACACACATGTTAATTCTCACACATTTTATGTAGCTACAAGTCCAAGTGGTGGGCAATTCTGGTGCCGACTAGTAAGGCAGCGGACGTTAACGGACTATGCATCCTTAATAAATTCACGTCAGAAACGCCGCCTTTGCGCTTGCTTGTGCGCGTGTCATCTCATTAGCATCTGTACTTTGGCCACGGCACACCTCTCCCAAGTGTGCCGTGGCCAAGGGGCTGTTCCGTGCTGGAATACGGATGGCGTGGTCACACTAGCCAAACGTTCTAGACTTTAGTATGCAAATGAGCTTGGGCACGGGGCCGCGGCCCTAGTGTGAGTGGCCCCTAAGAGACTAATCCCATTCCCGTCAGCCTCAGCTGCACTTTCTGTTTGGTCTCCATAGGCAGTTGTTAGCACATTGTACCTAGCTTAGTGAAGCATGAAAAAGCCACTAGCATGACTCTTAAGGCTTTATACATTATATGCAGTTATTATATGTGCTTGTACAAAATGTGTATACAGAAAACCCAAGAACCACAATTACTCAATGTGTCCGTTTGAGTTCTCACACTGAGTTGCTGACAGGATGCAGAGGGTGGAGTTTCACCTTGTACGTGTGACAAAATTGCACGCACTTTAGGTTTCAGTGGTTTTATTGATGTGTTACACTTGAGTTTAAAAGGTTAAAACTCTAAAAGGTGCACTGGGTCAAGCATTACACCAAAAAGTATGAGCTATGGTCATGGTTGCGGGGCACCCTACTGGGGTGTATGGTGTATAGGCTACCCCTAGTTCATAGAGATAAACAATTCAATAAAAGCATTCATGTAAGAATGTATCATGGTATACAGTGAGATGACATAATAACTCACGTGATAGGAATTGTTGTTTTTGTAAAGACACATCTAATTTAAGTATATAAACTTTGCAAACAAAAAAAGGAAATTTGTGTGGCAAAAAATCTTATACCGTTTGAAAGCCTGTTTATTTGCATTTTAAATGGTTGACTACACAAATGACATATGATGGAGAATCAATGTTCCAACCATGCTGCAACTGCAGTTTGAACAACACAAACTAGTGTTGTTCAACTGCAGTTTGAACAACACATGCTGGAAGAATATGAGACCTGATTGCGTTTCTCTTGATGCTATAGTAATAGCAGTGCTCATCCTCCATTGTCACAGAACAAGGCCAGCAAAATTACTCTTTAAAGGCGCAAGGAACTTTAGAATATTTACGATTTCATTTTTTCCCTCTGATGATCATGAATAACAGCAAACAGGACTATCAGTGCAAAGAAATACTATTTTTTACCCAGGAACTACAGTTGGTAAACACTACCACTTTTGTCCAAAGGTGTGCAAGAATGAACATAAACTGAAAGTTCCTCGGAGCACCTTTAAATGATGTGTCATGAAACTCAACTATTGTGAAATGTCTCAGTGACAATGGTTGGCCTTATGTCCCATAAAAATGTAGTCTTCCTATACAAATGAAACAGCATTTATGTTTGGGTATCATGTGAGCTGATTACTGGGTAGAAACCATTGCATGAGTAATGAGGTTTGGAGCACATGGTAATAAGTGGAGCTTTTAATCAAGTATTGCAACTTACATTTCGGACATAACACATTTCTTCATCTACTGAACATAAGAATCATACGCAACATGTCTGTGTCACATGCAAACACATCATTAGAGACTTTGGTTGTATTGTCAAGACTCTAAATGTTTATTTATATAGCCCCTCTTACCCTCCTTTGGTTTCAAAAAAGGTGTTAACAGTCATGTAATTTGATATACAGTGCGAGAATGAGCAGGTCACTGAATCGCAGTGTGTACAACAAAATGCAATATTTTGTGAATAAGTAAAATATCCTTGGCTGTTAAACTAAAGAAATCAATACTGTAAAACACAATTAAAATCTTCATGTATTTGAACTAACCGATAACACAGAATGAATCCGATTGAACACACAAGTAATACATAATTCAAAATTAAACCTACATTTTCTCTTTCATGATTCAATAGTCAAATAAAGAAATGTATAAAGTAAAATACAGTATAAAGCAAGAGTAATACTATTCCCAAGTATAGAACTTGTGTGTAACATGACAGTTATCAACATAACCACAGCGTTTAATACAGAAAGTGCTGTGCTAAAGCTATGAAATACACATTAAAAAAAGACATGGATGCTATTACGGACTCTTAGTCCCATTGTTTAAAATTATTTTCAAATGTATGAAGCACATTTTCCTCATACTGGCTAAAGAGGTGTAGTTACAGTTGGATGATTTGGTGCCTTAATCTCTAGCTACTTATTCTGATGAACTCTGGCAGCCGACTGGTCATTCTCCTGACTGTTAACTTGTGGGGAACTGAACAGAGGAGCAGCCACTGGGGCGGTATTAGAGACTGAATTGATATGAGTGCTGGTTCCTACTGCCATCGAAGTGGTGGCTGCTGGGTAAAAATGGACATCCACTGCAACCGTAGTGAGGCCCAAGGAGACGTGGTGTGAAAGGAGCAGGGGCGGGTTGCCGTGTGAGACGCTGAGGCTGTGGTGGATGGGTGCTACACATGCCTCTGTGCTTTGCAGGGTTAGCGAGGAGCGCAGGCCCTCCTCAGGTCTGGATGGTGGGGAGGGGGAGGGGGAGGGGGAGGGGGAGGGTAAGGACGATGGAGGAGGCAAGGCATCCTGGCACGGGCTGCGGTTGTCTCCTCTGTTACTGCTCCAGTCCTCGGCACACTGGAGTTGGATGCTGGGCTGGGACAGACTGCAGCCCTTCTCCTCGTCCAGGGAGGGGTCAATCTGAAACAGCAAAGAAGCGTTTCTTAAAGATAACTCAGTTATATTCTAACTGAATTAATAAGATTTCAATCAGGAGATACCTTATGAATCAGAGATTTTAAGAACAAAGTATGAAGTAGTTTATTTGACATGCATGGACAAAATAAATATAGAATAAGAACTGTTGGCGAGTAGACCCCATCGCGACATCATGTAAGGTAAAGAAACCAAGTGTTGTGCAAAATGATGTCATATTTTTCACCTTGTCATGTTCATGAGATACTGTGTTTTCAAACCTTTGTATCCAGAATGGGCTCAGGGTAAGTCTCTACAGTGACTGAGTGGTTGTCCAGAGAGTGTTGTGTGTCTTCCTGAAGATCTTCACATGTGGGCTCCATCTGCACCGTGACCAGACTCGTTCCTGGAGGTCGGGCTCTGGTGTCTGATGTATTTGGGCTTTGCTCAATCACTGCCACACATTCGTCATCTTCAAAAGCTCTGTGCAAGTAACACAACACTCTGTTTTACGCATATTTTACAAAAAGGAAAAAATATCATCATCACTTGTGTTATTCATTGATTCATCCTGTATGAGTGTTTTTACCTGTTTTCGTACGTACGTCCTCCAGCTCGGCGTTCAGCGTGTTGTACGGGAACACCTAGATTCCTCTGAGCTGTCAAGGACATGATAATTGGCTCTGAAGGAATAGTTTGAAAATTTGAAATTTTGGTAAATATGACTATTCGCTTCTTGCTGTAGAGAAGATTGACCCCACTCTCATATCAGTTTATCAAATATGAAACTACCATGAGCAGCTGGTTAGCATTACTTTGCACAGTGGCTTGAAACAAGGAGAAAAACAAGAATTAAAGAGATAAGCAAGTTCATTGAAAAGCTTTAGAGCTGCTAGGCAGATTTAGTAACTTTGGACAGAGCCAGACTGGCTTTTCCCTCCTGCTTCTAGTCATTGTGCTAAGCTAAACTAAACTCATCTGTTGCTGGTGTGTAGCCTTATATTTGATTAAGAGCACTCAACCAATTTAGCATTACACTAATAAACATTGAATTAGCAAACCATAGATATCGTCAGATGATGAGGTGTAAAATCAGCATAATTCTCATTTAACAGACAGACATGAGAGTGGTGTAAATATTATTTCTAACAGTCCACAAATAAACAAACAGTCGTATTTCCCAAAATGTCACTCTATTCGTTGAACAATAAGAAGTCTTAAGTTGTACATGCTCAGAAATTAAAAACTGTTATTGTGAAATTTGATTAGGCTGAGGATCTCTGACCTGCTCGGCATGTTGGTGCAAGTTCATTCTTCTGGACCACTGAATAGAAGGTGACAGTGATGAAGATGAAGGCCAAAGACACACCCACTCCCACTACAATGGGGATGTCATGTTTCTCTAGAACTGGCAGCCATGACGGAGACTGCTGCGTTTCTCTGGAGTATAACAAACACAAACTGAAGTTAAGTCTTACTGCTTTGCTACAGTATTAATCGCTTCACTATGTTTTTGTATTTTTCCTACCTTGGATCATTGCTGGTCATAGGTGATTGGGAAGTGTTCCTCTTCAGCAACTCTGTAAGTTCTGTGTCATTGGCTGGTTTAGCCGGTTGAAATGGGTGGCTTTTCTGGGTAGCATTAACTTTTACCTGATCGGAACTGTTGACCTGATTGACCAAAGGAATCACAGTGTCCAACGTTGAAGGATCGGAGGTCTGATCAGGAGGATGGATGGTTGAGATGGAAGGCTGGATGGTAAGAAGGTTTTTGTGTTTGAGTGGAGAAGTTTCTCTTTGTGGTAGAGGAGCTTGTGAGTGTAGCAGTGGATGTTGTGTTACAGATGATTGAGGAAGTGCAGATATGGTTGGTTTAGGCAGTGTGGGCGATTTGGCGATTTGGGTTTGTTGAGGCTTTGTGACTGCTGGCGAAGGTTCTGCGGAAGGTTGATAATCCTGGATTGTTGGTAGCTCAAGATGGAACTTCGGAACAAGTCTTTGAGTGAGTGATTGTTGAGGACCAGACTGGGATATTTGTGAGAAGGTTGGCGAGGGCTGCTGATTTGTTTGCTGGTGTAAAGTTTGACCTTGTTGCTCAAGGCTAGTTTGAGAAATCTGGGTCGAGGTTAGATCATGGAAGGATGGGTAAAATGTACCTTTCGTAACCAGCTGGTTAGGTTGAGTTTGAAGTTGATGCAATTCAGCTTGTGAAGCAAAAGGCTTAGTGACTGATCCAGAGTATCTTGTCTTAGTTTGGCTTACAGGACTCTGCGTCGGACTCAGCGAATGCGAATCCAACTTGAGAAAGCCGAAGGATCCAACCACGGGAAGCGACTCAGTAGGGATGTTTGAGCGTTGAGGATCAACCTTTATAGACAATTTGTCACTTACTGGATACTTTAATTGTGTACGTGATGTTGTTAAAGTCAAATGGGATTGACTTTCAGGGACTGTATATTGAAGGGTTGTACCCAAAACTTCACTTGTGACTGCTGAAGTCTGGCTGTGCGTTCTTGGCGGTTTACTATAACTTAAAAGGGAATCACTAGTTGCTGGCAGTTGGTTGTAGAGATGTGCTGAGTGGAAGTTTGGACGGGGAGGAGGTGGTAACATAGGAGGCTGCATCTGGGTCACTAATGGCTGGGTTGGACTGGTTGTCGGCTGATTAAGGTGTTGCTGTAAAAGACGGACAAGTCCACGTGGTGGCATCCTAAGCTCAGCCACTGCTCCCCTTGATAATATGTTAGCTTTTTTTGTTGTAGCTTCACAGTTTGATGAGGAGCCTGGAAGTAGTAAAAAAAAGAAAAAGATTAAGTATTTACAAAATGTGTTGATTACAACTTGGGTTTCAAACCGTAATTGCATACTTCTGCAACTACGGAATGGAGAACCAAAGGCAACTATCACAACAGAACTGCCATAAAAAATATTAAAGACATACGTTCTGTTGGTAAATTAACGTGCTAAAAGGTCATTCCTGCTCCATTCACCTTTGTTTTCACTTTGAAATACTTTGAAATTGTTCACTGTTGCTGCAGTACTAAGTTATCATGAACTTTTTTTGAGGGATACATACATGTGGCCTCTTCATGATGTGCCTGTAAATGTGGTGGATGTGTTGTCTCAAGGTGTGGCTCGGCCATAGAGTCATTCAGTTGGGAAACTGGAAACTCCTTGCTAGTGTTGGTGCTCTAGAAAATATGAAAACAAAGACTTAGTTTCATGACAGACACCTTTTGACACATTCAGAGTTGGGCTTAACTACATTAGAGTGATAAGAAGGTAATACGCCACAAATATCAGAGCAGTGATGTCACCCATATAAAGTTGTAAAAAGCACAAAAAATAAGTTATAATTCAAAGCTGCTGGACAGAGACCACACATAAAACCCCAAATACACACTCTGCACACTGATTTTGGAGCGAAACAGTGTCACCACACAAGCCACAGCAGATATTTTCACAACGTCATTACTCACAGCAGACAAAACCAATCTTGTCTGCTTGCCTCTATCAGTTGGACGAAGTTCAGCTTAGGATAGAAGACAGTATAAAAGACAATCAGCAAGAAAAAGAAACTTGTGCAAATGCAGTCAAGAAAGCATCTTGCATGTGTGTCTTCAATTTGGACCGCAAGGCTTCATGAGTGGGCTATTTTCCAAATTTGAATCTTAAAGTACATACAATTAAATACAATTCCCCATGTTATCTCGCTCCCGATACACACGCATACACGCACACACACAATCACACTGAATATTTTGTGATAATAAGATTATAAGTTTTTGTTTATATGATTACTCTGCCATTAAAGAAGAATTAATGGTTTTAGAAATACCTGAAACAGTGAGGATGGTACGTCTTTGTTGTTGTCCTGCTCGGTTCTCAGCGGTGCAGTACAATTCCCCTGCATCGGAGTGCTGCACACTGGAAATGTGCAGAGCTCCATCTTCTATATAAAGCACAAGATAACACCTTAAATCACAGAGAGTTGAAATTAATCAACAGCGTTTTTAAGTATTGGAAGATCAAAGTGTTCATGTTCGTTTCCACCTAGTCAAAGAATCCTATTCTTGTTGAACAGCTTTTTTTAATGAGGACTTGGTGAACAACTTTAAGGAAATAAACTCAATATGGCACCAATTAAAAATTGGACTCACCATCAACGTATCCGGGATCGATGGGAGATAGTGTTTCTGTTCTGCCCCTGGTCCAGGTATACGTGATGGGTAGAATCCCTACAGCCCTGCAGGGCAGCACAGCTCTAGCCCCGATCGTGCAGCTCACCTGACCTACAAAGGTCACTATGATTGGACTCACTGGGGTGAGGAAAGGTGAAAAGGGAGTCATATTCTGCAAAATGTTGGATATTTGACTTAAGTTGCTCCCTCAAAGACTGTCAAACAATAGTTGACTGAATATCTATGAAAGGCTCCAGAACATTTCTTAACACTTGTATTACAAAATAATAACTTCCACAATCCTAGTTTTAACATCAAACTTATTGGTAAATATACTGTATGCAATATTTGTAATATTGATTATTGGAGGTACAATCCTGAATCGGTGCACAGCATTTCTCTGCCCACAACATATGAAGGTTACGTCATTTTGTCTGCATCGCAACTGAAGCCAGTGTATATACATGTGCATATTTTGTATTTGAATACAGTCTTTACTGAGAAATAATAAACTCTAAACATACATTGTGCCTTAACCATTAGTGTAACAATTACCAGCAACTCTCAGCATCGCTGTGTTGTGGCTTTTGCCCAGTGTGTTGGAGGCCTGGCACACATACACTCCCTCATCATAGATCCTAGCTGACTGGAAGAAGAGAGTGGCATTTCTCAACCTGTGTGAAAAATATGTAAATGGTTAAATAATTATTATATTATATAATATTATCATTGAACTTCATGTTGGTTACAAGACAGAACATATGGTAAACTCTTGTTTTTCCCACACATGTAAAACACATGAACTCACCCCAGAGCGATCTTGCCTCCAGTCTGTTTGGTGTTGCCTCTCTTCACCCAGCTGATGGAGGGTGGAGGGTGACCGGACACCTCGCACTCCAGGGCCACTCGCGCACCCACGGGTACAGTCAACACCTGGGGCTGCACTGTCACTAATGGAGGGGCTACCAGGGAAAATGGACAGGAATCAGAACGAGCTTGAACATCCGATGACACAGTATGGCAGGTCTATTATCTTTCTATAATATCATACCCAGAACAGTCAGGGCTGCTCTTCTTGAGGTGAGAAATCTTTGAAGGTGGATGTTGGAGGCCCTGCAGAAGTAGCTCCCACTGTCTTTCTCCTGGACGCTGCAGATCATTATGTTAAGATACATTTATAGAAAACCTTGAAAGCCTGACATTTTTTTGAAGGTTCATAAAACAATGATAATCAAATCGAGTTGAAGTAAGTTAAAATACACTCTTAGTTATAGGTATTCATATATGCACGTTTATCTTATTTCTCTTTCGAAAATTGTGAATTTATCTATTCATATCATACATTTTCAACATCTTTAAAAACAGAAGAAGATGTACAAAACAACATACAAACACATAGACCCACACTTGGGAATATCACTTTTTACACACAGAACACCTGGTATATCTTTACACACACACACACACACACACACACCTTTGTAACAAAAGGTCGCCGCTTGGCAGCACAGTGACTTTAGCTGTGGGAGTGAGAAGTTGGTTGTCTTTGAACCAGGACACCTGGGCAGCTGGTCTGCTGTACGGAGGCCTGCAGGTGATGGTTACATTTTCTCCTCTCTTTACCGTCCTGTTTGTGGGCTGCTGGACGAAACTCCAGTCCATCTCTGCAAACACAGCGTGTGCGAAACTTAAATGTACGTGTGTTGTCCTAGTGTTTTGCTTCTCACAGTATCCCATTTAGCAGCAAGATTCATGCTGTGTGAGTAAAAGTAAAATAACTTATATAATTGTATCTCTGAAACTACAGTATTTTGACATTTATAAGTCTCCTAACCTATCTCATTCATTTAATGTACTATCTCGGATTAAGTTAGTTTCTTTCCTTGCTATTATGGAGACACATGAGCCAAGTAATGTTGTTGAGCTGTTATTTGATATTCAACTGGACAAAACACACAGTATTGAATTACAATATATACAGGGATATATTACAAAATAAATACAACAAACTATCTACTATTCTACTAATTCTACCATACTTTTTGTATTATTTAGGCCATGCATGTTTATTGAGCCTTTATGGATTGGGCCATTGTCTATTAGTTCCAACACAGTACCGGCTGGAAGCAGGAAGGCTGGATGTGACTTGATCCAGTCTTTCTGGTTTGATGCTTCACAGTGATACGAGCCCTCATCCTCTCTGGTCAAATTCCTGAAAACAAAGAAAGAAACTTAAATAGAACTTTTGCAGCATCATACAGTGCGGATGACAACTTGTTACAACCTATGTTTAAAACATATTCCTGACCAAACACAATAAGGATAATTCCTATGGCGCATACTAGTTCTTGGTATAGCATAACAATGTGGTAAAAAAACAAAACATTAAAGAATTAATATTCCTCTTGTCCCATGCGGTGCCGGACCTGAATGTGAGCAGCTGTCCATTGTTGTGGAGGTTGAACGAGGTGGAGCAGTTCATGAGGAGGCAGCCGTCTTTGAACCAGTGCACCATGGGAACAGGGAAGCCGCCAACAGCACAGTGCATGGATACCTCTGTTCCTATAGCAACCGTGATGTTGTCAGGGCCCTGGATGATCTGCAGTCTTCGAAGGACCCCTGCTAAGTAGTAATAGATGAACCCCATTACAAAAAAAATTAATGTAAATAAGCCATTTAATTTAGAACTAGGTCTGTGTGTAAGAGTAAAACTCACCCTGAACAGTTAGTTTAGCTGGCTTGCTCTCTTTGCTGATGTTCAATAAAGTATTGTGTGTGACACAAAAATATGTCCCATCTTCCTCTAATGTTACGTTGAAGAGGTGCAGAGTGCCTGAAGTCTTCTTCTGCTGACCACCACCATACGCACCCTGGACATGAAAGCTCAGCTTGATGCATAGAGTGTAATACATCGGGGGCTAACTAAAGAACAAAAATATTTTAACCTGTACCTACCATATTTAAGGTCTAGCAATCATTAAATGTGAGCAGAATACCGCTTTAAAGGTTCAAATCCACCACAAGAAACCGTCTGAAGCTCAATCGTTGCTCACCTGAATCTGACTACCTCTTATGACCAGCGACCCATCTTTGAGCCAGGTGATGTTTGCAGGAGGGGTACTGTCCCCCGACACACACTGGAGGAAAACTCCCTCTCCTTCTCTGACTGTCTGATCCTGGGGACTGAAGAAAACATCCTCCAAACCTGGAACACAGCATACATGAATTATAAAAATATATTTAAATAGGAATGTCTATAAGTATGGTGACATTTAGTAGATTTAACTGCATTCTCAACTAGTGACACACAATGCATGTTGTTTAGGGAAAGTTTACATGCGTATTAAATCACAATATAAGTTACATGGACTCACCCAGCTGTGATGAGACTGCCAAGCTGGACAGGATGAGAAGGCAGAGGTGAGAAGTCATATGTGGGGACGTCCAGACGGAGACATAGACATGCATCCTACGGCAGAGGAAACCACCATACAGCTTCATCCATGGTGTCAGCTGGGAAAGTGTGCACACATAATAGACAGGTCTTTGGAAATGTAGTCAATGTCACCGTTAGCCGGTATTTCAGTTTGCTTCGCCAACGGCATACAGAGCCCTGACACTTTGGTTCGAGGACAACTACCTCACTAATGTCAGCAAAACAAAATATCCGCAAAAACGTACGACTTTAGGGTTGTGAAAAAAAACAGCACATCACCAGGACCAACAGGCCATACAACTCTAGGAGCTAATATCAATTGTTGGTTCATTTTAGTTTGGGTTAATAACCAAACACCAAAAATAATACTAAAGCTGGTTCAAAACCATCTTCTCTCTTGAGTTTTTATTTTGGGCTTTGAGGTATACACTAGTGACCCGGTGACTTCACGTGTTTCGTATGATGCAATAAAACATATGATAATCTCCTGTGATAAAATATCACTTCATCTTAAACTGAACCATAACCACATCCTACTGTCAGCTATCATTTCATCACAACAAACACATTTGAACCTGCCGTTGGCATAGATTCCCTTTTTATCAGTTTCTAGTAAATGTATTCAGCAGATGAAATTAACATCACTCTTCGCTCTCATTTTGTCTCTCTCTTGTGCTCTTCACACCCTCCCCTCTCTCTGAGTCTGTGGCAGCGCAGCGAGCTCAGCTTTGTCCTTGAATGGGCCCAGCCACTTTACAGAGCTGGCACTGTGGCCCTCCACTCAATGAAAGTGACATGAAAAGAAGCTGCGGAGCTTTGTACTATGAAGATCAGTTATTGGTTCTGTGCAAGGAAAGCTGCCCGTCTGATCACATATGCTTTCATGATCCTCAGTGTGGCCATGTAGGGGTAGAACTGCTCAGGCAATGCTGGATTTGCACGGGTGAATATTATGGGATATTGATAGTTTTGATCTCGGGAGCTTCATTTTTTGATTAAACAGGATGTGTAAAGAAAAAATAACCAAAGAAAATGCAAATGAATGTGCATTTCCAACCCCAACATTAAGTATTGGGCACATTGAGATAAATGCCTGTTTGTCAAAAGAGCGCCAGCCTCAAAAAACATTTTGTCATTTAATCTGAGGAACATTACTTTCTCCTTATCCGTGTACAGAGATCTGTTTTGCTTTTTCAAAATTTTCTTGCAATATTTGGAGATTCTTCCTGAAATTTCCAGCATTCCTTCAGTGTTCAAAAAAGTAGCTGGAGTAAACGCATTCTTCCTGTGTGAATGTGTGAAGTTTGTTGACATATGCTTTTAGAAGATCAAAAGACTGAAATAAATGGAAATGGTGACCGAAAAAAACTCCCGAAAAATGAAAATGAAAAATAACTTGATTTCAGACATTAATACATTAGTCATCCTTGTTGAACTAAATGCACCAATGAATTTCTTCATTGGTTCAGCACGGCTCGTGGATGGTTACTCACAAAATGCTAAGAGCCTGTGGGTGTGTATTTGTTTGACTCAGATCATTTACACTGCTTAGCATGTCATTAAAATGTGTTAAGCCCACACACACTGACTTGTCTGCGTCCTTTCACTAAATATTGTCAAGGGCTTTTCTATTTACTCTACATCAAATAAAACAGTGAGCGCAGAAGCTGAATGTAAGCCACCATGAAAAGCAATCCAGCGTATTATATTGCACTGTGTTGTACTACTGTAAACATGTGACATTGTTGCAGTCTTTCAAACGATGCAGAAACCCACTAAATGAATGAAAATGTCCCTGTTCAGTCGATCACAGTCGCTGGCAGGTAAACAAGACTATGGTTGAAGCTTCATGGCGGTCAGTAATGAAGGCCTATGTTTTAAAACCTGAACCACAAGTCTTACTACATTAATGTAACATACAGAATGCCAATATGGGCCACTGTGCATTATGAGTTCTTTTGGCATATTTACTGGTATGTGTTTGTTTATTTTGATGCGTATTATTTTGACCAATAGGGAAAATGCAGGACTTTTAATTTTAACTTTAGCATTTATAATGTACATCTAATACTACTTCTAACACTGTTAACTGGTAGTTTATTATTATTATTATTATTATTATTATTATTATTATTATTATTATTATTATTATTATTATTATTATTATTATTATTATTATTATTATTATTATTATTATTATTATGTCTGTTATTTGTACGTGTAAATAGTCTTTTTCATATCCACCTCATCTGGTGATTCTTTTTCTTTGTGTTATTGCCAAAGAGTCCTCAGGAAAAAGAAAAACATTAATTAAACAATTAAGTATGTGCTGGTTTGCAGGCACTCTCTCCTTCTGACGAAAATCCACACTACTACTACTACCATTAGCAGGCCCAATAATGAACTCAGTACAATGCTTACATGCATTCAACAGATATGACAAACACAAATTCAGTGCTGGTTTCTATTGCAACATGTTGCACAACAATACATTTCAGAAATTTGATAAGGTCTGCATTTGCATAAAAATAAACACAGCACATTACACTGAATAATCAAATGCACACCATAAACTAAACATAAGACAACATGGATGCTACTTACAAAAGATGTTCAAGATGCAACACATTTCTATCCATTCCAGTGCCACTGAAAGACCATTGAGTGGATTGATACTAAATCTGAACGTGTCCAGTGTTTGTTTCCGTGTTGGTTTGCAATAAGCCCATTCGTCTTCATTCGTGTGTCTAGTCTGTGCACATCCTCTGTTCTCCTGATGCATTTGCTGAGCTTCCAGCTGCAGAACAGTGAGCAACCGTGGCACACATGTACTAGACACGCTCCATCCCCCTTCTCACACACCCACACACACACACACACACACACACACACACACACACACACACACACACACACACACACACACACACACACACAAAATTTAGTGAACATTAACACAAAATGCTGACAGCTGTAATGAAGCACACACCCCTTAATTGTGTGCCCATTATTTGCAGAGTAAAGAGATGCAAAATTGATAACACACTGCACTCT
This sequence comes from Hyperoplus immaculatus, assembly GCA_949357725.1. Taxonomy (NCBI): domain Eukaryota; kingdom Metazoa; phylum Chordata; class Actinopteri; order Uranoscopiformes; family Ammodytidae; genus Hyperoplus; species Hyperoplus immaculatus. Next base: position 29,363,089 of record OX442351.1, read on the forward strand.
CCTCACAAAACAATAAATTAAAATGTGAAGCCTAGTGTCCAATGTGAGTAGCGAGTGAGAAAAGTAGGATGTTAGAAGACGTGTGAAGGTTTTCAAGGACTTAACATCACTTGGTTGTCCACCAGTGTTTGTATACAGCAATATACATTATGCTCCACATCTGATTGTTAAACATCTCATTCTAAAAAGGTGGGGATTACGTAATCTGCTGCTATTACAGCCTCCAGTGTTCTGTGAAGGTTTTCAAACAGCATCAGTGAGGTCCAAAGTCAAAGTTCCAGTTCATTACAAAGGTGTTGGATGGAATCGAGACAATATTATTGATTTGTCAATGTAATGTGTAAGTGGTTGAACTTTTGAATGTAGGTTAATGGGGGGTAGCCTAATGTTGACTGCTGCACAGACACTCAATCAATCTATGAAGCGCATTTTAGGAAGAGCGTGTAGGAAGCAAAACTGTGAAGATTTCCCTGTAAAAGATACAGGTCCGTACTGTTTACTCAAAATTGTCACTTTCTTACATAGAGTTAATAAGAAATATGCCAGTAGGTTTGTTTATTTCATCCAGCATTACCACAACGTTTACAGTTATGTTTTTGAGTGAAATGTCTCAACAACTATTGGATGGATCACATTGAAATTTGGTTCAGACATTTGTGATGTTAGCATTGAGCTGTACCTGAGTGCAGCCTCAAAGATCTCCTTTTATGTTCAAAGAGGAGGAGAGTACATTGAAAACAGAGCCGTGCATGCAGTGGCTTGTGTCTCACTCACTCACATGCAATGCTGCAGCTAACATATTGCAGTCTTCTTGCCACATGTCTACTGGGGGCCCAGATGAAGTCCTTGCAAATGTAAATTGACCGTCCATTCAGCATAATCAAATGGAAATGAAACTACAAATGCACCGATTTATAATCTATGCAGAAGGGGTCACTTTAATTAAGCAGACAAAGACTGGTTTAGCAGGCGAAATGTAACAATGTTGGATTCAGGACGACATCAAACACCTTCATCCACCAAAGGAGGTGTAGTGTCCCAGCTTTGCCAAATAATGTGTGTGAGAGCAAAGTTGAATCTAGGTCTGGAAATAAAGGTCTGTCTTACACATCCATTTACTTTAAGACCCATACAGAAGTAACTGTTGATACAGTAAGAGATAAAGAATATACAAAAAATTTAATTTATACTTGAATTCAAATTGATAAATATTAAGTTGAGGCAAAAGCTGTATGTGCATCAAATATAGGGCGAAAAACCTTCAAGCAAAAAGCCAGTCAGTTACAGAAGTCAAATTTACTACTAATTCTTGGTTTGAGTTCCGTTTTAGTAGATTGTTTAGCTTTTAAAGTCAGAGTTATCTTTGATTCTGCAGATGTATGCAGGTCATTGAATAGGACTTTAAAGTCAAACGTCATAGAAGACCTCATCGTGTTGGGACAATTACTTCCAGACATGAAGAAATTCAGTGACATGTTACCCCCCAGAAACATGTGTTAAAATCATAGATAGTATAATAAAATTAAAATGTTAAAATGTGAAGAAAATGTCTAGCACTGGCCCGCTCAAATTGTACTCATTTATAGTCAGATATTGAGATAACTAACCTTTGTCATGCTCTGTCAGCAGAAGTTTCAAATCTCGGAGAGAGTGGATGAGGTTCTTCAGTCAAAGTTGAAGGTGGAAGTGTTCTCCCCTCAGAATGTGGATGTGTCCTGGAGCTCATAGGCAGAGCTGCAGAGTGACAGCAGATAAATCAACCACAAAAGAGTGGTGGCAGGCAGGTTGGCTCAAACTCTGGTGAAAGTGCTGATGTTATTCAAGTTGGACTATTTCTGTGTCAACATTGATTCAGTAATGAGCTAAGCTTAATGCATTTAACCCTCAGGGATCAATTGTTCTGTTGTTGGTGAACAGAACCACAATTCAAGATTTGTTTCTGGAATCTTTGCATGCAGCTTTCAGTGAGCACACTACTTGCTCAAGATTCTGAACCATTGTTGTTTTTGAGTTATGTGCGTAAGAAAAGAAAAGAAAAGAAAAGAAAAGAAAAGAAAAGAAAAGAAAAGAAAAGAAAAGAAAAGAAAATAAAAGAAGAAAAACAGTGTTGGTGCTGCTTATTATAGGCTGGTACATGGAGATTTTGCTTCATGGAAGATGGAAACAAGAACTTTTTTTAAAGAATAATTACAATTAAGTAATTAGAGTCAACTAAGAGTAGGCGTACTGTGAAGTATAGTTTGTATATTGTTAATTTGGATTCATGATATTTTCCAAATATCACAAGGTTAACAACTCTTCTCTAGGCCTATATCTTAGTAATCAAAACCTATGCAATCCTCCAAGTCTGTCCAAAGCTTTATGGAACATAGCATAGCAGCCATAAAAAAAAGTGTAGGCTACTGTTTTGGTTTCAAAGGCTACCTCAAAAAGTATGACACCAAAAAAAGTGAGTGCGCGTGCGTGCGTTTGGCGGAAGTGCTTCACCGAACTTTCATCATCATCCGGGTCGTCGTTAGTGGTCACAGAAGGATCCAAGATGGCGACTCACATGTCGAGGTGTAGAGGCTGGAGTCGCGTTCAAAGGTAGTTACACTCTTTTTTTAAAATAAACCCTGTTAAAATTGACACTACATTCGGTTTGCATGGCGATAACATGACACCACCAGTATGTTCAGTGTCCTCAACGCCGCTGTCGCTGCGTGACAGCTGCAGCCCGTTAACTTCTCTACGTCCTCCTCAGCCAACATTAGCTTCCTCAGTTAGCATCATGCTAAACAAGCTGTCAGGTTGGCTAATGTTACACCATGAAGAAATGGCGTATTAAAATGAGCGGACAGGCATTGGGATGTTGACGTGTTTGGCTGTAGAGAAGATGCAGTTATATTTACAAGTGGTATGATTTTTAAATATCAAGGTACTTATTCAATGATGTAACTGTACAAATCACTTACTGCAATATGACATTGCTGTTCTTTTTCATGCATAATGTATAACCTGTTATTTCTAGTGCTCATATTTTGTAAATATTGTAGTATACTGCACCTATAATTATGCTTCTTATATATATAATTGTATATGCTCTATATTGTAGTAAGACACAATCTTTGTATTTGACATACTTCTTTCTACTTTTTTCTATTCTCTTTATATCTTTCCAGTCTAAAATAAAAAAAATCATTAAATTCACCAATCTAAAAAAAATAAATAAATTGGTAACTCAGTGTTATGGCTATATGTTTTTTTCTTGTAATGTATACATATAATTGTTTGCCTGAATGCAATGTGTTACATAGCAATGCATACGAATGTAGGAAGTACAGAGAGGAATAACTGAATATTTTGAATATGAAAACAATGTTTATGATACCGTATGATAAGTTGTTTGTTGATGGGGTCCGGCCAACTAAACCTACCGATTTCCTGGGGAAGCCCTGGTATACTTTAAGCTCCTCAACACAACTGTCCTGAGAAGATGTTAAACAAACATTGCTTTTGTTGTTCTCCAAGGTTCGGGATCGCAGCTTACAGAAAGTACAGCAGTGGAGGCAGATACCCGAATATCTCCCTGTCCTCACCACTGCCTGGGATCCCCAAGCCAGTGTTTGCATCTGTGGATGGTCAAGAGAAATACGAGACCAAGATCACCACTCTAGAAAATGGCCTCAAGGTTGCCTCCCAAGACAAGTTTGGTCAATTCTGCACAGTTGGAGGTAAGTTACAGTAGAGAGGATGCAAATCATTGAAACGACTTGTCTTCATGATGTATGTGAATGAGATAAAAGTGTTTTTTCTTTCTTTCTTTTTTTAGTTTTAGTCAATTCAGGATCCAGACATGAAGCAAAGTATCCGAGTGGAATAGCACACTTTGTAGAGAAACTCGCCTTTTCTGTAAGTAAATATAAAATTTGTTGTTGGTTGACAAAATTTCAGGTCAAGCTATTTGAGTTGTGACGTAATGTTGACAGCGGCTGTTTTTCTCTTTAGTCCACAGCTCAGTACGGGAGTAGAGATGAAATTCTCCTCACGTTGGAAAAACATGGGGGGATATGTGACTGCCAAACATCAAGGTATGCAGTATTTCAGCCCAATGCTCGTCTCGGTTTTATAAAACGAAATGTTTGTGTATTACAACATTTTACATGTCAACAAGGCCATTCTGCTTTTGAAAGCCTGTGAATCAATACAGCTGTTGTATGTGATGCATCATTTATTTTCCTGTGTAGGGATACCACCATGTACGCAGTCTCTGCTGAAGTAAAAGGTCTGGACACGGTGGTCAGTCTTCTCTCTGATGCTGTTCTCCATCCACGCCTCCTGGGTACGTCCTTTTTTTCAAATGACAAATCAATCATTAGTGTCTTGTCTCCACTGCATGTCTGAGATTTGTTCATGTTTGTTTACATGCAGATGAAGAGATGGAGATGACCAGAATGGCGGTACGCTTCGAATTAGAAGATCTGAACATGAGGCCAGACCCCGAACCTTTACTAACTGAGATGATCCACGCTGTGAGTCACATTAAATGTTTACATGTGTAGAGAAGTAGTGCAATTAATCCATAACCTTTAAGCATCAAGGCAGTTTTTATTATGTAGGGTCAGTGTAGCTGAGCATTTAACTGAAAACTACATTTTTAGTGGTTTAATCTTTTATTATTATTAGTATAATGACAATAGTAATACAAAATTAGCAGAAACCCATTATTGATATTAACTACAGTACCTTTTATCTATAGATCAGATTACATATACTAAGAAAGACAAATCAATTCTTTAAGATCCTACCAGCCACATATTTTTGTAGCTAATGTAATTGTATGACTGAAGAGCTTGAAAGTTGAATATGAAAACGGCATCCTGAGATAAAAATAATTGTTATACCAGAATACCAGACTATTGTAGCTTTGTTTTTCCTTTTAACATGGTTCACTGTCTGTTTCCAGGCCGCATATCGAGGCAACACAGTCGGACTGCCTCGATTCTGTCCCGTAGACAACGTGGACAGGATCGACCGGTCGGTGCTTCACAGCTACCTGCGTAACTACTACTGTCCTGAGCGCATGGTGTTGGCTGGAGTGGGCATCGAGCACGAGCAGCTGGTGGACTGTGCCCGGAAATACCTGCTGGACGTGAAGCCAGTGTGGGGGACGAGCACAGGGGCCAACGTGGACCTCTCAGTAGCACAGTACACCGGGGGAATCGTCAAGGTCATTCAATTGTTTAATTGTTTGAAAGTCACTGGTGTGCCCCAAAACATCTCTTCAGGTCGCTTTAATCTGGCAGAATTTCCTATTTTAAAATAGGGAACAAGACATTGTTGCTGTTTCAAAATAACCAAATTATGCAGCACACGTAAACTGCCATAAATATATTTTTAAAGCATTTATCCATTTAACCAAAATCCCATTTTAGAACAAACTAGTGCAGTGCCTGTTTGAAACAGGCATGTACAGTTGCTTTGATTTGGAAGTACCGTATTTTCCGCACTATAAGCCGCACTGGACTATAAGCCGCAGGTGTTATAATGTTTAATTACCATATGTAAGAGTTCGTGCACAGAGGGGATTGTCGTGAAAGAGATGGCTGCTTGAGGAAGCTCCCATTTATTAACATTTCAACAAACAAGTTGCATATTTGCATAACGTATTCAAGTGTTACCATTTAGAGCAATAGTAGACTAGCTACAGAACATATACTGTGCTGTGTAATAACAGGGTCGAAAAATGGGGAAAAAGTTGCGGCTTATAGTCCGAAAATTACGGTATGTCTATTTGTGCAGCAGTCACTCTTGGAAGAAAGGCTAACAACTTCTTATTTCAATCCGATAGATGGAGAAGGATATGTCCGACGTGAGCCTTGGCCCCACCCCGATCCCAGAGCTCACCCACATCATGATCGGTCTGGAGAGCTGTTCCTTCCTGGTGGGTGTTTGCAGTGGCCGGCTGTATATGAGACAGCAGTCAGGTGCCTGATACATGTTAGCCACAGCTCCCAATTAGACAAAGTATTTTACCTTTCACAGGAGGACGACTTCATCCCATTTGCGGTGCTCAACATGATGATGGGCGGAGGTGGCTCCTTTTCTGCAGGAGGACCTGGGAAAGGCATGTTCACCCGCCTGTACCTGAATGTGCTCAACAGGTAAATAAAACTTCATTCAGATTGATTTCAGATCATAAAACAGCACTATGTTATTATAAAAATATAATACTATATAATTAATATAACAGAATGCAAAATTACTTATTGTCTTCTGGTTTTCCTTGTCTGTTGAAGGCATCATTGGATGTACAATGCCACTGCCTACCATCACAGCTATGAGGACAGTGGTCTGCTGTGTATCCATGCCAGTGCAGACCCCAGACAGGTTTGTACAGGCTCAAATGTCTTATTGTGCCTTTACATCAAAAAATGTATTTCTTATCAATCAATATTCTTTTGATTAAATGCATTCATCTCCAGGTGCGGGAAATGGTGGAGATAATAACCAGGGAGTTCATTCAGATGGCCGGGACTGCAGGAGAGGTAATGGCTGTGTTTCACCATCAGGGCAATTCACCACAACTTTAGCAATATTGATTATTGTTAAAGAAACAAAGCTAATGCACCATTTTCCTCGTATTTGTCCCTCTATGTCCAGATGGAGCTGGAGAGGGCCAAGACTCAACTCAAGTCCATGCTGATGATGAACCTTGAGTCGCGGCCAGTTATTTTTGAAGACGTCGGTCGCCAGGTTCTCTCCACAGGAAAGAGAAAGCTGCCACATGAACTGTGCGATCTAATTAGTGAGTATTGAACAACATTTTGTTTGTGTCGCTTGGTGATTCATCCTAACTCATGGCCTTAAAATTATCATTAAAAAATGCAAGGAAAGAGGAAAAATATAAACCATATTGTCTTGCTTATTTATTCAATTACTTTTCAACAAATCATTTCCAGGCAACGTTACATCCAGCGACATTAAGAGGGTAACCACCAAGATGCTGCGCAGTAAGCCGGCAGTAGCAGCTCTGGGAGACCTGACGGAGATGCCCTCCTACGAACACATCCAGGCCGCCCTGTCCAGCAAGGACGGACGTCTGCCCCGCATGTACCGCCTCTTCCGATAGACCCCGCCCCCTTCCCCTTGCCACCATTGAGCCGGTCATCACTGGCAAAGCACCACTGTAAATAAACTGGACTGGAAGATTTCAGATATCGTTCCCTCCCGCCACAGACCCGGACACATCTCACTCTGGGAGGGGACTAGAGCCCGGGCTCTCCACTGAAAGCAGGAATTTTTAAAAGCAAGGTTACATTTTAGTCTACAGTAAACTTAGTCTTCATACAGTTGGAGTATCTGTATTTATTGTTTGTCGGCAGAAAGCCATAATTCATTATGTACTGGGATGGTTTGCAGGTGCTTAGTTTTAAAGGGACAATCCACCCAAAAAAAGCCCAAATTAAAATTTGATTTTGTTTATTTCCCATTTAAAAAAAGCCTAATACCAACCTGCAATGTTTTTGAATGAATGTTATACATTGTTAAAATATATTGGAAGTTAAGTAGCTTACATCCCCAGCATTGTATACACTTGTTATTTGTTATTACTTTCCTCTGAGCTTTCACCTCAAGCTGTCTCTTTTTCAAAAGCGGATCAATAAATTTTTTTTTTTTAAATATTACTATTTATATCACAGCACTTAACCTCCCTTTACTGGCACAGGAGACTATATACAGAGATAGTAAAATGATTAATTAAAGAATATTTGGTAATGTTTTTGGATAAATGTGACAAGGCTCACATCAAACTGTATCCAATTTGTCCTAAAGAGTGAGATCATGGTTTATGTCATCGTGTCTGATGCACTGTAAAGAAATTGAAATCCAAGAGAAACCTGCTTTTATTATTTTTGTTTGAGGTTGTTCGGACACCCCGTGGAAAAGACCCCAATATTGAATGGGATAATAGGAAGGAAATGTTTGACCTTGGGAAATCCATCTTTGCTTTTTCTGCTGGAGAATTGACGTTTTAAAACTTTGTTTTTTGTACAGATAAAACATATGAGCAAGTTAAAAAAATGCTAGTAGTCAGGTTTTGGTACCGTAGTGTTGAACCTCTCATCTATAAATAAATGTCCACCTGCTATGTAGCCTGTCGCACTATTCCTTTCAAGAGTCTCCTCCGTGTTGGAGTGAATTTACTGGCTGACATTTGCAAGATAAAATATTTAGAATTGTATTTTTCTGAACACTCAAATACACCTATGTGTTTTTATTCTGCTTGTATTTCAACGGCTTCTCACTACAGCAAATATGTCAAACTTATCCGTAACCAACTCTGGCAAATAAATGTTATTAATTCCCTGAATAAATTTATATTTTAAGGGTTGTTGCATTGCAGTGAAATGGACAAACTTTAGCCGACAAACATTTTTAAAACATTTTATTATGGGCTGTTAGGATGAAGATAAAGAGGTCCTGAAGAAATGAAAACAAGACCAACAGGCACTTTTTCCTCAGAGCAGAAATCTCTTCATGCTGGGAATGTAAGTTCATTAATGTGGTACTTACAGTACATGGACAGTATATAGTATATGTAAAGTTACAGATGAGCGGTAAGGCATTAAGTTACAGTCTGTTGCACAGTATCACTTGGCCCATAAAGTGGAAAAGTTGTGACAGGTGTTAACAGTATAAATAAAATGCCCCATCTATTTTATAGGAAGTACATTCCTTAAAAAAATACAGTTGATCTCCCTGAAATTCAAGAATAGCATGTAACAGGCAATTACAACCTCCTGACTGTAGCATTCAACAATGTCATGCTCATATTTGATCTCAAGCTCCCCTCAGTCGCATTGTATCTCCTGCAACACATTCAACATAAAACAAAACAAATTCAAGTTAAAATCCACTAATGGCAACAAATGGAATTGTTAGGTTAGCTGTTTTATGAAAAATGAACAAGGCATTTAAACACCGATGTAGCATTCAGAAAAAACTTAAAGGTTGTGGTTCATGATGTTTTTTTTTGTTTTTTCTTAACGCATACAAAATATATTAGAAAGCGGGATGCGGTTACAGAGGCCTTTGAGGTTAAATCAGTTCACATTGGATCATGTGACTGAAGGGTAAGCCACGACGTCAGCCTCTCATCTACCTCAGTCATGTTTGAGTAGAGAGGGCTGAATAAATAGAGGCCACACTGCTGTCTGCAAAACCTCTCCCTGTCTGTCTGGCCTCAAGGTCCCTGCCCTCAAGTACAGCCACTTCTCTTGACCAGGACTTACAGACACACATGCACACTAGTAACAATGCCCAACAGAGGGCGCACTATGGTCACTTGGCTCCGTGTAGTTAAGACAACTGTGGTTTCCTTTTGGTCCTTTTTCAGCCCGTCAGGCTTTTTACTACCCAGGTCTGGCACGGTTGGATCCAGTCTAGGCTGGTCCGGTCCGGTCTGGTATTGGAGAGAGAGTTTGTTCCAAGGGCTTTAAGAGATGGTGCAGATGGTGCTGCTACTGTTGTTCTTCATAGCCTCCCTCCTCTTCAGTTCTCTGGTGATCCTCCTCCTGATGCCCTCCAAGTACAAGCCTCGGTCAAACTGTCCCGCGCCCAGGGGAATACTACAAACACGCAGACAGACAAATACAACACAGCAGAGTTAAAATAAGTCCAAATAAAGGAAAGATTACTTAAATTCATATATTCGCGGAGATTTACACATGCTGCTATTGATAAAACTCCTCTAACTGTACTAGAAACCGAGTGCATTTTAAATTGTGTACAGTACTACAGGAAACGGGCCCTGAAATATATTTAAGTAAAGGCAACTTGTAAAAGGTGCAGTGTGTAATAGCGGAGTGTTAAGCGGCATCTAGTGGTGTCTATTCCCTTTACACACTGCACCTATAGATAAACTTGTATTAAAGCGGCTACGAGTAACATTTAAATATCTTTTAAACAGCCTCATGTTTCCTCTCATAGTCATAAATTACCTTTAACAGCAAACGAGACCATCAGTGCAAAGAAAGACGTTTTTAAATAGTTTTTATTACTGCTTTTGGTCTGGTCGAACACCCAGTCCGATTTTCGGTTCGCTCGTGCAAGCTCTATGGTCACGTATCCGTATTGGTCGCAGATTTCAGTGTGGCGCAGCAACGTGAATTGAGAAGCCTATCCCTCCAGGTGAGGGAAGGGGAGCGGGAGCCTTGTTTGATACAGTTATTTGTCGTCATAATGACTGATAACGGGGCTGAACCATCAAAGAAAAAAAAGAAAATGCCATGAAGAAAAGCTAAAAGGGAGAGTGATATAGGCTACGGGCGGGACGAGGGTGTTGCCAAGCAACGTGTATACAATTTCACGAGAGCGAAACAATATAAGACTGCAGTGTTTACTCCTAAATGAATGAGCGGTTGGTACGAACACAAAGTTTGCTTTGCTTCACCATCATCAGATAACCATTATCTGAAATAGTCATTATTTACATCAACAACACAAACACATTACCTCATCGTGATCCATACTAACTGCCGTCTATCGTTCATTCGCTTTCTGTGAGGACACGTAATCTTTCAGCTCCGTGAGAGAGAGTAGTTCGGTGACACTGCTGCATCAACTCATTGCAATCAGGTGTGTGTGGCAGTGACTTGCATTAGTTGATGCAGTGTCAAAACCACTCTCACGGAGCCAAAAAGAGTCCTCACACTTTCAACACACGGACATGCACTATATTGCTCCCTTCTCAGTTCACACTCGCACGCCTGGCACGAGCTAGAAAACAGCTTTGCGACAGCGGGCGTCGTAAAAATACTACCGCTTTTGTCCAAAGGGGACGCCAACGTGCCATGTTACTCGTAGTGGCTTTAAGCATTTTTATATATGAATTAAGCTGGTTTACTGTAAAACTAGCAGCTGTTGAGAGAAATCCATACATTTTCCATACAATTCATACATGCATCCTTATTTTACATAATGTTTTTGCATTGCAATGAGACTCACTTGTCTCTGCCGGGCCTGAGTTTGACCTGGAAGACCCCGATGACGGGCCGATGGTCGGAGGTCTTGATGCCGGAGCAGCTGGTGTACTTGAGCACTTTAATGTCATCTGTCTGCCTGTTCCTGAACAAGATCCTGTCCTGTGAACACACAGAGAGAGACAGATGTAAGATGTCATATTAACAATTAACAGAGCAGTTGATTGTGTTTTTCGCTTTTTTTCTCCTCACTGTGTATGATGGCGTTCTCTGTTTAGAAGTAGTGTCGTAGGTATCACTGCCGGAGTTAAACTTGTATGTGGGGAAGAAGTGTATTGGTGCTTCTTGGAACCCTTTAAAGATTGAACCTATAGGGAGAGAATAAGTACATTTGCAGGGTGAGAATCAATCAAACACAATAATGTACTTTTATGAAAACTTCTGTAAATGTTTTTAGTTTTCACATAGATTTAGCCTCCTAAGTGCACGCGTACCATCCTTAATTTCCTTGGAGAGCTGGTCATGTTCTAACAGAGGGCCCATTTCGCCACCTACTGTACGTTTCAGGATGCTCTCCACGTACACACGGGGCTTACTCAGCCGAAAGTTAAAATCTCCAAACCAAAAGACCTGGTCGAATCTTGTGGTGACATCAGCTACAATGAAAAAAGACTCATTACCAAAAGATTGCAAAATTCTGAAAATACATAAAATAATATTTATCCCATTCATTGCCTGAATATGACATGTTTGAGAAACATGATACTGTAACACACAATGTAAAACTAACTACAACAGAGTTTGAACATGTTTTTCAAGGGTCTTACATGATGTGGAGCGGTAAGGGTTGGTGTCTGGAAGGCCTTTCGGTAGTGCAAGAGCCTCCACGATCTTGTTGTAATCTAGTATTCTCTCGTAAACTTTGGCATCTCCAGCTGGAAGAAGAACAGAATAACATGTTAAGGGCATGCGTAAAAACAGGGAATGGAATAACTCATAAAATACCTCTTAGACAATGTATGGACAGTATTTAATATTCACAAGAAGCTTGCCAATATGCTGAAAAATGAAAATAATACCATTACTTTTTCCTAGACGTGGAAGAGACACATTTCCCACTGTTGACACTCTTTCACTATGTTGCCACATCCTTCCTAAACTTAAGTACAAATCTCCGACCAGGCCTAGCTACAGCTCTCCTGATAAGAGCCTCTGGCTGTAATAAATCACTGCCTCAGCCCTGCAGCCTGCCTGACTTTGGGGAAATCCCCTCACTACTCACAGGTGAAATGTGATGTGATGAAGAGGAAGGAAGTGCCAAAAAAGGTAAAGGCGATTCCCACAGCCCCTTTGGTCTTGATCTGAGAGATGATCCTGGTGGTGACCGTGGCATGTTCCACCTCTGCATGGGTCGACAGGACAAATGTTGTAGGGAGTGGCAGAGACATAATAGTGTAATCAGTACAATACAAACACACACACACACACACACACATTTTTCACAAAAAACGTGCATGCAGTGCACATAAAAAAAACGACATTGTCACCACATTAAAATACTTTTGCCTAAAAATGATGAAGCATCTGGACTTATTTAAAGAGAGGCATGGCAGGTAAATACATAATTTGTTCTCATTCAACTGGTACATTTAGAGACTTTTGACTATTTAGCTTCTATCACATGCCTTCTTTCACACTAGTATACATAATAGGTCCAAAATGTACATTTAGGCGATTATTTTACTAAACCTTGTCTGCTTGCATCTTTAATGGCCATTATTTAAAAAAAAAAAATCTAAATTCTCTGAACCACAAATCTCAACTTCTAAAGCGCGTATATCAACTAAGCTTTCCATAATTATTCCTTTTCCTGTATTATATGAATTGGGACTGACCTGAGCAGAACCAGATGAGGTCTCTTCTGACAAATACGGTGAGATACAAAACACCATGCGACGCCGCGTAAAGCATAACGTAGTAAGGTCCCAGAGTCTCCTGAAGACGGGTCTCCCACTCCCTCCTGCACACACAGTCACATACACAGTAGTCACACACACAGCCCTGATAACTCATCTTTATTTCGTAATCACGATCAAATGAAACACAATGTACCTGTCAGGACAGCCCTCCTGGACCCCAATAATATAAAAGTCTTGTGCAAATTCAGAGTCTGTGGGAAGAAGGAGATCATCTAAGTTGCCAGGGAGTCCCTAGGAAATGATGGAAACTTGGTTAGAAGTTTGAAGTTCTTGGACTGTCAGAAGCTTCAGAATCATGATTTCCACCCTACCTTCTCTCCCTGCATGTTCCATGTGGCTACATAGATGCCCAACTTCCTCTCAGGGAAATAGCGGTCCAGCTCCTCGGCCCCGAGCAGGGCTCCGCTCCCCAGCACGCTGCCCTCCAGAAAGCTCCTAGAGAATACACACGGGAGAGGAAACGTTAGCACTTCTACTGGCAGCCAAGTCGCATGGCAGGAGGCAGTGGAGGAAAAAGCAGGAAGCAAGTTTCTCTCAGATGTTCCAGGAATAATTAAAAAGTTAAAAATAGACTTTTGTGTGTCACTGGTGAGTCGGAGAAGGGTAAACATAATAACAGTGAAAATAATTCTTATTTTCTGACACTTTTATTTTTTTTATATATAAGAAAAGCAACGATTCTGCTTTCACAGATCTTCATAATCTTCACTGTAACATTGCTTTTCTTAGAATAAATACGTCAGCAGAAAACGAGAGTTCCTTTCATTGTCAGGTTGTCACTTGCCTACATCTAAATGAGAAGAATTTAACTTCAGGTGTCCGTGAAAGAGAGCTTCTAATAGCCTTCTGACACCTTAAAGAGTGAGCCTTAACATGCAGCTTAAAGAGGGACTCCGGGTCCATTATCTACATGGTCTACAATCCCTTCCACTGTACCTGTTCCTGACATCCTGTGGTCTGATGGGGCTGAGCACGCTGCAGGTGGACCTCATGGAGTTGACAGAGGCGCTGTCCGACCCAATGTTGTCCAGAAGCCGGCTGTCGCTCAGGTTCCTGTGGAGTCTGCTATCCGTGGATTTGCCTCTGGCCAACACGCCATAATCCAAACAGTCCCTGTTAATCCTATTAGCCTCCTTCAAAGACGTTGACCCAAGGCTCTTGTCCAGCGGGGGCAGTGGCCCTGTGGCCTGCACCGGAGCCAGGCGCACCTTGGCAGACTTCACCCTCCGGTCAGTGGGGTCGCTCTGCTGGCTGGACGGACGGCTACTTTCATTATCAGACAGACTTCTTCTTCTGGCCCTCAACGCTGGGGATCCTGTGGTGTTTCAAAAATAAAACACATGAATAAGATCCAATACAACAATCATTTTAACTATGAATTGTTGCCTTTGCCAACAAAAAAATTATGAAAAATAACTTTAAATGTATGACACTGCCATGACTCATTAACATGAAATAAAAGAAAAATAATGAAAACTGACTTCCACATGTGTATTTCTGAGAATCCTGTTGAATTTAATCAGTCATGTGTCTTAAAAACATAAGCAATGACATCATCCAAAACACGCAGACTTCTCATCTGATCTCATCTAAATGGATTAATGTTAACATTCTATCTTATTTGTTCCCATTCAAACCACATCCTGAGCTAAATAAAAGTCAAACGTTAATAGTGATTCTTAAGAAGAGATTGAAAAAGAGGATACTGACTGTGCCTGCCTGAGGTCTCCAGACCAGGAGTTCCACCACTCTCAAGGCCAATATGTAAAGGCTTGGTCACTTTGGAGTCGCTCCTGACGGTGGCAGAACCTTCCAGAACCAACCCATCTGGAGCGGCAGGTGTCCTTTCCTCTTTGAGCGAGTCTGTGGATGAACCAATCCCAGCCGGGTCGCTCAAACTATCCTGGCTATTCTTCCTCAGCCTCCATGTTTTTCTTTTAGCCCCCTCCGCCGAGACACTTTTGCTAGTCTTTGAATGCCTGGGAAGCAACGGAGGCCGAGGCTGGTATGGACTGACCTCTCCCTGTTTGTTCTTAGCAGCAGCAGTGAGTTTGAGGACGTCATTGTTCTCCTCCTTGCAGGCCTTGGCGTCGACTAGAGAGGGCTTGAGTGGCCTGCTGTCGTTGACAAGTGAATCTCCTTTCTCAGGAGCCTCTTGGGACCGATGGAGGGGATTTTCCTCTCCATCCTCAGTCATCCTCTCCTCATGTCCGACACCAGCTGTGGTCGGCTAGATGGAGCGTTCTCATCGCTCACTGACACACACCTGAACACACAGGAGCAGACAAAATTATACATTGAGTTATTATTTTAGTTAGTTAAGTTAGTTGCCACAGGAGACATGGTGTAGAATAAACTATTACACATATCCGGTTATACATGTACATATGTTTATTGCTTAAATCTAGAGACATCTTCATTGTTTACCACACAGTAAAGCCAGAAACTTTTATTACTTAAAATTTTAAATTGAATTTACTTTATTACTACTTTAGTTATATGATTATAACTATAGCTATGGGATTTTACATGTATTAATACGTTTATATTTGGCAATATTGTGTTATTACATTTATGCAGCTAATAAAGCTTGTTAAATTGAAATTGAGTATTAGCCACGTTAACAGCATTAGCGAAGTGTGTTAATAAGTTATCTGTTTCTTCAGGTTATAGTTAGGAAGCTTTATTTTTAACACTTGCCATTACATACACTTTTAGCGTAGCAAATGATCATATAGCATACAATTCAAATTTACACATAAAACGCTAACATTAGCGAGCTCATAATAATTAGCTAAATACAGCTAAATATTAGCGATGTAAAGGCTAGCCGAGCTAACGTTTGACTGTATTAATACATAGGTAATGTTGGTATTCTCCGTCAGCTTATGCAGTGATTTCATTGTTTTCAAGATGTAGTAAAGTTACCTCTCGATTACTTTCAGAGTGGCTAATATATGTAGGTAAAGTAGCCTTAGCTTGATGACTTCCTTAGCAACGTTTGACAACAGATTTTGTAACCAAGACAAGACAGTCAGAAGAGAGAGCAGGGCGCGTGCCACAGCGCCACGCGGTGCTGAGGAGGTGGAAGCACATGCAACACAAACCAGCTGTGTTTATCACCTGTCTGGTGATTATCTACCACTTACCACCTACGAATGATTGAATACATAAGCCAGGAAAATATAGCATGAAAAAAATTATTGCTCAATGTGAATACCTCCAAACAAGCAAAAGGTATTCCTCATATTTATTTTCTCATTTAATGTCAGTTGAACACTTTGACTGGCAATGTGTGATGGATAAAACACATTTCTATTTTAATCAGTAAATGACGATAAACTGAAAATCCACACAAAAATGATCAAGTTATTTCAAGTGATGTAAGAAGAAGTAAAAAATATTTTATTTTTTTAAATGACATTTTCAAATGTATTCCCATTTCCCTTACATCTATTAAAACCACCTGCCCTAATATGTATTTTAATTCATGTTTCTACATATTTAAATGTATTCAAAGGACACCTTGCTACTTTTTTAATCCAAACATTACTGGGTGTTATCCTATTTGTGTACACAAAATCACATATTTCATTTGCATGTTTCGCTACAATATTATTATATTGTTTTAACCATGTTAAGCTTTCAAGAAAGTATTATTATTACTGTGCTTTTGGATTTACATGTCACATGGTGTTTTCACGTAACCTATACAAGTTAACACGTTCAAAAAATGTCCACACACTACTGAAGTCAAATATTTAAAACACACTCTTTGTCAAGAACAAAAAACAAAAACAAAAAAACAACAACAGAAACAGTTGTTGCTAGCAAAACAGTGACTGAATACCCCATGTCAAGTGTGTTACCCCTCTAACCATGTCGGTGGCCCCTGGAATCATGGACAATCCTTCCAAATATTCTGTGCCTTTCTATGACGTTTTTGCTGGCTCAGGGGGTTTAGACAAAAGGGCCCGTCGGTGGGCCAGGTATAAAAGCAAAGGGTTAAACCAGGTAGAGTACAGTTTAGTGAAAGAGCAGCAGCATAGCAGCAGCAACCCACTGACCAGCAACATGACTTCCTCTGGCATGAACATGATGAGCAAGGTCAGCTCTCTCTCTAGTCTTATGCATTTTTTATTTCAGTAATATTTTAGTACTTCTATGATGTGCAACACACATCTCTACAACATGGCTCCTGTGCTTGACATATAACCAAAGCCTTTTCCCTTCTCTCTCTCTCCCGCAGATTATCTTCTACGAGGAGAGGAACTTCCAGGGTCGTTCTTATGAGTGCATGAGCGACTGCCCCGACATGTCCTCCTACCTGAGCAGATGCCAGTCCTGCAGGGTGGAGAGAGGCTGCTTCATGGTGTACGAGCGCCCCAACTTCATGGGCAACCAGTACTTCATGAGGAGGGGCGAGTACGCCGACTACATGAGCATGATGGGAATGACCGAGGGCATCAGGTCCTGCCGTATGATCCCCATGGTAAGATCTCACACCTGGCTGGATTTACTGTAGACCACATCTCCACACTCCACACAATATCTCTAATATTATCATTTGCAAAATTGGCATTCATTTTTTCCACACCAGATAAAGGGGCTAAAACACCCTGTAGATTGTCTTCTTGACTTGGCCTAAGAATGTAATATAATGCGACTTGGTCTACCATTCACGCACTGCCAGGATGATATGTATATCACAATAGGTGATGTATCATGATTTATTGAAGAAACCAAGCAATGCCATGTTGAATCAGACTTTAAACATGCTATATAGCCGTTATAGAATGATCCTTGCTTCAAAACCACATTTTGTGACACTGGACTGTGGGATTGGCAGTCAAATCGGGCTCCTTCCATCATAATTGTCGAATAGTCGACTATTCAGAGTCACCCCCCTAGATCCATATAGCAAGCTTTGTAGAGCCCATGCTAAAAAAAAACATTGAATCAATCGTATTAACCCCACTCCTCTTGTGCCCCCCCCCCCAACAGTACAGGGGAAACTACAGGATGAAGATCTACGAGAGGGAGAACTTCGGCGGTCAGATGCAAGAGCTGATGGACGACTGTGACAACGTGATGGACCGTTACCGCATGTCCAACTGCATGTCCTGCAACGTGATGGACGGCCACTGGCTGATGTTCGAGCAGCCCCAGTACAGAGGCAGGATGATATACATGAGGCCCGGAGAGTACAGGAACTTCATGAACATGGGCAGCAGCAGCATGAGGTTCATGAGCATGAAGCGCATCACCGACTCCTGCTATTAGAAAACACTCTGTGCACTGAATAAATCTGTCACAACCTCAAACCGCTTATGTGTTCATGTCATAGTTTTTTATTCTGGGTATCTAAAGTCTTTCCTCTTAGTCACACAGTTACCACCACAAACACTGCCATTGCTGGATGTTGGTTTTTAAACAAAGCTGAGAAGGTTTCTCATTCATATTAGCTTATAACTCTGATTTCCCATCCACATTTTCACAACAACTTTATAATCTCAAGTTTGCCACTTAGTTTTCAGTCATTTACAGAAATGTATAATAATAATAATAATAATAATAATAATAATAATAATAATAATAATAATAATAATAATAATAATGCAATCTTATAGATAATATATCATATTTATGAAGTTTATACTGGGAATATGTAGAAAATATGTCAAAAAGGTCCCGAGTTGATTTTCATACCCTTACTTCACTGGCTTTAACGCAATCAACCTCACATACGGTATGATTTATACCATAGATTAGATTTGCATGTCAGAAACCATATTTAAAGCATATAGCCATCTATATACTTTATATGTGGGCAATATGGGCAACATATTAGGCAATATATTACAAGATCACAAACTGTTACCTTAACATTTTTGTACAAAGATGGTTTGAGACACACACAGATAAGTTTATGTCTCAGAGCTTGCACTCAGAAAACTGAATATTCAATGTTGAAGTGTTAGATTTCCTTGTGTTCTGTGCAATAGGCCTGGTTACAATCTGTGAAGCCTTCTGATTGAGAAGCAGTGATCCGTATACTGCAGCCTTCCTGCTCTAAAATAAGCTCTATGTCAGATATAACATTTGCACAGACCTAGAGGAAGTTTAGTCTAATTCTGAGTGGAATTCAAACCGTTGTGTCTAGAGTCTTGCATAGTAAACTTGGACATTGTCACATAAATACGGGGATAGCTCAGATTCTCTGAATATATTAACACAGCTCTAATTTGGCTTTCGGCCTGGTTCAGAGTTGTCCTGAGATGTAAATATTGTCTTTGGAGCGCCTGGGTTTGTTTCTGCTCGACTGTGTGTTTCCTGCAGCCCTGGTTTAATTAGAAAGACAATAATATTGCATGGCAAACACCAAACCTGCTTAACTTTTGCACATTGGCAATGCCATTGTTAGAATGTTTCTATTAGCATTTAGCTAAAAGCGTGTTGCTCTTCCTCCAGTTGTGTACAGCTGATTATAAATGCATAATAATACATATACAGTATTTTTTACTAAATGCTGGGTTAGGAAGTTTTGAACTTCCATTTTCCCATTTTGGCCTCATTGACCCGAGCGCATACAACTAGTTCTTGAATAAAATAGAGGCAAAATGTTTTTGGACCTTAACAAATACTCAGTTGAAACATGACATGCTACTTATCACAATCTACATTGTGTCAAAGTTACAGTCACAAAGCCATTAAACATTAATCTGTGCAATAATTGTCTTCAGGATCGTTTGCTGTTCGGTGAATATACTGTATGTATAAATCACTGCCTCTCTCCAACAAGATACCTCCATATACATATAGTTTTTTGTTGCATGCCTCAGAGGAGGATTAGAGAAGCACATGTCTCTGTATCTTTCCTTTCTCTTTCCTCTTTCTCTCGTCTCCTTCCTCCAGAGAAATGGCCCATTCAGCGAGTGAGTGAGCGGGGAATCGATGCCCTGATACCAGATTCAGCCTAATGAGGATCAGAAACATCTTAATAAAGACCCATAATCCACCACTTAATCCCTCATTACAGAATCATCTGCATTCACTCGGTCTTGCTCCGTGCCGCCGCAGTGATGGCTCATTCAGGTCCATTGTTCTGCCTGGCCTCATCTCACACCCAGGGCTACGTTTCCCTTTGTCTCCCCTTTGCTGTCAGTTATATTTGATCCGCTCTCATTAGACTTTCAGACGAGATGGGCCTGAAAATAGTGCTTTTGTGTGCACTTCTACGCTATCTCCTGTCTGAAATGGAAAATGGGACATATGCTTAATGAGGTGGGGATGGACTGGGACCTGCTGCCGCCCGACAGACAGAGATATGGAGCGTATTGTGTGGAGAGAAGGCTGTGTGACCGATACTGTTAAAGGACACACTTTCAAGGCCACATCCGTGTCAGTGATTATGACTTCTGAGAGTGTGGAAATTACCCTGAAGTGGGACAGATGGATTAAAGTTTCATGCTGAGCCCTTTAGAGATTCTGAGTCCGTGATTTACTTTAGTGCAGCATTAACACAAAAGTTAGGGAAGTTTCCCCAAGATTTACACACACAGTATGTACTTCGTGCTCCATCTTTTCTTGTCCTAAAGCTACAACACAGTATAGTGCATACCAATTATCACATAGACTAAATGCACATCTTAACAAGTTACTACAATGCTATTGCAGCATACATTGCTCTTTCTCTCGTTCTTTTTTTGATATTACTTTCAGGTAGAATTGGTCTAGACCGAGATCATGTCGTGACCAAGACCAAGACAAGACCAGTATGAGTCGCACACTGATTGGAAATGTATTTATTTGAAAGGGACAATGCACATTAAATAACACTAGCACCACAGTCCATCATGTCTATGTACCAGATTTAGCAAAACAGGCAAATTTTTAATTGCAATCCCTCATCCACATGACACACTTAATGAAAAACTGTGAAACATTCAAACTATAGGCTCCTCTCAAATTGATCTGAAACATCCACATTCCCATAAAAACCCTCACAAAAAAACTAATCCAGATTCGTTCATTCACCTCTTTGACATACTGTATACTGTATGTGTGTGTATACATTCAGTTATGCTAATACAGTTGTGGTCTTGAAATAAGATCCAAGTTGTCTTCGTCTGAGACCGAGACAAGACAAGGCCTTCAGGGCGCCAATGAGAATGTTCAAATACACATAGGCGATTTAAAGGTCCTGCACACCCACCCACACACACAGGTGTTTTCATTTGCACCAACTAATTAGACCTCCACTCAGACTGAAGTTGGGTGGGACAATGCTGGGAATCACGAGATCTCACCAAACACTATGCACTGATAACAATGATAACAGTGTAAACTGTCCAACCCCGGTCCGACAGCAATAGTGACAGAGCTTTCAATATAAATCCCAGTCTGTACCTAATTCTTAATGTATTAAAAATTGAGGATTATTATCATTATTATTTTTTAATATCAGTCAGTACAGCAGCATGCTGTCATGAGTACTGTGGATGGCAATGGTTATGAACAAAATGCCAAGTAAAATAAACCCAGTGTTAATAGAGGAAGATAAATCTGTATTTCTTTAGGTGAAGCAGTGAGATGATCCTCGTGAGGGTTGGATAATTAGCCCCATGTAGGTGTGGAGGAAAAGGCTGATTCTTAACTAACTACCCCTCCCTCTTCATTACTGTGTACTGAGGTAAATAGGGGGCAGAGGGGGATAAACAAAACAAATAAAACTCATTAATGGTACCCATGTGGCTATAAATCCCCAATCTGCACTATACTAACGCACCACAGACATCATTAGCCCCAGTCAAAGGAGCTATGTTATTCCTCCGGATATGAACGCAGATCAAAGCCTGCTACAGTTCATTGTCTTTTAACCTGAGGCAGAATGCTGAAATCAGAGCTCCTTTTCTGGCAGGTATTCATGTGTTCCTCCCTGATCTCTGCCAGGGGAGACCTAGAAAATCACTTAACATAGTAAAAGCAAATCTTGAGAAGAAAACATTCATAATGATTTCTCCAATGATGCACCCATGGCATTTTCTTGATCTGGAGAATTGATTTCGTTTTTGATGCTGCAAAACAGATTATTTTGTAGTTCTGTAAAAAAAAGTTTGCTAAATTCTACATGAAAGTTGTTTTCTCACACGATATGATTTTCCAATAGGTTATTTTGCTCCAATCCAATTTGTATTTGGTTACCAAGTGTTTGCATGCTAACAAGCTAAACTATCAAGGTGAACATAGTAAACATTATAGCTACTGCTTAACACAGACATAACTTATTATCATTGTGACATTGTTTATTTATCCATCTATCTATCTATCTATCTATCTATCTATCTATCTATCTATCTATCTATCTATCTATCTATCTATCTATCTATCTATCTATCTATCTATCTATCTATCCATTGTATATGTTTATCTTTTCATCAAGCACTCAAAATTGAAACTTGTAGTTTGATGACTAAATACCTGCAGTGAGCAGTTGATCAGTTTAACACTGTCACAATCAATCAATCCTCCCCAGAGGTCATGTTTTGCCCAAACATGCTGAGTTACAGTTTTTCTCAGTCGCTTTGGTGCTTTTCTCACATCACTATTAACATTTGCACAGCAGTTAGTGCATTTCTCAAAACAATTAGTGCAAACTGCAAGTGGATAACCTGCAAAAGTATGTCACTTGCTCAAAATGGATAGTCTATTCCTCAAAAGCAAGTATTCATGTCAATGAAACTGCCGGTGTCATCAAAATGAGAAGTCTTGACACCATCTTTATGAACAAGATAGTCAAATGGCTTTGTCATGTTTTCATTATGACAGTTTATTCTCTCAGTGTTTTCCAATGCAAAAAAAAGGTCAGAACTCGGTGACACTACCTGAAAATGCTCAAGACAGCACTAAACACTACTTGTACAACCATTTGAAAACTACAGTAAAGTTACACATTGCTGTAGTTAGGGGAGTAAGTGAGTACAAGACACTGAATACGTATGTTTCACATTTTTACTGTATATGCTCTTTGCAATTCTACAGCATTGTGCAAAAGAAAAATACACTTCAGTCACTTATTTAGAACAAACATAAAAAACACCCTTTTGGTAGAGCTGTGCACAAATGTGAACAATATAACAGGATATATTGTTACTGAACATATACAGGTAAATCATTCTGGCACATCCAGACGTTCCTGTCTGTCTGGCCACATATTTTCATCTACATCACAACGGATATTATCCCTTGCAATGCAGCGAGGAAAGTATCTATGATAAAGAAAAGGTATAAAATTTGTTTGACAGAATTTGATAACTAGTTCAACAATGTTGTATGTAATGACTCAAGCAATGAAATGAAGACTATTAGTTTTATTGGGAACGACTATTCAGCATCCATAAGTATAGTTAATTTTGACTGACATGACATAAGCGAATGACAATGTTAGAAAACAGCAGAGAATTGTATGAAAGCAACTGATACATGTCCAAAAGCATTTGCAATTTGTTCAGAGGAAGGAGAAATTGCTGCGATGTGCTCAAATGACTAAACGTTGTGGAGGTTGAACTAATAGTTATGATAATTTTCATTCTGATCTAAGAAAAGCACCAAAGCAACTGAGAACAACTGTAAATCCTTACCAATCCACTGGCTCATTTCACACACATTTGCATCTCTGATCCTCTGGGTCCCAAACCCCACAACCCCAATGACTACATGTCTGACAAGGGCAGCGTAATGACTGCTCAAGTACGATGGGCCTCAACACACACTGACTGACAACTTGATCTCATCCCTGCAAATGACTCCATTTACATGCCACATTTCCCCCCTGCTCACACACACACACACACACACACACACACACACACACACACACACACACACACACACACACACACACACACACACACACACACACACACACACACACACACAGATGCTGTGTTACCTGTTTGCATTTGGCAGACACAGAGGCAGGTGCAGCGGCTTTCTCCTCGGGGCAGCTTACAACTGTGACGGCTGTAATTGCTAGCTGAACATGTGCCAACTTACACGCTGTTCTAATCACACATGATAGCAGCCAACAGACAGCAGACACACATTACAGGCCTTGGACACTCAAGCAGTGGGGCTGCAGCCAGCCGTGACCACATCAGGCACACACTAACACACACACACATACACATATACACGCACACACACACACACACACACACACACACACACACACACACACACACACACACACACACACACAGTGCAAGATAGAAACAAAAAACGGGAGTAAAACATAACCCTGTCCACTGCTTAGATTAAGGTGGCTCCATTTTCTCTCAAGAAGAGATAACAGTCTACACAACAATGGAAGTACTCAATGTGCTCCCTGATCCAAATTCTTTATGATGTTTTTCATCTTATATTTGCTATTTTAGTCTGTTCGGTACACTAGAACAGCTAGTGCATGCCTGTCCCTCCTCTGTAGCTCTTCTGAAGATGCCTTCCATATTTTTCCAATCAAAGGTTTTAGTGTGGAGTTTTTCTACATTCGAATCGAGGGTGTTAGGATAGAGTGATGTTTGATGTACAGATTGTAAAGCCCCGTGAGATATATCCCGTGACAAAAAAAAACTGATAACTGGACTTTTAGTTAAAGTTTAACTTTATTGTCACCAAAAGGGGATTTGTCCACAGCATGTGGGCCATTTACTCTTCTTTGTAAAATCTTAATTTGCAATAAACACAACAATAGCTGAATACATTTAGGCTGCAACAAGTGCTGTTATTTATTTTTTTTATTTTTTTAAATACTGGAGTTGCCACCTGTCACTGTGGTTTGGATCCTTTTATGTTCTTTTGTCAGATTTAAAATGCGTCTGCCGCCCAAAGTATCTTTAGTTTTTGCCCTTACGTCGAAAACACAAAACGAAGAGTCTTCTCCCTCCTCTTGTGCTTCACTTAACCCCTCTTCTCCTCTTCTTCCAGCGATCACTGATAAAAAAACCCTTTTAAACCTCTGCTCTGTAGGAGGAATGTGAAGGCTCTGGCGCTGTGTGTTTGTCTCTCCTCTCCTGTTTGTTGCAGTTGGACGCCTTGGGAAACACTGGAATTCAGTCCGCTCGTAACACCACATACCCAGGAAGTGGTGGTCGGGGAGTGGATGTAGCAGTAATGGGAGAGAGTTTGGGCCTATTGTGTCCCATTGTTTGCACACATCCATATCCCTACAGTCACCCTGCTCTGGTCAGCAGTAGTGGGGTGAGAGAGACGCTGCCCTCTGGCCTCTGACCTTGTAATGGAGTGGCAGGTCGAGTGTGGTTATCAGCATTAACATGGATAACATAACACAACCCACTATGGAAACATATTAGAAATGTTCCTAAAGACAGGGATGAGGGGTGGATTCCTGCTGGATGGAATGGGTTCTTTGTTTAGTTTTAGTTTTTTTTGCCACACTAGCAGCTCCAGGGTCAGTGGGTCCATCACTTTGGTCTGGACTAAAATATAGATCCAGGAAAGTAGCCACTATTGTTAGCATTTCTCTGAAATGTTGTAAAAACATTCAACAACAGTTGATTTGATGAACTTGTTAGCTTTCTAAAGCACACATGCAGCAGATGCAGAGGAGAATTAACCAAGTTAAACTGTTGACTTCTGCTACAAGTGAACACTCTCACATTAAATGTATTATTTTGATCCATTGTTAATGAGAAAATACCATAGATAGTAAATAATAGGAAAATACAGATTTCAGCAGCTTTAGATATTAGAATGCTTCATTTCTGACCCTGTTGCTTATCAAAACATTTGAAAAGGTGAGGAAAGACCTTGCAAAACACTCATGATGAATTGTTTTCTTCCTTCTTTTTTTTCTTTACTTTTGAAATATCTATTGTTCTGTCTGTTATCTTTTCTAGCCCATGCAGGACCTATAAATGTTCTCTGCAAAGCTCAAAGGAGGAAGTGAAGTAGTCGATGTAACTCTTTATGACCTGTGAGTCTGCCTCATTGGATTAACCTCTGGCCTTTGTCACATTATCCACTTACCAAGTCGATGAGGTAAAAACAAACAACTCCAGTAGCTGAGTTTATTCGCTGTGTCTTTGCTTTAAAGACATTTGTCCACATTTGAACCAGAATTTGTTTTAATGGTCTAATAATACTGCACATTTCCTACAATACTGAGCTTAAATTAAGAGTCATATGTTTCAGTATCTTGCTATTCCCTTTGAGAATTCAGCAATAACCACTGAAGTTGCACATTAGTAATACATCAATTGGGCTTTTGACTTGATCAACTTTAACTAATATACATAATCAACAGGTGAGCTCTGTGTTAGATGCTACCAATTTAACCTCAGGCAGTTGTGGTGTGAGGGCGCTGATGAGGCCCTGTTGACCCACAGTGACCTATGACCTCTCTCCTTAGCCCAGACCTTTTAATATAACCTCAGTAGATCAACTCCATATGGCGATTCAGAGGGGAAAGCCTGGTAGAGGCCACTCTAGAGTAACTTAATTATAACTCCCCCTACGCCTGGATCAGTGGAACATACCAAACCTTATGAAGATGACAATGATCAAAGGAGGTATTAACTTCTAACAATAAATTATACAGTGTGTGTGTAAAATTGGTAATAAGGCATACAGTAATAACATATTTTCTCCCTTTGAAGCCTGGTTTAAGAGCACTTGTGTTAACGCACAGCAGTGATGTGGGATGGAAGGTTCGAATTGTGGCCTTTTAAATACCGCAAATGTGAGGCTACTAGTCGGGTTAGGTAGTCATAGTCTGTGCCCATTAAAATATTGCTATCCGCTTTATCTCTGCCCTGTTATACACAAACAGATTATCAGGATCTAGAGCTTGTGGCGTGGCCTGTGCATGTTGACACAGCTGCAGTCTGGGTGTAAACTGTTCAGGATGCACCTCTCTGCTGCTGGCCAGCCCAGCAGCTTCACCAAAACACAAAGGCTGGAAGGAGTTTCTTCCACCCAATGTGTGAAACCAGTCTGAGAACATGTTACTTTTGACCTGAACAAGGAAAGTGTCTTTGTGGGAAAGAGGAAAGTGTCTTTGTGATAGGTAAAAATGACATTTTGTTGGATCCGAAAAACACTTTCTTACTTATTTGATATCATAGTTTTCAACAACACAGTGGTGGAACTTTTGGACTTTTTACGTCATTACATTTATCTGAATGCTAATAGTTAGACAATAAAAATCACACATGAAAACTGACCCAGTGAAGGGCAATCTTTTGCCAACACAATAATGGGTTAACTTTGCACCCACACTGTAAAAATGAAAAAGATAGGGAAAACTCACTCAACTGCCTATATTTTGAACCAACTAATGATCTTTTGTTAAGATAACTTATCATTCATCAGTAATGTAACTTCAAGTTTTGAGTTCTATTTACTGAAAGTTGTGCCAACTCATTATTTAAAAAAATAAATATGAAAGTAAAATTTTCCTTACATATGAATGATAGGTTGCTATGAAAGTTTGAGTTCTAAAGTACACAGGTTGAATAACTGTTTACTTTTACCTCACTTTCATTTGTGTTGGAGTGTTTTTGTATTGTATTATTACTTTAACCTAAGTAAAGTATCTGAGTACTTCCTCCAACACTGCCACAGCTGATGCAGCTACTGATGCATACAAAAATACATGGTATAAAGTCAGCAGGGTGATACATTAGCTTTCATCGCCAGAAGGGGGCAGTGGTGCTATTACCCTCACTTGTATCTCAGTTGCTGTTGAACCAAAATGGGATTCTCCAATTCTACATCACATAAACCAGATATCTTCAGCAAAGCCAAACATCTGAAACAGAAACTTGACAGGGAAGCTGAACTCTTTCCCTTTGTCGACACCAGATCTAAGACGGCGCAGAGATCTTTGTTATCAGAGTTTCAGTATCAGGATGAGGGGAAGACACTGTGGTGCAGAAAACTACCCTTTGTCTAGCCCCTTACCTTGTCCTCAAACTGTGCTCAAAGATTTAGCTTTGTGTGACTATGGGTGTTAATGTACCCAGTGGACAATGGTTTCAGATGGACACTCCACAGGGACAAGTGTTCTGAGATCTATATTTAAAACTGTATATCCCTGTGTTTTGTTCCTGCTCCGGGCTGCGTATAGGTTTTCTGTATTGTTGTGTGTAGGTAGGGGGCTGATGGGACAGAGGACATCCTCTTTGTAAAGTGTAACAGGTGCTGCAGGGGGGATGGGGATTCCCCAGGGACCAACGGGGAAGAGAACTGTCTGCAAATAGAAAATCTGAAAGACAATACAAGGTGATGCAGCAGCAAAAATAGGTAATCATCTGGTCTTTCTGTGTTTATTTTTTTTACGAAACGTTGGGTTGATGGATTAGTCCACTGGTAAGAAATGAACTGCCTGCAATTTTTATAATCATTATTCTATCAAGCAGGTGCACACCTTAAGTTGTGTAGAATTAGAAACTTTACTTTGATTTGTTTAAGGACCATAACCATCAAAAAATGAGTGCAAGTAATGAAGTGTGCGGGATTCCTTTGGTCATTCACTTCTCAAGTTATGTGTCGATGTGCTTTTCTCCTTTTTATATGATTTCAAAATGACAACGTTTGGGTTGTTTTCGACTGGTTGGACACATCATTTCAAGAAATCACATTGGGTCCATGGCTGAAACACTGAGCTGTAGTTCACTTTGGAGACGACCGAACAGCCTCCAAATAATGTCTGATGAAACTTAACGGGGAAACATCTGCCAGGGAGAAAGAACTGTCCAATTTGCCAGTAAGACATTTCCGATTGCAGTATTAATTGAGATAGAAAAAACATCCCCAGAATTCTTTATCTTATTTTCTTTGACTGAACAGTCTACACTCAAGGTCCACTTACTTGCTTATTTCAGGGGTTTTAAAAGGTATCACAGTCCACATAAGCGGATGAGATGTTCAAAGTCTCCATTATAGTGAGCACTTGTCCATGATGGCAAACCTTTATACACAGTCAACAAGTTGAGCTTGACCTATCCTTTTTGTACTGATGAAGATTTGATGATGTGATCCATACAACAAGAGAATAAAAACTGCTCCAAGGTCAAGAGTGAACTGTCAAGCTATATCCTCCAACTCTACTAATGCAGCTGTAATGATAGTTGACATAATTTCAGAAATCCCTGAGAAAAAAAAACTATAACTACTCAAGTCCTCGCCCTTTACTAAGAAGAATAGCATGGACACTCATTTAAATATTTCTGAGTCTTGTTGCCATGTAATCTAACAAACAAGCAATCACCAGCCAAGATTCTGAGATTAAAGAGGAGGGTTAAAAATGTCTTTTTTATTCCATTCTTAGCTGGGACTACAATACATTGCAGGAGGACGTCTATTCAGACCTGGACGTATCCGATTTACAGCAACCCCCCTTTGGCATTTTTCACAGAGGATCTGAGGTCATTTCCTGTTTGTTATCCCCGACGCTATCATCCTGAATGGCCCCAGCAGCTGTTTTCCAAGCATCCCGGAAGTCCTTTCTTAATTTGTTATGCCTCAATCACCTCCTCTCCTTCTTTTTCTTCTAATTCCCAAAGAGAACCCGGCACAAAGCGAGAGGGTGCTTATCAGTCATGGACTTTAAAGATGTTTATTTACAGATCATCAGGGAGCTTGGGAAGGGGCCTTTAAAGAAAGCCGCCCGCTGGTCCTCAAACCCAGAGATTTGGGTCCCTCGGTGCGGCGTCAGAGGCCACGCTCTCGTTGCCAAGTTCCAATGGTGTCGACAGCCGCTCGCAGGGGGCTTCAAAGACTGTAACGTGGCTGCTGCAGATGTGTGACTGCTTACAGGCTCCTAATCTGTTCAGAGGAGGGGAGGATCCAATCCGGATCTTTTTCATCCCGCCGCGCAGAGACAGGGCTTTTTCCAAGAGGCCTGCTGTAATACAGTGCATTAGTGAGATAAAGGCCTCTCCTCACGGCTGTCTCATGCTGACAGACTCTTGGAAAAAAGCGTCTCAGGGTGGATCTGGGGAGGATCCTTTCCGTCTCTGCCGCTGTATCTCTTCCACAGGTTTCTTTCTTTGCAGCCTCACACCTCCCCTCAAACCCCTTGATCCTAGCCTCCTTTTTTTTAGCCACAAATCTCTTTTATCGTTGTCTCCGTTCATAACACTGTGTGCACTTCACAGCCCCAGCCATTTTTCCAATTTTTCTCAGACACACGAATAACTAAACATGGTGAAACCTCACCTTTCCTTCAAACATGTCCGTAATTACGTTGGAAGGTTTTGAACAGGTTTTTTTTCACCACAATCATTCCTCCTGTTTATACTGGACATCGAAGAAATCTCCTCTTAATGCAGTTTCAATGTAAGCGATAGGGGACAGAATCCACAGACCTCGTTCCATGCAAATATACATTGCACATGGTATTTCAGGGTCAAAAGAAAAGGGATTCATTCTTGTATAGACACAGAATAGAAAAATTAAAATTAATAAGACTGCTTGAACTATTTTGCAGGATCAATTTTCTCAGGGGACAAAATCTTGGTTTAGTTTATTTCACTCATTTTCCAACTTATAGACAATAGACTTTGTCATGACTTAGATAAACATTAAAACAAATAAAATTCAGCTCCCTTTTAATTTTACAGAGCAATGCAGGAAGGTCACAGAAACCAAGTAGGCTATATACATGCCTTTCTTTCGTCTACCCAAAAATCTAAAACACATTTCATTTAGCACTCTATTTGCTAATCATCTTCTGTTTACATACATTTAAAGAAAACAAAATATTGTCTGTATTACACATTTTGAACCATTCCACAAAATTCCTCCATATACTGAAACACATCTTTGTTGTGAATTTGTTCAGCTCTCTCTTTGTGAGAAAAGTTCCCCTCTCAGTTCATACTGACATTTTCTTACTTAAACAACCTCTGGATACAGACTGGTAACATACCAGATCTCTTTTCCATTGGACAAAATCCTGAGGTTAAAAAGTTGAGCTTATCCAATGAGAATCAGTGTTGGGTCTGTTGTGTTTGTATTCATAGAGTGAGGAAGACAGAGTGATGGATTAGACAGGCAGCAGAAGCAGTCAGGACCCACAGTGGACAGCAGACCAGGGAGGAAGGGAAGTAGTGGTAGATGAAGGGAGGGAGGCCGGGTCCCAGACGTCACATCTGCCACCACTACTCCCCAGGGGCCTCAGGGGCATGGGAACCTCCATGGACTCCACCCAACCCCCCCTCTCCTCCTCCATGCTGCGGCCAGTCCCTCCACTGGCCTGGGACCTGCCCTGCCTGGCTCTTCTCCCACTCGTTTCTCTGACTCTGTCACACGACTGTCGTTTATATGCTTTGTCTCGTAATCTTTGTCTTTTCCTTCCTTTCTTTCTCTCTGTTCGTATCTGTACAAGCTCCGCCCTCAACACTGATGATGATGATTCCAACTCAGTGTCATCTGTGTAGAGGTGTGTTTTCATGTCTATATGCACATTCTCATACACAGCTTTGATATTTGCATATCTATGAAAATAAGGTGCAGTCAATAACTGGTAGAACAGTTTTGATCTGGCTTTGTAGGGGAGAACGGGGTAAGTAGGCACACTTTTTACTCTAGTGAGAATTGCTCATCACCTAAACATCTTTCAATAGTCATTCCTACATTAAATTGAAGCTTAAGGTGTTGGCTTGAAATGTGTACCCCTCACTTTTTCTATCTTATTGTAATAAAGAAGTAATTAATCGTCAAAGACTCCCTTACACATTGTGACAACCAACCCCATCAAGGGGTCGGTTGTCACACACTATGGGGTTGTTTGTCACAATGTTATCTTAATGGGAATAATCTTAAAAAGAAGACGAGACAGCAGAACAAAATTTGAACGTCTAATTGCATTGTCAAGTTGACAAATAGGCCTACATAACTTACTGTAGCCTTGGCAGCTGGTCTAGTTTGGGATGCACTGGGTTGTTTTGATTTTGTTGCCCTTTTTTCTTTTGCATGCTAGCTGCCTTTTCCTGCTCTATTCTCTCCTTCTCTGGGGTGTCAGTGAGGACACAGCTTGACAATTTCTTTCGTTATTGTGTTCCTTTTCTGGCTGCAGCCTTTGGATAACATGTGACAACCAACCCCCCAAAAAATGTGACGACCAACCCCAACTTGAATTTCTTGCTAGCATCAAGGCCAACAACCATCTGACAACTAATTAGCTTGCTAACCACAATCTAAACTATAGTTTACCCTTCACACTTTGTATGGGTAACAAGTGTTTTGTTATAAACCCATTGTGTAAAAGCCTAGAAGAAAAATACTGAGGAGCTAAATATTTTCAATTTGACATGAAAAACACAAACAGTTCTCTCACCTCAAATTCAGCAGTCCTCTGACCCCAATTGTGGATATTTACATACCAAAATTTCACAGACAGCGCCTTCTGGTTCCGAGATATAACGATTGTGACAACCAACCCGTGTGACAAATTACCCCGTTCTCCCCTACTCCAGTGTGCTGGAATTAAAATGAAACAATGAGAAAGAATTTGAAGTATCTGACTTCCAGCTTTAATTTTTCATACATTTTCATGTACTGTCTATGAAGTGTTGATGGACAAAACATTTAATTAGCAACTGTTTTGATCATTGTTCAAATGTATTAAGTAATTTGTTATAGGCAAACATACCATACATTCTTAGCTTCTGGTTTAAAAAATTTGAAACATTTGCTTGTTTTCTCTGCACTTTATGACTATACTGTATAATGGGAATATAATCCCTTTGAACTTTTACTCACACCGTAAACACATTTAAGGCGTTGCCTTCAGTTCTTTTTATTATATTATTTCTGGACATTTCATATTCTAAAGGCTTAATGGAGAAAATAATTGTTAGTTGCAGCCCTGAACTCAAGGTCCACTGGCTGAAGCATTTTTCCACTCTCTCTAATAGCAAATAACAACCTGCCTCAGTGGATCATATTAAAGTGCTGACTTTCAGCTTTAATTTGAGGGTGTTTACATCCACATCTGATGGACTGTTTATAAATTGTAGCCCTTCACTCTCAAGGGTGCAGCTCCATCCGCAGTGAGAGATGAGATGCGGTTGAGAGCTCTGGAAAAAGGATGACTATTAAGCAGAACTTGATTTGTGGTGTCCTGGTGGACTACAGGTTTAAGAAGTTGACCATGTAATGAATCACAATGTTCCCAGGTCAAGTCTCTCTCTCTTTTCATTCTTTGTCATGTCTCTACTGCACACCGTCTTATAAATGCCTCAAAATGGACCTGAGTTTTGTCATATAAAGGATATCAAGGCCATCAATTAACATATACAGTCACACCCCACACTGTTCACCCAGTATGAATTCAACCACCTAAAAACACCCTTCAAGCTTAGAAAAATAAGTTCAAATAACCCCACAGTCAATGAGCAAAGCCAAGACTATTTGTCATGAAATCCTCAGTGGGAGCTGCTGGTTGATTCTTTGTCAGGTCTAGCTACTCACTCTGTCGCAGAGCAATGACCCATGTTGTGTTACTTCAGAGGGTGAAGGAGTCACACTTACAGGTTGGTTTCTTGGTCCAAACCACAGTTGAAAAGCACCTTTGGTAAGCTACCTTGCTGGAAGGCGAAAGATGACAGTGTAAGAGGGCTGGAAAAGTTGGTGTAAATGTCCCTATGTAGACTCCATGTAGACTAAATTCCCTCATCATCGTACAAAACGAAACAAAACATGGAGGAACAATTTAACATCATATATTTAAGTGTCTCACTTTGTCTATTGGTAAGATAGAAATTCCATGTTTGTCTCGGTTTCATTTTGCTATGCATTGTTTTTGTTTTTTATTAAGTTATTTGTAACTGCTACTATAGTAAATGATGCCTGTATTGTGCAATTGTCTGTAGACACATGAGAAAGATTGTAGTCGGTAGTCTCACATTTTCCCCAAAGTTCAAATGGCTTCAGTCCAAATCAAAATGTAAAACATGATCATAATAAATGCTCTTCGTCTTTTACACACAGCCACAAACAGGCTTTGTGTGAATGTGCTCCAACCCTCCTTCACAGTTAAACAGGGGATTACGCGGTTAGACAAGATTTATATATATCAGTTGCAAACAAAACAGCTATTTGTGTCACATTGTTGCATCTGCATCCCAGTTATGACAGTCAAGGTTACCATGCCACATAATCCCCCCATCCCTCTGCGTGTCTGGAGTAATTCAGCAGTAAAAAATCACTGCCAGCTGTTAACAATGGCATGCTGTGTGTGTGTAAAGACCTCTATGAGGGCTGCGTGTGAGAGTGTGCGCACATGCATGTGCCGCAGCTGTCGGCAGCATGTACCTCTTCCAGCCAGTGGCCACAACACAGGAGACGGCTGCTCCCAAAGCTCAGAGCAGCGCACCCGCCCCTTAATGCGTTTAAGGCCAACTGCTGCCATTCTTTCAGACCGTGTAAATATTATTATAACAATACACGTTCCAGACTTCACACTTCGGACAAAAATATCTCAGAATATAATAGAGGCTGGATTTTCTGCATTTCAACCAGAGTCTTTTATCTTTCATGAGTGGGCCCATAATGAAAAAGAAAAACAGAAGGGGTATATTAAAGTTGTGAGAAAGAAAATATCAAGACATGATCGGCTTTCTGTACGGAGGTTAAATCTTTGTATCAAATAACACACCGACAACCCTGTGTCAAAATCCATGAGTACAAGACTAAGAGCCATGCTAGCGGCATGAGTTTGTATAGCAATGACAGTGCTTAACATTAGGCACGTACAATGTTTACCATGTGCATCTCCTTAGTTTAGTCCATTTGTTCAGCAGAGAAACATCATTAGATATGCAGGCATTGTAAGCGGGCATTGGTCTCATAGGCATTTTGATTGATAGATGAAGTTGATGGTGGCACTAAATGAAATGTTAATGGATCACCAAATGTATTCACAATTCTTTCTAATGGCTACATGAAAGTCCGAAACACCTTTGTTTGCCAATCCATTCAATAGTTATTGAAGAATTTCACTAAAATGTGAACCTGGCAATTCACTGGATAATCAAAGTTTTCAGGATTCATCATCTTAATGTCTATACAAAATATCAGGTCAATCTTTACAATCAGATAATTATGTCGGGACCAAAGTAAGTGGAACGAACCAACTGAACGACAATGATA
The DNA here is from genome assembly GCA_949357725.1 of Hyperoplus immaculatus. NCBI lineage: Eukaryota > Metazoa > Chordata > Actinopteri > Uranoscopiformes > Ammodytidae > Hyperoplus > Hyperoplus immaculatus. Next base: position 29,398,211 of record OX442351.1, read on the forward strand.
CATGGCACTGTTCTAGCTAAAAAAAAACAGACAACCATGCTCCCAGAAATAATTTAAAAAATAGTAATTGCTGATATATATATATAAAAAATGCTGCTTTGAAAATATTCCAAAGCCCAAATGAGTTGTCGGGTGAATGAGCTACATTCAACCCCCACTCCCCACCCCCTGCACTGTTAGCTTAGCAACAACAGCTGATTTTTCATAAAAGTATAATGTTACCTCTTGGACCCACAACAAATTTACATCAAACAGAAACTGCATACTTATCGATGCTCAGGTTTCAGAAAGCAGTTCTGTGTCACATTCAAGGGGATAAACAAGCAGTGCTTCACATGCCAAAGTGTGGTTTGTCACAGTCACTCAACACGTGGCAGAGTGTGTTACTGACTTCCTATCAAACTTAAATCACATGCAAATAAAGCTTAGTTGTGCCTTGCTTCTTGGTTTATATCTGCAGACTGCCAAAGTTGGATACATTTTCTTGACTTTCCTGTTTTGTCTGAAAATATTGGAGCAAGTCAACTTGTCCGAGCCATTTGGCCGATAAGTTGGATAAGTTTAATTAGGGAGCCTGTCCCACAAAGAAAGTTTAGAAATTGTCTGGATAACTGCTACGTAAAACACCCCAAAATGTCAGTTTTACAGCATGGATTTTGTGTATTTTTGGAACTGAACAAGGCCCATTACCAAATGTAAATTCATCATCTCACTATTTTTAACAAGCACTCAAAAAACAATACACTTCTGCACGTTATCCCTTTAAGTATAGGAAAAATTAAGATAAGTCTATCTTAGTTGAAAAAAAAATAATAATAATAAATCACAGAAGAGAAGTTTTGCTCCTTTACTACAAATCCTGATCTTAATATCAAAAGTGAACTGATTTATCCAAAATGTTGAGGAGAGAACAGGACACTTGTGTCAGCCTCTCAGTGGATGGACATGTGGCGTCTGGATCCATTTAATGTCTGACATGGCAGCCATTCCTGGTATTCAGCCTGAGACAGACAGATGATGTGTTGAGAGAGATATTAAGCCCAGTCTTAGCGCTCCTGACAGATCTGACACATCTGACCTGACATCACTTATCAAGGCTTGGTGTTTGGCAAACTATAGCACCATTGTACGTATAGTAGAGGGCTGCAGCCATACCAAACACTCACATATTTCTGGCAAGTACTTTTGTGTGACGAATTAAACTTAAGAGTGTCTATTTGATCTCATTTGTTGATTTTAGTATTCTTGAAATAACTGCTGCATTTATCAAAATAAAAGCAGAAAACTTAACTGACAGCTGAAAAATGAAAGTGAATCCAAGTCGTCAGAACATATTAGAGAGATTCTTCAGGGTTTGCCACGACATTTACTCAGTACATTTTCAAAACCAGGCCTATGGCTCTGTGTACATCTTCATATATTATGAAATCCATTAAATTCCCATACTTATGGATAACAAATCTCAACCACTCTTCATAACTTCAATAAAAGCATGCACCTAATGCAGACAACTTCAACTGTACAGCAACTCTTTGCCCACAGTGTTATTCCTTTGCCGTTCCTCGTTTTGTCATGAAATCAACTTTAACTTCCTCCTGACAGGCGGGAACTGAATGGCGGGAATACACTTTAGGCTTTCCGGAGATTCTTACTCTTATACACAGTTAGTACAAGTTAGAATTACGTCTTATCACCACAGGAACAATGTCCTCATTCAGGCCCCCGACATATGAAGAACTGGTCCAGCAACAACAAGCAGGCACACACACCAAACGCTGTTTTACTGTACTGACTTATGTTAATTCCTTGGAGGCTTAACTTAACCTTAATGACCTCAACCGCATTAACGTAGTTCCTAGTAGCCCAGTGCTCCAAGTGTAATCCCAAAACCATAAGCCATCATGTCATCCAAAATGTTTTCATTAAACTGTGGACCTTGCAGTGACCTTACTTTTGGTCCCTGTAAGGCACATAGGTCCCCACTTGTCATGTTGTGAACAGTGTTTGGGCAAAGTTTTGTAATGAGTATGTATGATACACACACTGGTCAAGAGGTCTAAAACTCAAACTCAAAAATTTGGTCACTATTATGGTAGTGCTGGGACCTTTAGTGAAATATCATGATGTTATGGTTCTTTACTTTTTAGCCATATCACTAATGACTTTCTTTCTAGCTCAAAAAGGTTGTCTAAGGATGTGCCCAACATGCATGACCATGTGTCCTAAGAATTAATATGATATGGTTCTGTATGAATAATAAGGACGCAACACAAATTTGATTGAAACTTGTTTACATGAGAGAATTAGATTAGATCAGATTGAATGGATGCTTTGACAAATCCAACATAAATCATAGCAGAACGACTAATCCAACCTTTCATTATAGTATACCCGTTTATTACAGTTCTACCCGCAAATGCAAAACAAACCTTCAAGAAATGAGTTTCCTTTCAGTTAACGGCTCGTCTTACTCGTTAAAAAGCCTCCTTACCCACTGTTTCTCCTTATCTGTCAACGGCCGTCCTCTGGGGGGGATCTGTGGCTTTTATTAACGCCCCATAAACAGTCGTTAACCTATCATTTGTCATAAAATGTGTCCGACACTTTCCTGAGTTTTCATAGGAGAAATGGCAGCTGAGCAACATTTCCCATGCGGTGCGATGAAACCTGCTATGAATCCATCACAATCACGGGGAGAGGAATATTGACTGAATGCCCCTTTAACTATGCAGCCCGGTTAATTGGCACAATGCCGTGGATTGGCTTCATGTTGCTATTGGTGATGACTGTTTCAGGCGATTGGTGTTGATCTCAGTCACGTGCAACCTCCTGATCTTTGCCCAGGAAGGGCGATGCTAATTGATAAAAAGGGATGAAAAAACACAACAGGGGGCATCAAAGGCTGGAGGAATCGAAATATTTACTCAAAGAATCAGATAAAAAAGAGATTGCGAGGAAAAATAGAAGCTGGTGCAAAGACCATAGACAACTGTGGTGGTGAATAATAGAACATACCCTCATATTACTAATTGTAGAAGACTGTATGAAAAATAATTGATGCTCCTAATGTCCTTGTGTAAGACTCTGACTAGATAGATAGATAGATAGATAGATAGATAGATAGATAGATAGATAGATAGATAGATAGATAGATAGATAGATAGATAGATAGATAGATAGATAGATAGATAGATAGATAGATAGATAGATAGATAGATAGAGATGGATGGATGGATGGATGGATGGATGGATGGATGGATGGATGGATGGATGGATGGATGGATGGATGGATGGATGGATGGATGGATGGATGGATGGATGGATGGATGGATAGATAGATAGATAGATAGATAGATAGATAGATAGATAGATAGATAGATAGATAGATAGATAGATAGATAGATAGATAGATAGATAGATAGATAGATAGATAGATAGATAGATAGATAGCAAAAAGGGATAGGCTTGTGGAAAGAGTGAACCACAGTGCTGCACATTCTCTGTTTTCGGCCTCCTCAGTAATCCCAGAGGCAGCTGCAAGTGACCATCTCCCTGACCCTGCTCCGTCCCTCTCCTCCTACTCCTCAGTCCCAAACCCTCCAGCCTCTCCCCGCATCACTCCAGCCAGCTCCCCGCAATTAGGACCGGAGCCCAAACATAATTGCGATTGAAAGGACTGTGGACAGTGTGGACAGTGTGGCCCGCGTCGCCGTCGGCTAGACTGTGTCAGAGCCAGACGCCATGTTGTACTCAACGTTTGTCCATCCTCCCACAGTGAGAGCCTTTGTTCCCCAAAGGAGAGACCACATAGAGAGGAGAAGGCCGCTCCACACAGATCAAGAGGCCGCCGACAGTACAGAAGTCTGCAAAGTTATTAATCATGGGGTCATCGGGGAGCGTGGCTGGCTGTGGTCCGCCGTACAACAAAATAATTGGTACATTCTTAGCGCTGAAATGTAAACGTTCAGGACCCAGAACTAAACTACTTTGTTAGATGCAATAATTAAGAATTCATGTAGCTCCAAGTAGCTAATGCTAAATTCAACATGCCATATGAAGTTTTTTTTATGCACCTGTGTTGAAAAAGGTTGAAATGCTGAGAAAAAACACAGCGGGGAAAGACATGCAGAACAACAAAATCATGCAGGGTAATCTGGCAAAAGAAATTCAACTGGACCTATCGATTGCTGAACCTCAATGAGATCAATCCTACAGCAAGGAGTTGTGGTGGCAGTGCCCATTCCTAATCTGTCTCAAAATACCTTAGCGAACTTCATCAGTGCAGCCCCTTGCTTTATTTGAAATCCGAGCCTCTTTTGTTTTGTCCGGTCGGAACGCCTGCTATTCTGTCTTTAAATTTCTTTATTAGGATAACCCCTTGAGATGAAACCATCTCGTTTTCGAGGGGGTCCTTGCAAACAAAAAATTAAATGAAAACATATTTTTAACATACAAAAATGAAAATATATAATAAAAATAACATAACACACACACACACACACAAACACACATGTGTATTAAGTGCTTGACATCAATCTTGCATAGTACTTTTCCGAGAAAAAATAAATAAATGCATGGTAAAGTGATAACAATAAAGACAAAAAGTTTAGTACATTTCATTACAATACATGATTAGTAACATGAACAACTGTTTGTAAAGTGAGATGACAGAGCATTTTTAAACTATTGTGTATATACTGCTATGTGTCCTGTCAAAGGGTCAGCCCTGATGTGAACTATGTGTAATTTGATCAACAGTAATATAAAGAACATGCCAAATCCCCATGTGCAATTTTCACAACATTTATGAGTTATCTTAACTTGCATGAAATAACATCGAAAATGTAACAGGCACTATAGTGAATGCATCTTTAAAGCAGCCTGTGTAAATTCTGAATGAAAGTCAAGAACACAGATAAGTTTTTTTGTGAGTGTTAAATTAATGTTGCATGAACATGAGGGTGTAAATACGGGATGATTTGAAAAGTCTGAAATCTTAACAATAATGTATAAAGTGACTTTCATATGAAAACCAATCACTGAAGATGTAGAAATAATGCATAAAAATGTCTTAAACACAGCGGTTAAGAGTATAGAAGGGCTGAGGTCAAGTGTATGCGATTAGCAGTACAACTGCATGTTTTAGCACATTGGTTAGTATGATCAGTGTTGTTTTTCGGCTATAATCTGGAAGTTAAAATGACATGATGCTCCAAATATTGGCTCTTGGCAGGTGAAATACATAAATATCAGTACTGGTGTCAGCCTTTAACAGCCCATTGAGCCCCTTGGGAGGATCTGTCCCTGTTGGACATTCCAGCCCCAGCTCAGTGACTCTGAATGGACAGACATAGTAGGACATTGCGCGGCTGCAGTGCACTAAGTAAAAATAGCTGTCTTTGTTTATGACTGTGTTTGCCTGACTGAATGTGACAGGTAGAGATATATGGAAAACATGTGGGACTATCTTTTCCCCTTTGTTGCTACACAAACACACAACACGGAAAAAATTTACATACAGTAGCTGCACAATTGTATAAAAGTCCGTTATGCAAAGTGTCTCTATTAATCATGTAGATTAAAGGATTAACAGGTTTATGTGGTTTCTTGATCAGAACGTCAACAGTCGCTTTTTTCTTGCCGCTTTCAAATACAGACATTAATTTACCTTGATATGATCAGTGATACTGATACTGACTGTTTGTTGTCATACATAATATGAAAAGGCAAATGTTTTTCTGTAGGAGCTGTTTGATTCAAAGCCTGTAGCCTGCTCTTTTTTATGGTAGCAGGGAACCTACTGTTTGCAGTCAAACATAAATAACATTTCCTCAACTTTCTCCCAGGCTCCAAAGGAATTTTGTTCCTGCCTGAAAAAAACAAACAAACAAAAAAAAATCTCACCAATGACTGTGTGCAGGGAGAAAGAAAAAAAAGGTATGGGTTCGGATGGTAAACAATAGCCAATAACCCCCAGGCTTTTTCCCATTGTGCTCTAGAGTAGAGAGGGGGGTAATAAACGGTTGACAGAGATGAAATAGGATGACAGGTGTCAGATGAATGAAACAGGATTCTGATGGTCTCAGAGATACTGGAGTGGATAGGAATGAGAATTAGTGCTCTCATGAAACACCACTATACAACGTCAGCATTTAAAACACAAACACAAACCGAGAGGGAGCGTCATGTGCAGCCGACGCAGTGTGGGAAACAGATGAAAAGACTGATAAGACTCTGTGAGGGTTGCCGTATGGGTGTGAATCTCACCATTGCCTTTACCTGGAAAGTTTTTGAAGATGGCACAGGTTCAAAGAAGCGGTGGGGCACATGTGAGAAAAAAACGGCTAAAATGTAAAGGCCTGACTCATCTGAGTGATAAACATTACATTATTAATTGTTACCAGTGTTTATAAGTAATTATAAATGAATGCCAAATAAACACTGTTATTTGACATGTGTCATTTCAAATAGCCTAGAAGTCCAGACCCTGGCCCTATCCTTCCTACATAGGAGCAAGACATCCAGACTGAAAGAGTAATTGTGTCTCTTTGTGGCACTTTTGGATGCTGTTTTGTTCTGTGTCCCTTATTAGGCTCTTGTTGTTTGATGTATTCCTTATTACTTATGAAGTGTTTCTAACAACCCAACTCCCTCTCACCCTGCAGGGCCTGGGCCAACCCAACCCACCACTCTGGGCCCGCATCTGGCATTCCCACGATCAGCTCTGAATAAAGAGTAAAAAACAGTAATAATTAGCCTTTAACATCGGATGACCCCCTCTCAGTGCTGCTATATTGTGCCGTCCAAACCACAGTTCGGTGCTGGGAATAACAGGCTATTTCCTGACGGGCATCCCACTCCAGACTTCCACCTCCATCCTCCTGCAGATGTTGGACAACGATGGGAACTGAATCCATGCCAACATGATTTGGGGTCACGTAATGAAAACCAGCGAGTGGATACTCTGTGATTGTTCAGAGATTATTCTCACCAGGAAAATATGTCAATAGTCGTTTGATTTTGTTTACGGTGAGCTTGATAGCGAAGGAGGAATGGCAAAACTATAATATGGTTATTTAGATTTTTTTTTTTAGATTGAGGGTCCCATTAAAAAACACTGAAAACATTTGTGTTTTCATCAACAGCGAACCAATATGTTTGTAACAGTGTAAACGTACCTTTGTGAATCATTTTGTAGTATTTAAAGTAGTTGACTGACACTATGCATAGGCTAATGTTAGTATTTTAACGAATAAAATAACCTCCTATATTGATAATTGTCTAACGTAGAAATAATGCAGTCATGCACTTGGTTCCATTGGGTACACTAATCTAAAATGTTGATTCCCGAGATAAAGAACCACTGGTCTTTTCCAAGGGTTGTGATGTATATCACGGTGCAAAGTTATTTTTTACATGAACACTCAGTTGAGTACATATGTTGGTACATATGAGTAGGTATGTTGGGTTCCATTAAAAAAAATAGGGATCTGCCAACAGGGCAAACTTCCAAAGGTGTGTTAGTAAAATATCTTAAGAACACAAGCTGTAGTTTTGAGTTGTCGTTTTCTTAGTTTGGATTGACTCCACACTCATTTAGGCCTTTGTATGCCCTTTCGGAACATGCCACTGATGAATTTTTTCCACACATTTTCGGCTTGAGGATGAAGTTTATTTGCATTTGTAACTGACATGTGCTGCCAGGTGTTCATTTTTCCCTCCAATACAAAACATTGACAGTAAGGTAAGTCCTCGCACATGTTAAAGTTATCACTGAGTCATATTTTCCAGAGGCCCGCCACAGCACTAAAAACTCAACTCTGATCTTTTTTCCAGGTTTGAATGCCTCTATACTGCAGGAAAACAAGTAAACAAACATCTCAGGGAATAATTACTGATGTAATTGAACTCAATTTGCTGCGTGACGAAGAAGAATCTTCCAAAAAGCCAAAGGTGAGGGATAGGCCTTTGACAAGTTCTGAAATAACTTTTTCAATAACTCTTTGTTGTGTTTCTCAGTCCTTGTTTTGTTAAAAGTGAAAAGCAATTCACAGTTATTAGCCGCCAAAAAATAAAATAAAATAAAATGTTTCTCCAGCACTTTCTCACAGCTGCTGTTTAGGGATTATGTCCCCAGTCAGCATTTACATTTCCCACCGTTATTGTCTTGTCATGAGAACCATGGGTACAAACAGGTCCATTTGTGCAGACTAGTGGATATGTCTCTGTTTAGACAACAGGGATATTCAAGTACCATGTGAACTACATGCGGGAGCCTCAAATAGTTGTTTTCTTTTTAAGAGCAGGATTAAGAACATAAGCAAATAGCTACCAGGTCTATAAATCATGTCAGGTCCTCTGAATATTTTGGAAGTGAAAAGGGGAATTCTGAACAACAGTCGGAGACATCTTTGATCACACAGTCCTGTTAGGTGAGAACTGGCTCAGAGGGCCACGTCTTTATTTATTTATTTAAACAAGAAGCTAAGGAGCTTAATTGAAGAAAACAAAACATTTACTTCCTGTAAGCTGTGTACGTGCCGCTGGGAAAAAGCGTACAGTAGGTGATTCTGTCGGCCGGGTAACGCTGAGGAGGAAGTATGTGCGTAATTGCACACGCTGCTCCTTATCGTCTGAGAGCCATTGTTGGGATTTGAGGTTCTCATGCTGTGTCCAGGTTTCCATCAGTCTGTGTTTTATATTTTCCACCCTATGAAAAATTGGGGAAAATCACTAAGGTAGTGGTGCTCATTAATCTTAATAGTATATTTTTCAAATGAAGTTTCCCTTTTAGAATTGTTGAGGAGGGATGCTGCTGCCTCTGTTATTCCAATCTTTAAAAAAAAGAGTAGGTATAAACCATCAAATTAATAATGGCTGCATTCTATTTAGCTGCTTCAGTTACTGTCCGAGTAGGTTATCTCGCATACTGATGCACTGTTACAATGTCATGACTTACCTGGACACTTGAATAGAACAGAGCCATTGGTGATGTCATTGTAAGTCAAGATATCTCACTTCACTGTCGCACAGGTGGACAACATCTACATGAATTTAAAGATTAGGTCATGAGTTCCACTTGAGCCTGCACACAATAAAATTAAAAAAAGTCAAATCTAATCATACCCCAGGACACTGTAATGTGCTAAACCTACAACAAAGCCCCCCCCCCCCCCCCCCACTCAGTTAAAAAGAGAAGTCATGTAAATAAATGAGAGCTGCGTGAAATGTTCTCTTTCCGTCACTTCCACCGTAAGTGTCGAGCGTTGGGCTAAACCCTTTTCAGGTGCTTCATTGTCCCATTAAACACCCAGTTCCCTTGCTCTTTGTGTGGCACCGTGTCATGAGCTCCCACGCCGTTCTCACTTAGACGTTACACAGAATCACACAGAGGAGCACTAATCCTCCTCACCCTTCCTTCCTTCACACAAACTACAATTACCAGATCACTCTCACCAACAAGCAGCACACAAATGTTACTGGAGCTCACAGTCGTATTGTCCAAACTTTGAGGACTTGAGACATTGATACTTAGAGTAATAAACTCGGATAGCACCGAAGGCTAAGGGTAAACAGTCATTTTCCTGCAGACATTTTTCTTCTTGTGGGAAAAGGGGCGACAGGGAGATAGTGATGGTGTTTGTGTGTGTTTTTCAGAGACAAAAAAAGAAATGGGAGAAAAAGTCCCTTATGGGAGAAAGACAGAAAGTCCCCTTCGGTCTGAGCGCTGACCTGGGACGGGTTAAATCTATATCAGTAACCCCCCCGGCTCATGGACTTGACATGGAGCTATTTCATTCCCATGACTGGGCTGCAGATATTTACCCACAATCCCACAGGGTCATGGAGCCAGTCTGTCCCAGCTGTGTGCTGATACTTTGGCCTTTCACATCACTGCGACATCAGAGCAGATATGACTAGAGACATCGTTCATTGTGTTTGACTGCAGGTGCCCACACTCACCGGCAGGAAAATATTCCAATGAGAAAAACATACATTTTAAATTCTCCTCACAAGTATTGTATTATAAAAACATGATGAAGGATAAACTAATTATGTACGTTCTCAACATATACAATATGCGGACACTTTCAGTATCAACATTTTGCAACGTGCCAATTCAACAATTTTTTCAACAATTGTTGATAGAAATATAAACCACAGACATACTGCAGCTATCAAAATCGCAAGAATAAATGGCATGAATAAAACCTACATTTCCTTCGGTACAATTTGGATCAATTACGAATAAAACAATAACACATATAGTAGCCTATAGGAAAATGGAAAAATGTACAAAAAGATTTTAAAGGAAAGCTTTAACCTTCAGAATAGATTTGTCCTACAGTTACGGTAATGAACCACCACACCCTGCACTTATGAGCAGGTTTCAATGGCAGCTCATGTTTGACTTTTACCTTTTTTTGCTCCATTTCCTGTCTCTGTCCACAGTGTAATGTCTCAGAAAATGTGTGCAATAGAGACGCTGGGATCTGTAACTACATTTCTTTTACTCTTTTTTTTTATATGAGAATGCCAACACTGAAGCAAAATGGGCTGTGACTGGGAAAAGGTGACGCACCTAACTATAATGTAGGTGGTGGCTCTAATTCTACAGGAACTGACTCAATGTCGGAGAGAGCATGGTGCCCTGCAGTGACATCATGATGCACAACTTGGCATCATTGAATGCCTTTTTTCTGTGGAATAAATAGCCGATTTCTAGGCATTTTGTTTTGGCAAATCCTCAAAACTACAATGGCATTCATCAAAATGATCCTGTCAGACATTATGCTTTATAGTTATTAGTCTCTAACTGAACGCTCTTGTGTGGGACTCTTAATCTAAAACACAACAGGCCGTTCTGGGCATGAGAATCAAGTCTATTTTAATATGTACTGGAAGTTTCATGTTTCAATTTAAAACCGAGTGGAAAAAGTGGATTTAAGTTGCCAAAATAGCCCCAGGGAATCAAACAGGCCTGGACCTTTGACACGTGACACGGCCATTGAGTGTGTGGGAGTGATATAGCCTACTCCTGACTGGCAGCTGAAATATTAGAGAGAAAGCAGAGAGTGAAAGACTAGAAGAGAGGAGAAGGTTGTATGGCAGCGGATGAAAGTGAATGAAACAAAAGGGGAAAGAGATTATAAAGGTATAAGAGTAAAAGATGGAACAAGCAGTGGGCGATGGATGAAGTTGAACTACAGAGCCCCATGGGAGATCCTAATAAGGGAAAGGCCACATATTTCCCAAACCCACTCAAACTCTGCCTGTTTTTTCCTGGCTGCGCCTCAGGCAAGTAGCCTCAGTGTAAAGTTCGAAAGCAAACATTTCAAGTAATAATTCCGAGAAGAAGCTTTTGCATCCTCACATCACAGCCTTCGATATTAACTTTATTTAAAAAAGTATAATCCATTAAACTACTAGTTCTCACAAAAGTATATTTTTTTTAGACTTCACACGACGCAAGTAGCGTGGTATTTTTCCCAGTAGACGGAGCACATATGCAGAGGGAGTAAGAGCTCTCTCTGCAGTAATTATCAAATCTTTAAGGAACAAAGGAATGGCGTTCTTTGCCTGCATGGGAACAGGAGCTTGGAGGTGTGTCACACTATACGTTTTTAAGCCACAACAACCTCAGTGCACTCCTTTGAAAGGGAAATCCCAACTGCATTATGTTTCATTTGGCCCCTATAGTTTCTAGAGTGAGTGACACATCTCTCTTAAAAAAAAACTAATTATCAAGAAATAATGGCATTCCAATCTAATTGCAAGTATGTGCGTTCTCTGCTTCCGTAATAAACAGCTCATTGGAACATATGGAACGTGGCTAAGCGATGCTTGGCTGAAGAGACACTATGAGAGAAGATTCACTGGGATTTAAATAAAGTAGATTGAGGAATAGACAGAATCAATGGGGGAAAAAGGATGGTGGGGCAGAAAACATTGGTACAACTTTGTCTTTGGGAGCTAAATTCAACCCCCCTTCTCCGCTGCATCTCCCCCCCTGTAAACAAAAGGAGGAAGTGGCCCTGTGTGACTGGCTTGCAAGGACTTCCTGTTTGTGAAAATATGTCCAAAAACAGAACCAGGTCTGTGGACCTCCCACGACTCGGCTTCACTCTGTGCTGTAGAACCACTGACTCGCTGCGTCTGGCTGTCCGCACATTGTGCTAACGTAGCCGGGGCGCCACAATACTGGGAAGCAGCTGCAGCAGACATAAAAGTGACAAATGTACGTTGTTAATGGCATGCAGCGCACCAGCTATCATTAGTGCAATTAGCTTAATGGATACTAGTAGCACAGGAAACAGTTATAATGGCCTTTTTTAGCTTGGGTCACTAGTTTTGACAGTGTGAACTTATTCCCATGAGATGGAAATATTTAAGAGACTTTATCAATGGCAAAAAATTAAAATTATTCTCCAATTCTATAGGTCATATGATGCATAATTGCAAGTGACTCAGTTTGAAATCACTCCCTCTTTTCAATGTAGTGTATCATATTTACCCTTTGCCAATGTATTGGGGTGCATTTACTTTTGTATGCAAGTAATATCTCAATATAAAACACTACAGGTTGGTACTGACAGATGTCTGACTGAATTTACTGCTTGTTGTAGAGTGAACTACTTTGTTTATCAAATGGGGAATGGTGAAAGAGGAAGTCATTTTAGACACAGCTATGGGGATTTTGTATTGTTTTAAGATAAAAGATAAATACAACCGGTATAATCACAAGTTAAAGAAAGTTCTGATTCTGGGATCATTGCCCAAAGTAAATGAAAGTCTTATTGAGACAAATTTTTCCAACTACCAAATACAGTGCATACAAACGATAAATGAAAAATGCACTGCGTGATGCCACTCCAAGTTGCAGACTTTATCCAAATGCTACCGAATTTCCAGCCGTACATATGACTTTTATATCTCTGCTACAAAGGGATCTTAATATGTATTTGTTCTAATAATAATACTAATAATAATAATAACACGTTAGATTTATATCGCGCTTTTCTCATACTCAAAGCGCTTGAGTGTTCTAGTGTTTATATTCACACCTACTGGTTCCAAGTGAAATAGGTCCAAAAAGTTTTCCCGAAATTCCAGACTGTATACTTTGGAGCTGAGTTTTCTCAACTATCCCACCAATACATTTGCTACCAGGACTTGCAGCAGCCACCTCCTTCCCTTAACCTTGCTACCGCAGGAAAGCAGGAGCCAAAGACCCTCATATGCATTTCCTCACATTGGGCAACATAATCTACAATTTAACAATAAAGTTAGACCCTCCTCCCTGATAAGAACAATACAGTAACACCAGGATACATTAATTTGTGTTTGAAACACTAAGGAAATAATAGGACTGCAATACAATGGCCTATTTTCCTTACCTCAGGTATGCTTTGTGTATCGTGGTGGACATCAGACTTGTGAGAATTGTCTCAGAGGTGGATGTGATGTAGATGTTCACATAAATCAATCGCCTAGTGTTGAAGGTATATGGCCATGACCAACCAGTTCTGTTTACTGGGGGAAGGAAATCCAGACAAAGGTGCTGATCAAGCTTTTGTGCAGGATTCTTCTGCTATAATAGTTGAATTATTAGAAGAAAAATCAAGGAAAACAAGGAAATAATAAATAAAAATGAAAGGATGTGACTTGTCAAATATTTTGAGACAAAACTCAAATAATCCCAGTACAGTGCAGTTTATGTTCTCCTCCCCAGAAAGACATTTAGAAAAGACCGTTTAAAACTTAATGCTACAGTACATTTCAAAGGATGGATTTGTTACACTATAGGTAAGTCCGTTACACATGACGATGCAGGTGGAAATAATGTATTTAGTGTTTTTACTTCCAGTATATCAGATGGCTCGTTGCAATTGGAAATTGATTGGAATTTAGATTCATAATTTCATTGGGTAATGCTTTACCAATCTGTAATGTCCTAATTATTTAAGCAGAGATTAAATTGCCGCACAACTGTTCTAAAAGGAATCATTTCAATTACATACTGTAAAACATGTGGTTCCTTGTCTTTAACAGACCTTTAGTTATACATTACTAGGCTCAAGCAATCTTGTTCAACTAATGAGAGTCCCTCAGGGGATGTGAGTGAGGGTATGAGGGTCAAGTCTTTCCCCTGTCTATGCAGCGTGTTACAGGCCTGTGAATTTAAGTAGTAAACAAGACGGTCTAATTAGAAATGGCTTGGTGGTGGTCATTCACTGGGAGGACTAAGAGGCTACAAACGACTGCTTATGGTACAGGGGGCCCCTTAAGGTACTTAGTAGTGAACATCTGTGGGAGAGTGGAGACGTCAATGCGACAGGTGTAGTGAAGGGATCCCAGCTGCAGGGCCAAACAGTGGAGGCTGCTCTGTTGATGGGTGAGGGGATTAGAGGCAGCTCAGTTTTCAGGCGGTCGTTCGCTGTAAGTGTCGGTGAGAAAAGCGTCACGCCCTTTCAAGATGAAGTATAAAGACAATAAACACATCTCACTGTGTGTGTGATGCCAAGCAGGACTGTGAAGAAGACAGTTGTCCACACAAGTGATAATGGGTATATGATCTGCCTGTAATCACAATGATGATCGTATCTGTTAATCCTTAAGAGAGTGGTTGACAGCCACTCACACCTCTTGAGGAAGGTGAAGATTTAAAAACAAAATCTTCACGGTCACACCAAGCAAGACGAAATGTTTTCAGTGATCAAAAATAACGTTTTGCTGTCGGTGTACCAACTAATTCTCAAACAACATTGTTGGCTTGTGACATGCTGAAAATGAAGCAACGTCTTATCTTGTGGACGTGAGACTTTTAATTTGAAAAACTTTTAGAGGCCAGAAGAAGCCTTTCTGATTCCTCTAACCATCTCATGAACTGAGTAAAAAGATAGGGATGACAATGTTCTACATTTGACTTTTTGTCAAAAATCTCAAAACTAATAATGGAAAATTAAGACCATAAAAGAACACAACCAACAATGATTGCTCCGGATATAAGTTGTCCAAAAACTGTTACACATAACTCAATCCCATGTGCCATCCCGTTGCTGTAGATACTCACAAACACACCAAATGTGTATGACTGCACAGCTAAGAATAGTCCCCAACAAAAACACAATCTACTGTACTCCTGTGTGAGAAGCATTCTCAGAAAACTGCAGTGACCAGCTGGTTTATGAAAAAAAATCGCTTTTTTTCAAAAATTAACATGATATACAATTAAGATAAAGTAAAGATTTGCAGTATAAATATGTGTTTTATTTATAGAAAGAGCATGAACTCCTATTGCTACAATAGCACTAAACACTTAAAAAATACCACTTGATGTAGGTGTTGGAAGAGCAAGGCTACATAAAGAGTAAATAATTTATACTTTTATCCATTTAACCTCACAACAGTTTGCAACTTTCTAAGGAGTTATGATGTTCCTTTCAGCATCACAATATTACATCATATATACAGTAGTAACTTTGGGCTTACAGTTGTCCACAACAGCCCATAAAGTTCTAGCCCAGTAAACGCACAGATAAACTCCAAGTACTTTGCATGACAGTGAGTTACATAAACATGTCCTGACTTGTCCCTTACACACCACATCTGCCGCTGCAGGCTGCCCAGTGCCCACCCACACACTGTCTCTCTCCAAGGAGCAAACAGAAGATCTTTTATTCAAAGGGATATTAACTCTCTTCATTCTTGGCGGAAAGCTCATTCATGAAACTCAGTGAGTGCAGCGGTTCAACAAGTTTATATTATGTCAACAGTATAACAAGCCGCCAAAAGCCGGGAGTTAAACGGTCATGAGAATAGATGATACAGTAT
The DNA here is from genome assembly GCA_949357725.1 of Hyperoplus immaculatus. NCBI lineage: Eukaryota > Metazoa > Chordata > Actinopteri > Uranoscopiformes > Ammodytidae > Hyperoplus > Hyperoplus immaculatus. Next base: position 29,414,045 of record OX442351.1, read on the forward strand.
ATTCCTGAAATGATTGAATGAATGATAGGATGGAAAAGTGGCTGGTTAACTGATGAAAGAAAGAAAAAAAAGAAGTTAGTAGAATTAGTCATACAAAAATGTGTATACATGTGTTGAAGTAAAGCATCTCTTAAAACACAAAAAGGTAAAGGATATATGTCAAGGAAACAAAAATTCCATATGTCAAGGATACAAAAATCCCATATGTACCTATATCATAACTTTTTTTTTTAACATCTGACAAGGGACAACAGATGAAACTACATTTGCTTTATATGGTAGCCATGCATCATATCCTATAAGGGCAGGGCAGATTGTACTGCATTATTCTGATCCGATCCGACCATGAGCAGCTGTCTCTGTTTTTAAGGGGATGAAACATATAGAACAGGTCTCTCCATCTGTGGCACACCAGTCAAGGGACCAGACCCCCAACCCCCAGGTCAACACAATGAGACGGAAATCAACACAAATCCTGTTTACTCCACACCTCACAATGTGCTACAATAAACACATTTCCCCCCCTTTTCCCAACAATGAACAACAGCACAATGGGGAATTATTTAAATGGAATACTGCTTTTGTAGGCATATGTTTGAAATTGTCTTTAAACTTGCAGGAGGGAAGGAGGGAACAAGGCCTTTTATTTTGCCCGGAAAAGGTGGACTGGATTCTGGAGCTTGTTGGAACGCTTGTTGTCAAAATCACTTTTTTGAGGACAATGTGCTACCTGTTCATACCGTATAGGTGTACTGCAAAAAAACAAACACTATTTAGACAAAAAGTTATTTGACAACAAGCATTCTCCATAATTGCTGATTCCACCTTTAACATATATGCTGGTTTTATAAGTGTAAGTGCTGTGACCTTGATCTCACCTGGGAATAGGTGAAATTGTTTAAATTGATAGCGCCAAAAGACCTAGGTCAAACTGTGTGAAAGTCCACTGTTTAATGTGTCAAGTAGGGCCACACACACCATCTGTTCAGTTTCTCCCGCAGGAAAAATAAAAAGTTGGTGTTCATCGGTGACAAACAAAAGGTGTTAGCGGCATTAACAAAAAGGTCCAATGTTGGGATCATGCTTTCATACTGTTTCTTTACATAAAATGTGAACTTCCAGATTATGTGTTTTGCGCCTTTTGCTTCAACCATCCGATCCACCCCCAGAGATGACTCTTATTATCTCAATGTAATGATAATACAAGTAAGTCCCACACATCATTTCCAGGATACAGGGTTGGATGAGATCCCACATCTCTCTTATCAGCCCTGCTGCCCTCAACTTAAACACAAACAAAAGCAAAACATTCCCTTTGGAATAATCTTAAAAATGTAGGCATTGAGTATTTGTTGTTATGCCATAGTAAAGATGACAGTTAGATGTGGGTATTCCTCTTCCTATTTGGTTCAATGTAAGTTACGTATTGTATTGTATTGTATTGTATTGTGTGACAGTGATCTTCTTGTTGCACTTGTTGGCTTTACATGTTGATGTCAGTGCTATGAATCTAAGCAACCTTCATCCCTCCTTGTGTTGATTTACTGAATACATTTTGCAGATCCATATTCCAATGCTTCACATGCAAATTAACCCTTATACTCACATGATGACACAGCCTTCATCGGCAGATGGAATTTGCTCTGTTGGTGTGAAAGATTTATGTTTAAATGATTTGCTCAGCGATTTCAAGCCATTCAGGTCCATGTTAAAAAAATGCATCCTTCATCTAATCCATTACATTTAATTAAATGCAATATTATAGCTTCTGTATTAATATGGAAACACTCAAGTGATCATGTGTGGATTAAAAAACCCCTAAATAAAATGAGGTGATCTTTATGAATTAATTGACTGATTGAGTTAAAATCCAACTGGGTTAATAGCCAAAGAGCCAAAGCTGATTATGAGCTAACCAGGCCGAGACATTTACATGACAATAGCCATATAGTATTGCTTTAATCTGTCTTTAATCAAGCTATAAGTGTTCGTGTAAACAGACTGATTAACATACATGATGCAGATGGATAGACGCCATTTTTTCATTGTGACCTCAACCTACTTGTCTCATTTTCTCTCTGTCGTTGCCTCTTCCAGCACTCCTACGCTCAGTCCGCCCTCAGGGTTTAAACGTCCGCCTGATGTTTTTATTTCTCTTGCTTTCTGGCAGATGTTCTACCTGTAACGACCTTGGCGGAGTCTGCACGTGTCACTCTGAGGTTTTATTAAGGTAAAAAACGAGCGCTTGAGTGCCTGTGTTGAAAGAAGAGGCAGTTAACCACCTACGTATGGTTCAAAATCCTCAATGAAAGGTTCCATTTGTTTAGTTATCCTACACTAATCCTAAAGTCATGTATGAAGAGGTGGTTTTAAAGCAGCTCAGTCAGTGAGTGATGCCATGGGCCGATACGCCTCTGAAAAGTATTCATCCGCTTTGGAAGTTTTCATGTTTAAGTGCTTTATTACAACATTGAAACAAAGGAGATTCAATAGGATTTTTTGACACTGATCAACATGGATAGATAGATAGATAGATAGATAGATAGATAGATAGATAGATAGATAGATAGATAGATAGATAGATAGATAGATAGATAGATAGATAGATAGATAGATAGATAGATAGATAGATAGATAGATAGATAGATAGATAGATAGATAGATAGATAGATAGATGGATGGATGGAAATGTACCTCAACTACTGGCCCCAGTGAGAAAATGGCAAAATACATAAACACACGTATTATCGGACGGTCTTGTCTACCTGGCAGCAGTTACCTGTGTGAAGCTGTTCAGACTGTGTTCACAAATGGGAATGATGGGAATCTGTTTCTGCCTCTGCTGACTCTGCAGGCAGGTAAAGGGAATAGTAAAGTGAGTGGCTGTCAGCATTTATTTATCAGGGAAGATCCTAACCGCCATCAGTCTGCTTCTCAGGCTTTCGTCAGGTGGTGATACCCTCATACAGGAGCGCAGGATCTGTATGACTGATGTGGGCTTCAAAAAACAAAAATAAGGCCAAGTTGTTCCTCTATCTTATCTGATGTATGGAACTGTCACTCTTTCTGTGCAAAATCTTTCTGGCAAATTCCTCCAGAATGATCTGGTTGAAAACCTTCTCAAACAGCTATAAAACAACTGTTCTTGCATATCTTACAAGTGCACTACAGAGAAAAAAGTAAGGGAGTGGCCAATGAGATATTATTATTTTTCAAGTTATGTTAGTTTTAATAGTGTTTTAACTCAAGCACACCAACAATGTAAAGGACCCTTTACTGTTGGTACTGTTTTTTGAGGAACACATTTGTTTTACAGATATTTGTACATATTTTAAAAATGTATATTTTTATTGTAAATATTTTCTATTTTGTATTTATGTTTCTTGGCTTTGCAGTATTGCTTTCATACAATCTCTCTGTTTATTGTTATGCACCTGCATGGCAAATTCCTTGTATGCAAAAACCTGGCAATAAACCTGATTCTGATTTGCATACAAATCCAACCAAAGTCAAAGCAAACTGTTTTATTTGCAGTGTAAATAATGATCGTTTGACCAAGAACAAACTTCTATGCTCATATAAGATTTTAAGACTTTTCGTAAATTTGCAATGGAACGGACTGATTGCTGGACTTCTCGTTCAGACTTGTTAATTAACCAATCACGACCTGGGGAAAATGCCCGGGAACTGAAAAAAAAACAACAACCCAAAACAAACTTTGGCACTATCTCTCCATCAAGTTGTACAGCTTGTGCCTGTCTGGACCAACTGTGTGATTGTTCAAGTGTGTGTGTGTGTGTGTGTGTGTGTGTGTGTGTGTGTGTGTGTGTGTGTGTGTGTGTGTGTATGTGTGTGCGCGTGTGTGTCACGCCCCTCGATGCGGAGCAGCGGCGGATGGAGACGTGCGTCCCCTCAAGTCATTTCCAACCCGGGATCTGAAGTGACAACATCCCACGCTCGGAGTTCACAGACGCGCGTTACTTTCTCTGTGTGGATTTTAGGATACTCCAGGATGATCTGAAATCTGCTGCGTGCGTCTTTTATATTTTTTAACTTTTTTTATGTGACGGAGAGGAAGACACTATCGGATCTATGAAAAAACCCACGTGGATTTGTACAACCATTTTAAACCAGAAGGAATGCATATTTTCTTTGTGAAACTTACTTTCTTGTTGTCGCTGATAGCACTAACACGAGGTGAGTGGCGGGGGATTCTCTCCGGGTAGCCTACTTTATTTTGTTTTGCCTCAGAAAGAGGAGAACATATTGTTTGTATACTTGTTTATTCCTTAAAGCTTAGAGTGGAGCTGGTTTTAACTTGTTGCATTCACCGGTTTGTAAACTGATGGAGTGAAACGGAAGTGTAGCCATTCCCCCCAAAACACTTTTTGGACTCATCACTGCAGTTAACTGACAAATAACATTAATCAATTTAGCATGTGTGAATTAACGCACCTGTTGCCATGTTCCGAATATGGTCTTTTCCACCAGCGAACTGCTGCATTTTCTACTTTGCCCAGTTAGCTGTACGTAGCGTTGCCCACTTGACCAGCAAACAACTCAACTTTTTCTCACCAGTGTGTAAACGCATGCTTTTGCTGTTTGAATTCAGAGAGCTGTGTGTCTTTTAGTTTTTTTATAATATGGCAAAGTTGTGTTACTCCCCCAAATGGCACATTATTTTGGGTGACAGCTGCAGAGAGGAGCCTTCAACTGCCAAACCAGTGTCAAGTCCCTGTTGGCCACAAAAAAGTTCACTTTTTGAGGTGGCAAGAGTCACACCTAGACGACACATTTTATGAGGCATTACCTGTGTTATTTGTAATTCCTCTGAGGAAAAACACCAATATGTTCTGCATGCATCATGTGTTGGAATGTTTGTTATATTGTAATAGCTGCCTCACAGTGTGCTAGTAGTAACCACTCATTCCAGGCTTCTAATAAATGAAAGAAAAAGTGAGTGCAGGTGTATTAAAACTTTCCATCCGCAGGTCTAAGATGCTCCATGCCCACGGAGTCGTGTTTGAACCAGGGGAGGTGTGAATCAAATCCAGATGGGAATGGAGAGTGCAAGTAAGTTCTGTGTTTCTCTCTTAAAACTGTGAATGCTGGGAAATAGAACAGTTGGAAAAGTCCGATAGTAGAGTTTGAGATGACTCAGATTTTTGGGGTTGACATTGGAAGGTGAAATAAACACACCGGTGTTGCTATTTGTGGGAGAAAAAATGCTCAGAGAGAGAGAGCTGAGACAGAAAATGAGTGGACATTGATGAGGACAGGGGTCACAGTGAGAGAGAGAGAGAGAGAGTGTGTGTGTGTGTGTGTGTGTGTGTGTTAACGCCACCGCACTCACTCTCCCCTCTGCAGCCAAAACTCTCGCAGCCCTAAATCTTGCTTTTTCTTTTCTTTCACGGAGCGACAGCTGGGGTTGCCAGAAGCTCGGCGACCATTGTTCTCTGCTGCGATTAATTCTGTGTGACTAATCTGGGTGAGGCTTCCCAGAGAGACCCTCAGACCCTGTCCCTTCTACTGCCACCACCCCCTCAACACTAACCCCTCCTCTCTCCTGGGATTGTGTCCCCTCCTCAATGGCCCTCAGTGCTCTCTCTCTCTTTCTCTCTCTCTCTCTCTCTCTCTCTCTCTCTCTCTCTCTCTCTCTCTCTCTCTCTCTCTCTCTCTCTCTCATTCCTCTGGACAGATGGCACTGGATGGATGTTTTTTTTAACACGCTAAAAAATGGACACAAAGTTTGCATTTTTGCCGTTCTGAGTTGTTTTCAGTGCACACATAAACTAATTCGCCCCAGCTCTGCCCCTCAACACTTATTTTTAACTATAACAATAGACTACCTTGCTCTATTTCTAACCCATTTCCATGCCGACATGAGCAGCAGCAGCAACTAGTGTCACCTTACTGTCGCTGAGCTTGGTGACCGATGGGGCCGACCGGGTCACAGCTTCAAGATTGCGAAAACCCCAGGCAGCCATATTGCCCCCCGCCACATCTTAATTTGCTCTAGCTAGTTGTGTTATTCACCCCTCAATCACCCACTCCCCCCCAACACTACACTACCCCACCCCACCTCCTCAGTGGGCCACAAAGCCAGCATTGTGCCCCTTCACTGTCCTCCTCCTCAGACTTCTCCAATTAAACATGGAGATGGACATTCACAAGGGTTTGAGCGGGCACCCATGGCTCAGTGTGTGTGTGTGTGTGTGTGTGTGTGTGTGTGTGTGTGTGTGTTTAAAACCTGGCCCTCTTATTGTGTCACTGTGCCACCAGAGGGCTGGGAACTTGTGTGGAAAAGTTTAGGTTCAACAGGTTTAGGCGGCAAAATATTCACAGTAGTAACTTCATTATTAATATATTACTGCAGGTTTTGGGGTGTTGGACTTTTGGTTGAACTAAAAACACCTTTGAAGATGTCCTTTTGAGTTCTGGGAAGTTATGATGTATTATGAAAATACTATATTTCTAGAATTGATCATTTTAAAAGATTTTAAGTTTAGTTGACATTTAAGTGATTAGTTGTTTCTTATCTATATTGTCCTGCTAAGGTTCCTGTATAGTTATTTTAGGTCAACCGATTGATAAGCGCCATCTCTCTTTAAACACCAATCCATTTACACAGAGAGAATTCCGAGATGTTCTGCTTTCACAAAATCACTTGAAGCTTGGTTCCTTAGGTGTAGAAACTATGTTTGATCTTCAATTGAGGTCAAAACTGTTGTTGACAAAACTTCTTTAGCAACATAGCAGCGTACTTCTGTAGCTACGATGTCAGTATGGGAATTCTAGCTCTGTGAGGCATTTAAGTGCTTACTGTAACATAAATCAAGGGGATAATACAACTTCCGTAAAGCTGGGGAATCTGGTCAAATAATCTGGTCAAGAGAAGACGCCACAGACCCTGTCAAATGCTAGAAATATTGCTGATAGGATCCAGCAGAATAAAAAAAATAGCCTCTCTGCTTGCCCCCTCCCCCTCAAACTCAATGTCCACAGTTTGTCTTCAAATTTTGACATCTCAAGCAAGGCCTCAACGTCACTTGCTTCACATGAACTTCCTTTGAGTATTCTCCAACATTGTTGGGTGTAACACCCCGTGCATTGACCCAGCACAGCTGGCAGCATCAGGACATGAACAAGAACTAATTGCCACCAGGTGGATCCTGTTGGAGGCCTATGTCAGGAGGGTTTTCTTGTTGCAGTAACTCATCAAAGAAAGGTGTTAAAGGTCTGACGATGTCAAGTGTATTATGTGTCTAAAGCAGTAAAGGCTTGATTGATAGATTTTAGATTAGTGGACGGTTATCCTGCCTGGCATGGTGAAGTTTAAATAATAGTTGAATGTTTCCCAATGAAAGCATGCAGGCCCACTTCCTTCTTGACAGATTTAGGATTTGATATCGCCTCCATCAAAAAGCCGCCACCCTTGTAACTTAAGTGTTATGTCGAGGTCAAGTACGTGGCGTTGGAAGCTTTAGTTTAATATAGTCTTGACAGAGATGCCTACTTGACATGCCATACCATAAATACCTTCTCGTCCTCATATCTGGCCTACTGAGACCCTGACTGAAGTTTATCTCCAAAGAACTTTGAGGAGGCCTCTCATTTACTGTAGAGGCTTGGCAGCGGGAGAGAGCGACGGCAGAACAGAGCCAATCCAGACCAGACCAGGAAAAATAACTCCTAAATTCCATTGGCACAATGGGCAGAACCAAAGCAGATTGCAGCAGAGCTTCTCCTTCTGCCAGAGAGATGAGAGATGTCGAGTTGAGGAATGACGCTGTGGATAGATCACATACCTTCATCAGCAGTTACTCAGTGTGATGAAATAAGTACAACAGATTTGTGACTGCCTGTTGACAGCAGGGAGGCACATGGTGAGGAGCTTCTAGGACTTAGGTTCAAGCTTGGATGGTCAGAGCATGAAAGCATACCACAGAAAACCTTCCAGTTTGTCAATAGAGACAGGTAATTTGGTTCTTGTCCATCAAAAACTGATTTTGAAATAGTCTCCAAACGCATTTGATACGCAGGAAAAAGAAAAAACATGCTTAATAATACTTATTTTGACTGGGTTATGGCTCTGTAGTATTTAATTTTGTAGTGTCGCCAGATACCATTGTAATGTAGAGGATTTTTCTTTTGAATACCCTAAAGAATACATTTTCTGCAATATTTGTACACGTGTTTGACTGGGGGGATTTCAGTACAGACGGCAGTCTTTTGAGGTCTAAAAATGTCAGAACTTTAATCTGGATTAGATGGCAGCCTTTCAGTCCTCGCCTGGTATGTGCAGCGGCTGCTGCACTATACATCAACTTCAATGAAAGTGAGCCCTTGTCTTTCCGGTTCTGGAGATTTCTTAATGGTACCTCTGTTTGCTGCGGTCAGATGAGTCTATCTTGACCCCCCCACACACTCACACACTACACTTCCCCCATCTCCATTCAGAGTCAGGAAACAGCCTCAGAGTGGCCCGGGGGAAGAAAAGGTGCTGTATCTGATCATATCATCCCACAGCCAGAAACACACAGCGCAAGGCTTTTATATGGCCGCCGCCGCCGGTGTTGGGTTCCCTTTGGCAAAGGTCCGGCTGGTGAGAGGGCTAGTGAGAGGGCTGATCGTCAAAGTGTTCAGGCTGAATGAAGTGACTTGGTGGTGGGGAACCTCAGCGCAGAGGATTAGTGATATATGAGCCGCCCTGGTTGGCATATGCCAAGACAAATCACATAAACTTTGATCGTAAGCCGAGAGGACTGACAGTCAGCATGTGTGTGTTTGTGTGTGTGTGTGGGACAAACACATACTCCAAACCACACTTCCTCATTTCTTTTTTTTCCCCTTTCAGTCCGACCACCTGTCTGTGGGTTATAGTATAACAACTAGGAGGGACGTGCACTCACCCACACAGCAGCATGCCCCATAATACCCATGATTACTTGTGGTTTTGCCCATTCAGCTCCACACAGGAACGGATCAACTTTGTCTGCCAGGTGTGCTTTAAGCTCTCAGTCGCTTGCACTGTCTGACATACACACACACACAGTCACTCACAGGATATTTAGGAGAATGGAGTGTGATGGCTTTGTAGTGAAAAAGAGCAGTTTGTTCAGTTAAGCAGCAGAGCAGATTGTAAGACTGATACCAATCATGGTGTCTGTTACACATGTTGCAAGCTGTCATCCACATGGATGACAGCTTTCTTAAGGCTCACAAGAGAGAGTCTACACATGACAAATTTCAGTGTTTAAGCCAGGATAGTCTGGGAGAGGTCACATGGACTGCTCCGTTCAACAGAGACAATTAACTTGATATTAGACACATACCATTTTAGACATAAAATGTATTTGATTACACCAAAGCTAACTTTTACAGATAGTGGAACTTACACTTCCCGTGTGTATCGTGATCCCTGACCAGGGGTTAACAACCATTAAATCCAAACTTGACTGAATAGCGTGTGTCCAAATCATGTTTTTAAGTTATCTTCAGTATCAGTATTAAAGTGATAGTTCTCTCTACAGTTGGAAAGCGAACTCGATACTTTAAGGCTACCGACCGAATGACGTTGGTACTAGCGCTGTATTAAGTTGATGGAACCTTGACGGTACCTGTGTGTTTATTTAAAAAGATTTAGCTATTGTTAAATTATCTAAAGTTAGCTAGCTTTAGCTCTCAGTTTGTAGAGACAACAGCTACATTATAAGTTTTTGAGCAACTGAAACACACTATCCTTTAATTTTTAGAATATCAAAACATTACAGAGTATACATTCACCCTCTAAAACATCTTTGGCTGAGCGAACAGACACTAGCTTGTGAGGCTGGTCTACTAACAGCCAATTATCTGTTTTGTTATTCGGCTTACTCACAAAATAAATATAGGCAATATATGGCATATAATGATCTAAAATCTAAAAATGCAAAATGCCAACATATAGGATCCATTTGGTCTTTATGATGGTAATTGATTGGACATTTTGTCATTATCTGGCTCAAACCAAAAAAAGTTGCCATGTACAGTAACAAGCTGAGTGTCCGGTTGCATTGTCAGCTACACCTTCAGACACCCGTAAAGCCCTTAAGTAGTTCCCAGGCTCGCAAAGTAGGAAGTGGCAGAAGTCATTAGACCAGCTATGACTCTCAAGACATGCACTCTCTCTCTCTCTCTCTCTCTCTCTCTCTCTCTCTCTCTCTCTCTCTCTCTCTCTGTCACACGCACACACACACTTGCTTGAGGGGTTGGTCCCTTGGGGGGGTTGCTGGCTCTTTCCCATGGGTTGTGTCCATAATGCTCCCAAATAAACAGGTCCTCTAATGAAGGCTGCCAGATGTGGGCAGGCCAGGTCACCTCTCCTGTACGATTAGAGAGGAAGGAAAAAGATGGATGGATGTAAGAAGAGGGAAAGAGGGGCAGCGTTTCCCCTGTAATTTATGTGGCCAGTGGTGGTTTGATGGTAACTTTGGTTACGGTCCCACAACAAACAACAGCACTTGTTTTTTTTGTGCCAGCTTTGGGTTTGAATGGAAGAGCTATTTTTATTCAAACAGACTTGATTGCTGCTGAATTTAAGGGTGCATTTTTAGTGTTGATTTTCTCTACCTGAGGCTACAGAGTTGTCACTGTGGTTAGCCGCTAAATGCTCCTGGGAAAACACACGACGGAGGGAAGTGTGGAGGAATAGAGAGTTGAGAGAGCCCCCCCTCCCCTTGGGCAATGCTTTTAAGACAGATCAGACAAGACTAAAGGGGACTTAGCCTCTGCCCAGGACCAAACAGCCAGGAAATGAGAAGGGGTGGTGGGTAGGCAGGAGGGATGAGGGGAGAGGGGGGCCAGGGGTAGAAACATGCTCCACTAACACAGTTTGACTCATGACTGAAAGCTATTTCATTTTTCTCTCCCCATCAGGTGTGTCCTTCTAAGACTACATTAAGTTCAAGAGTCTTAAAAAACAGCTCTGGTTTATTACAAATGTACCTCTTTTTAGCCATATTCTTTGAGATCTGGGAGCTTGGCAAAAGTGCTGAAACGAAGTCTGACAACTACTACTATATATGTTGGAAAAACCTAATTGAATCCACTGGCGGAGTTCTTGCAACGGCTGCTGCTGCTATATTGATTGTATCCATTATCGATAAAGATTCAGATTATTTTCTCAATTTATCAATAATAAAAAGAGTTTGGTCTAGGGAATGTCCAAAAATATTGGGAAAAAAGAACAAGGTGCCGTCTTCAAATTGCTTTTTTAAACTTTTATTATTCTAAATTGATATTCAACTTCTGATCCGCACAAGAAAATCTAAGGATGCTGAAACCAACAATTGTTTCCTTTTGTTGATCAACTAATTGATTATTTGTTATCAGCTCCACTCCCTTGTTGACCTTTGGCTTGACTTCTACTCATGCACAGTGCAATGAAGGATGACTGACATTTTGGGTGCGATCACGTTCAGTCTGTTGTTTAGATAATCCGGTTAAACCTATTAGTGGCCCTGCATTTGTCTGGTTGTCTGATGGCCTTTTGTTGCCATACCAGACTCTGTTATTGAGAGCAATTACTTTGGCGATTACAGGGTTCTAATCTAAAATATGGATATTATCCTAAAATAATCCCAATTATCATACCACCTACAGAACTGGAGCCAGACACTGATTCTGTCTCTCACAGAGCTTTGCGTGGCACAATTATTGAACAAACGCACAACCTAATTTACTAAGCTCCTTAAAAAAAATATAGACGCAGATTTGGGCCAGTACAGCTGCCGAAATCTGTGTATTCATTCTAGGTTTTTTTGTGTACAGTGCGGCAGGCACATGTGTAGCCTACATATTACCTTCAAAGCCTCTGTGCCCTTCTGCGTGTGACCTCAGAAAGATGACAGATGCCAGATTGGCCCGTCACTTAAGGAAAGCCCCCTTTTTTTCCTATTTTTTTTTTGGTCGTGTGACGCCTGGCCAAGGGTCAGATGTCACCGCAACATCTGCTGCAGGCCTGGAGCTCTGTTATGCATCCCATCAGCGTAGTCGCAAACCTGTTGCCACGGGCTACTGCGGCAGCAATGGAAGAAGAGCCGGGCCCGGGAGTGAGCGCAGAGGAGAACAATGAGGGCTACTAGGCAGGGATGACAGAGAAGATAATAACAGTATCGGCTTTACAGATAATTCCATTAGTTATACGATACCTCCCAAACACCTGATATTTGCACAGCTTCTGATTTGTGCCCCTCTTTTCATGTCTTCTTTATTTACCTTTCTCCCAGCCCGGTTTACCTGCTGCTGTTGAGATTATCCTGCCTGCCAGGCCACAGGTCTCTCTTGTTGAAGCAGCTGCCTTGCTCTGTTTGTTTTGAACACAGCCAAGACCTCCATAAAAGAATCGTTGAATATCTTTTGTCTTAGCCCCCCGTTTTATACGTCTGAGCTCTCATTGAGGCAGTTAAACCTGGTCCCCGTAAAAAGGCTGTTTTGTGCTGAGTGTGTATTTGACGGGCTCCTGCCAAGTTAAAGAGCAAACTGTTACCGTTCTGTGCCTAGCGTGTGCTACAGTTGACTTACTGTAAACACACCTCAGCCGGAGCGTGTTTGCATAGTGTGTCCACGTGCACCGAGGTAAGGGTGCGGGCCTGGGGGCTCTATCTGTTTGTCTTTAAGACCTCTGTGTGAGACGCTGGGCTGCTTAGCGAGGGCAGACGGCAGGTTTCAAAGTTGAAACTATAAAGCAAGGCTGCCAGCGTGCCTCGGGTTAAGAATCAACACAGGAGACTCTTCAGAGTAAACAACCAAATTCCCTCTGAACTGGCAACCACTTTCAGTATTTCTCCCCCTGAAAAAACCCAACCAAACCAGTTCCAATATCCTTTCTTATGGACCCTTTTGTTCGTCCCACAGCCTGTTTGTGTGTGTGTGTGTGTGTGTGTGTGTGTGTGTGTGTGTGTGTGTGTGTGTGTCTGGCTATGATTTTAAGCTTTTCTTTCTGCCTCACGCTTGGCCTCAAACGTGGCAGACCGCTAAAAGGTTGCAGATCCGTCTGGAGGAACTTGGAAGAAAGTTTTTGGAGGGAGTGAGCAGTAGTAGTCAGTTGGGACTTGTAAATCCTAATGTGGTGTCTTACAAATGAAAGAGATGGGAGTGTAGGATGGTGGGTGGGTGGGGTTACTGGAGGGATGGAAGGTGCACGGTGGGAAGTAAGCAAACGCCAGCAAGCAAACTGCTTTGAACAGAGGAAGTGAGAGCAATAATGAGAAAAAAAGAGGGGAGATTCAGGGATGAGCCGTGTATAATGGAAGAAGATTCCGATAAAGATTTTTTTTATTTTTTGGAGACGGGAGAGAGAGAAAGAGGAGGGAGAGGAGAGGAAAGAGGAGGTGTAACAGCTGAATACGCCCGGCCTGTGGTCAACTCTGAATGGGGAGGAAAAACAATGGGCCCACTCATCCTTCGCTCTCTCTCTCCCCCCTCTCTTTTCTCGCTCCTCGCTCGCTCCTCATTTCTCTGCTAAGTAGTGAGGGGCGGGGGGGGGGGGGGGGGCTTCAGATTCCAACACTGTAAAGAATGTCCAATTCAAGATGTTGTTTAAAATAGTTAAGATTTATCTTGGTATCTTGAAAAACACTTTGTGTCATTTTTCCTTCCCTTGTTTTTCAAACAAAGTGAAAACAGACTAACTGAATTGCACTACGAAAAAAATAAATCTTTCTCAAAGTTATTTGGACTAGTTAACGAGGTTAATAAGCATCATTCTTTGCAGTGCATTGGCCCCTGTCTCTGCCCAGGCTTGAGGACAGTGGTAGGATGGGGTGCCATAGAGAGGAAGGAGGCAGAGAGAGTGGTGGGGTAGTGGAGACGGGGAGGGGGGGTGAATGGCTGGAGCAGCAGCTGCCATCTCCTCATTAACATGCGCACCTGCTCCCTGCGGTCCTTTCTCCAGAGAGCTCGTGTGGCGGCTCACGACCCCAGCACCCGCCACCGCTGGGACTTAAACTGGACTGTTGGCCCCCTAGCAGCCAGCTCTAATGCTATGCTCTGCACTGACCCCCCCCCCCCCCCTCTTTTAGTGCACAATACATACATACACCCACTCGTCTACTGCCGATGGGTGCAAAGAAATTGTGTCCAAGATTTCCCAGATACTCCACAAGTTTTAATGTCAAGTTACTTCTGTTTTTATCAGATTAAATCATTAAATGGAACTCAAACGGCTATGTTTTCAGATGTATACTGTGTGACCAAAAAAAAAATTTGTGGTTGAATCCTATTTTACCAAATGAAATTCTGGTCCTATTTGCCCCCACTGGACTAAAATAAGAAGACTAAAACCCATTGTATTTCGAAGCAGTCTTTGCATTAAATGTAGGACTTTTTGCAAAGACAATATGGGACAGTTTGACTGACATGAAAACTGAATTCTTAACTTTATGCCACTTTCATGCCTCTCGTTTGTTACAATGTTTCATCAGATTAAAAGCACCTATTGTACCAATATCACTGTTGTTGTGGTTAAATGGAGGGACCAATGATAGAAGTGGGCAAATGTGGCCGATTTTCAAGTTATTTGAGGCAAACAAGCTTTATAATTACTTAACAAACGACTTGATTGTGACTTTGTAAAGAAAAAACACTTTTTTATTTGTATGTGACTTATTTGACTTTTATCTCCATTCTAATGCTACAATGTTACACCCAGCCAAGGTACCACACTCCGCTCTCAGAGTGTTGACATGCCACCACCACTCACTACTACTGTTTATGCAGCGGGCAGCCTAGTATGTGATGTTTTCTTTTCCTTACCGCAGTCCTAAGGCCACCTAATCCCCTGAGTGGGAGACCCTGTCTAAACACACGCCTGTCCCCACAGAGGGGCCACAGCTCGTCCCCCCCCCCCCACACACACACACATACACATACAGGACCCCCTGGGAATGTTTGGGGACATGGTCATGCCAGCCCCTCAGGGCTAACAGACTTGCTGGCTCTGGTCAGGTATTTGCGAGTGACGGCAGGGTTTTAATGTCGTTGTGAGGGCGCTTTGATGTCGGCAGGATGTTTAATGCACAGTACTGTATCTGTGTGAGAGTAAAACAAAACAAGATCCAAAGAGAGCGGATATTTGTCAAGTTATGCCTATGAAAAAACAACAAAGGCTTATACGTTTTGATCCACACATTCCCTGTGTAATTTCCCTCCGTGCAGGAATTCATTTTTCAGACATCTTTCATGTTTCTTGACAAGAGGTTGCGCCACAGTGTCTTCCGTTTCATCCCTCTTCCCATCCCTTGTCTGATGCTGGAGCAAATCCTCTCTGGGGAGGGAAGAATAACAAGCATTGAGGTGGTGGCACGGTGCTTTGAAGTTCCCATAATGTTGGCTTGCAGCTCAAACACTATGGCATAGATGCGGCCTTGTCCTCAGGATGAATGAGTGCTGACAAAAGGGTCGGGGCGAGCACATTTCAGCCCTGAGAGCTGCTGAAGGGTGCCACGATGGCGGCTTTTCGTGTGCCTCGACTTTTGGAAAAGGACAGATTAGGAAGAAGAATTTCGAATACTGCAGATTCTTTCCCGGTGCTATTGAGTCGATGCTTTGTTTTTGTAATGACCACCAAGCCTTACTGGCCACCCAGAGCTGTTGACAACAGAATCTGTGAAGGTGATGGATATGGGAATGTGGCAGTAGGGGAGGGTGTGTGTGGGGGCGGGGGGCTGTCAAATAGAGCTGTAATAAGGGCTGGGTATTCGACCTCAATACCTTTTTGGTCGGTTATGTGTACCTACAGTTAGCAGTTGTTGTTTTGACAACACCTTCTTTGGTTAATCAGTTGATCATAAAGTCGTTAAAATATCCTACAGTTTCGTTAACCTGTGTAATCTTCCCCTGTGTTTGTAAAGGACTGCACACTGTGTAGGTATTTGTGTATGTGTGTGTGTGTGGCCCCTTTCTTTAGCCGTCTGTATCCTCAGGGGAAACCCTTCAACTCCTCTCATTGTCATTGTAAATCTGTGAATTTGAAGCAGTGCTCTCTCTCTCTCTCCCTCTCTCTCTCTCTCTCTCTCTCTCTCTCTCTCTCCCTCTCTCTCTCTCTCTCTCTCTCTCTCTATCCCTCTCTCTCTCTCCCTGGGAACTTGTTCTGCGGGGTCCGAGCGGCGTTTATGACACAGACCCAACCTGTGAGAAACATCACAGGAGTTTGTCCCCCTCCGCCCTCTGTTCAGACCACTCTGTTTTACGGCCT
Organism: Hyperoplus immaculatus; assembly: GCA_949357725.1. Classification (NCBI taxonomy): domain Eukaryota; kingdom Metazoa; phylum Chordata; class Actinopteri; order Uranoscopiformes; family Ammodytidae; genus Hyperoplus; species Hyperoplus immaculatus. The sequence continues at coordinate 29,430,282 of OX442351.1, forward strand.
TAAACACATTGTTGGCGTGAGGGGTGGGTGGGGGGGGTTAGAAAGATGAATGTCCCGTTCAAAGCATAGTTTCTCATGGCTGTGTTGCCGCGCTGTAAAAACAGCAGGACGACAGCTAAGTATCTTTTAAGAGAAAATGGATAGTAAGTTCTATTGGTGAAGGCTACAGCTGATTTCTAAGAACTGTAGCGCACAAAGGGATGACCCTTGCTGGTCCGAAGTGTTGTTGTCTTATCCCTGTGAACTCTTCCATCGGTGCCGAGCTGGAGAAGATGGGACGGATGAAAATTTGTTGTGTTTGAGAATTTCTTTCGACCAATTCCTCTTTTTGTAATGCTAATTTTAAATGAGGAAAATAAATAAGGAATGGACATTTATTAGGTGACTCAATATATCTTGCGGACAGAAGGTTTTTTATTAGATCATTAGTAAATTGTTCGTATTCATGATATAATGGTGGTTCTTCTTTATACGCATTAGCTTGACAATGATTTACTTAAAGGGGAATTTTAATATATTTCTGCATTGGCTGGACAATAAATTGAGTTTATCAAATTGCAAACAATGTGATTCTTCTTTCTGATTTCATTTTAGTTTTTGCATTCAGCTCAAAATAATTTTATAGGATAAGCAAAGACCTGCAAGTATGTAAGAAGCCATAAATACTACTGTACATGCCATCAAAGTTTGCTTACCTCTCTACCTGTGTTTTTCTCAGGTGTATGGACGGATACTCTGGAAGCAGGTGCCAGTTTCATGACCCATGCTCTTCCTCGCCATGTATGAACGGCGGCAAATGTCGCGCCGTGCTCAAGGGCAACACGGTGGACTTCAGCTGCACCTGCAAACTGGGCTACACCGACCGCCACTGCCTGACGCCAATCAACCACGTCTGCATCAGCTCACCCTGTCGCAACGGAGGCACCTGCGAGCTCGAGACTCTCAACCGGTACAAGTGCCGCTGCCCACCTGGATGGTCAGGTAAGACCATAGATAGTATATTAAAATGCATGTAGAATCCGGGCTGACCGCAGTTATTCCAACTGCATACAATCGTCCTGGCCTATGCACGCAGCCATCTTGTCAAAATTGTACTCCGCCTCATTTACCGAAAAAGGGCATTGATGTGACATCGGGGGGAGGGAGATACGCCCATCTAGCTGACTTTTACCTCCAAGGCGAAGTGAGGCTAACAGGTGGCTAGCTGTCACTCAAGAGACTGCGCCCCTAATTATTCATATATATATACAATTTGATATATATATATATATATATATATATATATATTTGATTTTGATTCAATTTATTTCAGACATATCAGTGATACAAAACAAAATGAAAAGCATGGAAATACAATAAACAAAAATTATGTTTTCACAAAAAAATAAATAAAAGAAAACAAATTATCTGTATTGCTGAGATATGCCTGAAAAGGAGCAGGAAGAAGTATACACTTATTTAATCCTACCCCTTTTCCATAGTAAAAAAATAAAAAATTAAAATATTTATTATATTCGCTTCTCTTAATCCATATATTCTTCTGTACAATTGGCGATACTATATTTGCCATTTACGAACTATACATACATACATACAACTTAATATACTTATAACATTTTTTATATTTTATATATTTATACAATGCATATATCTATATTTATAATTATAAACAATCAATATATCCATATCTACATACATATCTATATAATCAGTATATATATCCATATAATTATAATTTCCTTCTTACTTCACACCCTCATCCCTGTACCTTTTGAAAATCATTGCTTTTGAACCTTTTTTTAAACTGGATCATGTTTGGACATTGCTTTAGCTCCATGCTCATCCCATTCCACAGTTTCACACCCCCAATTGAGACGCAATGACATTTTAAAGTCATGCGTACCGCCAGTGTCTTAAAGTTTAACTGTTCCCTCAAATTGTAACCCCCCTCTCGGACAAAAAAAAGTTTTTGAATGTTACCTGGTAGCAGTTTATTTCTAGCTTTGAACATGATTTGTGCAACTTGATATTCAACCAGGTCATTGAACTTTATGATACGGGAATGTAAAAAGAGGAGGTTGGTGTGATCATAATATCCAGCTTTATTGATTATTCTTATGGCTCGTTTTTGTATTGTGACTAATGGTAGCAGTGAGCTTTTGTAAGTGGTCCCCCAGACCTCCACACAGTAGTTTAAATAAGGTAAGATCATTGAGCAGTAAAGAATATGCAATGATTTTTGATCCAATAAATGCTACACAGGACTAAGATGCTTCGTGACAGCTTAGATTTAACAGCTTTAATCTTAACATTTACGTCATTATTTAAATTACAATTTCCAAACAACATGATTTTTGTTTTACTTAGATTCAATGACAATTTATTATTGTCAAACCACTTTTTTAATTTGCTCATTTCAGTTGTAATTAACTCCAGAAGCTGCTGCAAGTCCTCTCCCGTACAAAAAATATTAGTGTCGTCTGCAAATAACACGAATTGTAAAATCTTTGATGTTTTGCATATATCATTAATGTAGAGAATAAAAAGAATTGGCCCTAATACTGACCCCTGGGGGACCCCACAGGCAATGTCCAAACAAGATGACATATGTTCACCCATCTTCACAAACTGTTGCCTGTTCTGTAAATAGCTCCTCAGCCAGTTTAATACAACCCCCCTGATACCATACCGTTCTAATTTATTGATTATTCTGTCATGATTTATGGTATCAAATGCTTTTTTGAGATCAATAAAAACACCGGCTGCATATTTGTTTTGGTCCAGGGAATTTGATATCTTTTCAATTAGCTCAATGACTGCTAATGAAGTGGATCGGTTCGGTCTAAAGCCGTATTGGCTGTCAGTTAGTAAATTGTGTTTATTGATGAATTGTTATATATATATATATATATATATATATATATATATATATATATATATATATATATATATATATATATATATATATATATATATATATATATATTCTCTGACAGAAAAGGCAAGAACAGCCTGAGCATGAACAAATTTACTGTGCCCTCAGGTAAACTGTGCCAACAAGCCGACCCCTGTGCCTCAAACCCGTGCGGTAACGGTGGCCAGTGCTCCGCCATCGAGTCCAACTACATCTGCACCTGCACGCCTTTCTTCAGCGGCCAGAACTGCAAACAGGACGTCAACGAGTGCGACGCCAACCCGTCGCTATGCAGGAACGGCGGGGTGTGCATCAACGAAGTGGGCGGCTATCGATGCCAGTGCCCTCAGCAGTACACTGGCAAGCGCTGCGAGAGCCGCTACATGCCCTGCAACCCCTCACCCTGCCACAACGGAGGCACCTGCGTCCAGAAGGGAGACACCAGCTACGAATGCACCTGTGTGCCAGGTAAAAATATCAACACTAAATTTGGGGTCAAGGAGCAACATTAGAGGAGGTTTAGACGTCTTAATGGATGTGATGATCTGCTGTTGCTTAGATTTAAGGTCACACAAGCTTTTCAATCTGGGTTTATTTATTGTGTCAAGTTTAACTTTGGTTAACTTTGACTGGGTGAGCAGGAGAATCCAAAATGGTGGAAGTTATTTTCACATCTTTAGCTGTGTTACACCAACAACAACAGTCGCTGTTGGTTGGTTGATTACCGCTAGTTAGCCAGTACTTAGCAAGATTTAGCCCAGAGAGCGTCAATAAAACCCTCCTATGACATTCTTTATCATAGGGAATAATTTGCTAGGTCACTTTCAGCTGTTTTCTAGAGAAAAAGTACTAAGATTAAGTATAATTTGTTGAATGATGTAATCCTCTTTTACTACAGTAAATTGAGGTTATCCTTTTATAAACACAATGTTTTCCTGAAGTTACTCTAGTTGCTGGTTTTTTGCAATGATGTCATTTAAGGCGGGGCTGTTCCTGCTCATGTTGTGTCGTGTGTGTGTGTGTGTGTGTGTGTGTGTGTGTGCGTGTGTGTGTGTGTGTGTGTGTGTGTGTTTCTGCTTTGCAATGTACAGTGTGTGAACAAGGCCGAGCAGGAAGACATCAGGGCTTATCATAAGGAAATGGTCAAAGGACAACATCCTTTTCACATAGCGTTGTGAAGCAAACCTTTCTGGGACTGCACTCCTGCCCTCCACCTCATCACCTACGTACAGACTAACTTTACCTTGTTTTTCTCTGTTACTGCTGAATCCAAAAATGCTTGTAATTAAAGTGGGTGGCAACTCTCTAGTGCTTGCCATTACAAGCTGTTCATCGAAGGAAAACCTGATCACCCAACTTATTTCTTCTCTTATAGACAAAGCATTTACGTCATAATTCTACTAAACATTTAAATAATTTGACTCCACCAGAAAACTCCAACAATAAACACAAAAAAATTTGAATGCATGTAACACACAATGAACCAATTCTAGTCCAGTCCTTGTTTGCATGTCATACCTCCCATGACCAAAAAGACTCCCGGCATAAGCAATGATGACTTATTCTGTTTCTGATTTTCGTTTCTTGCTACCCATCATGCCACATGTACAGTCCAGTGGTTGGCGTCTTGTGTAACAGTATAGCACAGTGGATGTCATTACATGGAGAGGAGGTTGCCACAGAAGAGGGTACAGCTGCCGTCTTTCCTGGGAAGCAAAAGACAGTTGACCACATTTAACTGCAGAGACGTTTCGCTTCCTTTGTTATGAACAAGGAGAAACGAGCAACTGAAAACCTGAAACGTCCGCCAGAAGAAATAACACAGTGAAAGCAACACAAACCCAGTCTGTTACTTATATTCCTCTTTTTGTTTCAGGTTTTGCAGGAAAAAACTGCAACACTAACATTGACGACTGCCCAGGTCACGAGTGCCACAATAGAGGGACATGTGTGGATGGAGTTAACACCTACAACTGCCAGTGTAGACCAGAATTTACAGGTTAGTACAGTGATGTTCAAGTACATTTGTCAATTCTCATGAACAAATGGTATTAGATATAAACCAACTTACCTTTATTCCTCTGTCCCCACAGGTCAGCTCTGCACGGAGGATGTCGATGAGTGTCAGCTGATGCCCAATGCTTGCCAGAATGGCGGCACGTGCCATAACACCTACGGCAGCTACCAGTGTGTGTGTGTGAACGGCTGGACCGGGGACGACTGCAGCGAGAACATCGATGACTGTGCCAGTGCCGCGTGCAACCATGGCTCCACCTGCCATGACCGCGTAGCTTCCTTCTACTGCGAATGCCCCCACGGACGCACAGGTATTTAGGATTAGTTGACGGAGATTAAATGCGTGACAGGAAATATATTTTTATGAAATGCAACCAATCGAAAAAATATTAATGCAGCAGAACTGGAAATATTGTCTTTTTTATTCTATCCATTCTTCTGTGTTTTGAAATGCTGGCGCCTACATTTCCCACAATGCAACTCGACCGCCAACAGTTTGGCCAGATATTCAGAGGTGTCATGCTCGAAGCAGCAAATGTAGTTTTTAGAGACCAGCCTCAAGCAGGGGTAAGGAGGGGGCTACAGAGGTCTGGTGGGTTCACTTTCTAAATTCACAACCCAGATATTTTAAATGTTTCAATGTGTAGTCTTCAGCTCCATAATCATAATAAATGCGGTATGTAGGACTTCATGCAGCTCAACCTCTTCACAACTGTTTTACAAATACATTAGTATATCTGTGTAGTCCCCCTTTTAACTGATAGAAGCCATGGGATGTATTCAGTCCAAAGTCCATCTTCTGTGTTGTGCATCAGGACTGCTGTGCCAACTGGATGACGCTTGCATCAGCAACCCTTGTCAGAAAGGCTCCAACTGTGACACCAACCCCGTCAGCGGAAACCACTTCTGTACCTGTCCGTCTGGATTCATAGGAGCTTCCTGTGATCAGGATGTCGACGAGTGCTCGCTGGGTAAGAACTTGCATTGTCCGTCTGTCTGTCGTCTAGTTTTAGCCTATAAAACTCTGAACGATTGACGACATATTTCAACTTTTGCTAGCTGTTAAAGTAAATCAATGTCAAAAAAGCCTTTTAACCATCACACACACACATTGGTAACTCTTTTACACAAGCCAAAATACGAGCTCATTCTTTCCTGTCATTATGGGCTCTTTAGTGCCCATAATTGTGGCCATAATTACAGTAAATAACACCCTCGGGGGGTATTACTGCTGTAATCACACACAATCAAGGCTTTGGTTTGGCTTCGTCAAACGGCACTAAACCACCCGAATCAACTCATTGTCGTGTCTTTAAAGTCAAATTGCTCCTTGCTAGGTCTTGTACATACACGACGGCCTGTTAAACAAAAGTTAAAGTAATTATCCTTTTGAACAGGCTCCAACCCTTGTGAGCACGCGGGGAAGTGTATCAACACCATGGGTTCCTTCCAGTGCAAGTGCAAGGAGGGTTACGTGGGGCCACGCTGCGAACTGGACATCAACGAGTGCATGTCCAACCCGTGCATGAATGAAGCCACCTGCCTGGACCAAATAGGAGACTTCCAGTGTATCTGCATGCCAGGTAAGGGACTTATTACATCACAGTTTGACAAAGAGATATGAAACAAGCAATTTGGCAACGTCACATTCAAACCTGGAAGTTTGTCATAAATTATGATAGATAATTATTCATTTCCCTACATGTAAACAGTCCATTAAGAAACTAATGACTTATCCCAGTCCAACGCCTGTTTATGTAGCCACTGTATAATGTAAATCAGCCGTGTATGCTTCTGACTGTATCTCTGTCTAACCGATCCATCTCCCACTTGGTCCTTCCCTCGCTAATTGGCCAGGTTACGAGGGGGAGTTCTGTGAGATCGATACGGACGAGTGCGCCAGTAGCCCCTGCCTCAACAACGGCAAGTGTATCGACAAGATCAACGCCTACCACTGCCAGTGCCCCACAGGTGAGGCTGCTGTACTGCTGCAGAGGAGGGAGGGAGGGGGGAGGCCAGGGGGCACAGAGGTCGATTCCTCTCTCTCTCTCTCGCTCTCTCGCTCTCTCTCTGTC
>OX442351.1:29439786-29751267 GCA_949357725.1 Hyperoplus immaculatus
AACATATGCTCCCCCCCTCTCTCTCTCTCTCTCTTCATGCACAAGTGCACACAGTAACACCCTCTTGTTGTTTTTTCCAGGCTTCACTGGGAACTATTGCCAGATAGACATCGACGAGTGTGCCAGCACGCCGTGCAAAAATGGCGCCAAGTGCACAGACGGCCCAAACAAATACACCTGCGAGTGCACTGAAGGTATACAAGTTTAACAAAAGATGAAAAAGGTTTGACAAAAGATGAAATTAGACGCCCCTCAAAAAAAGGGAGTGGAAAGTTTGGAATTGTTAGAAGTAAACCAATCCGTGAAATATACCCTATTTACAGTAAAAAAATAAATAAAAAAAACATGATAAGGCAATAAGACTAAGCACAAGAGTTTAAAAGAAAATAACTTTTTTTGGCAGGTTACTCCGGAAGACACTGTGAGAGTGACATCAACGAGTGTTACTCTGACCCGTGCCACTACGGTACCTGCATCGACGGCCTGGCCTCCTTCAGCTGCCAATGCAAACCAGGATACACCGGCCGACTGTGTGAGACAAACATCAACGAGTGTCTGAGCCAGCCCTGCAGGAACGGAGGCACCTGCCAGGACAGAGAGAATGCCTACATCTGCAGCTGCCTCAAGGGCACCACAGGTAAATGCTTCACAAATACATAACAAACATAGATGCAAACACACTTTTTTATTATTTCTTTATTTGAGGTTACTGAAAATATTTTTTTTGACAGGAATCAACTGTGAAATCAACATTGACGACTGCAAGAGCAATCCATGCGACTACGGGGCCTGCATTGACAAGATCAATGGCTACGAGTGTGCATGCGAACCAGGCTACACAGGTAAGCAACTACACGAAAAAGTTCGAAAAATTGTGGGTGAGAATTCAGCATTACCTCTGTGCCATCTTATCCCTTCAAAAGCCAAACGTAAATAATAGAAACCTTCACATGAAAAAGGTTTATACATATGATCCTTGAACAACAAATATTATACAAGAGAAGACTTGTGTGTGCGCATATGGAAGCTCAATCCCTCTCCCGATTGAATCATTTCAGATCTTTCATTTTCAGAAAGGCTCTTTGGGCTGCAAGGTTGATTACAGACAGGTTAAAACATGGCTGCTGTCTCAGGTGACCAGTAGACAAACTAAGTGTTTGATGTGGAGCATTGAAGGATGGGACATATGGACTGGAGTAGTGTGTGTGTCCCGATGGGGAGTGGGGAGGGCGGCAGATGGCGAGTGGAGTGAGCACGCTCCTCAGAGGCCGGTGTCACTTTTCCAGCTCCACCCTGTCCCCAACCTGCCACTGGTCGGACACGCTAGCTGCCCTCCCCCACACAAAGAGAGGCAACACACAACCCAACTCTGGCACACACGGTCACCTGGGATTTGGAGCAGGAGAGAAAAGATTACCTGAAAGATTTTCTGAAAGTTGAGCTTTTAAAAGCTTGGAAGCCGGCCCCTTGCTTTAAAGCTAAATGGGCAGCCTTTATGCTATGCGTGGCACCAGGCTGAATGGCGTCAACGCTTCAAGTGGCTGACAAAGGCCGACTTAAAACCCCTCATGTTTCTGGAAAGTGATACATCCACTGAACTGAGATATAGACTTCATTGTGTGGCAGCTTTTTTGTCTTTTTTTGTGTGAGTCTGCGTTGTATATTTAAAATAATGGCCTACTTCAAATAGAAAGCAATGCAAAGTCGTCCTGTTGACAGGTGTTGTAGAAAGTAATGTAGGATAGTTATTTCAAAGCCACTGTGTATATTATGCAATGTGATGACATCATTTAAAGGAATAGTTTGACACTTTCATTCATTCCAAATTGCTGAGAGTATCATGAAAAGATCAATAGTATTGTCATATCATCGTATTTCAGTCTTTATGCTAAGCTGAACAAATCGACCACTACACGAATAGCAATAAGTGTATTTCTTTGCCAATATGGAGGACTATAGCTTTGAGACTCCTTACAGAAAATAAGCAAAATGTCCTCTCCTCTCTTTTCAGGTACCATGTGTAACATCAACATAGACGAGTGTGCCATCAACCCTTGCCACAACGGCGGCACCTGCATCGATGGCATCAACGGCTTCACCTGCGTGTGTCCCGAGGGTTACAACGATGTCACTTGCTTCTCCCAGGTCAACGAGTGCCTCAGCAACCCCTGTATCCACGGCCACTGTGAAGACGAGATCAATGGGTGAGGCATCTGCAGAACGGTCCAAGGTGTTAGATGTTGTGGCACCATGTGTTTCATGTAGAACTTTTGAATGTTGTGCAACTATCAGATAATGATTATGAGTTATGAGACATTACATGCTAGCTTTCAATACTTATTTGAACAAATGTCAGTGCGTATCAAAAAAGTGTTGACATTCACTACCAGGCCCTACAAATAAAACCCTGCTGAATGTATCTATGTGGATTTATCACTGACTTTTTTTCCAACTTTGTCCACCCAACAGCTACAGGTGCCTGTGCGATTCCGGCTGGAGCGGTAAAAACTGTGACATCAACACAAACGAGTGTGAATCCAACCCATGTATGAATGGAGGCACCTGCAAGGACATGACCAGCGGATACGTTTGCACCTGTCGCGTGGGCTTCACCGGTCAGTATATTCATGTCATGTTGATGAGGGTGTGTGTGTGTGTGTGTGTGTGTGTGTGTGTGTCAATGTTGTGGTCTGTACTGTATAGCTTGTGTTTGTCACCCATGTCACACTTCCCTCATACCACCACTTGACTGTTGACCTTTAACTTAAACTTAAGCGTTTGTCCGCTCTTACCGCAGGCCCAAACTGCCAAACCAACATCAATGAATGTGCCTCCAACCCTTGCCTCAACCAGGGGACGTGCATTGACGATGTCGCAGGCTACAAGTGCAACTGCATCCTGCCCTACACCGGTATGAAAAATATTATTGGAAATATTGGATATGCTCATTTGTTGGCATGACGTTCTGGTATTTCCTTGCTTGGGCGGGAAATACCTTCCCACAACCTGTGCACTTTAAAGTTACGGGGCAAAGAGGAAAAACGTGCGACATATGAAATAACTGTCCACTAAAGTTCAGCAGCAAGACTTCCTCTGGGCTCAAAGACACAATCTGCGATAGACGAATATCCTTGATAAGAGAGGTGGAAAATATTTTCGTGTCATCTCACTTACTACTTGACAAAACAGATAATGATGGGAGGGCTGAGGGCAAATATTCTTGTATTTGTCTAGTCGTCTTTTTTGGAAAAATCCACAGGACTTAGTTTAATGAAAGGCCACTGCTTGTAGCTGTGGGGTGGGAACGGGTTGCTTGACACATTTCCTGTTTGCCTGCTTCCTGTCTCACAGAACAGCAAATGGCTTCACAATGGCCGGAAAGTGGAGCCGGCTTCCTGTACGAGCCGTGTGTTGTGGAAACAGATAGGGAAATGTCTCCGCAGACCTTTAATATTGACAGAACCTGGCTAAAATCTTCTGATAGCAACTGATTGAAAGATGACTCTGTGTCTATTTGGGTTGGGCTATCTCCAAGTTCATGACTCCTCTACATGATATCACACGGGGAGACTTAAAGTGAAAGACAGTTTGTTATTAAATGTGTTCTTTAATACAGCTGTGCTCCTGTGTTTGTGTGTAACAGGAGAGAACTGTGAAACCTTGATGGCTCCGTGCAGCTCCAGACCCTGCAAGCATGGAGGCCAGTGTCAGGAGTCTGAAGACTATCAGAGCTTCTCCTGTGTCTGCCCTGAAGGATGGCAAGGTGAACATTGATATGTGCATAAACACCTTTGTCCTACATGAGCTATTCATTTATAGTTTTCAGTTCAAAGGCTGCACAATTCAAGTACAGAACTTCCTTGTTCAAATATGTTCTAATTTATTTCAGTATGTTCTTCAAGCACAATTAATGGAAACATAATAGTAGTGCATATTTGTAATGATCGATGTGTATTTCTATATGGATAAGAATATTGACATGATTGCATGAATTTTTAAATCTGGACTCAACACACTCAGAACCACATACTAACCCTCCAGGGAAGCAATTAAACGTCGTCTTATCGCATCCTGTTACCCATGTGTACTTGATTTGTGCCACTACTCAAAGAAAGAGGGAAATTTAAAGTCTGTTTCTCTTTCCACCCCTTCCAAGGCCAAACCTGTGATCAGGACATCAAAGAGTGTGTGAAGAATCCGTGTCGCAACGGAGCGACCTGCCAGAACACTTTGGGCAGTTACCGCTGCGCCTGCAAACCGGGCTTCGCTGGACGCAACTGCGAAACCAACGTCGATGACTGCAAGCCCAGTACGTTCCCCAGTCTCTCTCTGCCTTTACTTCTTATTCACAAGCTAATACCACACATACACCAATACTGCAAAGACCTTTACACACAAGCTAAGTTGAATGCCTTATTTCTCCTCCCACAGACCCCTGCAGTAACGGAGGCCTCTGTAAGGACAAGGTGGATGGCTTCCTGTGTACCTGCCTGCTGGGATTCAGGGGCACAAAGTGTGAGGAGGACATCAACGAGTGCGAGAGCAACCCGTGCAAGAACGGAGCCAACTGCACCGACTGCGTCAACAGCTACACCTGCACCTGCCCGCCAGGCTTCAGTGGAATCCACTGTGAAAACAACACTCCAGACTGCACTGAGAGGTAGCTCACACACCACAGAGGGTCAAAATAGCATCACAAGCTATCAAGAGCTCAGACTTTCATATTCAAACCACCAGACAGATGGGTGGACACTGGTCATCGGGTGTATTTATTTACACAGTGAGGGCATCTGTTCAGGACAACAGGTTCACTTTCATCCACTTGTTCACTGTAAACCTCATTTTATTGTCCACCACTGCCCCCTCTGGTGGAGTGTTGATGTACACCAGCTGACTTCCATGTCTCTTGTATTACCAGCTGTCCCATAAACAGCAGGTTAAGTAGCCTGTGCTCCAAATGAGCTTGTAACTATAAAGTTTAAATGCCAGGCTGGTTAACCCCAAATGTAATAAGTGCACCTACCATGTGGGAAAAGCTATGAGTTTGAGAACAAAAAGAAAAAAGCAGATGTTCTTAGTTTAATGTATGTGTACAAATCAGAATTTGCCTTTATCTCAGATGATTAAAGTTTGACTGATTGGCCCTCCCCCTCTCTGCAGAATACTTTTACCCATTTTGGTGAATATCATACAAACGTTCTTTACATTTTTTTCTGTGCAGCTCCTGCTTCAACGGCGGCTCCTGTGTGGATGGTATCAACACTTTCATATGTCTATGCCCGCCGGGCTTCACCGGGAGCTACTGCCAGCATGACATCAACGAGTGTGACTCCAAACCCTGTCTGAACGGAGGCACCTGCCAGGACAGCTACGGCACCTACAAGTGCACCTGTCCAAATGGATATACAGGACTCAACTGTCAGGTAGGTGGAAAGAGTGGGCCTCAAGGTTGAGTTTGTATTTGTATTTTTTATTTTTTATTTTTTTTATGTTATGTTAAAAGATGCAAAGCTGTTAAGGCAAAAAACTAGGATAAATGTGGTGTTTCTAGATAGGGTGTTTCTATAGCCTCTGATTTCTGTTTACTTGCACCGTTCAGAACCTGGTTCGTTGGTGCGACTCTTCGCCCTGTAAGAACGGGGGAAGATGCTGGCAGAGGGGAATCACCTACAGCTGCGAGTGTGTGACCGGATGGACGGGACTTTATTGTGACGTCCCAAGTGTCTCCTGTGAGGTGGCAGCCAAACAGAGAGGTATGATGGGAGTGACCAGGGTATACAATCCCTCTGAATGAAATAATGTGTTGATTAAAATGTTTGTTCAAGATACATTGAAAAAAGAACAACCCCTAAAGCCCACTGTCTCTTCCTGTCTGGATAGGAGTCGACGTGGCCCATCTGTGTCGTAACTCTGGTCAGTGTCTGGATGCAGGGAATGTTCACTACTGCCACTGCCAGGTTGGATATACCGGGAGTTACTGTGAGGAGCAGGTGGACGAATGCACCCCAAACCCCTGCCAGAACGGAGCTACATGCACTGACTTTTTAGGTGGATACTCATGCAAGGTAAGGAAACTATGCCCCAGTTAAAAAAAATGCTGCTTAAATAAGAATTTAGAAATCAAGTCATTGCAATCTCGTTATGTCATATTTATCAGAATGCATCAAGTCAAAACAGACTCAAACTATTGTAATGTTTAATAAACAGTTGGATATGTAATTGTATCTCTTTTACTAACTTCTCCAGATATAATTTAACATGATTTTATCTTATGACTTTTTCCCGGTAACCAATCATGCGGGTTTGTTTTAATTAGTTGTTAGTAAAATATGTCTTAAATGCCACTCTATTTGACATTTCAAATGTTTTATTCATTTTCTAACGTCAGCAAACCAGCTCACCACATTTAACAATTTTTTTTTTAAATCTCAAATCTCCGTTTTGTATGATTGGTTTAAAGCTCTGGGTGTACAGCAGGCATCTTTTATGCTGTAGCAACAACCCTAGCCTCTCCTAATGAAGAAGCCTGCTTTATAGATAGAACACAAACAGCTTGGTTATGTTAATCTCCCCTGGAAAAAAAAGAGGGATCAGCTGGCCTTGGCAGGACGGAGGCCAGAAAACCGCCAGGTAAACAAAAAAACATCTTTGTTCCATGTCAGAAATTGATCCGAATTTCCCCTCTCTTCTTCCTCTGCCTTCCTTTTCTTCTATCTCTTCTCTCTCTCGCTCTCTCTCTCTCTCTCCCTCTCTCTCTCTTTCTCTCTATCTCTCTCTCTATCTCTCTCTCCCTCTCTCAGTGTATACCGGGCTATGTGGGGACCAACTGCTCGGACGAGATCAATGAATGCTTCTCGGCGCCGTGCCAGAACGGGGGCACCTGCATTGACCTGATCAATACCTACAAATGCTCCTGTCCCCGGGGAACCCAAGGTCAGCAGACCCCACGCGCACTCCTCCGCACCACTCTGCCTCTCTCCATCCTCTCCTGCTTGTCTCCACACTTCATTAATTAGGCCTGGACAGCAGCCGGGACATGTCTGAAAAAAAAAACTCCTCCTCCCGTCCTATCCTCCATCCCCTTCCCCTCACTTGTGAAACACGCCATTGATTTTTCTCTCAGACGTAAAGTGTGTGTGGGTGCTTTTAAGTCAGCCCCAAAATGCCAGTGAAGTTCGGTGCATCCCATGTTGTTCCAATTTTTTCTGAAAAAAAGAAGCAGATCAGTTTTATCACACCAAAGATTTTATGGCTTTATATCAATAAGCTGGGACAAACATTGATCAATGGGGTGTACAGCTAAATAGCGTCTTTTACAGTGAATGTGATTTAGAAAATGCAAATGGAATGCTGATAATGTGTCCAAAAGCTGATGTATGTTAAATGTATTGTCATAATTTGTTGAGCACAAATGATGAGGCCCTACCATTTAATAACATCAGTCTGCACTCATTAATGACTGAATTACTGAGTGAGAAGCGGTTGAGGCAGGTAGTGAGAAAACATACCATTACAGTAGATGTAATGTCTTATCACAAATAACCTACTCTAAAGGATTGGACATCACAGAATCAGTGTTGCAAAAAAAAAAACATCAAGTCAACATTTTCCCTTTGTGTTATATCAAGTAATAACATTTCTTGTCCCTGTTCCCGGCCGTGCCCTCCCTTAGGTGTGCACTGTGAGATCAACCTGGACGACTGCAACCCGTTCACAGACCCGGTCACCAAAGAGCCAAAGTGTTTCAACAAAGGGAAGTGTGTGGACAGAGTGGGAGGCTACCACTGCACCTGTCCTGCTGGATACGTAGGGGAGCGCTGCGAGGGAGACGTCAACGAGTGTTTGTCCAACCCCTGTGACCCGCGCGGCACACACAGCTGCATCCAGCTCACCAACAACTACCGCTGCGAGTGTCGCACCGGATACACAGGTAAACGGGAGGGAAAAGTTGTGAGACATTTTCACATCAGCTTAGAGAATGAGGAAAATTTAAGTGTGGTGCTGTTGAGTTTTCTACATTTGATTCCTTACATAGTTATCCCATTTATTTTGATCTTATTGTAAGATTACAATACGTTTTAAAAAAAAATAACCAACGTCCACCTCTGTTGAGGTTCCATACATTTTTATTGTGTGACTGTGTGTGTGAATATGTACATCCTCTGTTTTTGCTTTGGTCAAGAAAGGTTGCTTTATTGACCCATAAAGATATGACATTGAGCTGCTAACCTAAACTTGAACTTAAACAAAGATCAATTAAGATTGACTGAAAATGTTACTACTATTTTATCGTAAAAGCCATTATCAAGCAAACGTATCTTACCACATTTTATTGGCCCAAAGGTATTAACTAATCGAAATATTGAAATCAATAAAAAAAAATCAGCATAAATTGAAATCTGTAGAGATGTAGAGATGTAGAGATGTTTTTTTTATCATCAACATAATATGATCAACATTTTGTGTCTGACTCTTCTGTAGGTCAACACTGTGACACGGTGTTTGATGGATGTAAGGGAAAACCCTGTCGCAACGGAGGGACCTGCGCCGTGGCCAGTAACACCCCACATGGCTTCATCTGCAAATGTCCTCCTGTGAGTATACATACATACACACACACACACACACACACACACACACACACACACACACACACACACACACACAAAGGTCTAGGACATGGTATTAAACCACATTCAGCCCAGATCATGACTATGCTAAACAAGGAGCCCCAAGCCATCCTGCCAATAAACCTTTTCTAACTTGCTGTAAAATTAAGGATTTTCAACCCAATAGTCATAACAAACACAGATACATTCTAAGATTCTCAAAAATGAAAATATTGCGCTCTGAACAATTGCCTTAAATGAAAAACAATCCTATTGAAAGTTCCTAATACAACAGTTTTTTTGCCCCCCTCTTCTCATAGGGCTTTACTGGCTCCACGTGTGAATACGACGCCCAGGCCTGCGGCAGCCTCCACTGCCGTAACGGAGGCACCTGCATCTCCGACCACAAGAGCCCCAGGTGTCTGTGCCCGCCGTCTTTCACGGGGCCCGAGTGCCAGTATCCCACCGACAGCCCCTGTAACTCCAACCCCTGCTACAACGGTGGCACGTGCGAATACACCTCCGAGGCGCCGTTCTACCACTGCGTCTGCCCCACCAACTTCAATGGCCTCCGCTGCCAAATCCTGGACTGGGACTTCCAGGGAGGGTTCGGCCACGACATCCCCACGCCGCCCGAGGTGGAGGTGCAGTGCAACGTGCCGCAGTGCGCCGAGGCCAAGCACAACAAGATCTGCGACGTGCTCTGCAACAACCACGAGTGCGGCTGGGACAATGGCGACTGCTCGCTCAACTTCAACGACCCGTGGAAGAACTGCTCGGCCGCGCTGCAGTGCTGGAGATACTTCAACGACGGCAAGTGTGATTCACAGTGCGACAACGCCGGCTGTCTCTACGACGGCTTCGACTGCCAGAATCTGGAGGGACAGTGCAAGTGAGTGGTGTTTTGTATATCTATAAATTAGGCAAGATTTTAAAATTGCAAATGTTTACCTCCTTTTTCTACAGGCCTTTACTGTAAGTTTGTTTTTGAAGAATCCAGAATAATGATCGTTCAATATTCGTACCAAAAAAGGAACTTAAAAAGGCACTTACGAAATGATTGAACTGCGTTGTTTCTGTGCCTCAATGTAGAAAACATTTTAACCTCTATTGTTTTCTAAAGCTTCAAGCCACGAACTTGTTTGGTACAGCAGGGTCTAAATGTATATGAACAGCACATCCAAAGCACTATACCCCTAACTTGTTTTTTTTTCTTCTGCAGTCCTCTGTATGACCAGTACTGCAAGGACCACTACGCCGACGGCCACTGTGACCAGGGCTGTAACAACGCTGAGTGCGAGTGGGACGGCCTGGACTGTGCCAACAGCATGCCAGAGAAGCTGGCCCTGGGCAAGCTGGTGCTGGTGGTGCACATCACCCCCGAGCAGCTCCTCAACAACTCCTTCGGCTTCCTGCGCGAGCTCAGCCGCGTCCTCCGCACCAACATCATATTCACCAAGGACGTCAAGGGGGAGATGATGGTCTACCCGTACTATGGCAACGAGCACGAGCTGAAGAAGTACAACGTGAAGCGCTCGGTGGACACCTGGTCCGAGGCTTCTGGCAAAGTGCTGAGCGTGGTGAAGAGGAGCCTGTTTAATGCGCCAGAAGACAGCCAGAGGAGGTGGAGGAAAAAGAGGGAGATGGATAACTTACAGATCAAAGGGTGAGCATGAAGATTTCAAAATGTTTCATTTATTAAAGGTGCTCCAAGGAACGTTCAGTTTTTGTTCATTCTTGCACCCCCTTTGGAAAAAAGCGCTTGTGCTTTTACTACGCCAGGTGTTCCTGATTGAGCGTACCCATGACAAAGGTATTGAGAAAAAACTTATAAAAATAGCATTCTTTGCACTGATGGTCTTGTTTGCTGCTACATGTAATTTCAGAAATATCTAAAAGTTCCTCATAGCACCTTTAAGTATACAGCAATATGTTCAGTTTCAAGTATTCACTGTACAATATAGGTTGTTTGGCATGGACTGTACTAAGGCGTTTGATTTAACATAGCCTCTGTATGTGCCTTTCTCTCCTCTCGATAGTTCAATTGTCCACTTGGAGGTGGATAACCGTCAGTGCTTCCAGCAGTCCACAGAGTGTTTCCAGAGCACCAATGACGCCGCAGCTTTCCTCGGGGCTTTGGCCTCCAGTGGCAAACTGGATGTTCCCTACACCATTGAAGCTGTATATAGTGAGTACATCTTATAATATTCTGCAGGATTTAAAAAAAAATTGTATGCAGCTACAGTATTATACTAGCACTGCTCAGTTGTACAAGAAATCTACATGAGTTAAAGGACCGTAACCACGGGTATGATGTTGTGGTCAGTAAAAAGAAAATATCACAGACTACATTATATCAAAGTTTAACAAGGACATTTGTTTTTAAACCATTTGACATTTTTAAACAGGCCTAGTTGCTCAAAATATCATTGGTTATTTTCTTGGTCAAAAGCCACTGGTATGATTCCAATAATAAGGAGAGGACTTCCCAAAAGGCTGAAAACTACACATTAAAACGTACAACAAACCATATTAAATTTTTTTTAAATGTGTTGTCATGATCAAAGATATGATCAAGAGCCTCAGGATTGATCAGATAGATAGATTAGAGCAGAGCACAACAGGAGGGTTAAGGCCTTGCTGCAGAGTCCACACACATACATACTCATATGCAAGCGGTGAAGACACGTGCTCTTCCACTCAAACTGAGTATCCGCTGCGCCCTCCGGTCGGGTCCTAACCCTAGCACCCTTTGATTGTGTATTTGTTATGCAGCGGTGAACAAATGCAATTGTGAATCTCATGGCCTAAACAATCAATCCTTCCCTCAGTGTGTAAATCCACTGGCTTCAGGCGCCAAAGTGGTTAATTGCTGCAAATCAACTCATCCAACCCCCCTACTCACACAATATAGCACTCTGTCTCTATCTCTGTCTTTGTCTCTCTTTCCTTACACAGTCATGTAGACGTATACATCCACAGATAACACACACTCTCTCTCTCTCACACACACACACACACACACACACACACACACACACATGCACGCACACACACTTCATCCCACAGTGTGAGGGGCTGCTGCAACCTTCACCTCGCCGAATGTAATACCAGGACTTAATGCATCTCTAAGGGTTTAGGTTGGGGGAGTTTATCATTTCAAAATCGTTAGTGGAGAAAAAAAAGAGAAGGGGAAAGATTGATCGGGAGTGTGCTAGAAGTTGGGAGTCTTTGTTATCTTGAAAATCCTAATAAATCCTTCGTCTTTACAGCTTAAAGCGCGTGCAGTAATTTGAAGTTCATTAATCCCCCTCCTTTTTTCTCTTAAAGAAGAAATGGTAAAGTTGTCTCTTGGCACCCTGGGTTGAAAAGGGAGAAAGGAGGTGGTGGTGTTCTTTTTTTTCTTTTTTTATCACGCCCCATCCTTTTTTTTTCTTTTTTTTATGAAAAGTGGTTAGCAATTCTGATTATTTCTGAATAGATAGTGGAAGCTAGCTTTACAAACGGTGAGGATCGTCAGTCGACTTTTCGGACGCCTGGCTGCCGGTTGCGGGTGGGTGTTTTGGAGTGGGGGGGAACCGTGGGGCTAAGCAGAGCTGCACTAGCTCTGCTCCAACACTCTGGGCTGATCCTAGGTGTCCTGGTATATTGGTAACCACGTCTTTTTGCCTCGGCCCGTCTTTGACCATGCTGTTTCTTGTTCTACCAGGTGGAGTGGACCCCAAGCCTTCAGCGGAACTCTACCCGATATATTTGGTGGTGGTCGCTGTAGCGATACTGGCCTTCGTCGGAGTCGGGATGGTGGCTGCCCGAAAGCGCCGCCACGAGCACGGGCGCCTCTGGCTCCCCGAAGGCTTCAAGACCACAGAGACGAGCAAGAAGAAGAGACGTGAGCCTGTCGGAGAGGATTCGGTGGGATTAAAGTAAGTTTGTGTTTATTCACCAGTGGCACTCGGTGTCACCTGTTTCATTGTAAGGTCAGGTGAAAGGCTATAGTTCTGAAGGACAAAATGGGTGTAACTGGTGATCAGACAAATTTGGAAAATGGGGGGGGGGGTTTTGACTGGATCATTAATGATAATGATATAGCAGGTTAAGGTGCGCATTTATTGACTTGTTGGGGCAGAGGGGTGGGGTATGGGCTTAATCAATTGCTTTTGTTTTTCGGCATTGCTGCACCATTAATTGTGAGTCTTTCGGATGGGGTGGAAGCAGCATCAGAGTATGAGGATTTTGACTGTGTTATTTCTGCGTCATAACAGGCCACTGAAAAACACCTCGGACATTTCCCTCATGGATGACGCCCAGAACGAATGGGAAGAAGACGAACCTTCAGATGCCAAACGCTTCAGGGTATGAAATCAGAAATATTACACACCAACGGAGCTTTTAAGGATTTCGGAATTTTTTCCCATTACAAAAACTATTTTCCGAATTCAAAAATGTCCGAAATTGGAAATTAATTTAAAAATATTTTAATCAAATTAAAAAAAATTCTAATTCATCATTGATTTAAAATTAAATTAACATACTTTTTTGTTACATCTTGCTGCCCCTCTCTTAGCAGTTTGACGAGCAGGCTATCCTGGAGGTGGACAACCAGACGGACCACCGGCAGTGGACGCAGCAGCACCTGGACGCCGCCGACCTGCGGATCCCCTCCATCGCTCCCACACCGCCCCAGGGCGAGATAGAGAATGACTGCATGGATGTCAATGTCCGGGGACCAGGTGGGTGACTCAACACTTACTAAAGGCAGAATCAGTGATTTATACCTAATATTGGTTGATTTTCAATCTGGATGATTTACAAAATACATAATCCAGGATTTACAAAAAAATAAAAAATAAATCAAAGTAATTGTTTCATCTTTCAACAAACCTCTAATTGTAAAGGGAAGTGGAATAATTTTTCTGAAAAGATTATAACGATTCTAGATAATTCAAGTAACGAGAAAATCTGTTCTTTTTATTTCTGAAACTGCTTCATCTAATTATTATTTAGGGGGTGAAGTAGTCTTGAGACCTCTATGTGAATACATTTTGAAAAAAAAATATATTATGCTTTTATAGACCGACCTGCTCACAATTTATGTACACAGAGACACCGTTACTTGTGAGAAGGGGTCACAAGAAGAAAGAGCAATATTTTAAGGGGTGACAAGCTGAAAAAAAGGTTGGGAACAACAGCTTTAGCGAATTGACTTAATAAATACATTTTCTGAGCGTTTTACCCTTTTAAAGCGTGTGTGTCTGGATTTATACCTTGTCTGAACAATTCACATTTCTAGTGTGTGCATATATGCGTTTTTATGAGTATGTGTGTGTGTGCGCGTGCCTGCATATATGTGTGTGTACACATGCATGTGTGCGTTTGTGTGTGTGCAATCGCGCATGTAGGAGTTGCTAAATCTCCCATGTCCTCAGGGTAAAGGATCTTCTTCAAAGCAGCCGGCTGAAAGCTAGGCGCCTGGGGGGAAACACTGATTCCTGATCAGATTAATCATTTGACCAGTAATGGGCCACTGTTTTTTCTATTCCACTTTATGAAAACCAATGCAAAATCCAAATTTTGTAGTAAGTGCCAAATTCCCTGAAGAAACGCTATGAAAAATCAAAGTAACAGGGTTAACAACTTGAGAGCACAGTTTTTCCCCCCGCTGAGAATCGATGCACTCGAATCGACCAAATCTGCGAGATCTGGGGCTTGCCATCCTTTTGAAGAGGAGAAAAACCTATTTCAGTCGACTGACTGAGCTGCCTCTCACAGTTAGATATTAATGCTCCGTTTTTTGCAGCAGCCTAGCTTTAGCGATCCCCGGCCTCTATCCCCCCAGCTTCGCTTTCCTTCTGAAGCTTCTCCCGCGCCGGGGCCTTGATCAGAATCCGTTATCGAAAAGGAGAGAGCGCGCTGTGATGATTCAACCCAGGCAAACCAGTCAAGTCCACATTCGATTTGTTTTGTGTTGCTTTGTTTTGATCTGCCCTGCTGCTTTGAAGTTCAGGCTTCTGTCGTATTATGGCAGTTCCTGGGCCTGTTGCTGTGCTGACCAAGCAGTCTCTTGCCTTCTTTTCATAAACCCTTCTCCCTCCCCTCTCTCCCTCCAGATGGGTTCACTCCGCTGATGATTGCGTCTTGTAGCGGTGGAGGTTTAGAAACAGGCAACAGTGAGGAGGAGGAGGACGCCTCGGCCGGCGTGATCAATGACTTCATCTACCAGGGCGCTAACCTCCACAACCAGACGGACCGTACGGGTGAGACCGCCCTCCACCTGGCAGCACGCTACGCCCGCTCTGACGCCGCCAAGCGCCTGCTGGAGGCCAGCGCCGACGCTAACATCCAGGACAACATGGGCAGGACGCCTCTGCACGCCGCCGTGGCTGCTGACGCCCAGGGAGTGTTCCAGGTGGGTTCCCATCTCGCAAAAAAAAATCCTAGGTGGTATAGTTAAGGTATTTAGTGGTGAAAGTAACCAAAATTGTTAAAGGCATTGCCAAAATTTTAGCTGTTTCGAGCTGCTCAAAAGTAAGGATTTGCTTATTTTTGTTATTGCTTTTTTTATTTCTGTTAATTGATTATATTTGGGCTTAAGATCTTTAGTCAGACAAAACAATCACTTTAAACAAATCAACCTTTACAAATTGCGATCATATTTGACTATTTTCTAACATTTTAGAGACTAGAAAGATACATTTGTCAATCCGCAGTTTGAACGCATTTACTAGAACTGCTCATAGGATGAACAGTACATTTATTATACATATTTGAGTCAACCTTTAATGTATGAAATTCTGATTATGTCAATTAATTCATGTTTAGTTCATAAGGACTAACCTATTGTTTGTCTCTGTAGATCCTGATAAGGAATCGTGCCACAGACTTAGATTCCCGCATGCACGATGGCACTACACCCCTGATCTTGGCTGCCAGGCTGGCTGTGGAGGGAATGGTGGAGGAGCTCATTAACTGCCATGCTGACGTCAATGCAATCGATGATTTTGGTAAAGTTTTGATACATTGCAGTTTAGTGCTGAATGTAGTCAAATGTTGGAGAGACTCAAGCAGATCAAAAGACAACTTTGAATCTAATAAGCCATCTATTATCTCTTCAGGTAAATCTCCTCTGCATTGGGCTGCAGCGGTCAATAACGTGGAGGCTGCTATTGTGCTTCTCAAGAACGGTGCCAACAAGGACATGCAAAATAACAAGGTATGAAGCAGAACTGTGTCCTCCTCCTCTTAATTCTTCAAAACAATATTGAAACATCCTTCTAAAATAATATTCCTCACTAGTCTGTGGATCTCCTTAACGTGTAATCTCCTTTCTATCTTTCCTCAGGAGGAAACCCCTCTATTCTTGGCTGCCAGGGAAGGAAGCTACGAGACGGCCAAGGTTTTACTGGATCACTACGCCAACAGAGAAATAACTGACCACATGGACCGGCTGCCCCGAGACATCGCACAGGAGAGAATGCACCACGACATCGTGCGTCTGATGGACGAGTACAACCTGGTACGGAGTCCGCACATGCACGGAGGGTCGCTGGGCAACACGCTGTCGCCCACTATGTGCTCGCCCAACGGTTACCTGGGCAACATGAAGCAGGCCCAGCCCATGGGACAGGGACAGGGCAAGAAGGCACGCAAGCCCAGCGCCAAGGGCATCGGCTGCAAGGACGGCAAAGACATGAAGGTGAAGAAGAAGAACTCGCAGGACGGCAAGTCTGGGAGCCTCCTGGACAGCTCGGCCGTCCTCTCACCGGTCGACTCGCTGGAGTCTCCGCACGGCTACGTCTCCGATGTGGCCTCGCCGCCCATGATGACGTCACCGTTCCAGCAGTCGCCGTCCGTATCCCTGAACCATCTGCAGGGCATGTCCGACCCACACCTCGCTGTAAATCACATGGTGATGCCAAACAAGCAGGAGCTGGCCCGAATGCAGTTTGACCCTCTGCCGCCGCGTCTCACCCATATGTCCGTGTCCGGTGCGGGCGGCCCTGGCCCCATAAACGGCCAGTGTGATTGGCTGTCCAGGATGCATGGCAACATGTCACAGCCGGGCCAGTTCAACCCAATGAGAGGAGGCCCCGGCGGTCAGGGAGGCCTGCCTCACGGGATGATGACCTCGCTCCACAACGGCCATCCCAACAGCGGCCTCTCTCAAATGATGACATACCAGGGGATCCAGAGCACCAGACAGCTGACTCCACAGTCTCACCTCTTGCAGCAGCAGCAAATGCAGCAGCTCCAGAACCTGCAACAGTTACAACAACAACAACAACAACAGCAGCAGCAGCAGAGCATCCAGCTACAGCACCAGAACTCTAACACCACCAGCAGTCAGAACTTCATCAGTGGAGAGCTCGGATCCCCAGAGCTCCAGCAGGGCAGCGGCAACTCCAGCATGCCCATCCACACCATCCTGCCCCAGGAGACCCAGATCATCAGCCAATCAATGGCCAGCACCCAGTTCCTCACCCCGCCGTCCCAGCACAGCTATTCAGGCCCCATGGACAACACCCCCAACCACCAGGTCCAGGTGCCCGACCACCCCTTTCTGACGCCTTCCCCCGGCTCTCCCGACCAGTGGTCCAGCTCCTCTCCTCATTCCAACATGTCTGACTGGTCCGAGGGCATTTCGAGTCCACCGACGAGCATGCAGTCTCAGATCGGACATATACCTGAACAGTTCAAATAAATAGCTTGTGTCTTCTACGCCCCCCTCCCCCAGATGAGATGCTGTATATATTTTTTTATATAAGAAAAAGGCACTCTTTGTGGAAAAAATAGAAAGTTGTAAACACAGTTTAAATAGGACTTTGTTTTATATGCTTTTATACTAACAGCAACACCTGTGTTTCATCCATTCTTTTTTATTTATTAATGCCTTATTTATACGCATTGCCTGCTTAAAGAAATTGTTCCGGGGATCCATGGTGCTGGGTCAAACGCAGGACAGAGAAAGTCCTTTTAGAGAGACTCTCTTTTAGTTTATTTGTTTCTTTTCTGCAGTGAAGCCTCAGCGTACACACTGGGTATTTATTTCCTTAAGGACTTTTAGAATTTGTCTTTTTTCATATTATTTCTCAATCTTTGTTTATATTTTGTTATTTCTTTTGTATAATCTTGTTTATAAATAAACGTGTGATTAAGGGGGCATTTTATAGAGCACATTTTAAGTTTCAGTGTTATTTCAATTTGTTGTAAGTGTGGGAAATATTCCAGTCAGTTGATGATAGAAAAAAAAAATTGTGAATGTTAACAGAGCTCAAGGGTGAAGGAGCTGTTTTTCACAATTCGCCCCCTGTAAAAATATCATGTGATTCTTAGTTACACTCTCTAGAGTTGTGTACATTTCTTGAATCAATGGAACAACATTACGTTGTGCCTCTAGATTTGATCGCCTTCATACGTGGAGATGTGGTGGAGAAGTGATATGTTGTACAGTATACAGCCATCTTGGAGATTGGCAGTTAAGGCAGGCTTGAGTATCTGTTAGTCCTGTGGTGTTGGAGAACTGGCCCGTTGGCCACAGTGTATGTGTTGTCCAGAGGGAAAAGGAAACTTTATTTCCCCTCTCCCTCCTATTAGTTTGAGCCTATGGCTGTGTTCTTCCTTTTTGTAAATATGTTATGCATTTCCCTCGTAAGCAAGATTTTGTTTAAGAAATCTGATGTCTTAAGCATGCAATTTTGATAGGTATTGCGCCATTCAACAGCCTCTAATATGTCAAACAGAACAGAATATATATTTTGTATTTTAATGTCCCTGATACATAAATAAATTTGAACTATATACAAATAGATAAAATATATTGTAAGGAGACATTTTTCTCATAAAAAGGGAAAATAAATAAATATTGAGGTTTTATAAATTCATATTTATTTACTGTTCTGTAACACATGACAAATCCACTGAGGCAACCATTTGTGCAACACTATGAAATGTTTTTGTTAGGTAAAATGGGAAAACTGTTGGTTGAGTTTTAAGTTGTGTGCACTTCAATGATTCGTGAGACGGTCCCTGTCATATAGTTTACAAAATTGTTATAATTTAAAAAAACAATATTAGGTTGTAGTGAAATTGTAATATTCACAATATGTTTTCTTCCTCTTATAAAATTATAATTTGCAAGAAATGTATTTCCCCTTTTCATTTTCTGTCTGTAAAAACGTTTCTTGTTATAATAAAAGGGCACTTGTGTGTCTTGAACTTATGAGAACTGTCTTTTTTTTCTTTGAATTATCAATATCTTCTAAATATACAATGTGTGAAACAAGGGCTTCGCTGGATCTAGTTCACTAACCATAGTACAGGCACATGCTCCTGAAATAAATGGTTATATGTCATTTCATTAATGTATTTGTTAAAAATAACAATGACCTTTCTATTCAGATACTGTAGCGGTTTATTTGATATTTTTACATTAGCTAAAGAGCAAGGTAAACAAATATTTTGCATAATATGTCTCCCTCTAGTGGTGATTTAAATATAGAAATAAATATCACCGTTCACTTACCTTCATGAAAGATCCAGCTACCCTGTCTCTGCAGCTTTTTCTATATTGTGGAAACAGGTTGCATCAAAACTAGAACAATCTCTACCTGTCCTATCAAAATATCCATATTAAAATCTTATTGGGACCCTGAGCAAACTAATGAGGTACTGCGTCTCCAGTTATCCCCAGGTATTTTTGTTCAATGTGTCCGGTGTTTCTAAATAGAATACTTCCAGACCACATACTGTTCTTTTGTGTGCTAATTTGATTAAACACAACGGTTATGCAACATGTGAGCACATAACTGATATTGAATTATTAAATATATTAATATTGTTTTTATAATTATTATTTTTGGACAAAAGGGGCATTTTTAAACATATGGCCTCAAGATCAGGTAGCCTAACCGTTAAGCTCTTATTTTGCCATTTGTTTTGTTCAAAAGTGCAAAAACGTTCTAGTCCCATAGAGATAATCTTGGGTTTTACAACATTTGGACAGGCATTTCAGTTTTCTGGCATATTTTGTATTAATCCATTCATTGAGAAACGTATTATCCGATTAATCATAAATCATCCTTTGATAACTGTGTCAGTTGATACATTTCTCTATTAGTGCATATTCACAACCAATTTTTTAATAATATTAGTACATAGTAAGTAGACAGTACGCTTGAAGCTTATGGGGACTATCATTGCTTATTGCAGCTCAACAGCATACCAGAATAGCGTTATTATTACCAGTGTGTTTTTAAAGCTTGTGGTGAGACCAAAGACCAAGTTTTGGCTCTTTTTTATCCCCACCCATAGACAATCACTCAACAATATAGGCCTACTCAATGTGTTACATTAAAACACACCCTTACCTGTCTGCAAACCCTAAACATGTGCACATTTTTGATCATTCTGCTCGCTGGGACCTGCATTATTCTTCATCTAAATATGCTGCTGCACATATTTGTCTTTTTATAACCAATTCGTTTTTTATGTGAGGGCCCACTACACTGATAGTGGAACCTACCTGTAAATAACTACGTGTCCCATGATGCACTGGCGGTATCACCGTCTCAGTTCAAAGTTCAAACATTACAGTAAAAATAGGGCACTCTCTGGCTGGCTGCCTGTGTGTTCGCTGGTAATAACAAAACAACTCGCTGGTGTCAGAGCCGAACGTTTGCCAACGCACCGAGAACCGGCGGAGGAAACAGAAAATGGACCTCAGCTAATCGGCGCCTGTTCTTGCCCTGTTGTCGGAGGATTTTTACTGAACGGCGGCTAGCTAGGTGCTAACGTTAGCACGCTAGCTTCTGCCAGGACCACATAGCAACTGCTGCTAACTAACGTCACTGGACTGGTACTCTTTGCTCCCAAAGGTTGCAGATATGTTCGTCCAGGAGGAAAAAATATTCGCCGGGAAAGTGTTGAAAATACACATCTGTACCACGGATGGCACAGAGTGGTTGGAGGAGGTCACGGAAGACACCACTGTGGAGAAACTGAAGGAGAAGTGCTTGAAACATGTAGGTTTTTGTGGGGCTGTTTGTGTTTTTTTTCTGTCTTGTCACTCCTCTGCCAGGTGTTTTCAATCTACCATGTCCTCTGTACAAACAGTCAGTGTCGGTGTCACTGGCTTTGTATTTATAGTAACTGGGTAGACTCTGCTATTTATAATTTAGCATGTTGGCTGCCCCTTCTCCAGCTAGCTAAACAGACCCGACTTTGCCCCACCAAGTGGCCGAGGCATGTTGATGCTTTGCTGGCTGTCTATTATTACACAGCCCGTCTCACTTCACTTCTCCTTCTATGGCCTACAGAAGAAACGTAAGTCGTAGTGTAATGTCTGTTTGTCGTGACAACGTGGATGACAAGATGTACACATTCAATTACATCAATGACATCAACACTGCACTGACGGATCATCATGATGGAAATTGAAACGTATCATCAGATTACAGACTTGAATTATCAGTCTATCCATCTATGTTGTGTCCCACTACAACACATACATTGTGCAAGATATGTTTACACCCCTAGAGATAGTATCTTGGGGTCAATTAATTAAATTAAATGCCTAAATGGTAAACTGCATTTTTAGGTTGGCTACAATGACACCACTTTAGTTTACTTATTGCTATCCATGCATTTCTTGTAATTAAAAAAAGTTGATTTAATATAAAATTGTTAAATCTCATGAGGGGTAGATTTGATTTGATTTAAGTCAACTGGTTACTTTAGCTTAATAGATAAATCATAAAACGTCCTTAAATAACCAAAACTGCTTGTTATAATCCCCAGTCCCTGGTTATGTATGATCAAAATACATTTCCTTTACAATTACAAGAGATAATCAGAAACAATTCTCACAGAATCATTCACTTGATATTTGACATCAACTAATTTGGCAAAATATTTAAAAAATGATTATATGCATGCATATTGCTTGATGATAAAAAGAGTCAATAGTTGCATCTGATCTCTATTATTTGTAATTAATTTCTGAGTTTCTTTATCTTGTGCTTGGTTTAAAGTATGTACATGGAAGTTTAGAAGACCCCAAAACTCTTACCCACCACAAACTCATACATGCTGCTTCAGAGAGAGTCCTCACCGACACCAAATCAGTCGCTGATGAAAATCTTAAAGATAAAGGTATGTGATCAAACCATCTGTGACGTGTTTTGGTCGTGTGATAATCCTACACTGATTTGCATGAACCGCGTTTTTTTTCGTGTATCTTTCTAGACGTTTTGCTGCTCATAAAGAAAAGGCCGCCGCCAACACCTCCAAAGATGGCAGAAGTTAGTTCAGAGGAGAAGGTGAGCTCAATACATTTCTGTCTTCACCAGAAAAGAACTGAGAAAATATCTTCATCATCAGAAATGAATTTACGTCTTTATTTTGTCTGCCTTAAATCAGGTCTCTCTCTTGTTTTTTTTTTTAAATCCTTGTTGTAACAGAAGAAACAAGATAACAAGGCTCCGGACAAAGATGCAATTCTGAAAGCCACAACCAGCCTGTCCACACGCCACACCGACCGCACGGTTACCCAGCACAACATCAGAGATGTAAGCTTCTTGTCTGGATGGATTTGGCTTAAAGAGTGTTTCATTGTACATGTTTGTTTCAATCATTTACAAGTTGTTTGTGTATTAAAGTGTTTGCTTTTGTGTGTTCAAGTTTCAGACGGAGCTTAGAAAAATCCTTGTGTCTCTCATTGAAGTGGCCCAGAAGCTTCTTGCCTTGAACCCTGATGCTGTTGAACTCTTCAAAAAGGCCAATGGTAAAGCTTGATATTAATATCCCATACACTCCTACAGTCCCGAAAGTTACGATGATGAAGTATTCAAAAAAGTAGGAAAAAAGGGGGGGGGAAAGTAGATCCTGGTGATTTTCGTTAACATTTCCCAGCTATTACTCAACCTGTAGTTGGCATTCTCTGATCTCTTTCTGTTTGTGCAACTTGCAGCGATGTTGGATGAAGATGAAGAGGATCGGGTGGATGAAACGGCCCTGCAGCAGCTCACTGAGATGGGTTTCCCAGAGAGCAGAGCCATCAAAGCTCTTAGATTGAACCAGTAAGTTTTAATCTTTATTTGTTCCCAAATCAGCTCTGGAAGTTGAGAACTTGTTTAAAGGAATGACCTTTATTAGGGCTGCACTAGATCAGGAAAACATGCAATATGCAATAACATTGTTGAATATTCCGAACACGATGTCAGCGATAATAAAAAAAAATACTTAAATATCCAGTGTTAATGTCTTTGAGTTCACTGCCAATGCAGACACCAGACAGCAAGGAGCCTATGCATGTTATTACCCCAGGCCAGGGGTAACGGATCAGTTGAGCCTGACCCAGTTGTTGAGTGTGGTGGCCTTCACGACGTTGGCATCGTTGTCTGTGGTGATAGGCTGAGGCTACACACTTGTTGGTCTTCATGTAAATCCCAGCTGGCTAACACATAATCCGAGGGCTATATTTTCACATCCATGCACTTTACCACTTCAGCCACTGGAGTCTACATGGGGGGCGGGCATTAGAGTAGTAGGGCTTTATCTGGTTGGTCAAATATATTGTGTTGCTGATTGTGAATGCACGGCAACCAGAATAGGCTACTATATATCGCAGTTTAAGTAGTCTTTGCGAGACGTATACTGCAATATCAACATTTGCGATAAAGATAGCCCTAACCTTGATGTATATTCCCGTATCAGCTGTTCCTGTGTGGCTCTGCTGAGTGGTATTCATCCCAGAAACCCTTTCAGAAAGTACATTTTTTCTCATTTAATTTTCTTTCTTTCCACAGCATGTCAGTGACCCAGGCAATGGAGTGGCTCATCGAGCATGTAGACGACCCCTCCGTAGACGCACCGCTACCTGGCCAGGACTCTACTGGGGCAGCAGGAGCCACGGCCGCTGCTGCTGCTGCTGCACCTCCACCAGCCCCCTCTGCATTAGCATCAGCCACAGCATTAGCCTCCGTTCCCAGCCTCCTCCGCAGCCTGTCCAGACAGTCGAGCACAGACGACAGCAGCAGCAGCAGCAGCAGCAGGCAGGACGAACTCACAGAGATCTTCAAGAGGATCCGCAGGAAACGGGAGTTCAGACCCGACTCAAGAGTGGGTGGCTTTATCCAGTCGCAGCTTTCATATAGTAGTTTGACTATAACTTACTTTTTAAACTTATCTCTGATGGTTACATTGACATCCCTTTGCTCCCTGTCTATATTTGATAGTTTTAGACTTTCAACAGTTTGATGTGCTTATACAGTTTATTGCTTCCATTGCTCTGTATTGCATAAGCTGTTACTCATCTCTCTAGATCCTATAGATAGGGCAGATGCAGAACAGAATAATCTCAGCTCCGGAGATTATTATTTCATTTTTTTCTCTAACAGATCTTTGTGATAACTGTGAGCTTATTTTTGCCACTGCTCACTCAGTCTGTGACTATCATCTAATACACTTTGTGAAAGACAGGAATTGATGGCTAGTGTCTGCCCAATAGATACAGAGAATACTGTTAGTAGCTTTCGTTATAACATTTATATATCATGTACCTCAGTTCAAGCTCAATTGAAACTCCTCATGATTAAAACATAATATTCCAGCAAAACACTTCCACTGCCTGTTACTTTCTGTAACATACTGTCAGTTGTTGCGACATTTGTTTCCAGCTACTTCTTCCACTGTCTGGATGTCTGGATATTATATACTTTATTTTTCCCAAGACACCTGCCTAGCTCTGCAGAGCTGTGACTGTGTGTTTGTGTTTTATTGTAATTTAGACTGAGAGTTCTTGAAATAATCAAGTTGTGTTTTTCTCTGTTCCTGCAGGCTGTTATTGCATTGATGGAAATGGGGTTTGATGAAAAGGAGGTGATTGATGCTCTGCGGGTGAATAACAACCAACAGGATGCTGCGGTAGGTTTACACATACGCAACACTACTTTTTGAAGCAGAGTTTTCTGAAAAACCAACAGCTCTAGATTAAAAGAAATGCCCCTTTTATTTTGGCCAAGTTTCTGTGACGCTACTCAGACTGTGAGATAGATGATTGATAAAAGACAGAGTTGACTTAATGATCTCACTTTCTTTGTTTTGACTTTACTGCTGGCATCAATTTACACTGGCCCTGTTATTCTCAAATAATGCTGGATTTTAAGAAATATTCATGACTTAAAAAGTAAACTGCTGTGCCATTGTATGAAAGAAAGATTTGGACATTATATTGTAACTTATTCCGCATGCTGACCTCCATGAAATATATGAACATGTTTTAATAAAACTGAATGGGAATTTTAGTTTAATATAGTGTTTTTCCGTCCTGCAGTGTGAGTGGTTGCTGGGAGACAGGAAACCTTCTCCAGAAGATATGGACAAAGGCATCGACACCAACAGCCCGCTGTTTCAAGCCATTCTGGAGAATCCAGTGGTCCAGTTGGGTCTGACGAATCCCAAGACTCTGCTAGGTACAGTTTAGTCCAATTTAGTAAAAAACTGTGTTCAGTTGACATGGGGACTGAACATACTAGAAGTGTTGTCGATAGTAAGTGTCACATAATAGGATGTGACAATGTTTTCATGTATAATCCTAAAGTCTTTTGAAATGCTAGTATTGTTTAATATATTTCCTACCGGTGTGTGGTGTGTTTTCATGCAGCGTTTGAAGACATGCTGGAGAATCCTCTGAACAGCACTCAGTGGATGAACGACCCTGAGACCGGCCCCGTCATGCTCCAAATATCTAGAATCTTCCAGACCCTCAATCGCACATAGAGCCTCCTGGTGACCCCCCCTCCCCTCCTGTGTGACTGTGGCAGCTTGTGTGTGTGTGTGTGTGTGTGTGTGTGTGTGTGTGTGTGTGTGTGTGTGTGTGTTTAGACCATATTGGGATATGTGTGTGTGAGTGTATGAATGTGGCAGACACGAGTATTGTTTTTGCCTTGTAAAGACAAAGCCGGAGGAGTCAAAGTATGAATTAAGATGTTCTACATATATCTATTTATAACAGTACAGTGAAAACACTTCTAGAAAAAAAAAAGTTAACATAAACATTATTATTACAATAATAATAACAAATCCAGATTTAGTATGTTGTTTTTACATTTTAATGAGAACAATTTATAGTGATGACAGACGTGATTTATTTTATATAATTTTCTCCATGTACAAAAATGACATCAGACATCAATTTAATGTTTACACTTCAAAGAAAAACTGTTTTTGTATGTTTTGCAATATTTAAATATCAATTACAGTTTCGTCTGTCTCTTTAAATTGTTACATTTATTCTGTGGTGACCGTGTAGAAGACTTGTGTCCGTATCATGTTTTGCTTTTTTCTCCCCGAACCCCTTTGTCTTGTTTTTATGAGAAGAAAAAAAAACTGTGTGAAATTGAGAGGCTGGCGGTCAAAGTTAAGCATTTGTTTAGCTAATTGAAAAATATGCTTTCAGACATTACTTCTCTGTCTCTCCATTCATGCCTGTGAGGTCACTGTAAGTCAACCGCCTCTCAGTTCAAAGAGGAGAACATTGGTCCATGAGCTTCTTCAAGAATATTTATTTGACTTTCTTGCCTTTTTAGACGAAAGCTGTACACTAAACTGTTTGTGTCTTAGTCATGTTTTTACAAGAAAAATTCTATATTAGGCCTGTGTGTTTATTGTCAATGTGCTCTTGAATGTCATATTATCATGTTGCGCTCATTTAGCACTTGTTCACGTCTATGAATATCACTCACCGCAGCACTAAGGAAGTTAAAAGAAGGGTTCGTGTTCTGTCTCCAAAAGGCTGTAGTGGGAAGAAGCTGAGCCTAATCGAAAGGTGTTTGCCTTTTTTTGAGCCTTTTAATTTGAATGATGAAGATGCATGCTCACTTCATGCTGCGAAGGGGCACGCATCTTCATACGCAACAATGGAAATTATAGAATTCGAGATTTTGGTCTTTTGGTTTCCTTTTTTTCTTTTCTTTTGAGAGCAGTGGACATTTATGCTGTCAAACCAAACCAAAATGTCACTATATAACCTGCCATGTCATTAGATTTACCCATTGAAAAGACAAAAAAATCCCCTGTATTTCTGTGCAATACCAAGGACTTCTGTTGACCTGTAAAGAAATATATTTGACTTGAGTGTTAAAGATGTGTGAACTGCAATGGGATAGTGTGTTACGCGATATTAGCCTTTGCATTGAGTACTTCAAATCTCCCGCTATGAGAAGGTGAGCTTAGCCTCTCCTGGTTGTACTGAGAGATTGAAACAGTATGGAGGGTGGTGTGTTTTGCCAAGCTTTTGAGTGTTTTTAATCAATATTTAAAATGTGGCATTGACGTGAATTTCTGCTCAGGGAGGCTGAGATTGTTTTTCTAAACCTGTCGTTATGGCAAACCTCTGCTCCCCTCCTCCGAGTTTGGCATTTGAAAATGGCTTCAACTAATCTGTCTACAACTTTTTCTTATGAATAAGAGCCCCACATGACATGGTTTCGTAAATGCAATATTTGAAAATATTTAAAGGTTTTTAGAGGGAAATGTCTGTTTGAACTATGTATTATTATTACATTATTTATATCAAAGCCAAACTAGTAACTCGCTCTTATTTATAACATTTTTAGCAAACCTCAAAGCTAATCTACAAATGTGAAAAAAAAAAAATAATTATTCAAATGTTGTTTTTACAAACCATTAGGCTATAGAATGTGCTTATGGACTGGTAGCTCGCAGTGTTATTTAAAGTAGTGCAACGAGTTTGAAGGAAAGAGTATTTCTACACGCGTCTCTGGGAGCCTCTCTGCACGCTTTGTGCACTGCAGTGAACCTTCATCATGGCCACAGTGACCAGCTGTCTCACCACCTCCATGCTTTGCATCGGCATGCAAACAAAACTGTCTCATTATACTGTATCTTGGAAACAAACATTGGGAGAGACTGTACGTTTAAAGAAGAAAAAATGTCCACAGAAAATGGTCTTCAGGAACAGAAAAGAACAACACAGGATTGCTTAGGGACGCTGAAGAGTTGTTGGTGTCACGGGTTATTGTTTTCACTCAGCTTTCATGCAGGACTGTCCCAGATTAACAACCTATGCAATATACTCTCACAGTCTGTTCATTCAAATGGCCTCATAGTTCCTGGCATCCAAATCACTATCTCATTAAAGTTATTTTTTGTGGCTGGATCCTCTGTTTGTCTTTAAGGTTAGCTAACTAAAGTCCCCCGGGAACAAAAACAACAATTTAAGGCTTAATCTTTGAGACAAGCATATGCTTCCTGGAAGGATCAACCAGGCAAGCCCTGAACAAGTCAAAGATAAACACAGTTCATTGCATATCTGTGGAGGCACATGGAACCCATATTACATTCCCTCTTTTAGTAAAGTATATTGTGAATTTATGAATCGGTGAGTTAATGTGACATTTTCCAAGTTTAGATGGAGGTCACTTTGGAGCCCACAAAGGTTTACGGAAGACATTTTGATATTGGACAAATGTTAATTAACGCATTCATTACTGCTAATTCAGCTGGTTCAATGTCAGGGACCTGTTATCGCTAATTATTTTGGGTGTACCATCCAACTACGACACGTCAAAATGTGTGTTGTGAAAAGGCGTAATGTGCATTATGGGTTCGTCCGTAAGTATACCTTAATCAGGGTGCATACATAAGTTTCTTCGGTATTGTATTAGTTATTTGAGTCGAAGCGTAAAATGTGTGCAGATTATTTGATCTGCTGGCCTTCAGGAGGGTCAACCAATGTAAAATTCAACAGTCAGGAGATGGCTTGTCTTGAGCATTTCTCTCTTTCAATGTGTACTTTTCAGGATATTTATGTCCTTTAGTCAACTGTTGTAATGAAGTAGTTTTACCTTAAGCTTCCTTTTTGTTCGTAAGTAAGAGAACAAGGCTTATGTAAGATTGTGAGTTGACAGCTACATTCTCAGCAATATATTTTTTGTGGTACATTCATTCTAACCCACGTCCAAAGTATTGTTCCTCTACTATCCCAACTTCCAATAAAAATTATAGATCATAAGAAAGTTTATTTAACAGGACTTTTGAGAGAGAAAAAATCACATCTCAAAATCATTTTTTATTTATTTTTTATTATCTAGTCCATGTTTTAAACAGCAGTTAATAGAGGTACATTTCACTACACTTTGATTTAAAACAGTATCCAATCAGAATCATCGGTAACACTCTACGAAAAAGTTATTCAGACACTATTGACACTCAATTCAGCAGTTTATCAGCTGGACAGACAGTGTGGAGTCAATCGGAAACTCAAAGAGTGATGGACTCAATCAGATGATTTGGTCACACTTCATAATAAGGGTACATTATTAACTGTTAGTTAATGCTATTAACGGTAAGTAGGTGCATATTTTTTTTTTATTGTTTTGCTTTATTAGACATATTTGTAGAGTTGCATAGTTAGTGGTTATTAATTATTGTTGACTAACCGTTAATAAGGGCTTAGTTAATGCTTATAACTAAGCATGAGTTAACTAGGGTCTGTATAGGTAATTGCATTAACTATGCTTGATTAACTAATACGTGGCTGGAATCATTGACTAACTGTTAATAACTGCTCAGCATACTACAAATTAATATTACCTAAAACCTAAATATCCATTCAACTGCACGCTAAACTGAGAACTGTTTCCACAGACCTATTTTATTTTGGTATCATTCCACCAATGAGCTGCTAGGCAACTGAGCTACTGTGGACTATTAAAGAGACACTAGAAAACCAAATTTTAATGGCTGTCAACTAAAGCTGTGGTAAGAAATCTCAGTTAAGCATAGAAAATAAATGATATTTTGGTTTTAAGTTCT
This sequence comes from Hyperoplus immaculatus, assembly GCA_949357725.1. Classification (NCBI taxonomy): domain Eukaryota; kingdom Metazoa; phylum Chordata; class Actinopteri; order Uranoscopiformes; family Ammodytidae; genus Hyperoplus; species Hyperoplus immaculatus. Next base: position 29,469,228 of record OX442351.1, read on the forward strand.
CATTTATATGTGGAGACATTATATTTTTCTTTTGGCGTATCTGCAACAGTACAAGGCTGGCTTTTGCTACAGCAACATCTCCCCTAAACTCCTTTGCCATCTCCATAACGTAACACACTAACATTGCCAAAGGAACCCATACTACCCCACTCCAGAAATACTTAACTATCCCCTTACCTTTCAACTAACCTTTAATAGCGTTAACTAAGCATTAACCAACAGTTCATTGATGTGGCCTATATGTTATAGTGTAACCAAATCATCTGATGGAGTCCATCACTCTTTTAGCGTCCCATTGAGCCCACACTCTGTCTCTGAAGCTGATAAACTGTTGAATGATTGTTTTAAATATCTGATTTCAGTCATCCCATCACCTTGAACGTTAAGAACTTTCAGGTTCACGTTACTGTTAACCGGGGTGGACTGAATTCTGGTCGGGCTTTGCCTTTAGCGTAGATGAGCCTCTTGTGTCTGATCTGGAGAGCGCTGTGAGATTTGAACAGCTCACAATAGTCACTGTTAATGTCACTGTGCCTCTTCTTTAGATCAGTGTATTCCCGCTGCAGGTGGTGGGGAGCCTTGGTGCTCTCATCCATAGTCTTCTGCTGCTTCAGTCTGAACTCAGTGTCAGTTCCTGTTCTTCTCGTCTGAGAGTGCCCGCTGTTGTTTCTGAAGCCCGTAGAACCGGTCCTCGGCTTTCTGCAGAGCCACGGACAGTTTTCGCCTTTCCTCCAATTCCTCTATCTGCCTGGTCACAGATTGCTGTAGCTCGAGATGGTGCTTAAAACACGTGGTCCTTTCTTTATCAAGAGCAGAGGCGATTTGTTCAGCTCTCTCCTTCAACTTTGAGCTTCTGGTTTTCTCTCTTTTTAGGGCATATTCCAGCTCTGTCTCTCTTTCCTGGTTTTCTGACTGTAATGCTTTTAGCTTATATACCATTCTTTGGAGTTTAGTAATTTCAGACTCATTCTCAAAGATGATGTTATCTTTCCATAAAATCATTTCTTCGTGGTGGCGCTCGGAGGAAGAACTTTGTCGAGACAGTATTCTGCCATGTTCTCTCTCTGCAGACTGGAGTTTGGTCTTGAGATCAGCATTCTCCCTCCTTATTGCCGTCAAGTCGTACCTCAGACGCTCTGAGGAAGCATTTGAATGTGAAGCATGTAAAGACCTGAAGCGTTTCTCAGCAGCCAGGCTCTTTTCCAAAGCCAGAGTCTTCTTAGAGAGCTCTTTTTCTTGGATCTGTATCTTCAGATGTGCTTTTGAGAGACTATCCTCCTTCTCAATGGCCTCATCGCGTTGAAGAGACATATTGATCTGCATGTTTCCAATTGTCTCGTCTCTTTTCAGAATTTCCTCCCGCTGCTGAGTGAGGCACTCCCTCAACTCTTTTATTTCAGCGTCTCCGTCCATCTGGAGCCGCAGCGATGACACAATGTCATCCTTGGCTTCAGAATCTCTTTGAAGAGTCTGAATATTTAAGTGCAGGGCTTGCATTGTATTGTCTTTTTCCAGACATTCTTGATGCTCTTTTATGAGAAGCTCCTTTAGCGCCTTGTTTTCAGCTTCTACCTCCTTCTGGAGCCGCATCTGATTGAGCCGCTGCACGTTTAAAGCAGCCTCAAATTCCTCAAGTTGACTGTTGGTAAAAGTGTGAGTCTGGTTATTGGATTCTTCTGGTTGCTTCTGCTGCTGGGAGACAGCGACCTCGTAGTCCCTCTGGAGTTGACCGTTTTTTGTTTGTTCCTCTTGGAGATCTGAGGCACACTGGTTCAATTCCTCCTGCAGCAATGACACAACGTTATCCTTGGCTTCAGAATCTCTTTGAAGAGTCTGAATATTAAAATGCAGGGCTTGCATTGCATTGTCTACTTCCAGACGTTCTTCCTTCTGCTCAGTGAGGCGCTCCTTTAGTGCCTTGTTTTCAGCACAATTCAGTATTTTCCACTGACTAGACATCTCCAGGTCATTGTTGAGCTTTGCAACTCCATGTTCTCCATTTGAACACGAAGGCTGACTTTTTCAGCTCGCTCGTTCTTCAGAGCCTTTGCAAGAGCGTCTTTTTCTTTTTGCACCTGCTGCAGAGCTCCTTTGTATTGAACTTCAAAGGCCTTTTCAAGATCAGCCCTGGTTCTACTCTCCTCCTCCAGGGCTTCTTGAAGAACCGCTCTGGCTCTTCTCTCCTCCTCCAGGGCTTCTTGAAGAGCAGCAGATCTGTCTGACTCCAAAGCACTTTTAATTTGCTCATGCTCCTCAGCTTTCTCAGATCGCTCTGATCGTTCAGACGCCTCTGTCTGTGAAACATATAACAATTATTAGTTTGTTTTCCATCGGCAGTGTTTTAAATGTACAGTTGAACATTGTATGAAACATGTAAATTATGAGATTCATCCATAAACATTTATTTTACTCTGATTTTTCTGCAGCAGTTCAACACTCAAATTGTGGTATAAAACTCATAAACAGCTCAGAATCCTTTAAATGCACTTAATAATATATAGTTACCACCACCAATGATCAAATGCATTAGGGCAGAAACCTTGATAACTTAACAAGTGTAGACTGGGTTACACTCTTTACCAATATTTTTTAGTGAATACATTCAGTATAAAGTAATAGTAGGTAAGTATAAAGGACAGTAATCTATCACTAGTGTGCTCTTGTTTGGACGATGTGGTTGGAGATGACTATGACTAAATGCCATTTAAATCAGATTATCACCTGCATTCATATTTCTTACTGTTCTTATTTGAGCACACATGTGCCACTAATCTTACCTCATCGCAGGGAGTGTGGCGGTTTTCTCTGCCTGACAAAGGGTGCTGCTCCTGAACGTCCTCAAGAGACTCCATCACATCCTCTTCAAAGGGAGTGTAGCAGTCTTCTCTGATGGAGGGAGAGTTCTGCTCCTGAAAGTCCTCGACAAAGTCTTCCTCGTCCTCTCCAAAGGGAGTGTAGCAGTCTTCTCTTGTGGATTCAGAGCGCTGCTCATGAACAAACTCTTCTACGGACTCTTCAGAGGGAGTGTAGCAGTTTTCTCTGATGGAGGGAGAGTTCTGCTCCTGAAAGTCCTCAACAAACCCTTCCTCATCCTCTTCAAAGGGAGTGTAGCAGTGTTCTCTTGTAGATTCAGGGCTCTGCTCCAGAGCATCATCAACAAAATGTTCCTCCTCTGAAATCTTCTCAACAACTTGAATCATGTCAACATCTATTGAGAAGGCAAGATCTTGCTGTCCCAGTGTGACATTTTGCTCATTCTCCTCTCCAGTCTCCTCTCCAATCTCCTCTTCAATCTCCTCTTCAATCTCCCCTTCTTCAGAAATGTCCTCAGCAAGTTGCTGCTTTGAGGACCATGGAGATTGGTACTGGAGTACCAAGTCGAAGTCAAAATCCTGCCGCCCCTGTACGGTTTCATCCTGAATCTTTCTTTTCTTTTCTTTCTTCTTTTTCTTTTTCAAGATGATTGCCTCCTCAATTTTCTCTTCAACAACAATGCACCCAGGGGGTACCCACTTTGAGTTCCACCTGTCCATGTTCCTATCCTGAAGAGACAACTGTAGTTTACTGATAATTTGGCTTGGATGTAGCTGGGATAAACCTGGCTATTGATTTTCCAACACTAACTGTAACACGTTCCCTCTGTTAAGTGTTAGAAATAAAAATATACGTGTTCTTTAGCCTTATTTATGAAGGAAAAAATGACCATGGTGAAAGGTGTAAAATTCGGGATCTCGGCCTCAGTATTTATTTAAGTAAATTGACAAGGCAGGTTGACAGGACAGAAAGCAAGAAGAAGACAAAAATAAGTCCCTTCTCTCTCTACATCAGAGCATTATATGATCTTCTAACATCATGAGAATGTCTACTGATTGGTTGAATCTTGTTGTCAGGCAGATTTCAGAGTCCGTCCCCCTGTTCCCTCCTGGCCGAAACCAGGGATCATGGAAGTCTTCCTCCCCCGGCCTGGAGCAGTTTCTAAGACGTGCTTGGCCAAAAGGCCCTTTGTTCTAACAGATACAGGAATGTACCTTATCTCATGGGAAATCAGCTTCAGTTTTATTGCCCAGCCTCTACCTCCCAGTGTCCGAGCACAAAGATCAGAAGGAGAGAACATCTACCAAAGTCAAATATGAAGAATATATCAATGGTTCAATTGATTATACAAGAGTAAATGCATATTAATGGGGGGGGGGCATAATATCATACAAATTAGAGTTATTTTTCTAACATATTGCTGCGTTCCTTTGTACTCGGAACTCGGAAATTTCCGATTTGGTAGTTCCGAGTTCCGACCTGTCGGTGTTCCAGTGCATCTGCTCAGGAAAGTATGGACCTCCTTTCTCATCCAAATAATTAAACGTTAGGCTACATCAAGTAACCGTTGCCAGGTACTGGTAGATCCAATAGACTACAATTCAGCCGTGACTCAACATATGGACTTCAAAATCACTCTTTTTAGCCAGTTTAACGGTTCAGATTGTTGTTGTGACGTAATCTGCGTCATCTCAGTGAAGTCGGGAGAGGCAGACGTTGCCCGAGTTCCGACTCGGAATTCCCAGTTGAACAACCGTTTTATTGCACTTTTCCATGTCGGAAGTCGGAAATTTCCGAGTTCCGAGTACAAAGGAACGCACCATAATGCCAACACATAACTATGATGCCCCAAGTGTGTCCTTTCATGGTTCCAACAAGTGCCCTGTGACATCATCAAAGCACCATGATGCAGTGTTCTGATTATATTCACCTCATGTAGCCCCGCCCCCTAAGATCCTCTGATGATTCTACATTCCACCTCAAAAGGAGCAGTTCACCAATTTGTGTTTTATTTAGCTAGGCACATTACATCATTACAGACAATCGGAATGTCTGAATAATAAATTAATAATATTAGAAGGTGTATTTTTGTGTGAATGTTTCCTTTAAGTTACTGCTTTACTCTGATTCCTTGAATGCTTTCCCACAGTGCCACTCTTTCACAGATTCCAGGTTTTATATGAGATCATTATATTAATATAAGACATAACAAATGAAAAGATCAATTGAACCAATAAGTAGGCACATTTTCAAAAATAAACAAACAGTTGATTCAGTACATTAAGTCAACAAAACAGATATTTAAGTGAAATTAGGGCTGTCACTTTTTCAATGTGTTTTATTTTATTCAAAAGGGATTTTTGATATACCATGTACAAACTTTATTGTCATTTATTATGCAATTTGTCTTAAAATAATGATTTCTTATGGAATACTTGCAGTTGCTTTATAACTAAAATGTTATTAGAATCTCAATAATCTACGTTTTTATTTGTGTAACCGTTGAAAGGCTTAATATCTTAAGAAAGACTCAGACCTGGGATGTGTAGTGATAACTGCAAGAAAAACAAAATGGTTATTCATCAAAATTCTTCATACATGAATATATTCTATTGAAATTAGACAACTGTTTAAAAAGTGATCATAATACATCGGAGGCCTGGTGTTCTTACATTTATTACAGTCTGGTTCCCTACGAAAGTTTCGCCAGGCCAAGCTTAAATTCAAATTTTCAGCTTTGTAATGTTGTTTTAGTGACATACTTTTTTCATGTGCTCATTAGAATACCAAAATCTATTTTGACTGCATATAGAGTTGACATAGCCTGGCTCCGCCCGCCCGCCTACTTCCGGACAAATTTTATTTCCCTTCAGTAGTCTTCTGTACAAATGAAATGAAGTACGATGGTCTGGTAGCACCAGGCTAGAGTTGACAGACAGTCATTTACAAAATCACCTAAATGCTTTAAATTATTATACCACATTCCACCACTAGATGACATGGTCGGTCAAGTCTAGTGGTTAGTTACAACAAGTGAAGATGAATCAAACACAAAAACAAACAAGCAAATTCAGAAATTGAGCCAAGGGCAGTATTTAGGATTAAAAAACGTTATTTGCCACATACACATGCATTCAAGGAAATGAGAAGTGTCAATGTTTACAGAGTTGACCAGTGAAACCATATAAAAATAATGTAGGTACAAAGGAACATATAACAGTATCACATAAAGTTCAAAAATAAATGTCTCTTATTTTATTTACTGTCATTCCTCTATACCACCATGAAAGCATTCCCATGTAGAAAATAGAATAAAATAAATGTGATCAGCATTCAAAAAAATGTATGACAATCTCAAATGTTGCAATTAGGTGTAGTACTTTGCAGTTTGGCGCTAATGTAAGCACATTATACTTCTGGGTTTGTACCCTCATGGTTGAACACAGATACATGAACTGTAAGTGGCATGTGTGTATTTAATCAGCGTTTACATTTTGAAAGAACGTGTTAAATGCAACAAATGAATATAATATATCTGTACTAAGTTGGAGAATGAGTTACTGTCGGTGTGTTATTATTACTGGCATACAGTCTGGAAGGCAATCACGCATGCGCAGTCGTTGTCTTTCCTAACGCTGGGAAGATAATTACATTTCTTTGGGCAGAGCGCGAATACACCACCGGGTCTCGCTGCACAGCCCGAACCACTGGGATATGTGTTTATGTCTGTTGTTAACTAACATGAAGCCGCTCGTACAGAGGTAGATTTTTCCTCTGTACGTCGTGTTTCTTCATTGGAGAAGAGTCCTCCCTTTTTTCCTGACTGGCGTTGGTTTCATCTGAAAGATTGCCGTGGAGCGGTTGTCACGCAGGCCGCGAATCGGGTCTCGTTGCTGGGAGGAGACCATTCAACACTCCTTGCCTCCTTGCTAGCATTATTAGCTGGCTACGATGCGTCGCTGCTGCTGGTGTATATACCACACTGCAGGCCACTGTAAAGCGAGGCAGGTCCTTGGTTAGTTTGTTCGTTGTTTACCCCGACGGAGCTGAAGGCTGACTTGGGGAAAAACACCACACCTTTCAAGGTAATGTCTTGCCAGCGAGCTAACGTCATTCACGGGACCGATGAATGCAGAGCTAACGGTTAGCCTGGTAGTTAGCTGCTTTAAATTTGCATGCATGGCCGCTTAGCTGACCCAATGTTAGGCAAATGTGAAGCATGTCACTTAACGGTGACTATCTCCCTTTGCTGAGATTTGTGGTAAGCATAACATCAGGATACGAACACCATAAGAGTAGCTAAATGTATTTAATTAGCAATTACCTAGCTCGTGCAACAAGCCAGCATTGGGGCGTATATAGTAAAGTAACGTTGAGTTAATGCTAGATGGAATATAACATTAACTTCACCAAGGTTTACTTATGTATTCTGATTAGATAAAACACACACTAGGATCATAGTAGGCTACATGTGCCCAGGCAGGTGAATGTCTTTTTCAAAATAACGCCTAGTTATAATTGAATTTTAAATGTTGTGATGTGAATGTAAATTATAATAAGAAATTCTGGCCAGCATGGTGAAAACTAGCGAAAAAAGGATGGAATAGTAAGATGGAAATGTCTAACTAGGACTTCAGGCTGAGGAGGCAATTGAAAGTGAAAGTGCTTTGGGTTTAATGTAAGGTTAGGCACTGATTGGAAAAAAACGTCTGCATGACAGCCTACTGCAGCAGACGCTTTCTAATCGCAAACATACACAGAATTTTTTAAATTGTGGACCACTTTCAATAATTAAACTTACAAAATACTTAAAAAGAGAATCTACAAAAATAACAATTCAGATGAAGATGAACCAATAAATCTGAAGAGTTAGTTGTCAGAAACAATGCTCTAAAGATTCTTGTAGCCTTTATGCTTGCCACAATGTACATTATGACTAGTATATTTCCTGATTTTTTTATTTTTTTAAATTTTTTTTACTGTTTCATACTTGTATTCAACACTTAGTTACCGGCGCCTCACTCAACTCTGTTATAAAGCATTTGTGTACTAATGAATGTGATCATTCTGTGATGAAGCTACTTTGGTACTAACTGCATGTCTAAGCCACAGATGTAAGCATTATTGACCACTAAAGGGACGATTAACAGCTGCACCCTAAACACTGTTTTCCATAACAATCAAAAATCACCAGAAGAGGATCTTATGAAATAATTTATTCAAGAATCACTCAAACAAAAAAGTTTCCAGTTACTCACACAAGACATGCCGGTGATGACATCTGCACATCTGGCAACTTGTGGTTATTTGTCCAGGACATATTGTGACTGTAACATTATTATTTTTTTATTTTTAAAGATGGATGTTGATTTGTGTGCTGGCGGGGACAGTACCAGGAGAAGAGTGGATTTAACCGGGGTTGCAGAAGGGCCAATGGACGTCGTACCACTGGAAATGTATGACTCCGCCAGAGCAAAAATAGCTGCCAACCTGCGGTGGCTGTTTGCCAAAGCCTATGGCATTGGTAAGGCACTTAATTCACATTCACACTACACAAAAGCTAGCACATACTTTTTTTTAGATTGATTTACTTACCTATAATGTCCATTTCCTACTTTTACTGACTTAATGGGTAAAAAATGTCACCTCAGTGACTTTATTAGCACCTTTAAATATTGCTATCTTTGGCATAATAACCAAATATTCAAATAGCAAATGCTATTGTTGGAACAATGTGCTTGGTCTTATCCACATACTGACGGTCAGCAGATTGTCTAGAGTGTAAGTGGTGAAACATTGACAGCAAAAGGTAAAGAGAGAGAAATATTTGTGTTATGTGTGCACTCAAGCCAACACCAATTCCCTCATGACACTTGGCAACTGAAGCCGCCCTCACTGACTCACCAGATCCTTCCATTCTTGTAGAGTGAGATTTAACCCAAATGAGACTGAGTGAGGATCAGGCATATACTGTATGTTAGACTGTACTAAGAGCTTGGAAAACACTGATCTGCACTGCAGTGCCACTCATTCTCTCCCTGTTGAGACGGTATCAGCACAAATCAGTGAGCCTTAAGCAACATTTTCCTGTATCATCTGTGCTATTAACAGCCAAGAGTTGAAAACATGTCTGGACTGAGTTGAGTTTTATGAACCCTAGGCCAACCTATTTATTATGATCCATTTCCTTGTGGATATTCACTAGGTGCTCAGCTGAGAGAGAGCTTTTAATATATTTTTTTTTATTTTTTCTAAAGTGTAGATAATTTACTGTTTGGGAGTATTTAAAAGGCATGTCCTCTCAGTTGCAGCTACATGTACTGAATAAACTGGCTACTAAATAAGGAAAATGTTCACACTTTTTCAAGCCTTCTCTCTCAAACAGTAAACAATGATGGAGATCTTGATTGCTGTAGTCATTCTACCTGTTCATAAGGGCCATTTAAAATATCTCTTCTTAGTTCTTAATGTGTTATCGGTAGAACGGTAAGCCAAAGTCTTCGGTCTGGGCTAAAAGTATAGATAAGTTTATCTGAAGCTTTGATGATGATTCATTAGTCTGGGGTTAGTCAAATCAATATCCTCCAAGGTTTGTGTGTTCTGTGTTGTTAATGTAAATCTTGAAACATATCCTGTAAGATTAATATAGCACCCATACAATATCATCCTGAATGGTCAATATGTTTGTTTCTTATTAAATTGCTTTAGAGAGATGTTGGAATTGTATTGTGTTATATTGAGAGCTGTGTCTCAAATTGAGTCTACCCTGATTTGACATGGGGTGGACAACATATAGCTTTTTACCACGCAGTTGCCGAACACTGCCAATTCATTGTATAAAGAATGTCCTGTGGCAAATGGCTGCAACACTGTAAGTGCAGCTATCTCTATCTGGCTGGCACATAATGGTTCTTCCCATTATTAAAAAAAATTAAAATAAATATGGAGAAAGGTATTGGTACTGGTGGAAGTTGCCTGTTGTGTTGTTCTAGCCAGTGAGACAACATTTTACCCTTTTATCAGCAGTTGGTAGTAAATTGCAATTAACAGTCAAATGTGGAGGATATTCTTTCTCTTGCATGTCCTTGTTTGTGTAGCAGGTGGCCAGACATAATTAGGAGTTCCAGTTGACAATAATATGCATTCTTCTGTAATATTATGAGTGTGGCTGGCGAAAACAGTTGAGACTCCGCCCTTCATATCTCCAACCAGTAAACTCTTGGCATGTCTCCACATTAGATAAAATATGCATATTTATGGCCGTGCAGTCTAGTGTTTGTTTGTGCATGCATACCTATAAATTAACCATGAGTCAAAAGGTTAACCCAATTTTCTTGGAGTGCCATCTCGTTATACATTTTTAACCTCTAAATCATAGCAACCGAGGACAACCTAACTGATTGGCAGGTTTTTAATCATGGTGTTGCAGGATTAACATCACATCATGCTTCCACTGTTTTACTGCATTGCTTTGCTGCTGTTTACCTTTCTATTTGCTTCACAGCGTCTCCTTATCGTAGCTGTTTAGCTTAGTCAGCGTCAGCTATCTTGGTAAACAAGTCCCATCATTCACTGCTTTGCATGTCTCTTACAGCAGTGTAGTCTCTGGTCAAATCACCCATCATTATTTCAGAGGCTCATACAAGCTTTGCTCCGTATTCCGCCGTCTCTGATATATCTGTGGTCATTACAAAGATTTCCTAATGCCACTGAAGCCTTCAGTTAAACAAATGACAGTGAGATTGACGTTTGGTAATCTAGTTTGTGGATGGAGCGCTATTGTCTCTTTTGGCTCCCTGTGTTTAGCTCTAAACCCGTTTGCTCTAAGGTTCATTATTTGGGCTTATATTTTCTAAGAGGTTATTCCAAGGCTTGTAGACATATACTTGTTCAGTTTGCAGCCTGTCATTATAGGCCTGGATTATAGGCCCTGACTAACGATATATGCTGAAACTTGGAGCATAACCAAAATCTCTGCACAAACAAAAACAATGCATCACAGACGAGCTTGGGCGGAGTCGCAGTTCAGTTATAATATAAACCACACAGTAGCTCCAAAGCTTTAGTGGCCCAGAGGGAGGAAACTCAGGTGCAACTGAAACGTTCTTTCTCCCATGGGAGGTGAATATACTAGGCCCATTTGATTTTCACCCTATGGCTCAGATGGTGTTTGCTACATAGTTAATGCTGCTCAGCTGTCTGTTTGGCTCATGAATTGACTGACAGACACCAACCGTGCCGTGTAAACAGTGATGTGTTGTTGATTTTAAACGCGTGTGGCCATGTCACTGTCAGGGATTCAGGTGCATCTGCTGCGTATTAATCAGTGTGGCTCCACTGTTAACCACTAACTATACTAGGCTATAGTGTATGACTTCTGTTGCTCCCATGAGGAATTCTGAGTAATTTCAATAACTCTGTCTGCACATCTACACGAGGCTAATCGGTGATCGCGCATTGAATTTACTCCTTCTGCTGTACGTCCAGGTTATTTGTTTTAGCAGTAGAATCAACAACCGAAACATTCCGAGGGAGCTTTTTGAGCTCCTGCACCAGTGTCGAGGGGTGACACCAGTATGTAAACACTGCCATACTGAGAAAAACAGAGAGAGTGTTTTGTGGAGCTGATAGGCTTAATCAACTTTGTCAACTAATTTGGCAATTGCTTGAATGTAACTAACATTAATTCATATGAAAACGCTAAGTCTTTCTTCATATTTGTCTCTGTTTGTTTACATGCCCTTTTGCATGTGCCACAGCTGCTCCCAGGCAGAGCGTCAGACACAACGCCGGCCAGAGTGAGCACTTGTCATGGTTACAGACTGATTGCAGGTCCTAACCCCACTCTCTCCTGCTTGTGTTGTTCCCTGTGTGGTGCTGATCATGGTTGACTGACTATGATGTCACATGTCCTGGGTCTCTCTCTGCCAGAGCCTCTCCTCATGCTCCATCCCATCCCAGTTAGTTAATGTTTCAGCCAGGAGGGCGGGGGGCAGCTGCCACACAACATCAGTGTCTTTGGAATTAATTCAAACGTGAAGTCTCACCCCAGCCAGACCCCTTTTTGTTTTCATACACAATCATCCCCACTGTTCTAAAGCCTTAATAGACTCAGACACAGCTCTCCAGTAATGACCCGCACTGCTGGGTGTTGTTATGGGTAATAGGTTACTGCTGTTGGACAATGACATCCTCATTTGCACTTTATGTATTGTAGCAGACAGAGAGAGACAGAATTCAACCTTTATTCATATCAATAACTGAAGATTTGGAACAAGGACCTCTATCATTTGGATAAAGTACCTTCTAAAAAAAAATTTGTTTTCAAAGATTTAATTGTCCATAGCTGTTGGTTTTAATGTTTTTATGTGAGATGCATATTTAATGAGCAAAATTAGGTCAATATACAGTAAATATTGCATAGGACTCTGTATCCACAGATACCAAATATTTATTAAAGGACATCGATGGAGAGCAGGGCCAAAAAAAGATTTGTTCGGGACTTCCCTATTTCCTTAGTTGCATCAGCAAATGAAAAGGGAGAAGGAGATTTCAGGCAAGTGGCTCCCTTTATTCTGTCAGTCAGAGCAGACACTAAGAACACATCACATACACACACATACGACTTATGCTGTGTTACTGGAACTCTGGCACAATTCAAAACAGATTGAACAGAACAGTGTTATTTCTATCATTTCTGTAAATGTAGTGCAGGGTGTTTTGGACAGGTTTTGTGCATCATTCCAGACCTATTTTAAGCCTCAATGTGGGGTTTATTATACAGTATATATTTGGTTTGTGCATACCAGAAGTCAAGAGCTTCATCCCTTGTCCTTATATGGCTTTGGTTTTGAGTTTCCAGTGTGACTTCAAATCCAAAACGGCAGAATTTCATGTGCAGGTCATTGTTATCGTTTTATTTTTATTCATTTTTTGGTAGCTGAAGTATTGTTGAATGAGTGCTGGCAAGGCCCACCGTGTCAGCTGAGAAGCTTGTTCTCACCAAGGACCCGGGCTTAACACGGATCTGCTCCCCGGTGTATAAGCAGTGACTTACATTTACAAATAGCCATGTTTGCTCTGAGTAAACTGAAGCAGACATAGAGCAAATATTACATGGCAAGTGCTGTGCTTTGTCACATTCCTTTTAGCTTCTTGACGCTATTTAGGTTTGAGGTGTGTAAACTAATACGGATGGGAATGTTGGCGGTAATGGTGCTTGCCCCAGGCACTACCATTTATCATTATTTCTTGCTACATCATACACTATATTACTATATTGGTATTTTAGGTATATTACCCATCTGTCAGTCTTCAAACCAGGTCACAATATGAAAGCTAAACCACACATGCTACTTTAAGAGCATATGGCAATGCAACATGGTTCACCTAACCTAACCACTGCCTTCATTGTGTGCAGATCATATTCCAGAGGACTTGAGGGACCCGTTCTACACAGACCAGTATGACCAGGAACACATCAAGCCGCCTGTCATCCACCTGCTGCTGTCCTGTGAACTCTACTGTCGCGTCTGTGCCCTCATCCTCAAGACGGAGCAGGCCGCGTCTCTTCAGTCACACCAGTCTGTCATCCAGGCCATGTCCAGAAAGGGAATATATGTTGTTGAAAGTGACGACACACCCGTCACAGATGGGGACCTGGCCAGTATGCCCATCAAAATGGTGAGTGGGTTACACTTACACTTTGGTAAGATATGTTGTTCCCCTGGAAAAAAAACATCAATTATATTTTTTTATCCCCCTCAGTATACGGTGTAAAACTGTTTTCAACTTCAGCTTCTTTTGGAAAAAACTCAATAATAGTGATATGTTTATTCGCTTGTAAACTTCCATATGCATCGAGCTTCAGACAGGCCATGATTTTGCGGTAGCTTTTGCAAAATGTAACTTGTAGCACGGATTGCCTGTCAGAGAAGCAGGAAACTAGGCCAGAAACTAGAACAACTTTGCAGATTACCTGTAACATTCCGCAACGCTTCCTGCTTCTGATGTCTTATCTCACCACAGTGAAATCAGTGGAAGAGAGTATTGCTTTAACCCTTATCTAACAGTGCAATCAACCCAAGCCACAGGCATTTGAAACACTGTTTGGAGTGACTTTAAGACTGTGTGAATTGGCATGACTTTTCTGTTGTTTTACATCATAGGTATAAGTGGGTTTCAGACATGTTTTGCAGATTGACATAGAGGAACAATTTCCACTTGATTTGATGAACATGCACCCTTATCGTTTTTTATTCAAATTAAGAAGTGGAATTTGACTGTTACTCATACCGGTAGTGTGAAGAGTTTCATGCAAGATAGGACTGTGATGAGAGTTTGTGGGCAGTTTGTATTTTGCTATGGCAATGTTGTTCAGTACTATTTTTACTTCTGAAAATAATGTGTAGTTTTCCACTTCTGTTCTCTCTCCTGACAGTTTTAGTTAACCTGGTTTAACAGTTAACTCTTGTGTTACACTATTCTTTGCATTGTCAAACATTTACGTTCATTTCTTTGTTTTTATCATGGTGTAATTAGCATCTTCTCTGTTGAGGTTTTCACATGTGAAACTGCGATAACAGCTGAAACCTTGTTGAAGAAAACGACTTTTCTAGTTTATGAGCAAAGGAATGTACAAATCCTAAAAGAAAATGAGGCATGTGCTTTCCACAGGCAGTTTAATCTGTTGCATCAGTGTTAAGAGGGTTACCATCGTGTTAATACATGTGAGAATGGATTTTATTGTTGGTGATTATTTTTTCACCAACAATTTGCCAATCTTTTAAGAGCATTTTCTGGATCCTGCTACTTGGAAACGTTCCCCCTTTGTCCCTGAATGCCCAGATTAAATGCCTTTTTACAAGTGCATTTGTCTACCTGGCTGAAATAAAATATTCATGTGTTGACCAAAGTTACACCAGTTTATTAGGAAAATGGTGGCTTGGAGTCATTATACAAGTGCAAAGCTCATACTGTTTTCACAGAGCAGCTTTTCACCAGGTTAAATGTCGTCTGTGTGTAGGTCATCACCTGAATCAACAGCAAGACGTCACAGCATAGTAAAGAGCAAGTGTGAGATCTAATTTCTCGCACTCCACACAGGTTACAATGAACTCCAACTAGCTGACTTGCTCTCAGCCATCTTCCTACCATTTTAATAACCATAGAAAAGCAGTAGCGGTGTGTTGAGCTTGCCGGCTAGTCAGGGATGATGTGTGTCGTCTGCTTTCCCTGCTCGTGGCCTGACAGAATAATCCACGCAGCCAGACACAAAGCCTGCTGCTGAGGAGAAGGAAAATCCTGGGCAGGACGCCGCTTATCTCTAATAGACTGTTGGAACCCTCCTCCCAGCTTGCTGACTTGACACTGCGTTTCTATAGCAACACACATTTTTCTACCTTTTGTGTGAATGAAACAAATTCTGTAGCCGCAGACGGTCCCTTTGCACCTTGTCTGACTCTTGTTGGGGCAACAGCTGGGGGGGCTTGTATAACCTTGAGAAGCTAACCCACCCTCTGGAGTCCACTTAAATGTGTGTGTGTGTGTGTGTGTGTGTGTGTGTGTGTGTGTGTGTGTGTGTGTGTGTGTGTGTGTGTGTGTGTGTGTGTGTGTGTGTGTGTGTGTGTGTGTGTGTGTGTGTGTGTGTGTGTGTGTGTGCACGACTGTCAGTTGGCGCACACACAGTTATATTATAGCTCAGGGCAACCTGCTCCTCATGGGGCTCCACGCTGCTGTGCTGATGAAGGGCAGATGATGTTTGAGGAGAACAAAAGATTGAAGAGCACATCTTGCTGTTGTATTTGCCCCCTTGTTTATTTATTGATATCACCTATTGACATTGTGTGGATAATGCAGTGCCTTTCTTCTTGAATATATGTCATTCAATATTTTCTATTCCTGGATTATCAGTATTTGGCCAAACATTGGGCTTGTTGTGACTATTTTGATCATTTGAATTATCAAGTTTCATGTCCTTTTTGGATAAGCAATGTCACAATGTTCCCCTTAAACAAGTATAGTTCACACAAACAGATAGAAACAATGGCTTGAACTTAAAAATCAGTGTTTTAATGAACTAGATTTCTGCATTAAATGTAATAAGCCTTTAGCCTCCTTTATGCACACAGTCTCCATCCTGTCTTTATATTTAGTTTTCCCGGTCCAACATGAGATTGTAGGTATGTCAGGGAGTAGATTCTCTCTGTTGTTGTGTAGGTGCTGCTGTGGTGACGCTCTGATTAGCTCTCATTCTTCATGTAAACAAGGCTAATTTCTGTGCACTTCCATCAGCAATTGGATTAGGCTAGCCTGCAGTACAGTATACAGAGCACCGACTGAAACAGTGGCAAAGATACAGTACTAGTTGTGTAAGGTATTGAGTTGCTGCATTATTGGCGGTGAGGTTTAGAACAAGGAATCGCCCTTAGTAACAGACTTTAACATTGTGCTGAATGAGAGGTGTCACCACAAATTAAACCTTTGTAAGTTATTTAAAGCAACACAATAGTGTAGGAACCTTAGGAATGTCCCACTTGAGCTCTGGAATAGAAAGTACCATTCTCCATTAATCTAATCCATTTATCCACACCCCAAAGTGGCTGTTACCTCCCAAAAACCACAGACTCACTCTTTGCATAACTGAATATGTCCTTCAAATGAATAAGTTTTGTTGTAACATGTTTGAATGATGTTCATAACAAGCTGTTTGAAGGTCTTGGGGAGTGCTATTGCATACATGGAACATGTTGCAGGGAGCCTTTCTTAGGCTGCAGAGAGATCAGTGTGAAATATATGTGATAAATGATCTCAAGTGACATCTGTGATCATTTCAAACTTTTCATAAAAGGGTATACACAATGAGTACTTATTCAAACTAGTATGTACTATACTATATTTAGCATTGTCCTTGTTGCTTTTTGGAATTACAAAGTAAACTTATAAATATGCATTAGTTTGCCTCCAGCTTTGATCTTAATTGCGCTGGGAAAGTGAAGGAAAATCCAATGAAATTGAGTTGTCCTCTGTGTGTCCGTCTCCCTCACCCAGAGTGCTCACATGCCCATGATCGATGCTCTGATGATGGCTTACACAGTGGAGATGATCAGCATCGAAAAGGTGGTGGCTTCTGTCAAGCGCTTCTCCACCTTCAGTGCCTCCAAGGAGCTGCCCTTTGACATGGAGGACGCCATGGTCTTCTGGATCAACAAGGTACACACACACAGCAGAAGCACACACAGGCACATACAGACAGTATGGACATAAGCAGAGCAGAGCAAAGCAAGAAAAGCAACACAGTAGCACGTCTTCCATACATCTTGCACATCTTGAGTCCAGCCTTTTATTCCCTTAATGTCTGCCTAAGTAGGATTCTAAACTGCCACTCAGCACTATGTGGGAGGAATAATCTGAAAGCAGAGTGTGGATCTGGTGCAAGAGGCTCAGGCTCATGTTGCACTCATCTTTCAGTGTGTTGGAGGCCCTGAGGCACAGAGCCTTGACTCTGTGTTTCCATTCATCATTATATTGTCCCAATTATTGATTTCATCCTGGTTAAGGGTAAATGTTTGGTTAAAGATGGTTTGCTCTGTTGGACCAACACTTTAAAGCTCAAATATATTCATTTCTCAGATTATAATATAAATCTGAGAAAGGCAGCACATTGGAAATAGAATCAACAAATGTTTGTGATCTTTGATTGATAAATGAGGGATTTGTACGTTTTCAAACTTGTTCTCACAGCCAAGTAGTTGACTAGACACAAACACATTTGTGTTATGAGGAAGAGCTGTGCTGTCTCTCTATCAGTCCTTTACTCAGCTGTCAGTCTGCCAAAACACACACACACACACACATACACACACACACACCAAAGGAAAATGGTTTAAACAAGTACGCCAATCTTTCAAAATAAGGTCGAGCGTAAGGGAGAACTCCAATTACTGACCAGATGCATATATGCAGATAATACAAAAATGGGGTCACTCACTACAGAGCATGTAAACACATTCCTAAATTATCTGCATAACCTGGCCTCTCTGGGTGACCTGGTTTCTCTCGTGCATGAATCAATAGCCCCTTTTACACAGCCAGTTAAAGCCGGGAATATGCCGGAATTTCGGCCCTCCGCCCTGCTGTATAAATGCGACCGTTGCAGAACGGGGGAAGAAAGGTGGAAAGGGGGAAGTTGTACAGTGAATGGGAAAGCTAGGCTAGGCTAAGCTAGGCTGTGACCGGATCGCCACCGCTATTATTATCCTAAATCTGAGCGTATATCCACTAGGGCTGGCCCGAATTATTCGAATATTCGAATACTCGTTCGGAAAATTAGTATTCGGAGCTTAAATTAGTATTCGGAGCTTTGTTTTTTTTTTTGTTTTTTTTTTAAATTGTTGAGAAAATGTGATGAATAGTGTGATTGTTGTAACTGGGCGACTTGATTGTCCAGTAGGTCTCGCATTATACAATGGTGCCATCTACTGGATCCATTTGGAACGGCAGAACCACCTTTGAACTTTGACCTAGTTGGCTGCTGACCTTTTCAAAGCCGGTGATACACAGTGATACACCAGCTGTATGCTACGTGACGTTACCAGAGCGAGGGATGCAAACTATAAGCGACACCAAGCAGAGAAGCGAGAGAGGTGGAGGAAGAATAGATAACTTGTTTCCATTAACTTTATAAAACAACATTAGCGGGATCTCGGGAGGAAAAGTAATGCTTAGCTAAATGCTAACCTTAGCTTAGCTGTATGTTTACGTACAGCACCGCACCCATAAACTGTGACTGGCTTGCTGCAGAGCGTGAACGTCTTGGCAATACCCGGTCAATATAATGGATATAATATGGACACATAACAATCAATAATTCGGTACTTGTTATGGATTTATTGTACAAATTCCCTGAAAACAAAGATGCACATTCCAGGATGAATTGAAAAGCTCCCGTTACGTAAGGGCTGAGATCGCAGAGAGGACAGCTGATTTGGACAGCTGATTTGGACAGCTGTTCGCGTCCACGGGGAAAAAGTAAGGAACTCCAACTTAATTAGGCTTATTAATTAACGTTCAAAAGCTATTAAATCTTCAACAAAATAATATGCAGATATTGTCAAAATCGGTTCCAGGGAGTATATAGGGATTATTAAAGTTTTTTTTTTTTTATTATTATTATTAATTTTTTTTTATTAACATTGTTTTTGATGGTGTGTTTTTCTGGACCGAATATCCGGATATTCGCTCGGAAAAACCAACGAATATTCGGAGCCTGAAAAATGGTATTCGGGCCAGCCCTAATATCCACACTATATTTCTGTCTACAGTAACGTGACTTCACACACTGTGTGTATGTCTGAATGGCAGAGCACTGCTCTCAAAGAGACTCGCTCACAGCCAACCTGTCACACAGACACCCACACACACACACACACACACACACAGGTGACGCAGTGAGCGGAGTGATGTTGTCAGTTTGGTTAACTGTCCCAGAGATGTTGGACTCAGAGCGTAGCGAGATCAACCGGCATATCACGGGGACAGTAAAATACGGCCCTCTTACTGCAAGCTCCAGCACTTCTGCTCTCAATTCACCAGCCAGTGTTGTTGTTGTAAAGCAGCTGACCGGCGCGGCGCTAAATCTTTACGTCACACCTGACGCTGCTTACAAGCACCTCTTTCATTCCGGAACGCTGTGTAAAAGGGGCTACTGATGGGCCAATATGCCGGCGTTGCTTGGTTCTGTGTAAATAACACCTAACCAAGCAGAGCTGGCAAATTGCCGCTCTTCGTTCCGTCAATATGCCGCAATCTCTGTGGGGGCTTATACTGACTATGTTTCCATTCCTCCTGCAGGTAAACATGAAGATGAGGGAGATAGCAGAAATGGAGCACAAGGTGAAGCACCACCCTCTGGAGTCGCCCAGCCACCAAAAGGTAAAAAAAAACATTTAAGTTTATTCCAGCTGCATTCTTTTACAGGAGAGGAATCAAATCTACACCTTAAAATGACACATTTCTTGGTATCGAACAAGTTTCTGCCAGTAGCTCCAGTCAAGATACAGCAGGATGTATCCCGTTGGTTTGATAAGGAATGTTTCTCCCCAATGGCATTTTGGACTTGTTCTGACCCTGCTCTTCTTTTCCTCTGTTCTAACCGGAAGCAGATCCAAATCCTTTTGTCTGTGACCTCTGACCTGTTAATCTCTCTCTCCTCTTGCTCCTCTTCCTCATCTGTCCCTTCTCTTGTCCCTGCAAACTGGATAGTCTCCCTCCAAATGGTATTGGAAGCTAGTCCCTGTAAGTTGGATGCCAGTCCCTCCCACCCTCCCATGACCCCATTTATTACCCCGCTCGCACGTATAGTTCTGTGTTGATGTGTGCGCACACTCCACCATGGCTCATTCAAGCTCATGCTCGGCTGCTTATTGTAGCCAGTGTGTCAGCAAGGGAAGCTAACAATTGTATTTTTATATGTGGCAGACATGTCACCCAGGTGTAAGGTATTTCTGACCTTTTGTGAATTAATCAAAGGATTTTCTTCCAGCTGCGTAATGTGTGCTATCTCATTTCAAGCTCAAGTAGGCCATGTGGATCCGCTTTGTGTGTGCGTGTGGTATTTGCTTGTCCAGTGGTAATAAAAAGCAAATCCATGCCTACACCTCCTCTTTGCTTTGCTGTCCCACCCCTTGGCTCTCACTCCTCTCACTGATCTGCTTTGTCATTCCCCCTCTGGTCTCTCTCTTCTGCTCTCTCTCTCACACACACACACACACACACACACACACACACACATACTGTTTCCCTCACAGTCTCCTCTGATCCGACAGTAAATCTCTGCTCTCTGTGTGTGTGTGTGTCAGCCTGATGTCATGCACGAGCTGGCCCACTGCATGCTGGAGCCAGAGGAGCTGTCAAACGCGGTACAGTCAGTGTTCCCTCTCAGTGAGGAAATCCCCGTATGTAGATAGAACTCCTTTTGTAGTGGAGCTCCCTAAGTTTGTTTTGGTAGTTTCACCTGTGTCTTATGACAAAAGCAACCTCAGTGAAGTAGGTTCATTTTTTGGAATGGCCACTGAATGCACTGCATATATGTATATGTGTTAGATGTATGTTGTTCATGTAGTAAGTGATTAATATACATAGATTTTGTGCTGTGCTTTGTATGAACCTTTTTAAATGTGTGTGGATTATCTCATAGGGTCTCTAAACTTGTGCCAGGGTTTGGTCAGTTTGAGTTTAATATAAAGCTTTGATCTTTTTTATTTGGGTTTATTTTGATTCCTATGAATACGTTTTCTTGTTTGTCTGTAGCCCGAACAGTACTGACATTTTTAGCCTGACAGACATATGAAAGTTTAAATGATCAATGATATATTGACTGATGTTTTTTTTACATTGATGCAATGCATGCCCACACCTGCATTGGATTAGAGATTTGTCTTTTTTAACGAATAGTGACATAGATACATTTTGACATTTGTTTTGCTCTCTGGTGTTTGAATCATAAAACCTAATATTGGCTTTATTAGTTATTTCCGTGTTTGCATCATGCGATGCAAACATCTTGTATAGAGTGCGTATCTAAAACTAATGCACATAGGGTGAGTGAGTTTCTCATGTCCCATTAGTAGGCCAGTGATTACCCCAGTTTCTCTGTCCGTCTGCTGGCTCTTGGTGCCTAGTTTGACTGGGCTCCACTGCTAGCTGCCTTCCTACTAAGGTCTGAGGAAGGCTGACCATCCGCTTTGTGTTGTTCATAACACCTCCATATCCATCTCCTCATACTAAACCAGGTCTGGAGGGTTCTCCCTTACCTGCGTCATCATGGCGCCACAATATTTTGGCATCATTTTCTTCCAAACCTTTTACACCAAAAGCTGCTGTTAATCAGTTGAAGAAGAGTAGCATTTCATTTATGAAATAAAAAAACAATTTGTTTTCTAACTCGTGGGGATAAGCGTGATGTGATGCTCAAATCGATGGCCTTCATCATTACCTGGAGCCAAAAATTGGTGATTTATACATGACATGAAAGGCATTTTAACCTATTTAGGATGTGTTATGGTATAAATACCATGTTCTTGTGTGCTAGTTCTATGGCTTTTCCTCGCATATAAACCTTACCCTACCTCCCTGGTTGTTAGGTACGGTATCGTCGGGAGCACGCTTCAGGCCGACAGCTGCCCTTCTTCCCACTGCTTGAAGACCTGATGAGGGATGTTTGTGACGGGGCTGCACTGCTCACCCTGGTGCACTACTACTGCCCCGACACCATGAAGCTGGAGGGTAGGCTGCTGTGCTAGCATACATGCACTTTCACCAACTCGCACGCCCATGTTCAATAGCTACATCCCACTCATTATCAGATGACCTCAAAGAATGTTTCCATAAAGAGCATCGAGGCTCCTATGCTAACACATTGAATTTAATAGCCAAGTGTGATACTATTTTTAGCACTTGCACATAGCTTACTGTTCCAAGTCTAGTCGGTGTGACATTTATAGCCTTCAGGTCATAGAGTTGTCTCCTGACCTGATCTGCTCGCTGCCTGTCTGATCAGATGTTTGCCTGAAGGAAGTTCCCTCCATCGCTGATAGCCTGTACAACATCCAGTTACTCAGAGAGTTCGCCAACGAGTATCTGAACAAGAGTTTCTATCTGACCATGGAGGACATGCTCTACTCACCGCTCGTGCTGAAGGTACAAAAACTGTTGAACTGTTTTCATAAATATTTCCAATAAAAATCAAAAACTTAAGAAGCCAACAATTATATTAGGCAGCAACAGACACTGACACTGCTGATATTTTACCTTCTTAACAGATTATAATTAAATAATTTTTTCAAAACAAACCAAACTTGTTTAACTTGCAGTTACCCATGATATTTTTTTTGTATGCTTTATAATATTCATCAGTCTATATTTACATGTTTCTTGTTCTCCCTATGTAGCACAATGTGATGGTGTTCATTGCTGAACTCTTCTGGTGGTTTGAAACCGTCAAGCCAGAGTTTGTCCAGCCGAGAGATCTCCAAGAGTTCAAAGATGGTAAGCACCACAGTGAGATTACAACTCACCTCATCTATCCCCCCCCCCCTCCCTGATCACTAGTTCGGTCCTGACAGTGCAGAAACACTATAATTTTTCTTTTTTTAATTTACTTTATTCATAAGCAAGATTTTTGGCCAATATACTATGTACAGTACATCATAATAAGTTTTATCTCTAATATCAACCACTGTTTTATGTTTTTATTTATTTAATAATAATTCTACATTTTATTTATAGGTACAAATAATAAAAACAAATACACAACAAGAAAAACAGACCAAGCATAAATACAGCACAAGAAAGAGTAAATCTCAGCCCTCCCCATGACAGCCAGCATCAGTCACTAAATCTATTCACCTGATCAACACCTCTTTCCTCAGCTCGATCTCTAGCTCAGCCCAAGAGTGCCCGCCCCTCAGTGCCTATCTCCAATGCCACCAAGCGCAGCTTCCTGGCCAGCCCTGGTGCTGCCGATAACCAGAGCAGCCCTGAAGTCTGTAACAGGTACTTCCTGCACCCTGAAGACACTGACCCCCTGTAAGTCTTCTCTCACTTTCCTTCTCTTTCCTCCCCATCATGATCCTGTCTCCTAAACCATTACAGTAGCCCGACAAGGACGGGTAGATAGGCAGCTATGTCTGAGCTTCATCTTCACGTGCCCTACGTCTCTAAACCTAAGCTTTCTCCCTCACAAATTGAATAATGACGCACAGAGTTAAGCTGATTATTGCATTGTGTTTCAATCTACGTGTGAATTGTAATTTCTTGTGGGAGAATTTTAGTTTGGCTATCTTTTTTAAGAAAAATGTTTCTTACCACTTGCTCGTCTGGTGTATGGAAATAATTGGCTTTCACTGTCGGTGCTGGAAGATAACTGAATGCGTTTGTTTGGGGAGAAATGTCTTGGGCATAGCGTGTGTGGCTATCTTTTTTTTAGGGAAGAATTTCGGCTTATTTGCTCTGCCAGTAGTGTTTGACTGACGGTTATGATTTTGCAAACCTGCTTGAAAAAATAAATTCTTGTCTTTTAGTAAAGGGGGTCCAACCTTCAGTCCTTCCCACCCGCTCCTGCCCCTCAGACAGAGGCAACAGAAGCAAGGAGATGACGGTGCAGGTAAGAACAACAGTCTTCACACCCATAAATCCCAATGAATGAGAGAGTTTATGTTTGACTTCTCATTATATGATGGTGACCAGCAGCTGTTTTTATGCTTATTCTTTACTTTTGTTTGTTTCTGGTTAGGTCTCAGAAACCGCTCAAACTCGCTGACTCAGATGGACGGACAACCCCGAGGCTCTGTTGTAGCATGGCCCGACAAGAGGCAGAGGTATTAAATGTATTGAAAAGCCTGGACACAGTTTGTCTTAGTATTCTGGTTCTGTACCTGTATCCGGTTGGATTTCGATGCGATTCACCTACTTTGCGTCACAGTTCTTTTCTTTCAGGGAATACTGAACAAATTGATACACAAAAGAAAGGTTTTTCAGTTTTGCCACAAACTATTGACCCTGTTTGATCAGTATGCTTAAGCATAGAAATACTGCAGAAATGAAATTAAAGTTAGGTTTATGAAAGTGTAGAAATTGTATATATTATAAGCTGTATAATGCACTGACTTTGCAAGTGAGATTTTCCTCTGCTCTCTCTCTGCAGACCAATGTCAACTCTGGGCCCCTACATGTTTCATTCGGCCACAGACAGCGATGCAGACGTTGCTTCTGGCGACAGTGTGAGTCTCGCTCGCTCCATCAGTAAGGACAGCCTGGCGTCCAACGTCCTCAGCACACCCAAACACCAGACCGCTGCCCATCTGCCTTCACAGGCTGCAATGCGCAGAGTCAACGGCCACAGCCTCCTGGCCAATGTCAACCTGCAGGGAGAGGGAGAGGAAGAAACTCTAGTGGCAGTGTCCAGGACAGATGCTCCCGTCATCCCAACACGGGTCGATGGGACTCAAGCAACTGCCCCGGTCGGACCCAAACCTTCCACTGAGTCCAAACCGACACCAGACGATAGCTTTTACCTAGAACCACTGATGCCTGCCAAGCTCAAAACAGCTAAAGAGAAGTCTGTTTGCCTAAACAAGGAGGAGGAGTATGGAGAGGGGCCGCGCTCTTCAGGACGGGGCTCCATACGCAAAGGAGATGGATCTACAGTGGCCGTTCGTAGGAAAAGTCCCCGCAGCCTGAACCAAACCTTTACTCCATCGGGTGAGGAGGAAGACCTGACAGAGGAACCTATACAAGGTCAAAGACCTTCAAGAACCTTTGTAACCAGCAGTGTGGACTCCTCTTCCAGCCAACCAGCCGGGGTGTTTTACCTGCATTCAGACTCTGAAGAACCAAAGCCTGCCCCAGTCCCAGACGCTGAGCTGGAAGACCTAGACGAAGAGGAAGAGGACCTGGATGAAGCCATCACCACTAAAGACCCCAACTGGCCCAGGAAAGCCTTTAATGGAGACGACAATGACGAAGAAGAAGAATCAGCCAAACTCAAAGAAGACATGAATGTGAAAGAGCATGAAGACAAAGACTTGAATGGTGGGAGTGGTCGCTCCAGCCCGTGTCTGAGCGGCCACTCCCAGGCTAGCAGCTTTGCTAGTGGCAGTGTACGCATGACCTCCTTCGCTGAGCGCAAAGCCCAGCAGCAGCGCTTTGGCAGCAACCACGACCTCCGCTCCAGTGCCTCCAGCTCCCAGAGAACCACTCCAGACGGGTCAGAGAGCAGCGGGCCCCTGCCCTCCTCCTGGAGGCTGAAGAGAGACCAGAGCCCCTCTTCTCCCATGGGAGGAAGCAGTCGTACAGGCGATGGCGGCGGTGTCAATGTTCTAAATTCTGAACTGGTCCAGCTTCATATGCAGCTGGAGGAGAAGAGACGCGCCATTGAGCACCAGAAGAAGAAGATGGAGGTTCTGTCTGCGCGGCAGAGGCAGAAACTGGGAAAGGCCGCATTCCTGCACATAGTCAAGAAAGGTGGAGGCAAGAGTGACACACTACCCAACCCAGTTAAAGCTGATATCTCTAAAGACGAGCTCAGTGTGGACAAAACACCGAGTAGAGACGATATGTTTGTGGATACCCTGAGGGGGGCCAAAGAGACGGCGGTTACCACCCCACCAGGTGCCTTAGACGCAGACAAGAAAGGAACCAGTGGAAGCTTCTACCTAGAGGAGGAGCTGGACCTGAACGAGTGCAGCCGCTCCATCGAGCTGTTGAACGACGCCATCGGCAGCATCCAGCAACAGATGATGCAGCTGTCGGTGCAGCAGGATATGTTGATGAAACAGAATGTACAAACCCCGCCCGGTGCTTCTCCGCCTCAACCCACCAGTGATAAAAACAATGACTCTAAGAATGGGACAAGCTTCCACTTTGTTGAGCACCTCCCAGTCGCTGGCACCACCCCCAACAGGAAACCCCCCAAGCTGAGTTCAGGCCGCAGCTCCAGATCCAAACCATCGGAGCTAAAGATAGCCAAGACCTCCAGGACTCTCACCCCCTCCCAGAGCAGCTCAGAGACCTTACCCAGCCCGAGGCAGTTAGCAGGGGGCCGGTCCCCCAGGGCAGAGCAGCCCAGCAGCCCCAGGAACCCCACAGCAGCAGAGACAATCGACAGGCCGGGCTTGGGCCACGTTAGGAGCGCCACCTTCCGGCTCCGCGACGAGGCCAACCTGCGCCTTCCCACCCGAGTGGACCTGTCGACGCTGCCAGAAGTCTCCTCTGATGAGTGCCCAATGAGAGGGTCTGAGCTAAACTCTTCAGACGGTTCTGGGAAAGAGAATATTTCATCAGACGAACTGCAGCGCAACAAATCCATCCTGATCGAGGTGGATCTGTCCGATCTGAAAGACCCAGATGAGGCTGAAGAGAACAAAGCAGTAGACGGAGAGGATGGAGAGCAGAAGTCAGGCTTAGGCTTTTTCTTCAAGGTAATGTCTGTTTACATTACAAGTAATGTAATGTCTGTTTACATACAAGTTTTTTTCAAGTCGAGCTGATTTCACTTATTGCAGTGGCGCATTTTGTGGTAACTAATGTTGACATACTGATTATTTTCATCATGATATTGATGATAACTTATGACCATTTCTTTGATGAATTTAATTTTTATTTTATTTTTTTTCGTTCTTTCATTCCGCATGGCTAGACAAAATAAATATAAAGCCATCTTTGGAAAATTGTAATTCATTCTGTTTTGTGATGATGAACCTCCGCCATTATTCCTTTTGTAGGATGAGCAGAAGGCAGAGGACGAGCTCGCTAAGAAGAGAGCTGCATTCCTGCTGAAGCAACAGAAGAAAGCCGAAGAGGCTCGTCTCCGTAAACAGCAACTAGAAGTAGAATCTGAGCTCAAACGAGATGAAGTCAGGTAACTAGTTTTTACCAACAGTTGTGTCAGATGTTATTCCAGAAAAACAGCAAAAAATGAACTTAAAAATGTAATTTGGTCTCTTTAGACGGAAGGCCGAGGAGGATCGCTTGCGTAAAGAAGAGGAGAAGACGCGGCGGGAGCTGATCAAGCAGGAGTATCTGCGCAGGAAGCAGCAGGAGGCTTTGGAGGAACAAGGCATGGTGAAGCCCAAAACACCCAAACCCAAACAGAAGCACAGGCCTAAGGCTGTGTTCAGAGAGGAATCCTCCAGTGAAAGCTTCTCAAAGTGCTCTTCCACACGTAAGATTGTTAGAAAATTAGTTTGACATTTAGCTCTTACATTTTTCTTGAAGTGTCTCATCACATCATTTCGCTGACTGCCAGTTATGTCTTACAGTTATCAATCCCACATTAATACATTGGATTCATGTCTGTCTTTTGCACTGCTTTGAGAATAGAGTTTAAATTTAAAATTGGGTTCCTGTCGATGTTGAGCTGCTTTGAAGTGGCATTTATATAGTCTCTTTTTGTGCTCATGTTTTGTGGATAAAGTCTTGACTGTGTATTTAGCAGATGCTTCTTAACGAAACACTGTTACTTCCACACAAATGACTTAAAGGTGTCCCCTTTGTTTCAAACAGCAGACAACCTGAGCAACGCCCAGTCAGGCTCCAGTCTGTCCCTGGCCTCTGCGGCCACCAATGAGGCTGACAGCGTCAACTCCGGAGGGGCTGGCTCCCAGCGGTAAATTAGTTTTATATGTTTGATATGTGTGTGTCAAAGTGTGCGTAAGGATATTTAGTTAATTGTTTATATTATAAGTTGTATCATCCCTATTGTTCAACCTGTCCTTCTTTTCATTAAATCTCCCAGCTGTGACTCTGTGGAGTCGTTCGGCAGTCGGAACAACAGTCGAACTGCAGAAAGAGACTGGGACAACGGCTCCACTGCATCCTCCATCAATTCCATGGCTGAATATACCGGTAAGGACATATAGTTCAGAAAAGTTTATTCAGATGTATAACTATAACAGACCTGCGCTTGTTTATAAGTTATCCATTGAAAACTGACAATAAGATCCAATGCATCACTTACACTGTTTTACTGTCATATTTTCAGGAGTCTTTACCCCTGCCAAAATCGCTGTTGCATGACTTAAACTCGTTAACCACAGTTAATCTATCATCATCTGACAGTCTGATTGTTTTCTCTCCTGTGACGTGTTACACAATTGTCATGTGGTCAAACTGGCTTTTCTCCTTCAGGTCCTAAACTATTCAAGGAGCCCAGCTCCAAGTCAAATAAACCAATCATCCACAACGCAATCTCCCACTGCTGTCTGGCTGGTAAAGTCAACGAGCCGCAGAAGAACCAGATGCTAGAGGTCAGTTCTCTGCCAGACCTACACCATCTTATTATCTGCTTAGTGGGTTTTACAGAGAAGTTTGATTGGCCTGTTTATATTACTGTTGTCAAAAATCTGTGTAAATGAACTCTTGAAGAGTCTTTGAGATCTGCTTTTGTGAACATGTAAATGTCTTGTCTTCAAATATAAGAAGAGAAAGCCAAAAAGGGTCTTATTTTCTTTCTTCCCTTCTTCCAGGATTTAAAACAGCAGCCTTGCACCGATACGTTACTACAGTAATATAATTCACTGTTAATGTCATATCTTTCTTCTGACACCTAGGAGTTGGAGAAGTGCGAGTCCAACCACATGATGATCCTGTTCCGTGACGGCGGTTGTCAGTTCCGGGCGCTCTACACGTACTTCCCCGACACGGAGGAGATCCTGAAGCTGACGGGAACCGGCCCCAAGGCAATAAGCAAGAAGATGATCGACAAGCTGTACAAGTACAGCTCGGACCGCAAGCAGTTCACCGTCATCCCCGCTAAGACTGTGTCTGTCAGTGTGGACGCCATCACCATCCACAACACCCTGTGGCAGACCAAGAGAGGCGTTGTGCCAAAGAAGAGCGGGAAATAGCAGGGCCGGCTTTGTCACCTTCCTATTATCCAAATCATCTTATCCCCATCTAGCTTGTTTCCTGAATAGACTGCATTGATGCCCACAGCGCCGCGCCCAGTCTAGAAACCTGCTACGAACATGTGGTCATCCATAGGTGGCCCAAAGGCAGAAACAAGGGAAAACGTGCGTGAGAGAGAGAGTGTGTGTGTGTGTCTAAAGGTGGTCCAAGGGAGTGGTGCTTGCAACGAAAAGAGGAATGGCGGCTGAATTTGCTTCGTCTGCCTGTGATGTCAGCGCAATCTGTTTCGGGTTTCTTTTGGTCCGGTTTCGTTTTTCTACAACGACCACGACTCGATCATGTGGCATTATTTTTCTCTCTCCGTGTCTCTCATGTGGTGGATGTTCATTTTTACATGAAGTATTTATTAGTTCATCACTGTCATGGTGGAGAGCTCAGCTGCAGCACTAAAGTCTCACCTCTCCTATGGAGGAATTTGTACTAAAAGGAGCTCTCTTCTGAAAGATCCCAATGCAATGGACCTTTGTATGATCTTTTAGGACTTTTGGACTGCTCTGCTGTCCCAACAAAAACAATCTCTTCCTGCGGGGACAGTCCAATCAGTAGAATCAGGCTGGCATTGCCGAGTTTGCCTCACCAGGGATCTCAAAAAAAAAAAAAAAAAAAAACTGCTGCTCTGAACTGTCCTCTTCTTTTTGTCCCGGGGGAAACTCTCCCTCAGACATCTGTTGGCCTTTCACGCATCGTGGTACTATCGTCTGTTTATTCAACCGCTTTTTAAACTAGACGCTGATCGTGTAGCACTGGATATGTGTAAAGCAAAAAAAAAAAAAAATGTTGACGGTCATTTTAAGTACTCTTATCTGTTGAGACATCCTTTTTCTTAAGGGTGTCAAAAGAGGTGGAATGATAGGTTTTGGTACAAAAACGATGCTTTCTTTCTTTTAGCTTTTTTTTTTAAAATCATTATTAAAGCAATGTGGTATAGAGTTTGAGCTAATCAGTTATGTCTTTTTATCATAACGGGAATTCTCTGATGTTAAGAGCTTTAGTTGTGTTTTCTCTTTCCACTGGGCACTTCTTGAATTGTCCTGTATAAAGGTGCACTCATGAACACACGTCGACGGCTTCTGTCATGCAATGTAACCCCCCCACCCCACCCTTTTAATCTCCCCCTCCCTGAGTGTGGTTGTCGGCCTGTCCCATCTTTAACCACAAGAGTGGTACACACACACACACACACACACACACACACACACACACACACACTCTTGTTGTGAAGAGTGTTTGGGTGCTGCTGCGTAACCGTTTCAAAATGACAGTATTTGATATATTCACAAAGGGGTGTCTGTCTCTCTGTCTGTGTGGGCGGGTTGGGGACTGTGGTTCTGTACCAACATTAAAGAACATTCCTCCAAGGTGTTGACAAACACTGCCACGTCGTCTCTCTCTTCTCTCTGACTTTTCAGAGGAATCAAAGTGCTTTTTTTTTCTTTTCTTTATGAAACCGTTTGTTGGCCTCGAGAACAACCAGAAGTGTTGCACGAGCACTTTATTTTCTGTTTGTTGTGGGATATTAGTTTTTGAATGGGCATACTAACTAAGAACTTATTAATAATTAATACTGCTGTTGTGCGTCCATACATTGTCTAATCTAAACCAAACACTAAGATTCAATACTGACATGTTAAAAGGGCCTCAGCTGATATACTACTGCTGTCTCCAAAAAACAACAGAATACTTGATTTCTCATTTGCTGCATTTGATTTGTTTGTTATTTTGGGGCGGGGAAGGTGGTAGATCTTTAAGTGTATGTAAGTGTTACTTTTTATGTTAACTAAAAAGATTGTATTGGCATTTGGTCACCATTTTTGTTACACTACTTTTCATCCTTGTTGATTTTATCTTTGATCCCATGCCATCTATTTATTTTAAAAAATGGAAGCACTGAAAGCGAATAAATTTTCAAGTCAATAAAAGTCACAATTTTTTCATTTTTATTCTTTTCTCATTGCTTGTTCATTCGTGAGCCTCACTTTTTACTTTCGTTTGCAAGTTTTAGAGCACCACACTGATTTTAATCTTTACACAACAACTCACCAACTAAACTCATTTACTTTTCTTCTTTTTTACAAGAGGCAATGCTGCATATTTTCACTGGAAATACTTTCTGTTCTACTTCCCACTTGGGAGCCTCATTTTTTGGGGGGATCTTAATTCAAAGAAACAAAAATGTGTCATAACGTAACACTGGGTTTTCAATTGAAGCCGTCCAAACATCTTCAGGCCTCCCCTGCTGCTAACTGCCTCACACTCTACCACCCAACCAGAACAGCGGCTCTACTGCCTTTTAATAACCATGGAAAATTCTGATCTGCTATGGCAACAGTGTTTCCTTTTCACACCTGTTAGTTCAGGTCATCACAACTCTGTAAACCGTCACTCCAGGTAAAGTCCGAGTGGTACTCCTGCATCCTGCGTCCATAATGAAGGGTGAGTTCACCTCATTTTCGCTTAAAACAATTTATGGGAAATTATTAACCATTGGAGTCGAAGTTAAACTGATTAATTTTAATATATTTATCTCAACAGTTGTTGCTGGTCTCGCTTTGTTGTTTGTAAATGTTCGTATGAGCCAGTCTTGTCTCGGAGATGGACCAGTTTTATTCTGCCCTGATATACCACCAGGTAAGGTCATGAAACACTGTAAAATAGTTAATAATCCACTATAAAAAGACAGAATATTGAGTTGGTGTTGGCCTTTAATTAAACCTCAAATCCGATATAACTGTCCTTAGCAAAGCTGTAAATGAAATCGTTTTTTTTTACATTTCCCAGGACATACAGTTATGTGTGGTCATACAGCTGTGTCAGGGTGCAATTTATGCCATATAAATAGCATTTTTCTCACTTCTGTTTAAAAATACTTCCAGTAAGAGTTGGAGAATTTACATAAAAGCATAGTTGTTTTCAGCCGTAAAGTGCTGTTAACCAGTCCAAGGAGAATGTCATAGTGATCAGTGGTGATCCGCTGAAGATCCACATTCTGGGTATAATACCATTGAACACAAACTCTTAGGTCAGAAAAACGTTGTCATATTGACCTGAGACGTCCATTGATTTGAAGTTGGTTGATGATCTGAACACAATAGGTTTGGTCCGGGGATGTAGCATTGCACAGAACTACTGATAGCACAGGCTGGATTTTGAATTTGCCCAAAAATGGAATAAATAAAGCGCCAAGCAAAATTTTTTTACTGTTCATTTAGGTCACTCAATTACAGTGAGAAATCGAGGTTCATCGTAATGGTGATATCATACTGTGCTTTTAGCTTTCAGCCCGGGGTTTTCGTCCTTGGTGATGGGTCTGAAGGATGTGGGGGAGATAAACTCCACCGTGTTCCTCAGCGACAGCCTAGCTTCTGTAACCAGGCTCAAGATGGAGAACGCTGGTGTGACGGTCATCGCTGAAGGGGCCTTCAGTTCTTTCCTGAACCTCGCAAATCTCATTTTGAACCAGAACCTCCTCACTGAGATCAACCCAAACTGGTTCAGTCGGCCTGATGTCCTCCGTGAGCTCAGCCTCACAGGAAACCAGATTGAAGTTGTGAGCGAGTCCACGCTTAACGGACTCGTCAACCTCACCAGGCTCAGTCTGAATAAGAACAGGATCAGAACCATTGATCCCAATAGCTTCAGCTCCCAAACCATCTTGGCTGAGTTGGACTTGTCTGAGAATAACATGGCTAGAGTCTCACCTCAGGCCTTCAGGTATCTCCGGTCCACCAGGATCAGACTAGGTGGGAACCCCTGGGACTGTTCTTGTGAGGCTGAAGACTTTGTTGACTTCCTGAAAGGTTTGTCAATGATTAGACAAATAACAAAAAAGTCATGTGTTTTGGAGAACTTTTCATAACTTGAAGCTGCTTCCTTCTTCTCAGATCTCCAGAGCAGATCTCTGCTGGACAGACCGATTAAAGTGAGCTGTGAGAGTCCTCCGTCCCTGAGAGGTCAACCCGTGTGGAATGTGTCTGTGTGTGGGGCGTCACCTCCAACTACACCGCCGTCAGTGACTCAATCTGTCCACCCCAAATCCACTGATGTCCTCACAACCTCTACTGGTATATGTGGTTCTCTTTCTAAGTTTGTTTCTAATCATAGAAGTTCTTCACCATCACAATTCAGGGGTGGCATAAATATGATTTTAAATTGTTTTTTATGGCAGGATCACATTCTCGAATTTATCTAAATTATTTTGTTTTTCATATTGGTTACAGTAGCAATGGAGAGCTTTCAGTTTTTGTTGATTCACCTAATAAATGTGCTCTCAATACAGTCTATGCCGTAATCAGAATCATTGGTGCCTAGTACCTCTGTTGTTTCCTCTAGCAGGAGTTGTGACAACACCTCCACCATATACAGAGACCTCTGTCCAGTCCAAACCCACTGATAAACCCATGATGTTCTCCTCACACTCCGGTACATGTGGTTCTTCTTGTCCCAGCTTCTGTTTTAATTTCCAAAATTCTTTACTATTAGAGTTATATCTGATTTGTGCTCAGTATCTCGTGGTTTCGTTGTCTCTAGCAGTGCCGTCAACACAACCGACATCAGAGACAAAAACCTCTGTCCCACCTACTGACGTCCTCACTTCGCACACTAATCCTACTTTGAATGCTGGTACAATTGGTTAGTTTTGGTCACATTTGAATTTCCTAAGAGAATCAGACTTTTATGAGGGAAAAAAGTATTGTCTTATGCTCACATATGATGTAATTGATTTAATTTTAATAACAAGTTGCTTGTTTATGAATCGTAAGTTCATCAACATCCCATTCCCCATTGGACACAACAAAACTGATAGACTAATCTCACCTGTTCACCTCCGTAGAGTCATAACTTAAACATAATAGCATGACTATTCCTTTAACATCTATTTTTCCTTCCTAAAACTATCTTATTTGATAACTGATCACTTAGTTAATGTAGTTTTAATTTCCTGTCTCACAGAAAGCAGGCTATGGACAAAAGGGTACACATTGTATGTTGGTGTATAGCACCACCATGTGGTCAAGAATAGGCTGTGTTATATTTGCACACACAATTTCTGAACTTTGGCCCAGAAGCCACATTTAATGTTTATTTTGAATTCCTTTCTTTAAAAAAAAATCCATTATTATAAACCCTGCACATTTCCACATTTAAAAACTCGTTTAAAACTCTGTGCAAAACCCAATTTATTTATGTACTTTTACAACTCCCATATATTTAATTTAGTCTTCATAAAAACAACACATCTAGTAAAAGACCCAGTGTTTCATAAAACATAATTACATTCCTGTCTTTTTTTTTACACATTTGTACTTAGGCAATACATCTTGAAAAGCTTGTGCTTGGAAAATAATAGTTTTAGAAGAAATGTAGCAAAATATCTAACATATTTCTTTCTTTCTAGAGATGACGTCTTTGTTCTGGTTCTGGACAATTTTGCTGTGATTGGTTGTCATGTTCTTATTAGCCCCAGCATGTTTGACAGAAATTCCCATAACTCCTGAACACTGTCACTAAATTGAGTTGACTGGGGGACACACTCACACTTACTTTGAGTCATACTGAAGTAAGTGATGATATTTCACCCACAGATGGCGCCATAGCAACACAATTCATGTAACCATAACTCCGTGGTCATGAGTCTGGCCTGACTATTGAAATGTTGCTTTATCCATCTGTTTACAAAGCTGTACATTTGTTTTTGTGTTTCAACTGTCTCATTTATTGATATTTATTCATCTCTCTCTTTTATTTTCTGATTGGTGGAACACTGAACCGCTATTTTATCTTTTTTGGGCGGGACCTAATTTGTGTCGTTTTATTTTTGTTTTGTGATTGGATGCTACAATGTTATCATCCTTTTGCAAAACAGATCTACCCAAAGGTATGCATGAAGTTACCTTAATAGACATCATTTAGGCAGCAAATCGGCATGATTGTCTATAGGGGAGAGTTGCCTAAGTTGGCCCACTTTTTACTCAAAGTGACTTTAAAGTGAGGCCTTGACAGTAAAGTCTCCAACTCAAATATGTACATATATTTCAGGATGTTGTGCATCCCTGGCAATACAAACTTTGGATCTGGAATAAACTGTTGAAGAAATATAGCTTTCGGAAAGTTGTCTTGTGGCACAACTTGCCCCCGGTGTGGTGTAAATTGTGCCGTTGGAGAGAATACCATGGGGTGAATTGTGCCATTGATATATATCTCATAAACTATAATGCAAGACAAATCCATAAGACAATTACTTATTTAAGGTTTATTTAAAGTAAATATTTTACAAAGATTGAAGGACAATTTTCTTAAACAAGGCCTAACAGTTCTAATGGTTTTACCTGCAAAGCTCACAATGACAGTCACCATCATCATCTTTCTGGCCATCTGAACTGTCATCAGTGGTGTCGTTAAGTGGAATGGAGATGTCCGTCTCTTCTGAGCTACTGTAGACAATAACTTTCTTTTGGTGACCAGCGTAAACAGCCATGCCAATGGCACAACTCTCAGAAATGTACTTTGCACTAGCTGCTCCGCCCTTGTAGAACCAACTGCCACCTGGCATATGCGATTCCCCCTACATTTCTGCCTTTAAATCAAGGCTCAAAACCCATCTGTACACCCTGGTTTTTCCTCCCCATTAACTATCTTACCTCTGCACTACTATCTTTGTTTATATGTAGATGTATGGGCTTTATGTCTTTTATTTTTGTTATTGTTATTTCATTGTTTACCTACTGAATGCACTATGTACAGCACTTTGGACAGTGCAAACTGTTATACATGTGCTTTTATAAATACATTTTACTTACTTACTTACTTATAACTCACACAGGCCCTCTGGCACAAATCACCCCAACCCCTGAATTTTGGATAATAAGCATGATGCAGCAGTTTAGGGCTGACATTGTGCTAACTATATAGACACAAAATGTAGCATACTGAAGCACTAAAACATGTGTCAAATGTTTTCAAACGTGTCTATAATTGTTCAGACACAATAATAAAAAAATCTTGATCATGGAAATTTTACTTTTAGAGGTAAAAAAACAGTTTTTTGAGCTTAAATGTGCTTACATCTTATTCCATGTTTCTCACTTCTTTACAGGATGAGTCAAATGGATGGCTCTTCTTAAATATGTGGTCACATTTCCAATTTCTTCTATGGTTTTCTAGAAACAAGGGGTGGCACAACTTCCCCACTGGCACAACTTAGGCCACTCTCCCCTACTATATGTACTTTGATTCTGATCTGTATTTGATGTGCAGATAGAAAATTTGCAAACATTTTCTTTTATTAAAGTATTAAATACTGATCATCTCTTTTGTTTGTCCCTTTAGTAACTACTGTGACATGGCCTTCATTGGTGACAGAGACCTATGTCCATCCTAATCCCTCTGGTCTGCCCATTACTGCATCTGAACCCATGGGAATGACACGTACGTACGCATTGTTTTTCATATTTGAACCTTGTGTAATTCTTGCTTCACATGTCATGTTTTTCCCTCTAGAAACTTGTGCAACATCAAGACCTTCATCAGATACAAATACTGTGTGCACCCTCGTCACCGTGATAGGTTTGTTTAAGTCTGCTTGGTTGTACCGGAAAATACATTTTTAAATATATTAATCTATTTTAAATACATTTTCTCCCATTATTACTAACTGACACCTCTACAGTGGTGCTGTCTTTGCTGCTGTTTGCGGTGTGTTTCCTGGTGGCGTTGCATAGGAGGAAACGCAACCACAAAACAGTGACGCCCGGATGTCCACAAAGAGACAGGAATGAGTTGAAAGAAGAAGACAGCAGCAGCAGCAGATCCACTCAGACTCAGTCTCCATCACACTCTGAGGGAAGAGAGAACAATCACTTTGACTCAGAGATGGGAGGGAGAAGATCCTTCATTGGAGTCAGAGCTAAGTCAGCACATGCCATTCTTTTTACATCTCCTTCCAGCACACATGTGAAAGATCAAGTGACTCTGGAAACTGAGACGGAAGCTCCATCGAAAAACCCAGAAAAACTGGCGAACGAAAGTGAGTTAGAGGAAGGAAAAGAGATGGAAAATCTATCGAACACCACTGATTTAAATGCCAAACAGGCTGCCGATGGTATACATGTGGATGAAAACAAGCTCTCTGTTTCTGTCAACACTGACGTGGTGCCTTATCTGAGCATCGGCACAAACCAGAATGAACCCAGTCCTGACAAA
The DNA here is from genome assembly GCA_949357725.1 of Hyperoplus immaculatus. Lineage (NCBI taxonomy): Eukaryota > Metazoa > Chordata > Actinopteri > Uranoscopiformes > Ammodytidae > Hyperoplus > Hyperoplus immaculatus. The sequence goes on from OX442351.1 coordinate 29,506,707, forward strand.
CAGTCCTCTAAAGGTCAGTGTCAAAGTGTTATGGGGAGGATCTCCACCTGGCCTTCAACTGCAGCTCAATGGCAGGCAAGATGTAGAATGAAGGAGGAAGAGGAGAAGGATGAGTGTTGTGTTTGGACACTAAAGTTTCCAAGTGAGGTGAAGAAAGTGGAGCATTCCTCTGGTTCTGATAAGGAAAGAAAGGCAGAGGAGAATGAAATAGAAGATCGTTTAGAAGTCAATGTAGACCACATGCATTTGGGACACTTTCAGACCTCAGAACCAAATGAGAGCGAGGCAGAAACCCACACTGACACCAACGAAGAAGAAGAAGACTGCAATGCCAATGTGAGGCAGACAGTCAGAGAAACCCGACAAAGTCTGAATCAGATTCAGGACCAACTAGGTCACGATCCAGAACTGAAAGCAGCAGAAGAAGATCCCACGTACAATAAGAGCACTGATCAGAGCAGCACTACTACACATCAGAGCAGTGAACCAAAGCCAGACGTGAGCAGCAGAAAGAGGAACACCGGCTCAAAGGCCCCCTCCTCTGGTGGTGGTGGTGCCTCTCCTGATGATGAAACCCTGCTGTCCGGTAACGAGTACGCCTTCATGGACCTGCTGCATGAAGTGGTGCAGAACAACGGCCGCTGGACCAGACAGAGGTGGAAGCAGACACACGTCAACAAGCAGCGGCGGTAGAGCTATATAGGGATTCACTCAGGGTTTAAGAGTTACATGTAATGCTCATTTTTATTTTCAAAATTGTAATTTGCATTTCTACTAGAAAACTTTTTCATGGTATGGTGTCAAAAAAAAAACTTTATATTTCTCACAGTGCCATTGCTAAATCTAGTCTTTTCAGACTCTGTCTGAAACGCTCAAGATTAGAGTCTCTTTAAGCCCCGCCTTCCAAAAAGCCCAATCATGGTCTAATTGGCAATTAATCTAACAGCCGGTTTCAATTGAACAGACAATAAGATTCAGGGGTATCTGGGGGTGTGCTTATCACAACAATTTATATTATGTCTAATTGTGAAATAGTCAACATGTTACTGTGTGAATAGAAACATGAATGAAATTAAAAGTGATAACCATTTGTTAAATTACACATTTATTGACATGTGATTGGGTTCAGATCTGAGCTGAAATAAAAACATATATTCGTCCATTTTCACTGGCTGCATGCAGCATTTATTTGTTCGTATTTTATATGTCCAAGTACACTCGCTTCTCATAAGAAATAGTACAAAATGGATTGACCCCTTTCTGATTAACGACTTTAAAAACATAAAGTGGAGGTAAACATTATACGTAGGCTTTTGATAACACCCAGACAACATGCATGTTCCATTCATATAAATACACAGTATCAAATAATGGCTCCAAGTTGCAAGCAGTTTGACTTGATTATGAGTTTCTCTAGCCGTGGGACATCACACTAAATGTAGAAAATTACTGTTGACAAGCTTGTATATCAAAACATGCTTTGATTTAGAGTTTGCATGCCCTATTGTGGTATTTGTAAGTAGGAGATCTGTAGTGGAGTGTTAAGATAAATCAGAAGTGAGGACCTGGGAAGATGCTTAATAATGAATGGCTGTGAACACTGATCGTATCCTCCGTCAGGGTGGCACACGCTCTCACTCCACAGCTCTCCAGCCCTGTAAACTGGCCCTTCTGAGGGGCCACTAAGCAAAAAACTACAATACATTTCAATGGGACACTTGACAAAATTGGAACAGTTAAACATTAGAAAGCTTATCTTAACAAAAAATAAATAAGTTGGCAATTTACAAAGAGAAAACAATCCATCTGAGATCACGTCATCACTATTACTTCCACTGCATACTTCTTTGACAAGTCACCAAAACAAGCTTTTTTCAGACTAATCAAAACAACAAAATGCATGGTATGTTTTTGCGTCACAGGAATGGTTTGAATAGTGTCCACCGTGTTTTACAAATGCAGATTAAAGGGTCATGCTCTTTCGCTCTAGACATCCTTCACAGAGCTTAGTGCAACAATATTTCAAGTCCTTTTTCACTTTTCTTCACACAGAAGAGACTCAAAACAAAAGAACCAAGTGGCAAATGATATATAGATATATATATATATATATATATATATATATATATATATATATATATATATATATATATATATATATATATATATATATATATATATATATATATATATATATATAAGTTACTATTTACAGTGATTGAACAAAACACTTTGGAGAGAGAACTTCATTTTGAACAGCGCCTGTCGCTGTCTGTGCAAAACCATTCTGCTACCAGTCGGACTGAAACCGGAGGATTACAGTACGTAAATATTTATCGACTTCAAATGATTTAACGTAACCTGATGTTTTATGCCCGAACAGATGCTGATAACTGATTTAAAGCAATTTGAGTATGATAGAGTTATTAGCCAATATTTGTTATTTAACAAATATTTCTGATAAGGATACCTTAAAGTAATAATTCCACAATTTGGAATGTTATACTTAGTCACTTTCTTGCTGAGAGTCACACGAGAAGATTGACACCACTCTACTACGAACCTGTTAGTTTAACAAAAACTCTGGGAGAGTTGGTAAATGGCTAGCTTTCAGCTTGGTTTGGGCAAAAATGTACTTTACATTTTTTTTAACTTCTTCTTTAATCCATACAAAAAGCGCAAGTGTGAAATGTTTTTTTTTTGTACAGATTAAATAAACAAGATTGAACATCTTAATTATCTGTACAGGTTTCTACCACCTGCTTCCATAACATACGGATAATAACATACTGTGTCAAGCCTGTCATGTAACTCTCTGCAAAAGAGCAAAACACTTTTCATTTGAATTGTGACAAAGATATTTACTTAGTGAGACATTTTGCATTTGTAATATAAATAAACATTACACAGCAATTTGTAAATAGAAAAGGTAGATCAGACAAATTAAACAAGGATATGCTTATGTTTAGCTTAGAAAAGATAGGATAAAAATGAAGCTTACAACACTCAAAAACTCTAACTTAAAATCAACTCTGCTGAATTATGATATACATTAAAGCTGTGGTGGAGGATTTGGGGAGAAAATGGCAGTTGGGATAGAGATTCAAATCCAAATACCTCAACCGCTCCACTTGTTCTCTTTGGTCCCTCCCCTATGGTCCCTCTTTGACACACTCTATACCAACAAAGTCGTGCCAAAGTGAATGGACAGTCCCAACAGCCAATAAGAACAGATAATCGGAGCCTCGCTCTGATTGGTCAAAGTGTCAGCTCATGTTAACTTTGACCAATCAGAAATCATATACCCCAGCTTTAATGAAGTAGAGCTTGTTTTGGGCACATTGTATGCACATTCATTTATTAGTGATAGCCACCATGACAACTGCATATTTTGTATTAATTTAGACTTATTTAACTGACACTCTTTTTAGCTTTTCTGAACAGGAATATCGTGTTGGCAGATACATCTTTGTTAAGCTGAAAATCAGCTGATGGCAACATATTGGTAAGGCTCTAAAATAAATATAATAACACTGATATCACACTGATAAACCGATGCTAATTGGCACCAAATGTACAAATCATTGCAAGATATTTACAAAGAAAAAGTTGGCACATACAGCACAACAGACATGATTTGGGGGACACTTAAAATAGTGAAATAAAGGATCAGTAATCACTCTTTAACAATAGCCACAACAAAAAAATCAGCATCGCATGTCACAATTCTAATATGGCCGATCAAAGTCCCACTACAGTGTGTATATTCACAGATGACAGTCTGTCGTATAAAAGTTTGTGCTCGTAAAGAAAATGAAACACTTGTCGGATTACAAAGAGACGAAAAAGAAGTAGACGTTTGTAATAAATTAAGAAAAGTGGTCATTTATGAGTTGAACGGGCGAAGAGGAAGTCGGCGCGAAGGGCAACCTCACCCCTGAGTTAAATGATTTGGATGTCCTGTACAGTATGCACACAAACACCTCTCTTTCAGTCCTTTAGGTGGAAGGAAGGTGCCGTTTCCATGGTTGCCTTGTTCTTTAGCGAACGTTATTTTGGTGTGTGTTTGTTTAGGGGGGGAAGTCGGGGTCAATGACGAGGCACTCTTCATGCATCTTCCTGTAGCAGCTCAGTGGGAAACAGCAGCTCTCTTTTTAAACTTTGATTATTTCTGGTCTGAGAGACACATAAAGCACATTCACTAGGAGCTGCTGTTATTGGCCCGGGGCCAGGCCAGCTCATTGGGCTCTGTAGAGGTTAAGGGTCAGGGTGTGGAAGATTCAGGAGGCTTTCAGAGGTGAGTCTCGTCCCTCGTTTCTGTGCCAAAGTCCTGCTGGTTCCTGGGGCACTGGGCCTGGCCCCCTGTTCCCGTCGAGTCGTCTGGCATGTGTGCCAGCGGATCAGACCGGATAATGTACCTGGAAACACAACATCAACATCATCTGCCAGCATGGAGTAGGGCTGTGCAACTCATTTCATTTGAATCGCAAATACATAAAACTAAAAAAATGTAATTGTGTCAGTTTAGGCTGAACACGAGTGAAAAATGTAAGGTGGAATCAGTGATTCTGCTGAACCTTTGCTGAAAAAAACATTTATTTTTTTTCAAAATGAATGACTCCTCACGGTCCATACTGTGTGCGCTGAAAATAATCTGGTGTTAATACACAGCCTAGGCTTTGTAAACTGACATGTAAACGAAGGGTCCATCGTAGCTAGCAACATGCCCTTTAAATAGGCTGTGTATTAACACTGGATTTCTTTTTCAGCGCACACAAAGTACGTACATGTAGCAGATTGTAAGGAGATATTCACAGATTTTGACAGAAAGTGATTTTGACAACAAGCGTTCTCCAGAATCGCTGACTCCATCTTTACCTTTCAGCTGAGAAAAAAAAGGTAATTTACTGTTTTTGAATAATACAGTATACATACATACTAAATTCCCATGTTCTTTCACTATTTAACATACCAGAATGACAATGCTGTTGATAGTAAAGTAAAGTCTACTAGACACAAGGGACAAAGGAAAAGGTTCTTACACGACGTCGTTGAGCTCCAGCATGGTGTCTGGAGGAGGATTGATGAGGACGTAGGACAGCGTGTTCTGGTGGTCGTTCATCTCGTCTGGAAACAGAGACAGAAGAGACCTTGAGAGCTGATCTCCTCGTCCTCCTCCATTAAACAGTAAGACAGCCAGGAAATTAGACTTCTAACCACTGAAAATATGACTCTCCCTCGTTTTCAACCTCTCACTGAGGACAAAGGCAAAGTAAACCCTCGTACAGTATCGGAGCATGTGTTGGCAAAATCTGAGACTAGTTTTGTGGTTGCTCAGTTAATAGAAGATCTGCTTGTTACAACTGTTAATGATTACATTTAAAAAAAGTTACTGTAAAGTAAACTATTAGAGGGATTTATGAACCAGGCTGACAATAGTGTTTACATTTACATATAACTTATATGGCTATTTGGTGAAATAACATTATGATGTTATGTGGTCACTGTAACCCCACACCAAATTGTTTTAACTGTTTCTATTATTTTTAAAGTGGGACTATTACTAATTAATATAATTAATGGATTACTTTAGTTGATACATAAAATGTATTTATGATTTTATTTGTATAATACATAATAAACTGATGAAATGTTTAACTTTTACTCTTTGCAAAACTATTGATATACATAGGTAGCTGCGTTAAATGTTTGTTAATGTTAATCAGTAAACATTAACAGTTGTAACAACATTATTTTATGCGTCCACAATACATTTAAGGTAGCCATTGGAACCGTTTAGCAAGAATCAATAGGAGGAAACTTACTTTAACATTTATTCCCCAGATGGATTACATTACTGTGTATGTGTTTGTGTGTGTCTGTGTGTGTGTGTGTGTGTTACTTATGTCAGCATACAGTATGTGTGTCTGTGTGTTGTGTGTTGTCTGGCGGTGTCTCCTACTTGCGTGTCGGACAGAGGAAGGGGAAAGGGGGGCACATGTGTCTTCCATGACAACCCACCTGCTTGTGGCCCTTTATAAAGCCAGGCGGGGTGGAAGAGAGAGAAGGGCTAACCGTTACTGACACTTTGTATGAACAAGGGGAGGCCCATGCTGCCGCATGCGTAGCACCAGGACGGTGCCAACATGCAGACAGCGTCCGCGGCTACGCTACAAACCCATCTTTTTTTCGGCACATTCAACAATGGACCAACAGGCTTGGTTGCCATGCCAACGGACAACACTTAGCCCCCACAAACCCAGAGTGACAATGAGACACACAGACACAGAGGACATGCTCCAGCATCCACCAGACTGGACCAAACGCAGAGCGACTCAGACCAAACCGAGTGAAGCAGAACACATTGGGAGTGTGAGAATGGAAGAGGCTCAAACATCTGGTTACAAGTTACATTAAGTCTAAACTATAATGCTAAAAAAGAACAATAAATATACTACCATAAAGATCAGCCTCCCAACTATTTGTATGTCTCTCCCGGTGGGACCAAAACATGCATTAAAACTAACTGCAAACACTGCTTGTCCTTCTTGCCTGTGGTTAAGTGGCAACGGTATACGTGTGAACATACACCTTGAGGGGTCCTGATACAACACAGTGGAAGAAGCTGAATAACACTGGGATGCAGAGAAGAAGGATAGCCTCCAATGATTTCTTCACTTTCTGTTGAAGACACCTCTGATACACACTATTCTGCATATTGTTCACAAGGTACACATTGATTCTACATCTAACCTTCCATCCACAGACATAATGCGTTCCGCTCCACTCTTGAAGCCATACTCCGATGCCCTGCAGGACTCAAAGCCATATGGGACGTCACCTCACAGGCACACAATGCAGGAAAGAGAGAGTGATAGATACAGAGAGAGATAGCCAGATATAGAGAGATAGAGTGTGATAGCTGAAGAGATACAGTAGATGGATAGTGGAGTGAAGAGAGACAGAGAGATTGGCTGCTGATCTACCACTCACTCATTCTAGCCGGAAACGCGCACATTTACACACTTACATCCACACACACATTCATGCAGTAAAGTTGCATTACTGCGATCGACCGGCTAACCTGATGGCTTGGTCCCCTCTGTAAACTTGTGCTCTGAAATGTCCTGCAACTCTAAGCAACGGCATTCACTGTTAATGGCCTAGTTTGGTCAATTAAAATGAACTAAATTTTGCGTGTCAACCAAAGAAAAGATCAAGCAAAAATTGGGGGAAAAAAACAAAACAAAACTTCTTCAAATTGATACATCTAGCTCTGTTGATAGATTCATGGATGCCGGTGAAAGGACAAATTCCTTTCTCCACAAAATAGGACGTGACCACTCACATGTTGTCAAAGAGGTTTATGTAAACGGCACACCAATTACCTTGCAAATATCCTAGATTTACTCGATTCATGACATCGCTCGCAGTGAGATTAGACACATCCTCTACAAGCCAAGACAAAAGGGTCAGAGAGAGAGAAAGGAGGAGAGGAACAGAGGACAGATAGGGGGGGAAAATACAAGAAAAAGAAACAAATCAGGCAAGGGCAGCGAACGCATTTTTGCAGTTTAAAAAAAAAACTTTTAAAAAAAAAAGGGGGGGGGGGTGAGAGCAATGCAGAGAAGCCATGCGTCAAAGAGTTTGTGCACAGAATCATTTCCAAATGAATTAGTCTGTCACAAGTTGTGATCCTGTCGCAGTAATCCTCACTGACATTCAGGGCTCATAAGACGATCTCGAGCTTTTGGGGTTCTTCCTGAAACGTATTTAATTGACACACGTTACATAATGTTTAGCGAACACATCTGGGTCATGATTCTGTTCTGCTTGAGGCGTGAAGCTGGGGAGCAGAGAGAGAACTTAAAAAGGAAGAAAAAAACAGTAGAGAAGTGAGCAGAAAAGAATGCAGGCAATTGCAGTCTGAGATTTTTTTTAAGAAAAATGCAATTGAGGCGAGGTTCAGTGCTCCTGCATCTTCATGCATGATGTGTTCAAATCCACATGATGGTATGATCATGGCCATGTAGTAGTGGTGTGTGTGTGTGTGTGTGTGTGTGTGTGTGTGTGAGATGAGTGTTGAAATAGATGGGAGAAAATGAGGTTGTCTGAAGGTTAATGCAGATGTAGTGATGGTAATGATGGGGACTATGACCTACAGCGCCACATTTCAACAGGTAATGAGATGAAATAAAATGGCTGGAACACAGACTTTGGGATTTTCAAATACAGCTTTTTCTTTGCGGCTGAAATAATTCAATTGGTTGAGAGTGGGAGGAGCAAAAGAATCGCCTGAACGACTTGCTTTTTGACTTATGTAAAAAAGTACAACGATCTCAATGACAATTTCCCGTTATAGATTATTAGGCTCTACCCACAGAGGTTTAACTCAACCACTTCCATTATTTCTGGCTCAAAAGCTTCTGTGGCCTTGTAAAGAAATGTTTATAGAAATGAGAATCCAATCTGCAAAACACATTATAATTTGCATTATTATTAATTTCCATTCAACGAAATTAAATAAAAATCCCAGATTTAATTGGAATTGTCTATAACCACCTTATACTGTGAGTGTCTCCAGTCTTGCTATACACTAGGTAACTTATCGTTAACTTCTACTGGACTGAATTACAAGATAACTTCCAAAAGTTCTACATACAGTCCCCTCCATAAGTATTGGAACAGTTAGGCCAATTCCTTTATTTTTGCTGTAGACTGGAAACATTTGGGTTTGACACCAAAAGATATGAATATGAGACAATAGATCAACATTTCAGATTTCATTTCCAGGTATTTACATCTGGATCTGATACACAACTGTGAAGAAAGCATTATTTGTAAAGGAACACCACATTTTTAGGTGTGAAATGAAAGCTGAAATGTTGATCTATTGTCTCATATTCATATGTTGGTGTCAAACCCAAATGTTTCCAGTCTACAGCAAAAATAAAGGAATTGGCCTAACTGTTCCAATGCTTTTGGAGGGGACTATAAATCAAATCCACTGTCTACCTTTCTCTCTCTCTCTGGCTCTCCATCAGCGGCTCCACTCACCGTATCCCCCGGTGGGCAGGCCCAGGTGTTTCATGCGGTTCTTGACCAGCTCAGACAGCTCCTGCCTCTCAGAGCGTCTGTACAGGTTGAGTCTTTGCTGGGAGATGCGCTCGGCCCTGGAGGGTTTGGTGTTGGCCTTCCTGCTCAGCCTGCGCGCCCACTGCATGCTCTTCTTCCTCAGCAGCGGATGCTCTGATTGGTCGCTGGTGGTGGAGCCCCTGTGGGCCGTCTTCTTCTCCTTCCAGGGCTCACGCTGCTTCACGCCCGGCTCCACGTTGACGGACACCTGAGACTGGGAGGAGCAAGGGAGAGGCAGTGTTAATGTGGGATACTGTGTGTGTGTGTGTGTGGGGGCTCGACTGTGTCATCATGTTTTGTTCCATTTACCGGCCTGTATGGCATTTAAAGTGAGACACTACAAGCAACATTTTTTTTGCTCCGACAACACGTCTTCTTTAATACGAGTATATATAAAAAGGCCCAAAATGTACATTTAGGTGTTTATTTGACTAATCCTTGTCTGTTTGCATCTCTATACTCCTCCTATGTAACCATGGTTATCATCTCAACATTAGTTTCTGTCAATACTATCAACTTCTAGAACCCTTACATCAACTAAACTCTGATTTATAATAATTCTTTTTTTATAATAATTTTTGTTTAAAAAAAAACTGACAAATATGCATATTTATTAGCTTAAAAATAACTAAAATAAAGATTGTGTTTTAAAAAGATGCAAATGTATGGATATTTGGTAAGAAATAGCCAAATGTGCATGTTTATCAAAATATCAAATCTTCAATGCCTTCTTACGTGTTATTTACAGAAGTTTCCTTTATGGTTGTGAGCTTTACATGTTGATAAATGCCAGAAACGTGGCAGTAAGAACATTTTATTTTTTGCTAAAAAGGTGACAGCGGATTTTAATATCCACAATAAAAACAAGCACATTTGGATCTTACCCGTGAACGACTGTCCTTGCCCTGAAACAAGAGAAGGACACACAGACATCCAAACAAAAAGAGATGCAATGAAAGACGGTGGCATCCAAAGCAAACAAAATCATCCAAAGTCTCAAAGGCAGCACATAAAATAGTAAATATGGTGTATTTACTATTTCTTATTATTCACTATTAAAATGGCGAGAAATCAACATTGAACAGCATTAGAAGCAGCCAGTTATGAAGAGAGGCAGGGAGAAAGCTCTTGCAGTTAGAATAGAAACAAAATAGGAGGAGAATAACTGATGGATGTGAACAAAGAAAAATACATTTTGGGAGCAGAAAAAAAAATGAAAAAGGAAGAAATTCAAAGAAAGAAAATATTTTCATGAAGAATTGAAGAAGACAGTAGCTGAGAAAAGAAAATGGTTTAAGGAAAAACAATAAAAGGGAATGGATAATGGTAGGAAGCTAGAGTCAAACCTCAGATATTATGCATCTGATCAAAGTGAACTTGCCTCTGCGGTTGAGAACATGTGTGACTCTGTGCGGTAGATCCCGATGGGGATGTCAGCGCTGGAGGAGCAAAGCTTCTGGAAGAGTCTGCCGTACGTCCTGATCCACAGGTCTTCTTCTGTGATCTTCATCTGAGGAGGAAGGGACATGTACTGATGTATATAAGTGTATGTGTGTATGTATGTGTGTCTAGGTATATGTATTAACAATACCACACTAGATTACTTAAATATTTTTGTGCACAATAACATTGTTAGATGATAACCAAATGTTGCTCCTACAATTCATTTAAAAAAAAAAAAAGCAGACGCCATCACGTGATGGTTTTCTCAGACTTACACATCCCTCACTAAGCAGTATGAACAGTGCATACTTACAGCACACAGGTAGCCAGAGCCCGGCGTGGTGTCCAGACCCAGGAGAAGCCTCGCAATGGCGATCATGTAATCCTTAACAAACGACTGTCAGAGCAGAGAGAAGGTGAAAACAAGCCAAGCAAGCCGCAAACAACTTGTACAGCAATTACTGTCTGAAGTAACTGTGCTTCCAGACATATTGAGCAAATCAATCCTATTTAATTATTCAAATAACAGTTCAACCCCACACTGCTTCAAACATTAATCTGCTTCGTTCATTACAGGCTTAGGAAATAACTTTTTGACGATCACAATTTCCCGTTTATGTGTATCCATTTTTCCTTTTAATATCAGATACGACTCAAGAAGCTAATACACATTTTATTTATTCATCTTAATAGATCTGTGGGACTTTGAATGTTGCTGTATGATTCTTACTTCAGAGAACACCCAACTGCTTTAACTTGCTCTGTGGTGATGTTGCAGCACATTTTAAAAAGGCGTGCATGAAATATACACCTATACTTTATCTTCACATTGAATTGAATGAAAAACTTGGGATTCATGCATCCCCTAAATCTCAGTCCTTTGTTATCCCACCTGGTAAAGCAGCGTATCCAACATGCTGATGCTGAACACTCTGCCTGCAGCAAACGGCAGGCGGAACATGAAGGCCAAGTTGGAGCCCTTATCTCGCTCTATCTGAAGAGAGAGAGAGAGAGAGAGAGAACATATTATTAAATCTCACACTTTCCTCATAGCGTTGCTGAACTATCGCTCTTTTGTACTATCTACAACAATACTTGAGTGAGAATGAAAAGGTCTGTCGGGCGTACCGAAAAAGCAATTACACGGTAGAAAAATAACAAGTTCTGTTACTAAAGGGGAAGTTGAAATAGCTTCATTTGTATTAAACTAACGGATCAATTTCGCTCTCCCCTCCGGCTGAAAGTAACACGGAGAGGGGGAGAGAGGGAAATTGCATGTTTACCGCTAAATATACAAAACATAAAAATCACCATTTAAACAAGAATTTGCTTCCGTTCATTTTTTATTTAAATGTGATTTTGTGGCATGTTTCCACATTGCAGTATGAGTTCTGAGTGAGAGGAAAAATACATATATTTTTTCCTCCACAGAGCAGCTGGTAAAGACAAAATAATGTGCATGTTTGTAGACTGTATCTTCTATTGTCAAGCTCTGATCGGCCATTTTAAAACACGAGGGACGCACCGACTTTCAGACAGAAAAGAAGACACATTCACAGGAAGTCCTAACATGCCTTCACCTTCTCCAGTTTGGAGAGAGCGAGGGAGTAGCAGTCCTTGGCCCTGAACTGCATGAACCTCATGTTGGACGGGTGTGTGAGCTCTGTGATAATGCTGAGGCTGGGGAACAACCTGCGCAGAAGGAGGAGAAGAGAGAGGGATGTTAGAAGAGAGATTAAATACTGTGTGCTGAGGGGGCAGACACAGTGTGGCACTGACAAATGCTTTTCATTTTAGTTGTTTAAATAAAACAGTTGTGCTTTTGTGATGGCAACTGTATAGCTTGAACTCATTCATCATTCTGGGCACACTCTCTAGCACTTCATGAGGAGATATTTGGGTGCTGTCTGGTGCACATTTGATCCACAACTTCAAAGTTGCATTAACAGCCACTGACAAGTACAAGCTGTTTACTGTATGTCCTTACCCAGCCAAATGCTGTGTGTGTGTGTGTGTGTGTGTGTGTGTTACCTGAACATAGTCTGGACGTTTACGATGGTCTTGGCGTCGGCCATGTAGTCCTCCTCAGCGCTCATGGTGCTCTCTTTGTCCACAACCACCAAGTTGTCTGCGTATATGATCCCACACTGTAGCAGGTTGTCCAAGCTGGCACATTCACAAAACACATGTGTGTTTATTACCTTCTATTCACATTCTGATATTATATCAATGGTAAAAAATCAATCTGTAATGTTCAATGCATTCCGATAATTAGTCTAGTGTACAAACTTTTCCCAAACCTGGACCATACTCAAGAGCATGTTGTATTAGCTTAGCCTAGCTAGACTATATAGAGTGTTTTTACTACGTACTTTTACTGATGTTTTAAAGTGAATGTCTGCTTTAGTAAAGCCTTAAAACTATGTTCCATTTTTCTAATTTTCAACACCCAATATAGTTTATAGTGCATCTTATTCATAATACATGTAGGTTGGATTGTTGCTGTATTGCTGGTACCTCCAATACAAAAATAAATAAATGAGCAGTTAAAATAAACTTGATTATTAAATGAGTAGGTTTATGTAATCCAAACGCATACTTATCGATGGTGCCAGCCATGAAGTACACCATTGGAAAGCAGCAAATGGCTTCTAAGAAGTGGTTGTCTGGCCTGCGGGAAACAGGAAACATCACAAATGATCAAATTATCTTCATAAAACCCCAGTGACATGTTGTTTCACTGATGCTGTAATTTCTTGGAATTGGCTTGTTGATCAGAGCAAGGCAGAGCCAGTTTGAAGTGTAATACTTGATGGTTTATTAAGCCACAAGAGAGGGACATATACAGTATGTTTCATTCTTCAATGCAGTGGGCTGATGTAACGGGTTGCTATGGAAACCCCCTGACTGTGTCACTTAGCCAGAGCTGTTTTGGTTCTTTGCCTGAATAGTTTATATGTTACAGCATCTGCAGAGATTTGGCCGAGGTTAATGAAACCAACAGTGAGTTAAAGCAGAAACGCACACACACACACACACAAACTAATACAGTTCATGCCCTTACAGACAAATAGCTTTTCTTTAGCAGACAGAACTGCTGTTTATGAATAATGCAGAATCATGTTTCTTCTCTTATCTTGAAGCACAGCTAACCCATAGCTCCAGCTGTCGCTACTGAATCTCTACTGGAAGCAATTTGGTTGTTTTAAATTGCAAACATATAAAACAGTCGAGCTTGAAAAAAAATCCATTTCAAGCCTGCATGTGGCAACACACACATGTATACATGAAGATATAACGCATATGTGTGGATTGTTTGGATGACAGAGTGTATTTATAAGACCTCGGTTAAATGCATGAAGAACTGTTTTTGATGGATAACGATTAACAATTTCTCCTATATCTTGAGGCAATGTTTACTTCATATACTTCAAGCTATAATGAGAATTCCTACTACAGGCAATTCTTGCACTCTGAAAAAAAAAACTTAAATAAAGAATTAATACACAAGGCTTGTGTCAAAAAAGTTATATTACTACTCAACCTTTATCAGCGTACATGTATCATTCTGTTGACATCTATGTCGCAAAGGAAGACCCGTTATAAGCTTACTTTTTTTTCTGCTATGCCAACCCATTTAGTATCCTGTCAGTATGTAAGCATACAATCTCATCTATACTGTGCAATATATTATTAGAAGTATAGGCAGTACATATGTAACACCTCTATATAAAGTAAGAAGCAACAAACACTAGGTTAAAGTAGTGCTGTGAGTCTTACGGGTAGTCCAGCAGCAGCACTATGGGGTTGAGCTCCCTCCTGGGCCGGTAGTACGCACGCAGAGGGACGATGAAGTTGTAGAGGCCGTTTCCCGCCGTCTCTGCAGACACTATGATCAGCTTGTTCTTGAAGCCGTACGCCTTGGCATCCTCAAAGCTGTTATGTGTACAGCCCTGGATGGAGACGGACAAATCAGGAATTATTATTATGAATTTTTTCTGGTTTAGTTCTGTGCTGTTGTCTGTCCTTCTCTTGCACGTGAACTCACCTTGTCGAGACGAAGGCAGCAGAATGAAGCTTTCTGCGGTAGGAGGTGGCACAGAGTTGGAGAGCTGCCGATGTAGGGCGAGTTGGGAGGGTAGCCCTTCACAAAACTGATGGAAAAAAAAAAACACAAAACGTCTCAAAAAGTCTGATCAAAATTGAACAACACTGTCATTAAGTATTGTCTGGATGAAAAGATAGGAGTCAATATATCTGTAGAATGTTTCAGTCAAGGTTTCTTAAGTATTAATTAAGAATGTTCTTCCTCTTACTGATAAAATGAAATTGCATGGAATTTAATTAAGGATTTATCCATTCATGATGGTATAAATGTCTCCCCAAGAATTATGGGGTTATCACTGAATTCTTACCAATATTTTCCACAGGATTATTTCATCATATCAAATAACATGAATGGCTGCCAAAATTAACATGGCACTGATTTACGGTTTATTATTGAATTTTGCAGTTGCTCAAATTATTTACAAGTTGTTTACAAGCTTGAAGGACTCATTTCTGCTCAATAGCAAACTAAATAAGCAATTACAAGGTTTGTTGCAGCCTGTTTTTAGGCCGGGCTCATTTGTTTGTTTTGCAACAAGTGCCACAATTTGGTTCCGTTTCCCCTGATTTGTAATGTGCCAACTGCAATTACCCTAATCAGTTTCACAGTGCCACTTACAGTTTGCCAATAAGAGCAAATTCTGACTTTGTTTATGGATGCATCTACAGCCTGGTCACCACATGATGGCACTGTGGGACCTTGGGGCTAGGCAGATTGCTTCCTGCGGACAATGCAGTTGCCTCAGTCTCTCAACTCAACTCATAAAGGTTAAAGGACTACTCAAATGTCATTGGGTGAAGTAATAGAGGCGTAGAGGTTAAGAGGACCATGTTATATCCATATCCATACGAGACCCACTGATGTCTGGGTCTAAAGGTGGCTGGTCAAAATGACTTGTACGGACAGTGGTTATAGACATCTATCCTAAACTAATAAAACCATGCACGCACTCACGCACACACCTATGGCACAAACACACACACACACACACACACACACACACACACACACACACACACACACACACACACACAAACACACACACAAACACAAACACACACACACAGGGAGAGGAAAGTTAAGAAAAAAGCTGCTGAGGCAAACAGGTTCCTCCTCAAATGTCTGGCCGACTGATGGATGAGCATTGAGCGGATGAGGATCCAGGTACGGACACACAACATGAGCTTCACTCAGGAGGGAAAGTGCTGACCCTCCCTGTCATGGCACACACATTCATCATCGCCATTTCCGCACCTTATACCATCATGACACACAGATTACACATCTATTTCAAACCCATCTATCTCCCAGCCTACAGCCACTGAGACGTGAAGAGGAAAGGGGGCAGCTGACATCAATCAAGTGTAGGGTTCAAGAAACGTGCCCTTAATAGGACATTTCATCATTTTACTGCCACATGACAAGACATACTGCACACTACGAAACCATCAAATTTTATTCCGTCAATAAACGTCTAAGCCCCCCCAGCCCATCTGTTCTGACATCTTAACCACAGCCACTTACTCTGACCCCACGGAGCCCTCTTCGTCCGATTGGTTGGTCTCGTCCTCTGATTGGTCGCTGAGGAGGTCGCAGGGCAAGATGGCGGATGAGTCTGCGATCTCCAAGACGGGCGCAATGCTGGGCCTGCGACTCCCGGCACCGTTCTCCGTGGGCAGGGACAGTTTGCTGCTTTCCTCTGGAGGATCGGGGTTCTGGAGATCTATGGCTACTGTGCCTGGAAATGTACACAAGGTTACTGTGTGATCAGAAAGATATACCCCTGTTTAGAAAATAGCATGTGCAGCACTTTAACTGTAATGTGTTGTGACATCAACGGTGAATGCTTGAACAATAATACCACAGTGAACCCATTTAAATGTTATCTGGGAAAACACCTTTTCATATCTGATTTATTGAGGTCGATGTTTAGCTTGTTCAGCATCTTAGCCACCCACTATCCTTTCACCATCTTAAGCTCTGCATAGTTTGACCTTCTTTTGCTTTCTGAATGTATACCCTTAAGCTACCCTCAAGCTACCACAAATGTAATGCATACGTTCAATATGTTCTTAACATACATCATATTAGCTCTATTTAATATGATGTATTATATATGCACAATACACATATTGGGCATATGATAAACATGATATAGGTACATTACATAAATCATCCTACATGTATAAACGTGATGGATGTGAAGTTAAAATCAATTCTGAATTAAGATGTTAATGTGTTAGGTAAACAATAATGAAACAGCACTATGTCTTTTACAGTACGGTTTAAAAAACACTATCATTTGTTAATATTGTACCATTACAAACAAATCACAGGACCAGTAAATAAGTGTAAAAACAAAAAGGGATGGATCGTGCACAAACTTACCATATGAAGTGGCTTGATCAACTTTTACAGGTGAAGAAAAAGCACAACACAATAATGTCAGCCAATAAATAAATAAAATGCATGTACAAAAAAAAAACATGCGTAGCAGTCAGCTGAAAGCGCATACAATAGCATCACCAAAGCAGCCACCATTCAAAAATGTTCAGTGTGAATGCAATATGGAGTGCATAAACATGAACATCGGTGCACCCATTTTCTCTCATTGCATGGAAACTCTACCAACCCCCAAAATGTCACTTGTTGCACTACAAACGTCATCCATTTTCCTTTATTTACTGACTTATAAAAATGTATGATTATTTTTGACCCTGGCTGTTGAGACTCACTCATGCTTGCGATGATGTTGTGTACTGGCAGCCTGGAGGGGGCGTCGTAGAGGCCGCTGACAGTCAAGCCCTTGTTGTGCTTCTCTTCCTGTTTGAAAATGAAGGCAGAGTTCTCCTCCTTGGTGATGTTGATGTAGTAACAGGTGTCAGGGGCGGCCATTATGTGTCTAGGGCCGGGGTTCAGCAGGATGCTCTTGTTGTCCTCCCTCTTCACTCCGATCAAACACACACCATACCTGGCAGGTAAAGAGGGGCACACTCACCACGTTAAAACTGGCCCTGAGTAACTTATTACAGTGTGTAGAAGTTAAGCTAGTGGAGGTTTTTTTTTTACTAACTTCTTATGGGCGTGGAAGGAGGCGTAAGTGAAACTCTTTCCGTCATACTCCCCGAAAAATTTGCTGTCACACAAGCGGATATGGTAGACCTCGTTTCCAGAGCAGCGTCCGTACGTTCTCTGCCACTGCTCCGGTGACAACTGCCCCTCCCTGGAAAAGCATTATGGGAATAGTTATTACATATATTACAGTAACATGAAGTTCAAGACGTTAACAATGGCCTGAAACTGCAGCCTTGAACTAAATGTCACAATAAATCTTTGTAGCCATTTATTTCGCGCTCTTTTTTCTTCTAAACTGTAACATACGAGTCATTTCAATTCATAAAAAATGCACTGTTAAATTAAATGTGACATTTTACAACTGAAAAGCTCTCATTTCCCCATCAACTCATATATATGCGTGACCTGTCTTGACCTTTAACAATACTATACTCCCCGGTGTCTTGAAATATGGTCACAATTTCAAACATAAGAGAAAAAGGCTAGGTGGTACATTATAGCTTTTAATCAATATGGTGATGTTTGAATTTAAAACCTGCCACAAAGAAAAAGTATTCCCATTCCTGTCACTTAGACCGCCCCAAGGCAGTACAAGCGCCTGTAATGGAAATTAAAATGAATGTGGTGTGTCCCTGCTCTGGATTGCAGTAAAGATATATGTACTGTTGGTCACCTTGTAGAGAAAAAAAACAGACAAGATTTATTGCCTAGAGAGAAAGAGGGTAATGAATGCTTAGTGACTTGACAGTGACACGCTTCTGCAGTGTGTTCTGCAGACAAAAAAAAAGAACGTGTGTATAACAGTTAAAAAACTTGGCAGCAGGAGCATCATTAATCTTTGTCTTAAATTACTCCTCAACTGCTTGGGTTGAGAGCTGTCCAAATGAAAAAATGACACATATCCACTGTCAGTATGTCCTTTTATCATTGTAGACGTATCATTACAATCGGGCACCTTTCTCACCAAAGCACACACACATATATATATATATATACACACATGTATTGCACTTGATGAGGTGATACTTTTGTGCATTAAAATTCTAGAACAGGGGTGGTAGGATAGCCTAGAGGAAAGAGGGGTAGACAAGTAACCATGAGGTCATTCACACCCTCTCTACCATTATGTCCTTGAGTAAGGCACTTAACCCCAAACTGCTCCGGGGGCTCTGTACTATGGCTGACCCTGCACGACCACCCCCTCTGGAGTGTGGTGTCTCAACAGGGGATATGCCAAAAGACACATTTCACAGTAGCCTTGTGACGCCTATTAACTAACTTTAAGTTACAATAAAATTTTAACTAAATATATCAAGTCAAGCTCTTTTCAATGATACATATCGATGTGTATCTATTCAAAAACGTTCAAAGCCTCAAGTGTTACGGTATATAATTTTATTCCCAAACATTCAAAGAGCTGTGGGAACCCTGTATATTAATATGTTAATTGTAGATATGGTGAAATAGCAGCGTGTACTCACTGTCCTCGGGAGGTGTGAACCAGAAGAGTGACTAAAGTAGACGTCGCCGGACACACACAGTTCAGCGCCAACATGGCATACTTGAACTCCTCTTCACATACCACATGATCTGATGAGGTGGATAAATTGCAACAACATTAGTAGGTTAGTCTTTAAAGTGCACACGTAAGAAAAGACTTTAAATAACAGTGCTTCTTCTGGGTAGTTTTACTCTTGCAGCACTTACCTGCAAACTTAACGTGGAATTTATTTTCTGGTTTGAGAATTTGTACGTAAAGGGGGCAATTTGGAGCAAAGTCTTTGGCAGCCCAAGCCCTCAAAATAGTCTGGTGATCCTGTGGGAGGAGAATATTTTTACTCATGCAGTGCACTCAATTTTGAATTTTATAGACCTTGAAGTCAGCCACTCGATTTCTCAATAGCTGTGCCTTCTGAATCACACAACACCATTTGAATAACTCCAACCTCTCATGTCTAATTTATGAAGGAAGTACAGTCAGTGTGAAGGGGAAGTTGCTCCAACTTATTGCTACTGTGAGAGTGTTTATAACGGAGACTATGACTCACGGCTGCAGTTCGATCGACCTCGTTCCTGCTGCTGAGGATGAAGCAGGCCTCGGCATCGTCCATTCTGACATTGACAGACAGACAGACAGACAAAGAAAGACAGGCAAGTTCACAGACTGGTGACAAGGATATTCAACCAATCGCAAAATCAATGGTTAAAGGAGATGAATTTATAGAAAAAGCGGGGTAGGGAATAGGGATGGGGGTTAATGTTCCGTGACGGTGACTGAAATGTTTTACAGGTCCGTTCTAGCATGAAAACAATCCGCTGTTGTTTGCCTTTAAAATGCAGTGCTAGCAGGAGAGGCAGGGTCCACATGATACCACATGAGAGAGAGCAACACTATGTAAATCTTTCAGCATTACCTGGCTGGGTGATTCTATCTATAACACATCAGTGCGTTAAATTGCCAAAGCCTCTAAGCTGCTTCACAAGTTTGCACATTGATGGACAATGACTTTAGAAGGTGGAGTCAGCCATTCGGGGGCAAATGCTTGTTGTCAAAATCAATGAATATCTCCTCACGATCTACCACCTGTTTACACTATGTGTTCGCAAAAAAAAAAAATAGTGTTAACACACAGTCTAGGTTCTGTGAACTGGGCATGTAAACAAATGATATACCATAGCTAGCAACATGCATGTTTACAGAGCCTAGGCGCACACTCAGTACGGATGAAGTGGAGCGTGAGGAGATATTCACTGATTTTGACTAAAAGTGATTTTGATAAAGAGCATTCTCCAGAATCGCTGACTAATAATTTCACACCATGATGTAACTAGTGAGAAGTACTTGGACTCCATTTTACTGGTATCACATCATATTGACATGAAAAATGAGCAATAAAAAGAAGCAAAGTCTCCTAAAGCAACAGTAAAAGCACTGAAGGCAGACTGGTGCTGCAATATTTTGTAGAGGCCGAGGCCGAATGAATAGCTCAAACACATTCCAACGCGAGCTTTCCCAGTTTCTATTGCTGCGGAGGCATGTGGCCGTTGATATGAGCAGGTGATCAATGCACTGTGGAGTGAAATCTCATTACACCGATGTTATAAGCAGAAGGAAGCTAAGCGGTAAGTATCTCATCCTCTGAGCACACTTCAAGGACTCTGATTTGCCAGTGGTGGATTTATACCTCACTCTATCTCTATTTTAAGTAATTTAATTTCTATCCGGGACTTAAGATTAATAAAAGATACATTATGTGCTGGACTGAAACTCTGCCTTAGACTTTAACACAGAGGGCCTGCTTTAATGCAGCCTGGTGATCAAATTTCATTTCCATAAAAGTTACAACATACTTTCACATGCAGTCAGAGTGTGAGCAGGCATGCCTCGCTATCACTCACTTGGCCCTCATCAGGTCCTGGTCTTTGAGGGCCGATCCCTGAAGGTAGATGACCCTCTGGGACCACAGAGGGATTTGGAGGATACGGCGGACCTGAATGTCTATCTCGGTTGGACAAAGGATCACCACATAGTAATCCTGCAAAACAAGGGGTATGAATGCATTTATTAAACAGTGCTTTGGTTTTATATACTTGGGTGCATGGATAAAAAACTAAAATACCAAACATGATTTTTAGAGCTGGAATACTTAAAAAAAGTAGCATCTATTCTATCTACGTAATAGGAGTAACAGCACAAGTTGAAATGTCTGTTGCATAAGAGTAAGTAAGACCAAGGACAATGATGTAGACTCTTCTTTGTCAGGGAACCAAGACCCAGTCTGTAGCTGATGTTGAAACAAAAGCTTGGCTTTAGCTTTTGCTGAAGTAAATTTTAAAAAAGCCTGCTTCAGAGGCTAGATGAAAACGGCTTTTCCCCTTGTCCAAACATGTCTCAAAGCTGGCGGAATATTGAAATCCCTAATTCTACGTTGTAGCTTTTTAATACTGTCTTTAGGATTAGACACAGACGGATTTTCTTCTAATTCTAGCATTCAAAGTTTCCCATTATTCACTTAAGTCAACAACACGGGAGAGCTCATAGGCAGCTTCAGAAAAGCATTGTGTGCATAGCTGTGATAAAGGAGGGGTCCTGGACCGAGCTGGCATTAAAACACCAGGTGCCACCTCCTCTAAACAGCTGGATTGTTTGTTGAGCTAAAACAAAAATGAGAGTGATCACTCCGAGAGTTTGTGTTGTACTCTGCGGACATGCTGGGACGTTTTCCTCGGTGGAGCGAATGGTCTAAGGGCAGAGCTGGGTACGAACTGTGAGGCCCACTGAGGAAAATGGCTAGTGTGATATTGGGCTACATAAATAAAACGTTATACATTGGAAAATGATTTGCGCTAGATTAATGTAGTAAAATAATAAAAAATAAAAATAGATTAATGTGAAAAAGTAAAGAAAAAATCTAGTGAGAAATCTAAACAATTTTATTCTCAAAGTAGCAAGTGAAGCACCCATTGAACCGTAAGGCATTTATACTGAATACTGTAGCACACAAACTTGCCTTTTCTGATAACGCAGCATTCAAAAATTCCACTGTTTTAGCCGTTTGGTACCTGCAGTCTGGGATGAGCGTAGAACTCGTTGAGGAAATCCATCAACAGGTCGATCTTGAGCGAGCTGACACACAGCACCACATGCTTCTCCGTCTGCGCCCGGTGCCGGCTGTAGTTCCCTCCCAACTTCTGGCTCTCCATCCACAGGTACGCTAGTTCTTCAAACTGACACACAGTGACAACAAACGACATGGGCGCGACGTCAGATGCGACAAGAATGAAATAAATAATGAACGAGATAGATTTTGCCGTCAGGACACAGATGGGCGAAAGCACTGGAGTGAAAATTTGCTGATGCATGGGCTTGCCAGCAGTCCCATCTCCAGTCTATTCCTCATCCACTTTGCTCCGCGAGGACAGTAAACACCCCAGAACTTTTGGAATTGATGAACATGTCTGATCCTTCAACATAAATGACAGCAAACAAGTGTATTTGTCAGTGAGTTTGAGCCAGCATGACTTGGCTTGAGTTTTGAGTGAGACTTGCGAGGCAAAAATGTTCGAAGTATGCACCTTATTACTTTTTTATTCACCATCACCCTGCGATGTCTGCACCAAAAAATGTCCTTTAATATTTGATGATAACCCCACAAAAAAAAGGTCAGCACTCGATGCGGAATGCGGAACATCAAATAATGTATGATGATAAGACCTTATACAAAGTTTACTCGAGCTTTAAAACCGCTGACATAATAACTTAGGAAAAACCAAAAGAACTGATTGGCTAACACTTTAGCCGTTACCTGCAGTGGGAGCACCACCAGGGCAACACAGATGAGAATGACCACCAGCAGCTGTGAGGGCCAGATCTGTGGCGTGACGTCCCCATAGCCCACGGTGGAGAAAGTGACGATGCAGAAATAGAACGAGTCGAACAGTGTCAGGTGCTTCCCCGCTCTCTCTAAGTGCTGGATCCCACAAGCTCTGCAAAAAAGATGAGGAATAAAAAATAGTTGAGAAAAGTCTTGATGGTTATGACATCAGATGGGTAAGATAATTGAAATAAAACCTGTGAATAGATACGTAACTGTGCTGTAATCTGCATCAGTATTGGTTTTCAGGGCTGTTGAGAGTGGATATCAAATCAAATTTACCACCAAATCAAAAGGGCACTAGAGTCAATACAGATTAGGCTCCTGTTCTGTATATAATTTAGAATGACACCATTGATTGCTCTGTCAGTTCCACCTCACTGCTTGTGCTAATGCAGTTGTGTCGTTGATATGTTGGGAGATTTAATGAAACCCTACAGTAGAGGGGGAATAAAGTGGCCCAATTGGAGAGAGTGGAGTGGAGGAGGCAGGTGCTGGGTGGTGGCCAAGGCTCAGGGCAGCTGCCAGAAGAGCTAAGGTCCTAAAGTAGACAGCCTTGATTAAAATAAGTTGGTGTAATTAAAGAGGAAATCAATGAGAGAAAGGCATTGTATAAAGGTGGGTGTTTCAAAGACATTTGCAAGTTTTTTTCCCCATCAATGTTTTTTTTTACATGCTACGTTTTCTTGCTGCCAACTCTCTCACTGCCTGGATTTTTAGAGCGTGTCACTCCATATCCAAAAGTGTTTCAAACCAGCTTCCCTGCGTCAAACTTCAAGATAACAAATGCCAGGGTCTTTAAAAAATATAAAAAGATAATTAGTTCAAATTACATTGTACAAATAGTTTGCTCTTGCTTATGACAGTAGCAAACTGGTTTTATAACATTAGCTAACTACTCTACATTTATTAGCTTTTTCTTAGATGGTACCTTCGGTCAAATTGTTCGAAAAAGTGCACTGCCACACCACTGTGCCCATAACCGTTTACTGTGTCTGCCGCAAGAAATGTTTGAATCAATTTACTTTCAAACTCTCTCTATATATACTCTACATAGCTTAGTTCAGATGCTTTGTTGTGGCAGCAGAGGTTCCTCTCACCCAGTGAAAACCAGACAGAGTAAGGTGCAGATCAGGATGAAGACCTGGTTGAACATGGCAGAGTGGGTCCTCTGGATGGCACGATGGAAGTCATTCTGGACACAAGAAAATAGATTACATATATTGTGTATAAACTGTAATTGGGATTTGAAATACATTTTCCACAGTGCATTACCAAGACCAAGAGCAACATTGGTAAGTTCTTAATTAAAACAGCATGAAAATGATTTGTCAAACAGTGCTACAAAAAGCCAATTAGTCTTTTCTTTCATCAGCTTAAACTTAATGTGTACAGACTCTTTCTTAATGCAAATATTGGTGAATAAAACAAACATGGTGCATAACTAAATGTACACTATGTCCAACTCTGCTGTCCCCTCCTCTTCGGTGAAACACTTGATTACACTTTTGCGCTGTCTCCTACATTATTTTGCTGTCTGTGTTTGCAAAGTAGGAGCTCACGACTGACTCATCTACGGTGGCACCTAGTTAGCATGTCCTGCCTGCCATCGCCTCTCCAAACTGTCACTGCTTTCTCTCCCTGTGTTGATCTGCTTGGTCACACATTCTGCCATCTGCCCAACTACCGCATGAGGCTCTTTCTCTGTAATGGAATCATCTGAATCACAATGAAAGCCCATCATTACACCAATTGGATATCATATAATTGCTTTGAATTTCATGTCACTTTGCACCCATGGTAAATTCATACTACAACAGGCATTTTTAATCCTTTTTATTTTTCTATTTATATTGCATCTTCCGTATTTGTTTTGCCTGCACTAATTTTTTGCTCTGGCTAAAATGGATGATTTTTCTGCTTCTGTTGTGAAAATGTGCTCTGGTCTGCCAATAACTGTAATTAATCATTTCTATTTAGAGTAAACGGGTCTCCATAATACACTATTAAGTATTTGCATATGTTGCAGCTGCATCACTAAACCCCAGAGACAACAGCTGGGGGGATAATGACGATCAACTAATGTGAGAATGATTTATAGCTAGAAGCCTACTTTATGGAAACATCCATTAAAGATACATACCATAAGAAGGCCTTAAGTATGGATGTGGGTCTGTTCAGTCTTAAGCTAAGAGTGAGCGGTCCGAGTCGGATTCAATGCATTTTGTCATCCCTCGTGAAAAAATGTCTTTCTATCTTTTTACAAAACGAAAATCAGGTAGGTTGGTGTTACCTTAGATAACCTGCAGTCTAATTCATAAGTACATTGTGCTAACAGTGTTGCACAAATGAATGTAGCTTATAACACTAGCTTAACAAAGATACAATGGCTAGTGCACAAAGCAAATGTGTTGGACTCATGAGCTCAGGACCTCCAATATGCAGTACCTTCAAAGCCCCTAGTGGTACAAAAAAAGTACAGTGAACAGTAAAAAAAAAAAAAAAAAAAAAAAAAAAAAAAAACTTACAATCATGTTCTCTAGGGCCCCTTTGGCAAGCCAGCAGTTAAGAAATACAGGGACGAAGATGTTTCTCAAAGGATGCCAGAAGATCTTAAGAAAGAAAGGAAAGAGAGGCATACAAGAGAAACATATCAGTATCACATATCAGTGACATACAATGCAGTTAACATACCCAAGATATGACAGGACATGTTTAGGCTACTAGCATGATATATACAGGACATTGGGACCATAATGTTAGATTGTTAGATTGCTCAGAGCATCCAATACAAGAAAAGCCGATAATAACAGTTATTTTTACATTTATTTACAGTTTAACTCATCAGTAGATTAAGTTAATGACTCACTGTGATTACAAACGGCACTGTATTGATCATCTCCAATATGAAGGATATCTGGAATATCTGCTCCCAAATGTTCCCCTGGAAAAGGAAATGAATGGGAAAAAATTTAATGAAGTGAGAATTGAACGCACAGATAGTTTTAGAGAGAACGGCAATTTCATTAATCCTAACCATTGCAGGAAGTCAGCTGTGACAAGTGCATAAGAGGCAATAGGGAAAGTGATTTGCATATTGTGAGTCCATGTTACACTCTAATAAGAGAGAGACACGCGCTTCTTTATGTGGAATAAGCAACATCAGTATTGATCTAAGCTGTTCAAAGCTAGACAGCAATGGTGAAGTAATTAATGTCTGGTCAAGAAACAACATTCCTCATTGACCTGTTTTTGCTCTTAAGGCGTTCAAAGCAAGTGGTATGTGGAGCCTGTTAATATTACATGATGATTTTCACTGTGTAAAAGCTTATATATACATAAACAAAAATTACAAGCTATATCCTTTGTAGTGTAATCTTTACCCGAACTAGGTTATATGACTTTTTGAAGAGTTTACTTTGTGAACTAGTGCATGCTGTTCTCTTTGCTATTCCTTTTACACATATGTAAATTAGGTTTATTAGCATCCAAAGTGTTTTACATGCTGAATTATGCATTCCATAATGCTTTGAAAGAAGGAGAGCAAAGCTACTTCCAAAGAAACAGAAGAAATGTTTTATTTCTTTACACTATGCAGTACACAGGGTAAAAGTAATGTGCAAAATCAGCGAGTCTGACTGTTAACAAGGAGAAATGCAGTGCTGATGGAGTTATTAAAAAGCTAATTACGAATTTAATCACCAAGTGAAAAAAATATTGTTAATATGCTCATCAAAAAATAAATGAACTAGGAATCCCTGTGCAACCCTTTAGAGAAAAGCATATGATCAGCATAAAGGTTCTTAGTAATAAAACCCAGATGAAACTGAATGAGGATTGCCAAAGTGGAATGATCTCAAACCTGTAAGCACACTAATAGTATATGACCTACAAGAGTAAAGCTAATATCTCCAGGCCCAGACAATCTTCTCCTGAGACTGGCTGTACTTTGAAGCCTCTATGCTGTTAGTAGGACAGTTTTCTCTGCATAGTTGGTCCATTTATCCCTAATTCTCAAGGTAATTTAGCCATTTTGCATACAGATGCAAACCGGGTGAGTTTATTTTTGTTATGTTCTTTCAATCTTTAAAGATGTCATTAAAAAAAAAATCTGATACTTTTTCCCGTACTTATGAGAAAATTGAAATATGTAATTGCTGCTGACTCTGTATGTGTCTGTGTCCGGTCTGTGTGAATCTATGGCAATATTTCAGGTTGTATATCAATTACACTGTGAGTTTAATATGTCTGCAACCTCATTTACATACTATATATTTAAAAAAAATCCATCTGCTTATACCGGCTTAGTAGTGGAGGATCCTAACACAAAGACTTGCCTTTTTCTTTTGGGAGGAACTTAAGTTATTTCCATAGAATACATAATGCTGATATCTACACGCACCACTTGCATAATCCTCTCTTTACGTGGATAAGAACTGAGGACCCAAGTGAACCTTTAGAAGACTCGCACAGAATACATTTAAAAAAGCACTTCCTGCCCTGCACACCTGTTCATGTCACTTGTTTATGAGGCAGAGCGCTCCATTTCTAAAGTCTAAAATTGTTGACAAAAGTCTTGTCATCGGGTCGCCCGGCCTTCGAGGGAAAACAAATTGGAAGTTTTGGACTTTTATCAGACAGCAGTGAGACATCAGCACGGATTAAAAATAGAAACGGTGCTCTTTGTACCAGCTCTTACCTTGTAGCTGAGATATGTGATAAGTATGGTCTCCAAGAAACTGATTAAGGCCACTGTCACCTGGAGCAGAGCAGGGAAGAAGAAGATTAATGAACCCAGCAACCGCAAACTCATCTCTCCCAGCTGCTCAACCTCCACTGAGGAACTGACGCGCTCTGCAATGCTTTTTATCTAATAAATTGACTGCTACTGATTTTGGCATTGAGATTCTGTTCATGTGGTGGACTTTTGATTCATGTGTACTTTCATATGAGTGTTATTTCTCTCACCTGTATCGCCCATACAGGTTCCTTTCTGTGAACCCAGAAAATCAAGTTCCTGTTGGAAACCATAAGAAACTTTTCCTCACACTTCATTGCACCTCAATATATATGTTTGCAACACAGAAAGTCGACACGCATGTATGCGCTACGAATCAAAAGGGAATTTTTGATTGAAACATACCAGTCGATTTCTGAAGACGATGTGTTGGTTGTAGAACTGTTGTTCCGACAGCTTGCACCATGGAGAGAAAGAGCAACACAAAACGATAGTGAAGGTGTGTGAATGAATGGACACATATCCACTGGGAAACAAGCCATCAGTTGCTATGTTGCCATAAAGAACAAATGGGGTGACAACTGGGACTCTCACCATTGGTTGTCGTTTAAATCCGAGGGGTTATCCAGGCTGACTCTCACTATGTAGAGGACACAGGTGAGGATCTTCAGAGAGAAATTGAAGAGGCGGATTCTCAGGCCTGTGAAGCAACAAAGAGATATCATTTGACTTGTCTCAAAAGAGTGTGTTTAGGTGTCTAGTACTTTGGTCATAGGTCATAGCTTTGCATCCTCACACTTTTTAACACTGGTCTACCATATAAAGTTGGACCTTCCAGTCTTATGACAACCTCTGTGCTTGTAGGTCACTGCTTTATATGAATGCAGCTAGATCTCCCATAAACATAAACGCTCAAACAGCTGAACACCAGTTGTTTATGTGCATACTAACAAAGCCATTCATAAAAGGCCTAAAGAGATTTAATCTGTGGAAGCCCTGTAGCATGGCTGATGTAGTATCAGGCTGCCCTTGTGCCCTATCACAACAGATTCCCTCGGATGAGTAACTTTCAAATCCTCAAAGAAAATCATCCGTACTTTAATGGGCTTGTAATATGACGAGGGGACTACGCAGCAGGATACAAAACTGGAATGCATAGAAATAGCAGTGAGGGATAAATTTTTTTTGTAGAATCACAATTTAATTTTACAATTAGCTTAGGCACATGATGTGTGCATCACTGCCAATTAAAGAGAAGAAACTTTGCTCCAGACGTGTTGGCTAGCCAGAGGGTGTTTTGCTAGTTGGACAACCCCTTTCAAATCAGTCTCTGCAGCTACCTAATCTGTGGTGACACGACCTCCTCAGAAGAAGGCACCGTCAATGTTAAAATGATTTGAGAGTGGACAAACAAACAGAGCTGCAATGCCATGGAACAAGAGAACCCCAGAGCCAAGTACAACATTTTCATTAGACTCTGTCCATTCGTGTCAAAGAAAAGACTGCGGGGTGTTCGTGACAAGTTGAGCGAATGACAGCAGAGCCATGTCAAGGGTCGATGAATAAGTGGATATGAAAGCCACCGGTTCTGTCAGAGTTCACATAGCGTACAGGTTTTTATACCAAGCTGAAAGTGAATGGCTTTTAGACACAATGCACCAAAAGGGGCAGCGATGTTGTGGAATTGCCAGTCTTATCTCCTAATGAGGGAAACACTGCAGCGCTGCATCGTTTTTCAACAAATGAGCCATTCTCTTCTGTGCTCGCTCAACCACAATGTGCGCAACCCAAACATACTGTGTTTCACTATGAGGAATCTGATGTAATAACACAACCCTAATGGAGAAAGAAATTGGATATGCGTCATCCCTAATAAGCTATGTCCTACATTATGCTTTTATACATTCATATCCTGGGCAAATCTAGTAGAAGGTCTCTTACCACTTTGCATTACGCGAAGTGAGGAGAATGGTGTTATGTTCAGCTGTACTTACTTGACCTTTGGTTTTTGATAAAGAAAAGCTTCAGCCTCTCCTTGAAGGTGTTTTCGTTGACATAGAACTCAACCTGCACCCTGTGGGGGAAACAGTGGCATAATGTTAGTTTAATATCATACAGACGAGTATGCACACTGCGCCTGCCGCAAACTTATTCATGCACAGAAATAACCCAAAAATATTTGACCAAACAGTGGAAATGTCTTCATTTTATTATATTATCAGTTGTGGTTTTTTTTCAGAACACAAACACACAATTGCAAAAGCAATGTGTAGTGATAATATTGGTTTGTTGTTTGGTGAAATTCTATATTTTTTTCTGATTGTCAACAAATGCCATTATAAGTCCAAAACCAACAATTAATTTATCCTACTAAAAATACTTTAATGGGGGCGCCCTTAGCTCAGTTGGTAAGGCGTCCCCCCCATGGGTTTGATTTCAGCCCGCGGTCGTTCTCTGCATGTCACTCCCCTCTCTGCCCCGTTTCAACTCTGTCTCTACACTATCAATAAAGAATAAAAATGCCAAAAAAAAAAAACAATTGTAAAAATACTTTTATGTGTAACCAAGCTGTTGAACTAAGGAAAGAAAATCTGCAGCTGAAAATACTCCCAAATAAATATTCTATTTTCAACTGTTAGAGAAGAGCTTGCTTAAAAGTACCATGCTAAGTTGTTTTCGAGAAACCGTGAATCCGTAACCCATTTTTAAAGCATCAAAGTACGTGAAGAACAAAAACATAAAATATAATTATTTAACTTTCAAATAACTGTACCTAAAATAGTATGAGTGAGAAAAGTTTGGATTTAGACCAAGAAAAAGAAGGAAAAAAAGGTTGACACAAAAAGACTTTGAATTTGACCAAGTATTCAATAACAACTTTTAACATGACACAGCTTCATGCAAAGGGTGTGTTTTATACGTCAGAACACAAATAGTATTGAGGTCCGATACCCAGCCTTAGTTTGCACTCTGCTAGTGCACAGAGATATTCCTTGCAATGCCACAACCTGGCAACTACAAAACATTGTTGGTAATGCTCATTGTGCCATAATTGCTTTTGATGGAGGTTCTCATTAAAACAAATTGCTATAAACCATGTGCAGTGTGAAAATGTAGTGCAGGATAGGCTGTTTAAGTCTCCCAGCTGACTAATTCTGTTACCCTCCATTTACTGCCATTGTGTTCAGTTCCACCTCACAATGCAACAAATGAACATGAATTCTAATGTGCGTCACTGGTACTTGTTTAATCATGTAGTTAATCGAAAAAAACAGTCCTTGTTTCCCATACACCGACACTATTAATGATGCACCTGCTTTAAAGCTATAGTGCATAACTTCTTCATGTAAATGGATGTCTGTTCAATTAAAGCCATCACCAAACGAGTTGACATAAAGTTGATTATGCCTATCAGCTCCACAAAACCCTCTGTATTTCTCAGTATGGCAGTGTTTACAAACGGGAGGTCGCCCCACGACACTGACCCAGGAGCTCAATAAATGATTCAGTTGATGATTTTACTGCCAAGAAAAAACTTAGATGTACAGCAAAAGGAATAAAACCCATGCGCGATCGATCACTGAAGGCTTACCTCATGAAGTTGTGCCGACAATATATTTTTGTAATCACTCAGAATTCTTCACGGGGGTAACAGAAGTTAAGCACTATAGCTTTAAGGTAAGATCAACTGAGACAATAATCCAAATTGTACAATTTGTGCACGAATCAAGCAGTAAGGAGGATTTAATCAATGCTATTGGCTCTTAACATTTGCGTACACAGTTAGTACGATACCACACAATCGGTAATATTTTTTCAAAGTTCTACAGTATTTCGAATCAAAAAGCAATATTTTCCCACAATTACAAACCTGAAACTTTTATAATGTTTGAGGAGGAGACATGAAGGACTTTAATTGGCTTTGGGCTTGTCTGAAACGATCGCTGAAGCATTAATGGTGATGTAGCTGTAGGTTGGTAGGTTAGATGAATGCAGATAGTGAGACAGACCTATTAACATTGTCTGTATGTAGAGAGCTTGTTGTCACTAATGAGCATGGAGGGCGAGTAATAGTGGCCATGATCCAGAAATGAAGCCGTAGGAGCGCTGTCTGACAAAATGAGTACAGGGTGCAAAAAGACAAAGGGAAGAGGACAATTACCGCATCCACGTCCTGAGGGAGGTATATGCATGTGTATAAAGATAATGCACCATCCCACAGCCATTCCCCCCTCTCCATCTCCCAGCTGTATCCCCATGGAAACAGCTTCCACGGCAGGAAATGTTCATCACATGTCTGTCTGTTGTTTGTTTCCAGTACAAGGCATTAGCTGCAGCTACACACGCACACACACACACACACACACACACACACACACAAACACACACACAAATCTCATGTGTTTTGTCTACAGGCAAGGACCACAGACTCCCAGACCTACCCAAACACACAGCTATATGTAATCCTTGTAGACCAAGCCAATCGATTGCTCTTCAACCTGAGAAGAAAGTAAAGGGCTATCATAAAGACTAATGGTGGCAAATCAGGTGATCAATAATGCATGTTGGAATTACTATCGCAATTGACACAGCTGATGTGGACAGCCGCCACATAGGCTTCATGTTTACCCAGCTTGCCTAATGGTTCGTGCAATTACACTTCAAATAGGAACACATGAACACAGCACAACCTGAAAGGTGACTCCAAAATAAACTCAGTGATACAATGCTTATTGTGAACATTGACATGAACATTGCAGTGGCAGTTTCTGAGGGAAAAGCGAGAGGAATAAAAGATAAAAACAACTAATCCTGGTGTATCTTCTTAAGGGTAGGGGTGACAACAATGTAGTCCATGTCCCATCTTCTATTTTAAAGTGAGGGTTTCCCTGCTTATGCAAGGTGAGACACCTGCAGTGCACTCTGTAAGGATTTGACAGACACCTTTTTTGGCATTTTTCTACTGTTGTATGTACTAAATCACGCTCAAAATAGACAGTTCACGTGGATCCAATCTTTTCTTGACACGTCAGTTCCACTGTCTATCTTTATAAAACATATTTGCAAATACAGCTAGATGTAAATGCATATTAATAAGTTTGGAGTACAGAACCAAAACAATTTTCTCCTGTAAAATATTTCAATGCCAGAGGTATTGTGTTAGACCACCTGGGCAAAGCGATTTGCTTATATGTATGTTCACATAGTTAACAAGCTGTAGACTAAAGCATAAACAGTGAAAAACATCTCTGCCAAGTATTGTTTCTAAGTTGTCCGCCGGAGGCTATAAATAGCACTTCTTCCATATTGACTGCGAGTAACTGCAGGCCCGCACCAATACCTTTTAAGTACCTACGGTGCTCTCTTTGGCATCTTCGCAGTCTGCAAACCATCTCCACTACACTACGGACATTGGCAGGACTGTCGAATGTAAACATAAGCAGTTTGAATATCCAAGGAGCCAGACAGCTTCTACAACAAGTTGGTACCTCTTCTGCTTAGGAGCAGACACTTCAATTACTTCAATTAATTAAAGATGCAAGGCAAGGCATAAGCCAGGAATCTTTTTCACTTAGACACTATAGATGGAGCATGCCCTTAAGTCCCCAACTAACAAGTCTACATGGTAGAACCTCAAGTATATATAGCAACCATTACGGATAGGTGAAAGATTGTCATTAAGAAGTTCACAATTATAATGAAAGTGATTAGGGGCTAAAGTGTAAACTGAGAGAATTGAGTCAGGTGGGAATGGCTTGTGATGATTGTTTCAGTTTAAGTGGCACACAGCAGCACACACAGCAGCACAACGCCACACACACAGCAACACACCCACCCACCCACCCACCCACCCACAAGCACGCACACACACACACACACACAATGACTAATACCAGTAACAAGATTAAAATGTGATGCACCCTTGCCTGAAACACAGAGACTTCAACTGCTGTTTAGTCACTGTAAATAAACTTCAAACGGTCTGTTGACCTCGGGATAATCTGGTTGAAAGAAGAGGGCTGTTCAAACGCCCGCATTAATTCTGGTAATGGAAAGAAAAAAGTGTATAGTCAAACAGCTGCCAGACGCTTTGTGCCATATGGAATATATGTCAGAATGTTGCAGAATGGAGAATATGAACAGCAGTGCCAGTTATCCAGGGCTAACATCACCTGAGGGCTCAAACGAATGTGGGAAATCTGGTAAGAAGCTTGAACACGTCTTAATCAGGAGATGGCGCGCTGAAGCTTCTGCATGCTTTGATCAAAGGCAGCAATCATTTCCTATAGCATCTTGAAGGCATTATATAACTTAATCTCAAGGGTTGACATAGCTATGAAGGCGGAAATTATCAGTCCAGTTATCGCTGACCAATCAGATGGTGTGCATTATGTATGATACAATTCAGGCTTTGGGGGCACAGAATCAGCACACACGCACATACATTGTGATACTGAATCTATTCTAGTGAAAAGTGCAACCACAGACCTTCCCATCACAGTCTGAATACAGATTTATTTTATTTTCAGATCTCAGGTTTGCTTTGCCACGCCAAACCGATCTGACAAAGCCAACAGATAATTTATCATGCACCGACCTGAGACAAGCGTTGTATAAAAGCTGAAGGAATTCTAAAAATCCGTGGCATCTTTGTTTTTTTCTCTGCTTCCCTTCCACCGAGCTGAATCTAAAACTTCCCATGGTGAAGATTTTTGTCCAATTGCAATGCAAAGGCAGTTATATGGTTTTCAGGCAAGACATGGACAGTGGGATGGGAACTTACTTTGTCAAATGATTACTGAGCTTAGAAAGATCAACATTAAAGAGCAGGCACAGGTCATTTCTGGTCCTCTGAATTATCCATATAGTCTACGAGCTGCTTAGCATGTGAGAGGGAACTATAGCTACTCTGAATGAATACATGATGCGTTCAAGGACTTAGAAAACCCTGAAGCTTTTTTGCTTGTACTAAAGCTCTAGTGTAAGTGCACTGCCGCAGAAGTTATTAGAGTTAAGCTTTGAATAAGTATCTCAAAGATGCTGATTCAAAGCATTTGTGTCATGTCTTTAAAGGTCTACCGGGGATACAGTATCTGACAGTATAATTTGCAGGTATAATAAGAGGCCTGCTCACTGTATTGTTGACTATACTGTCTGTGTACAATTTTTCCAGTTGACAGAAGTTAAGACTTCGAGAGCGCTGTAGGTAAATTCCTGATGTGTTGAAAAACATTCTAATACTAATAAAAATATGTTCCTTATTCCTCAAAATGCCAAAAAGACAAAAACCACAGCATGTCCAACACAGAAAAACTTAGGGGCTATGAAAGATGGGTCAGCTTCTGAAATTCTTTTTGTATGGTAAATGGGTCCACTTTTATGGCGCTTTTCTCTGGTTTTTCACAGACTCAAAGCGCTTTACATTGTTTCGTACACATTCACCCTATCTCACACAGATTCATACACCAATAGCAGCAGCTACCACACAGGGTGCAAGCTAACTATCGGGAGCGATTCTGGCTTCAATGTCTTGCCCAGGGACACTTAGACATGTGGCAGGTAGGCAGGGGATGGAACCTCCGACCCTGCACACCAGAGGTGACTTCCCTACCTACTTCACCACTGCCTCCCCTGATAAAATCCAAATTTTTTATCAGAAGCAGCAATATAGACCAAAATCATTGTGTACAGTCTTCTTAAAAGATTAAGACTCAGGACTGTAAAAAGTACTAAGACCTCAAAGAGGTTCTAAAAGAACAAAGCTTTCAGATTGGACGACCGCATGTTTAGGGTCTTTGCTAAATGTATGAGATCTGATTTGCATTGCATTAGTCTCTCAGAAACTTCTATCAAAGACAAATCCCAACATATTGGGACTAAAAAAATAGCAAGGCACAGTTATTGGCTAATTAAATATAACTTCCTCGGCCTTGAGGAATTAGACAAGAATAAAAACTAAAATGATGATGGCAGTGATTCTCTGTCAAAAGTGAAATTATTTCAGAACCAAAGGAAAGCACAGTTAATGCAATTTCATTCAATTAACATACTAAAAGGAATAAGGCAGACATCATCTCTCTTTGACACCTTGCAAGCAGCTCTGAGTGATATATATGAAGCTTCTGTAGTGAGACTAAAGGGACACGAAAAATGAATTTTACCCTTCATAAAAGAACACACTTGACTGTGAAAATGTTCTACAACTGCTGAATTGACTTCAGTTTTCAATGAACTTTAAATCATTTTTTTTCTTCTTCATAACACATTTCAGTAATGAAGGATAAGTGCTCCTATAATATCACTGTCCATACTAAAGTAGCTTAACCAAGAGTATGCTATTTGAAAAGACTAGGAGCAGGCAGCAGTATTACAAATCTAGGTCATGCAGTGAAATATAACCCTATCAAAGATGAAGGCAACAATTGTTTCCCATTGTTTTACATAAAGGGCCCAGCTTTAGATACGTTGTACACAGCCCTGATGTGTTCTGTTATAAACCTGCTATACCTACCATGTGCAGCTACTCAGTGATGTCTTGGTAACAAGCTCCTCCATACCGTGAGGAACATGTTGAGATGGTTCAAGCACCCACTAAGAGTGCACTTCGAGCACCCTTGACTCTGCTGATGAGCTGAAAACCACACAATGTGGTTCTGAGTGAAGCCATCTCATTTGCTGACGTATAGCAAGACAGGTTGATCTTTACTTATTTCATTTTTTGCAGCCACAGGAAATACCTAAATGTTATGTCAGGTATTTTTTGTTTGTTTGGGATCTGTAGTTTTTCATGGGTGCTAAAATGTTTATGATCTTTACAACAAGTCAACATGCAGAAGAAGTCTAGTTTGACGCATTGCACTGTTATATGAAGAGGAATACCTTTTGTGTGAGTATGTGCAGGAATTACATCATGCACAACACAGAACGCAATATGCTCTGTCAGCCTGAATTTCTAGAATTGGACCACAAAAGATGATTACAGCCGTGAAGGGAACACTTCGCATGTAAAGCTTTCCACTTAGCACATCCCCATGGATCGCAATCCATTTTCCAACAGTAGCTCAGCCCCAACAAACACAACACTCGGGCTGCAACCCACCACAGCCGAGTGGTGAAACCTCTACAGAAGGTCTGCTATTAACATGATGCTGTAGAGTATCCAAAAAGATCCCAACAATAACCTGACAATCATTTTAGAAATACAGTGAGGACCTTGATAGTTAATTTGAGTTTTTTAATAGAGTAGATGTCCTGGTAGTTATCGTAAAGATGAATGTTTCATAAGGATACATTGCAGGTTAAGGTATGTTTTGGGACATGTTTGCTCAGGTGTCTCAGCATCTAAGTGTGGTTGCTTGTTTTCTGCCAATTATTCAAGTTGTGCGTCATAAATATAACAGTTTTTTCGTACTGAAACCAAGATGCCCCCTGCAACAATGATTAAGGTTGGTGTTCCATTGTTGGTTATATTCTTTTACAAATCAAGCATCACAGACCTGTTTACTGCAGCGGCCTCAAACAAGATAACACACATTAGCCAGGTAGCAAAGCAAGACGTGTCAGCCAAAAAGTATCCAGGGATTTCAATTTGATTGTTTTTTTTTTGTTTTACTGTGAATGACTGATCACCCCTTTTGTCACCACATCTTGGCAGCTTGGGTAATGCAGAGGATTTGTAATCTCCTAAAGTGAATGTAAAAAACCTGACACACCGGCCAAAACTGCATTAGAAACATTAAGATGATGTCAGCAGCATGCACGGTACACAATAACAACATCAATTCACCTATATAACCTGCAGATTTGAGTTTGGCTAAAAACTCTCTTATCGCTACTCACATGATTAATGCTTCAAACCTGATCTTACATTGACAGCACTGACAGAGTGAAGACTGCTTTGCCCTCTAGTCGAAGGACAGATAACACACCTGGCACAAGTTGATAAAACCACAGAAGCTGCTGCCTTTTCACCATTTCCTGTGGTGTGTGACAAAATGTGACATGTGTTGATCTTGAGCTAAAGGTTTCCTTTGTGTTTTTGGCACAACAATTGTTGAAAAGGCAGCCAAAAACGAACATGGTATTCTCAGCATTCTGCACCATTACCACAACAATCATTGCACCAGTTATACATCCAATGCAAATGTAACCTTTCAAGGTATGATGTCCACATCGAGTCTATGCTAAATCCAAAGTGAACATTGCTACGTATGGTATGTGCTCGCAAAAAACTTTTTAAAATCAATCAGTCCTGTGTACAGTAACCAATGCAGACATAATCCATGCCATGCAAGCATGATGCCGCCATGAACTTACTGGGCATTGGTTGAGTCCATACTGTACTCCTCTTGATACCTGGACGCAGCACACATGGACACAGATAGGAATAGGTTAGGAGAAAATGGGGTTGAGAACGCAGGAAAGGGAAGGGGAAGAGGGGAAAGAGCAAGAAAAAGGATGCTACTCAGGATGCCACTGCAATTACTTTGCATTTCCTTGCATCTTGAGTCAGAAATGCAACAATTGTATAACCTTGAGGGAAATTTTGAACACGGTGTATGCAATAAGAAGGCCCAAGATGGGATCTGATGCTATGTTAGAACAGGTGCCATTCTAGTTGCATCAGATCCGGTTTTTGAGCAGCTGCTTCTTCTTACTGCAT
This sequence comes from Hyperoplus immaculatus, assembly GCA_949357725.1. NCBI lineage: Eukaryota > Metazoa > Chordata > Actinopteri > Uranoscopiformes > Ammodytidae > Hyperoplus > Hyperoplus immaculatus. The sequence goes on from OX442351.1 coordinate 29,545,244, forward strand.
AGTCAAGACTTTTTCCACCAAGTCACCTTCAAACTCCTCATACATGTAAAAAAGAAACATTTACCTGTACATACAGAATTGATTGCATCTCAGCTTAACAGGAAATACAAACAAATGTATTTCTGGGATTTTACATCAGAGGGCACATGCAAGCCACGTTAAGTTAATCGTAAAACATCACGTAGGCTGACTAAAGGGACACTTAATGCAAACCACAGGGAATCGGTGGACAGACACAGCCTCTTGGTCATTCTCATAGAGAGCCATATTGAGATGACCACAATGGAGGGACTGAATCACTGTAACACTGAGGGAGCTGACAGACAGAGACATGTACGTACGTAAGATATATTGATTTTAATGACACATTGGACAAAGGTTAATCACACAGCTGGATTTGAAGCAGAACAAATTGAACTTGTGGACTCCATGGCAACAGCTTCACTTGGAAAGCAATTACTGAGAGTGAACCAGTGAGTCATTTGTTCTGTGACGAGGAAACAAATTTCAATCTAAAATATTCAAAGTAAAATGAACCCAGCGATAACACAGGTGAAGGTGACACAGCACAACAAGGACATCTTAGAATGGTCACCATAAGATCCCATTCAATTGCAAGTATCATCTTCTTTTGCCATTCAGAAATTACATTCTTTGAGATTCATTGTAATGATCAAGACGGTTTTATAACTAGTTGCCGTTACATTTAGGTTTGGCATTATTAACAAGGGACACAGCATTCATTCAGATTCATATACATTTCCTGATTGAATAGTAGATTAAACTTTATTTTGATACAACAATCATGTATATACTCTATGAGCAAGGCCATACAAATAAGAACTAAATACTAGTATGTCCAAAATACACATTTACTGTAATTGGTTTTGATCTTTATTGTCCCACAGCTATTCAACTAATTTCGCACACTATCTGCTCAGCCTATAAAGTTGAGTTGTTCTGTTAAATGAACTGTGTTGAATGTTTAATAAAGCAAAGATATTGCTGACACAATTAGCCCCTCATTTTACAGAAGGCAACTGCTATAATAGCTTTCAAAATCGTGAACTGAATTATTAATCCATTTAGTATTAGGTCTGTAGTTGTTGGAAGTGTTCTGGTCATTTATTAACAGTGAGTATTTTGTAAGTCTAGACAGACTTACAAAAAACCTTCATTGCAAATCACATTTAAGAATATAAATTTCAACAATAGCCTATTATTTGCATTGTTTTTTTTAGCAGTGCGTGCATAGTTGAAACTTTCTGACATGCACTAAATGTCGTCACCGCGTTTACACCTTTCAAAATGGACTAATGGATTGTCCATTAGGTCCAGGATGTAGCCAGGTCACAAGAGAGGATCAGTTGTATGCTAGTAATTAATAAAGAACCTTTTGCCCTCACAACAACAAAGTCCGGTCAATTATTATGATCATATTAAATCAGGAGCTGTAGGATTCCACTACACTCAGATTGCTTTTAGTGTCCAACTAAAGGAGAAATTTCCACAAGGTTTATTAGGCTGCAACTTTTCTCATAATTCTACCATGGAAGTGAACAAGATTTCAATACGCTCTGTTTTAGAAAAATAATTATCACTTGATAATTTACTAATGTTCTAGTCAGTAAGTAGCCTCAAATTATCAAAATAATTGATATGAGGTTTTAGTTATTAATTAGATTGCATGAAAAACTTTCACTTTGCTTAAAGCTAAGAAATCAATAAATAATTGATAATTGACATTTTAGACCTGTAGTGCACAGAACAGAGCACATAGAAGATGGATTGATCTGATAGGAGCAACATTGAACTGCATTGAAGAATCTGCAACAGACATGTGACAGTTTGTGGCAGAGTAAGAGTTATTTGGCAAGCCTAGAGGTCACATACAAATTATTTTTATGCTTCTCATCTACACTGCACATAAAAAACATCATCTACTCCTCTGCTGTTTGCTCGCTGTCCATATGTTGGCAATTTCACAACACTTTAATGAGCAATAAAGATGCTATCAGACTGCTAAGAGCTTTAGCTGTATAGGCAGGATGAGGAGACACTGTCTTTCACTCCATTAACTTAAAACTGATAGACCCAATAGACTGTTTGACTCCTTCCTTTGAATATTCATCATAAACATCATAAAATCATAATATCATGCAGATAGCATCATTGCTGCCCTTCAAGTCTCCCCATTATGAAAGAATACATACAATGAAGAACCAAATGTAAGTCTCACCTCTGCAGCAGGTCTGGGATCACACTTGAGAGCTGATCTCCTTATGACATAGGTGCTAAATGAGCATCACTCTCAAAGTATTGCTTTCAGTCATATTCACTGAGAACTGCTTCAAGGACTGACCAAAATAAAGCATTGTACGCATGTCCCATTGCTGCAGCAGTTTCAAGGACAAATGGGATTTGTAGTTCCAATCTGCTGAACTGCATCCAGAAAGCCTGTCAGACTACAGCTCCCATACTGTTCCTCATACGTCACAGAGGCAGCTCAAGCTTTCCCCCACGAAGAAACATCACTAGCAGGTTCTAGCCCAGTAACTTTTTCCCTGAAGGACTTCTAACAGCAGCATTTCCATTGCATTCACCAAGAACGAGAATGCAGCAAAATAAGACTCTCCCCTTCAGCTTAATTGTTCTGGCCATAACCTTTATGTATTGATCTGTATAAATATATAGCTGTGGGTAGAACATCATCAACACCTACATACTTTATATTGTGTACAGGAAATACCTGTTTCTGGCTGGCTGGCAAGTGTCCTCTCAATCTTATAATAGAAACACCTCACACATATTTCTGGTCAATAGCTTAAATTCTACAACCGTCTGCAGGTATTTTAAACTGCATGTATGTAACCTAGACAACTTATCTAACCAGGTGTTAAAATGACATCTAAAAATGGAAAGATGGAAAAATAATTGGAAAACATTGATTATGATAGTGAATATGAAAGATGCGCTGGATCCTGCATCATCTATTATTTACATCAGGACATGTCATCTTGCCTCATCCCTCACTTACAAGATCAGTTCTAAATCAAGAAGTATGGCAGTCTCAACCAAAATGTAATATTATAAAGCTTTGACAAGACAATACCAAACTACAAAACTCAGCTACAGTATATAAGCCAATTCTGGATAATGTTGCAAAATAAATGAGCGGAATACAGGTTCACTTAATGGACAATGCACAAATTGTTTATAAGAGATATGGTCTATTTACATCTCTGCATTTAACCTTTTTTGCGTTTTTTTTTTTGCTATTATCCATAAACTGTTACTCAATTGAATATATGTAAATATCTCTTGATAGCAAGTTATGTTATGTGTTAATACGTAGTTTATTAGAGAAACAATGGACTCAATGATAACAGCGTTCTGGAGAGCTCTTTACCAAGCATATGATCCAATCAGAGTGCTTCCCTCCTTTCCCTTATACAAACGACTCATATTCAGATGGTTTGAGCTGGTGCTATACCAGGTAGTAAGCTTTTTCCGGAGTCTGGCTTCGATTAAGTCCAAAGCCGAATTGATTTTGACAACTTTTGCTCAAATGATTCCACATTCTCACTTTCAGGCCTTTTTAATTGATTCTCCGCTAACTAATGCTGTCGAGAAGAAGCAGGAGAAGGCATGTGATCGATGACAAGTGACACCGTACTTACATAAACACAGCGCAGTATACAGTTCAGAGAGGCAGACTTTGTATCCAACAGATCATCATTACCTTCATGCATAGCAACTAGGGTACTCGTTATTTTCCATTTTTAAGCTCTCAAGTCAAGGGATGAGAGATTGCATTGTCCCGGTTTAATGAACAACAATGATGGACAACATGTAATTAAGCCCACCGGACGGCATTAAAAACCCCTCATTAGACCACGCGAACTCCAATCAAAATGAAAGCATACTTTTTATGTGTAAGCAGGGCACTATATTTATAAACCTAACACAAAGGGAAGGAGGACACATCTCTGCAATAAAAAAACAATTGCAAAATGTACCACTGACAAAGTACTAATGGTTAAACCATGAAACATAATAAAACAATATGAATGATATGAACAATGAAATGTATGAGATTGTAAACAAGCCGAGGACAAGTTTGCTAGATGATATACTGTACCATTCAGTTACAGGATTTCAGTAAGGTGCCCTTTTTACTTCATCTTCATTCATCTTAGTATGTAATGAAACTGTGTACATGGCCATTACCTTTCTGCAATTTTCCGACTGAATACTGCTCACAGCCAAAGAAATTCTCATTAAGCTATTGCAACTTTAATGGAGATCTATAACCCCAGGCAGCTTGTACTTTACCATGTTGTTAGGAACCTTTACTTGTGGGATAAAGACCGAACAGGATATGTATAGTTAATATTTCATCCTTAAATGCATCTAAATGATTTTGTATAAAATGTGTAATATATACTGAAGAGAATAACTGCCTCAAGGAGAATGCAGTGGCATAGCAAAAATAAACCTAAATTAGAAAAAAGTTTGCTTTAACCCATTGATGACGGCTGCTGCGCGATGCCACATTGGCTCTCCTGCCTGATGCTGCGTCGCGCAGCATTATTACTTTATCTAATTTTCATGGCATTCCCAGCATAGAATGCACTGTCATTGGTTCAAATACACATGAGGTGGGTTTTGTTGATTTTCTTAAGACCACGGGACCACCCAAAAGTTGTGTGGTTTGCCAAAAATCATGTCAATCAAAAAAATAAAAAATAAAAAAATAAAACAAAATAATTAAAAAAATACGCCAGCTATGTCGGCAACAGAACAGTTAGTGGCGTTTGGTGCGCAGAATCAAGGTCTACTATAGACTACTGACGAAAATCACACAACACATTGCATCTATTTATTAACAATATTTAATAATTTTCTAATTCATCTCATTTTGACGATTTTTAGAAATATTTGTTGGTTTGTAAGCGCTAAGGGAGCATGTTTAAATAAAACCTGTGAACCTTAACTTTTAAATGTATTTTATTTCATGTTTCTATGTGCTATACAGGCTTAGATATTAAGGTTTTGGTAGACTTGACAATTCCTACTATTTTTTCAGAAAACCCTCAGGCATTAAGGACATGCATCCTAGATTGCCATAGTCATCAATGGGTTAATATAGAAATGTATTCACCTTTAAATTGAGTCAAGGCTATATTTTTTTAATATCCAGAAATTCACCAAAATAGATTATAGTTACCAATAATTGGCATCCTGTGCTGACAATAAATGCCTTTTAAATATGGATATTTTTAATTTAGACTGTCCTTAATCCTTCAGAACACCCCCACACTAATCCATTCTTCTGCTTGATGTACTATAATCGGCTAAAGCACACACAATATCATGTATCTGTTAAAGCTTTGCTGCGTATCTTTCATAAGGACTTTGTCGCATGGTATTTCCATCTGTGTCCTAGATTTTCTTAATCCTTTTAACTGTCGATTGAAGGAAATGCAAAAACCCAAAAAAAGACCAACATGAGTGGCTGAATTCAGCAACCTGTCAATGCATCAATATCAGTGACAACAACATGCATATAAAAGTCTGCTGTGTAGCTTTGATGTTTGAGGAGTTGCTGACTAAAAAGGACTTACAATAAAAAAACTGAATAAGCATCAACTATTGCAACTTCATGAAAAGCTGAAGTGCGAAGTGTTAACTCTACAGTCAGTGTTTCTGAAATTTCAGGAAAAGGTATGAAGTGTATGCTGCAGATCAGTCAATCAGCTGCTGCTTTTTCACTGAACTGGCTACTCTGTTGGCCTATATCCAGCAAAACACACTCAAATCATGCTGTGTAAATATACTGGTGAAGCCTTAAGGAAAGTACAGTTTACATTCCCTACTGGGCTGTAAAATCAAAATATATCTCACAACAACATGCCAAAGCAAATGACAATTTTCCAGTTTTGTCGCGGAGGCAATGTGGTGGTGCGGTTGGATTATGTCAATATAGAATATGTGGGAATCCCCGTTTTGACCACATCCAGTGTTTGGTGACTCTGTTCTTCTTGAGCATCCAAGTCTCATTAAGTCTCTTCATTTAGATGTCAATACTGTATAGACAGTCTCTTATACACTTATTAAAGGGATTCCCAGGCGCTGTAAGAAATGCATAAATAAATACATTTGTAATAGGATTTGGTGTACTGTGAGCCGAGGCTATTGATTGTGTCACTTCTGTCTCCACAGCCTTTCTTTCTGAACCAGCTGGACACGAATCCTGGGGCTGATCACATTTCACAACCTTTTGATTCCTGACTACACCCTCTGAAGTCTGCAGGGGACATACAGGGACATAAAGGGTGGGGGTTTGGACTTTAGAAATAAAGTAATCCATTTGTCCATTTTAGCATTTTTGGAAGTGCAAAGTAATGTGACAGCAGAACTATCCAAGCCAGGCATTTATGCATTCCTTTAAGGTATAAGAACTTAACCACACTGAATGATTGACTGTGGTTCATATGCGGTTTCCAAGGGCAACTGGCCAGCAGATGCATTATATTTCACGGCTTCAGCCATTTCCAGTTATTGTGTATTGGATGCCTATACAAACAAACAGTCTGGCATTGCAATTTAGCCACAATCAATATTGCTCAACTTCTCAAAGCTGATTGGCAGCCCATCTGTTCTTCTTACATCTTTTGATCGCTCTAATGGCTCTGCAAACTCCGCCAAAAGCACCTATAGTACACCAGCAACTCAACAAGCTCCCTCACTTCCATATAATTCATCATTGCACTTATCAAAGTGCATGCTCATTATTGCTTGTTTTTTTAAATGACACCATTGCAGCCGCAGCTATATGTCACTGCTGTGTTTGCCAGCTTCATTGTTTTCATCTGGTGCATTAATGTATCATCCCTATACACTGTTTTCATAATGTCTGAGTTCCTGATAGCATTGAAGACCAGCGGCACCTTCACAGATATCAACCTTTAAACCTCATTGCCATCACCACATCCATTGCAATTAATGGTAATAATGTGCATTTTTTCTGCTCTATTATTATGCTCCCCATATGTTCCACACATCAACCTATACATCCCACTAATAGTTCATAGCGAAAAATAGCTTTAGATGACGGAGCAGTCAGGTTTCTGTTGGCTGAAACCTATTCCTCTTTAGTGTTGACAAACATTAAAATCAAGTAATCAAGGAGAGGCAATCAATATTTTCTTCACTGTAGGCTACTTATCTTCACTTTAGGCCTCCTTAAAGAGGACCTATTATGCTACTTTTCTGGTCTTAATTTCTTGTTTTACACTGCTATAGAGCAACCTGACACGAATCACATCACCAAAAACTATGTAGATTTTCGGGAAGCTCTTTCTCTTATTTTGGCGATCCAGCACATCCTGTCAACACTTGAGTGTGTGTGCTTCGGCTCCCTCCGCCTGTGCTTCGGCCATCTCCGCTCCCCTCCCCCCCCTCCTGCAAACCCCACTCCGTTGTGATTGGTTACCTTCCTTCCGGAACACTTTCAGTGGCGGGAAGCGCGAGCATGGACCTATAAGGGCGCGAGGCAGACGCGAGGCAGACGCGAACAGGGAAGTGACAGCATTACCATACATGGAAACATCCGCGTGGAGATGTCACAAAGTTTTATGCGACGTCACAAATTATGAAAGGGTAGACCGCTTTGAACACGTGACTTCTCGACTGGCTAGAATAGTGTTTAGTGCTCTGCACAGACACCCCAGACGGTCAGCAGGGAATATGTCGAAATGCATGTAAGTCATTATTTGATAATTTAGTATGGTTAAGCATGACTATGAATCATCATAACAACGTTTATAGGTCATAAAAGTCAAAAAGCATCATAGGTCCTCTTTAAAGCCGTCTAACAGTGTTTGCGGTTCTTGTTAGTAGTATTATGAAAGCACAGGGCCGAAAGGCTCGGAGCTATATGCTGTAATTTCAAAGTTATGATCATCATAAAACATCGAAAAAGGTTACAAGGACGGACAACATTTGGAGTGCCACACTTTGCCCACTCTAAGGTGCTGTTGAAGATGGAATAGATGGTTGAAAATGTAGTGAAACTTTGCTCACACTATTGCAATTGCAAAATTGTCATTTATTGGCCAACAAAATATTTATTTCAGGCAGGACCATTAAAAACCTCCACAATGTATTCACTGAAAGAAAAGAAAAATGAAATGGAATAGAAAGACGGCCTCAATCAGTCTTGTCATAATAGCCCATACGTATTCCTGACCCATCTTTAAAGGCCAGTCCAATTTCATTCTCTTAGTATGGGAAAACACTGCCAACTCTGTAACACATTGTGACATCCTTCCAGGTCTGTCGTCCAAAATATATCAGCTAAGCCAGAGACATTTTAACCCCAGGGGAAAAGGCTTTGTGGAGGTGTATGTATTCTGCTCACTGGATGATTGGATGGCTTATTTACTTATTTCTCAATGGGCATTGGGATATTAATGTTGTTTAGTGAAGGAGGGGTATCCCGAATGTATGAATATTAAAATAGAGTAGGGCCTAGAGCGTATAATAGGTATCGCCTCCAAGGCTCCGCTGGGAGGACAAAACACCAAACACCCACTGTGAAAGGAATAGCATAATTGGTTTTCCTACTGTATGCCACTGTTATTGCTTTTATTATCAAATGAAAAAAAAAATACATTGCAGAATAAATGCTACAGCAAATGTTCCATGTTTCAGTTGATGAGGTTCTTGTAAAATGTCACTGCCCTCACATAAGTATTGACAACAAAAATATTTGCTGTAAAGACAGAGAGCACTGCGCCACCAGCATACTGGCTGTGCAGTGCTGTCTGAACCAATGCCAAACAAGCACAAGCTTTTTTGTTTTGGGCCAAAACAACCTCACATAACCCTTTGGTTGAGAGTGCCAATGTGAGCGCTAATGGTAGCATCTCTGCAGGTTTCAAGTTATTTTGTCTGTCAGAAGGGGAAAAAAAGACATTTAGTCTCCCTCAGTCATTATGGATTCAGCCCATCTCACACCAACCACAATCTAATTTGTCGACCAAATGCTAGGAGAGTGTCCTGACGGTGGAGGTCTGCATGCAAAGTCAATTGACTGGTGCTGAAATATAACATGTAGTCTTTTTTATCAATGACGAAGCATGTCAATATGATTCCCCCATGGTTTGCATTAATATTTCATATAGCCTATACATTGGGTTCTATAATATCCGAAATAACTTCTGCTTTTAATGCAACGGTGCAATTAACCACCTTCCATACTGTAACCATAAATCATAAAATTGTAATGGGAATGCAGCATCCACTGAATTATGTAATCAATCACTGCAGCCAGCAGTAACTGAATCCTATAGTGATGCTTATAGAAGAGCAATTGACGGTAGAAGCCTTTGCAAACGTTCAGGAATCTGTCATGAGGTCTTTGCAAAATGTCTCATAAAGAGGCTCACTTGTGGCCCAAGATATCACCTGGTGCTTAACGATAATGAAACAATTTACGGGTGAATGGATTTCATCATGGTAATGGCATATTGATCACGGCGTAACTTTTGCCTAAGGCTGATAACGAGCTAAGTTATTAGACTGTCACTGTGTGCACCATGCGCTCGCGGCATCATGTTATTTCGCGGATGCTGCATGTGTGTGCAGTGCAAGCGACTTGCATTCAGAAGCATGCGGGCTTTGACGCGCGGATCTGCGACAGCTACCTTTGGCCGGCATCGCTCCCAAAGGAGCCCATGCTCCGGAGAGGGTGGACCCAGGTGGGCTCCGGGGTTTTCTGCACCTCGGTCTTGACGTCCGGGTCGATCTCCTCGGAGGGCGAGGGCGTCAGCTTTGCGCCCGCCATGGCTGTCAGCCTCCCGGGTGAGCTGCTATACCTCCAGCAGAGAGCGACTAATATGTTTCTTTCCTCCTGCTGTGAGAACAGAACGGGCAGGCTCACTCACTCAGCGGCGCCGGAAAACCGCATCCCCCGTCTATAGTCTCACTGGTGCTGCACGAAGGTGGAGAGAGCGCGTCTCCCTTCCTGCTGCATCAAAGGCTTCTCACTCACACTGAGGCGAGCATCAGCTGGTCTGCAGGTTATCGAGCGCTCCTCCATTCCTGGTGGAGATGATGCGAGGTCTATCGAGACGTCGTCACGTTGTAACGTCAACCGCTCGGCCAACCCCAACGGACTATACCCAACGCATTACATAACCGGGGATGTTTTAAATGTAGATTATTGATCCATGATTCCTTGGGATCAGTTCAACACTGCCATTCAATCAACTGCACCGCCCGATCTTCCTTTTCTGAAGAAATCGATGTTTTTCTTTCTTCCAATTAAACTATTTTCATTAAATCACATTTATATTATTCATGATTTAAATGGTTTTCAATAGAAATTGGAAAATGACATTAAAGCCATCCTCATGGTGTAAGTAGGCTATTAATCAATTTGTCGTTTTGCCCACACACACAGGAGTCACCAGACTAATTAGATTACTACAAATGAGCAGGTGGCCCTATACAAACAACATGGTATGCTCAAACCGGTTTGCATTGAAACATACATGTGGCACATAGAGTACAACCTACATAAGACACAACCTAATATTGCTGCACCTCACCTTCACGTGTTGTTTTTAAGTCACACTGCTGAAAATAAATAGAAATTAACAATAGGCCAAATGGTAGATCCATTAAAGTTAAACTTACTGAGCAGCAAAATTGAAAATATGCAGGAGAATAAATAAAAACAAGGATACACATTGAAACATATAGGCCTAGGTACAGTTAAATCTGACAGCCCCCAGATATTGGATTGAACATGAATGGGTTTCAACTGAATAAGGACCCAAATTGTTGCTCAAATGCCCCTCTGATGTAGCCTGGAAATCCACACCCATATATAGAATTATCAGATGGATTATCTAGAACTATTCAGATGGAAAAAAAGTGAGGGGTTTGTGTGCCATATGTTGCCAAAAGGCTTATGTTTTGCCCCTAAGGTCTCACTAGAGTGGCACCTGTGCAGCTCAAATGTCCCTATGACCCAATGGCAAGTGGGGACGTCCCATACACCAAAAGCCAACAGGTGAAAGGTTTGAACCAAGATCTTTACAAGGGCACTTAGACACTCTGAACATTAAAGGGCATGCTTAGTTGCTACCTCTGCACCACCACGGCACATCAATTAGCCCGGTCAACAATACCTCTCCAGTTTGAGATGACAGAGGTAACTAAGATGCCATTGTGCCTGTGGGATGGGTGAGGGTTTTGTCTTTTTCAGAAGCTGTGCAGGTGATTATAACATTATCGGCTAAGAAGCTTGTTGTGCAGCAGACCAGGTCTACAATACAATGCAGATGATACTGTTGTTGAACATACAATTTTTCAGTTTTGGTACAAATTGTCAGCTTATATCATTTTGGGCCAGGCATAAATTCATAGCAGCTTTTTGTAAAGGTCATATGTCTTATCTCCTGATATTGATCATGATCCACAGGCCTGTTGACCATCATGTGTTTTATAGGATACAGTTGATGTTTCTATTATGCAGCCAGAGCAGCCACATAAGCTGTGCTCCCATTAGTAATACATTAAGGGAACTCATAATACAATCCACATTCATGGCCCTCTGCATTTTCCGTTCAGCCTTCAGGAAACACATTCAATTATCTTTTTATAGTAGCCTTGGGATATGAGAGGTGGACATTTGAAGGGAAGCTAGTTAACGCCCGCCTGTAGGGAAATTTGGGAAGGTGAGAGAACACACAAAAAAGTCCTTAACAATTCATATAAATTGACGCAAATTTGAGCAAGAAACTTAACCCCGGTCAAGAAAACAGACAGAAAACTCTATAGGTTTTATTTAATGATCTGCACTCGAGTAATGTGCCTGTCCAGTTATTACTTGTGGGTATTTGTATTGGTTCCGGTCAAGTGCATCTATAAATGAAAAGGAGAAAACTTGGAGGCATTTGAGGGAGAAAGATAATAACAGAGGTTCACCATTAGCAGGAACTGGTGTAGAGGCACAGATAAGAGCACAGGGACACTTAGTGGCAAAGTAGAGAACTGCAGCTTGTGCAAATTATAACATGAATATATTACAGCAGCAGGGCGAAAAACACACAGGTTTAACAGAAACAAGCATCATCTAGTGTCGAATTAATGTACTGTAAATATAACGACACAGATGGGAGGTTCGGCCCTGCGTTTTTATCTACTGTGAGGTTGTAATGATGCATCGCCCTTGAACAAGCTGCTCAACCTTTTTGCTTAATGCTCCAGGTACATCACATTAGCTGTAGGAAGCTGCATCCCCAGACGGAGAAACTAATGATGCTCCAATGAAGCAAAAAATGTGATCAGAAAACCCCAAACCAGAAGCACTGGTGATTCTCTATCTGTCCATTTTTCAATTACAAAAAAAAAGACTAAATTAAAGATTCACATGATTTTCACATTTTAAACATGATTCAAATGTACACCTATTGAAGCCTGCACAGTTTTTAGTTGCCAGCTTGTAGTCCTTTGTGTCAGATATTAATTCAGAATAAAGTAACCATATGCAGTTTAATATGAATATTTTACATTATTATTTTTCTCATCATCATCATTCTACACTTCACTATTATGATCCTATTGACAGGCATGAGCTTTCAAAATGCAGTTTATTTATAATGTAGCCAGAGCTCTGAAACAATAGCAGCATGATTTGCCATCTGAATGGCTTCAGATTCAACACTGCATACTGAATTTACATACATAATTTGAGGTTGAGGCTGGATTTTGAGGGGGCAGCAAAACGCAGGGGATAGAAAACCCAGAGGGGAGAGCTACAGTGAAGCCCATTAGCTGAGGACTGGCTGGGTATAGCTGGTGAAGCATTCCCCTCACTGAAATGCTTGGCAACTTAAAATTGGACAGATTCCAGATTCTGCAAGATCAGTTACTTCTATCTACTGAGATATATAGAAAAAAAAGTAAAAGCAGGAGAGAAAAAAATGGAAACTGAAATCTGGGGACAGAGCTGATGAATGCAACCCCCATGCTGTGTCAAAGTGCCACCGCTGTCACATTTAAAGTGTTATAGTTGCAGAAAGAAATGTAGTGGATGGTACACGGCTATTGTCGGGCAAAAAATGTCATTAAATAATAAGGAGGGAAAAAGATTTACGTATATTTATCATTAAGGGAATTTGCATAGAGAACTTCACAGGAAATTAAAATATTTCCTTTTCTGTGCCTGATAAAAAGACATGATTCATTAAGAGTCCTGGTGAGCCATCAGGCCCCTGTCTTTAGCTCCGTAATGATCGGGGATGCCTCAGCTTCATGCTGCGTGCTACAGATGGGCGCAGAGAGCTGTGACACAACGCTTCCTCTGTCAAAACACATTAGAGCAGTGTGCTGTGGGCGAGCTGTCTGTCTGCACACAGCATAGCTAGATAGGAGGAAGAACAGGTCTAGCCATAGCCACTGGCAGGCTCACACAAAGCAATGTACAACCACATGCACTTGAGCACCACACACACACACACACACACACACACACACACACACACACACACACACACACACACACACGCAGCACTGCTTTGTGTGAGCCGACCTGCCGTTTTGCCGAAAGGCTGTTTTGTGCAAAGAGGTTCAATTGCACATTTACAGGTTATAAGCTTTTTCTTTCTTCTGAATTGAAGCTCTCTGAGATCATGTTCCCTTGTGTAAAGTGATTTTTGCCACAGCCAATGGTTGGTCCAAAATAACAAGAAATGCCATCAAATTCTCTGTGGGACCACATAATTTATTTCTATCTTTTTTTATGTTCCCTGAAAACAGACAAAGTCCCTGCTTAAAGCGCCAAGATATACTACTTCAGCTTGTGCAGGAGCATGTGCAGCATTAACCATGGCTCAAAACAAAGTCCTTTATAGAGGTTTTGAGATTCTACAACCATTTCCCTTTGAAAATTATCTGAAAATATGCAGGCACTTTTATCAGGCCACATAACAGAAAAAGCAGGCCATGTTCAACCATTCTATGAATAAAACAACTGCTCCCAGCATAATGCTGCGCCAATAAGAAGTGGTGGTGTTGTTCTAATTTGCATAAAAATAGGAGGAAAAAAAATCAAGCTTTCCTTTGCCAGCTCAAGTACATAGAAATGTAGTGTTTTCAGTTGAACAGCAGCATAATTTAATAGTTGGACAGTATCACCTCTTCTTCAGTAATAACTCAACATTCCAGTCCGCACAGCATTGATCCTTGTACCAGAACAGTTGGAATAATGACCTGCTTTCTCAGTATCTCCCTCAAAAAGTTAATTTTTCTTTCCTACATCAGGGATGCCCACAGTCACCCGGACCTAATTCAACGGTTTATGCCAACACATTTATCATTGACAATTTACCACTTGATTTACAGTCTTGTTTTGACAAGAAGCTCTATCAGACCAATGAATGTCAGTGTTACATTATTAGAGGTCCAGATTCAGGGCCATGCATTTTTTATTTTTGTTTTTTTTATCTTTGGGGCACAAAAATATTGACACACAAGAAAAGTTTAAGAAATAAAAGTAAAGTAAGCAAAGTTGTTAGGTGAAAATATACTTTCCATACATCTTTTCATTCAACTAATACCGCAGGGTGAGCTGTTATAGTAAGTAATACAATTAAGGACAAGGAAAACAAAATGTTATGTCATGATATAAAGTATCCAAAAAGGCATATAAACACATCATTTACGTAGAAATTACACAAATGATGTGTTTTTTATAGCATATATTATACTGAAAGCACAAATGACAATAAAAGTATGTGATGATAAGACAGATGGTTGCTGCTGGACAGTGAAAGTAGACAGGCTGTACGTGTTAAAAAAAAAACACAGAAAAACATCACTTGACTGGCAGTGCAGTCAGTTGTGTAATTTGAAAAGGCTGCCACTGGGCTCTCACTAAAATAATGCTGTGAATCCATAATCAGTGAACCACAGCTTCTATACTGATTATGAAACATTGTTTTTACTGATTATCTGAGGCCGGGCAAAAAATTAAACAGGCAAATCATTACAGCGCCACATATCAAATCATCTCACAGCTTTTCACGACGAGAGTGAGAGATAATTACTTGGCATTTAAGCAGATTGTAATCAGTGTGAAAAAATTTGAATATGTGAATCTTTTACAATTCACATACGGGCTCATGAGTTAAGCCATATCGTAGATCTGTGGAAAGTGTATTCTGTGATTCTTGAATAATCCCCTATGTGACGTTTAACATCTCACACTCACCCACATTGCTGAAACCCCCTAACGCCGACAACCTCATTCAAATGCCTCCATCATCATCTCTCCTGACAATTCCACCGATGCTGATTAAATTGGCAGGACGCAGCACGGGGGCTAAACGGCAAACGCAACCAGAGACTTCCAGGCACAAAGATGCAATGGCACAGAAGAGAAATACAATTCTTAAGGGTGAAATGAATATTATTTCTCTCTTAGCAACCACATCATTCTCTCCCTGAAGCCCAATTTTAATTGTCTGTACCTGGGCTTTCCCTCCGAGACTGTGTGCACTGTAATGTTGCAAAATGATTTCATATTGCGGACCAATAAAAGCGCTTAGGAGAGGCTACGTGGTCATTCTTTTCAGCTTAGGACAAGCTGTGCCACTTTCACTAATACCTCTGCTGTGTTAAGGGGAAATAAATCTGAGCAGAAATTGCTGGAACGGAGCCCTGTCCAAATTGAGCTTTTTCAGGGGATGCAATGCCTCATCTCTCTCTCTCATTTCCCCCCTTAAACTTGTTCTACATTTCAGTTCTCGCTCACTGGCTGCACAAATCCATAGAGAAAAACTGGCCCCCATGGGATGTGACAGACTACACAGCAGGTAGAAAACATGTCCGGGGCCCCTGCTTCCTTGTGAACATAACAATAGCCCTTAAACCGACAGCCCTCTCAGAGACACGAGTAGCGGCCCTATCATTTGTCGCCCACCCACTATGTGCTGATGGCGGTGACTAATGGCACCTATGGTCTACTGTAGATTGCAAGCTCCTGTTGCCTAGCGGAATCGTGCGCCATGTCACCATCAACAACACCATTCGAGCTCGTCAGATCTTTAGGTGAAAGGACATGGGGGGGAAGTAAAAGGTCACAGCTTGAAATGAAAAATGTCTCATAGTGTCCAAGTGGTTTTTCTCCCCTAAAGTGAGATGGTTGGTGTTATTACTACAAGCTTTAACTACATGGAAATTTGGTACAGATAGATCCTCCATGCAACCCATCAAAGCTAAGCAACCATAATTAGCAGTCCTGGCTAGCTATCAGTTGCATACAACATATAGTCGTTCTTAAGGAAAAGGAAAGGAGTAAATCATAATTAACCAACTACATTAGTTTGTGCAGGGTTAGAGATAACATTTTTTTTGAATTGGATTTAATGCATTTTGCAATGAAGGCACACCAGCCAATGTGACCTGAGATGTTACTCCATTTGCAGAAGACATTGGTTAGTCCCTTATCCTAAATGCCTTCCCTGGAAACATTAAAAAGTGTAATGGTAAGGAAAGTAGAGAAAGTCTATGAGCAAACAACATAAACAGGGGTACATTAGAACGGTTTGACACCAATCTCAGATGTTTCATTATTGTGCTCGTAAATCTAGGGCTAACCAGCTACACATTACATTTTGGCCTGGGACATACAGTTTCAGCTTCAGACTTCAACACATATTTGTAGAGGAATTTCATAAACAAATTGCAACTTATTTTCAACCAGCCCTTTAAGAAATCATATAAAGATATAATATGCACTCAATCTTTAGTTGTTGCAACAAAAACAACTGTATACATGCAGCTTTTTGACACTGAATTGCCACCTTATAATGAGCAGGACTTTAGAATTGAACCTCCAGAGTGAACACAGCCTGAGAGCTTCTTCCGTGACTTATAGGAACAAATGATCCTTCCCTTGTGCCTCTGTTCTCTTATCTATGCAGCTCTCTCGCTTCCAGTGTTTTCATGTTGCTACTGCTGTTGCTCCCCATCTCCCTCTTGATCTTATTTTATTGCTATCTCTTATTATCAGCCTCCTAAACTCGCTCAGATGGAAATCCTGCAGGAATCAAATCCCAGCGGTCGATTCTGATGGAGGATTAGTGCAAAAAAACAGCTGCTGTTAGTATCAGTGTACAATAATTGTGTCAGGACGCTTTCATTCCACTTTGAGTGGGTTCCGTCAACTCAGAAATAGATGATTCCCAAGATAAAGGCCACTGTAAGGCTGTAATAATGGAGTTATTCACATTAATATGAGTGAGTGATTCATTTCTGAGACTAGCTGTTGCTCGACAGCAGAATATGCATTAGTTCTGCCGTTCCAATTGCCACCGTTAGAGGTACAAGTGGTGCTAAAGACCCTGTCAACGCAAACCCACACAAGCCTGCTAACTATGTCATTTGAGAGGTTAGTTGCATGATATTATTAAGCATCTGAAAATAGTTAGGCATATTTATATATCCAAATGAAATATATTGTCATTTAAGCCCGATACATTTCACAGAAATTCGGTTCAGTTGAGGCCGGCTATGCTTAATTTATTATAACACAATACTAATCTTATACCAATTATGACAGTTCTCTACCGGGATGTGTCAATGGAGACCGTTTGATACGGCCACACCCACACAGTCCTGTCAAACCGTAGACAGTGAAAAATATGCATTCTTAAACTGTGTTTTATAATATTTAAGAACATTTATTTTCGTAAAAGCTAATTGAAACACCTAACTTTAATATCATATATATATTTTTACTATTAAGGACCAGGTTTCCAAAGGCTTTAAGAGATCATTTAGTTACCTAATACTGCTGCTCACGCTGTCTTTATTATTCCAATCAGCCTCCTGTCTTGATTGTATGAGGGAAAAACCCTGACAAGATTAGACACAGAGGAAAGATGGATGGAACCAATTTCCTCCCAGCTGTGCTCTCTGTTTTCAACCTTGTCAATATACATAAAAGTGTTTGGTGGCTTGTTGTTTTTTATTTCCGACGCAGACTGTGGCTGGCGCCGCTCAGCTGGCTGACAGACAGAGAAATAAACCCACGTAAAAACACTCAGGATGTATAATGAGACACTCACAGGAGCGCACACCGGTCTGAACACACTCATAAACATCTGCAGCGAAGGTCCTCACACACACAGACCATTGGCCTGTCACAATAATAACTTCAGAGTGATTGCTCCTCTTCAGCACCCACACAGCCAAGCAGTCATTAGGGCTCTCTGACACCCAAACCAAAAGATAAGGACAGCCCCCCCCCCCTTCCCCCAGCTACCCCCACTTCCACACTGCACGCCCACATCCACACAACAGACACCAAGAGATGAACGGAAATACAAGGACACACCTAATCTATCAACACAGAAGGCCTTATTCCCTTTATACTGTCAGCGGTGGCACACATTGAGAAACGTGCATTTGCCCTTGAATATATTTGACATTGTGTTACGACCCGGCTCGGGTAAGCAACATAAAGTACACAAAAGCAAGTTAAAGGTGTAAGAAAACTGTGTTTATTGTAACAAAGGATTAACCAAAAGGTGAATGGGAGCCATGCTGCTAGCCCTGGCTGGAGAGGGTGAATCAATTAAGCCTCCAGGCTTAAATAGGCAGCACAGGTGGTAGTTAACGAGGTAAGGGAGGGGCTTCAGGAGCCCTGAAAAGAGAGAGCAGAACTACACATAACACATTGTTGTAAAGGAACAAGACATCGTAATATTCTACAATGTGTGTCCTAGTTTTGTTGAGATGTGGGGACATTACATCACTACAATGAAACATGGTTACAGTGGCTTCACAAAGTATCCAGACCCTTTTATTTTTCTCTAACTTTATTTAGTTGTACAATTTTAAATTGGATGAAAGTTGTCTGCCAATCCATCTACACTAAGCAACCCATTACGACAGAGTGAAAACATGGTATGCTAAACACGCTAAGCCCTCATTTACATAAGTATTCTGATCCTTTGCGTTGGCACTCCAAATTGTAGTCAGGTGCATCCTGTTAGCTTTAATAATCCTAGAAATGTGTCTAGAAGTTGACCACCTGTGGAAATATAATTGAATGGACATGTTTAGCAAGACACACTCCTGCGTAGCTAAAAAATGTCCCACAATTCACACTACTTCCAAAAAGTCCAAGGAACTCCCTGGAGACCTCTGCGATGAAGTTGTGGGAAGGCATAGATCAGTTCATGGATAGCTAGCAAGCCATTTAAATGTTCAGATTGTCAGTGTTCACAGGATCACTGTAACCTCATTTAAAAAAAGGAAGAAGTCTGGATAAAAAACTCTTCCTTAAGTTGGCCGTCCACGCAAACAAAGTAACGGGACAAGAAGAGCCACAGATGACATAGAACCAAATGGATACTGTAAAAACCTTTGGAATATCTCTTCAAATGGGGAAAAAAACACTGGAATCATTTATGGTAGAGGGGCTAGAAGAAGGCCAATCTTGAGTTCACTTTCAGCATGACACAAATGAGGCTTCGGGGCAAATGTCAAACGGCCCAGCTAAAGCCAGACTTAAACCCCATAGAGCATGCATGTGGAGAGACTTCAAAAAGGTGCTTACTATCCAATCTCATTGCAAGTGCCAGGATCTGTCAGAAAGAATGGCAACAACTTTCAAAATCCACTGCTTGACTGTAGAGCTTGCAGCCTAGCCAAGAAGACTTGAAGCTTTAATTGCTGCCAAAGAGGCTTCTAACAAAGAACTGAGTGAAGGGTCTGAAGTACTTATGTAAATGGAAGATTTCAGTATTTGTTTTTAAATACATTTACAAAAATGTCACTGTCAGTATGGGTTACCTAGTGTTTTGATGACCGACATAATACTCTTCCTCTGGTTGAGACTTTACACGCATCAGCATAGGAAATAATCAGATCATAATCAATGAGCATGCAAATGATCATCAACCAAGAAATAGAGCGTCTCCAAAGCCCAGTGACACAGTCGTCTGCTTCCGTTTCCACCCAAGAGAGCCCGGTAAACATAGCAATTACAGAGCCGCAGTATAAGATGCTGTAAATAATGGCGTTTCCCTTTTTCATAACACTCACACACACTCAGAGGTGTTTGCTAGCAGCTGCAGTTTATAGCCCTTATTCGTTTTGAAAACAAAAACAAATGCATTGTGTTTTTGATGGCAGGATCCGTAAATAAATGAGGTCAGTTCTGTGATAAGACTTAGCATGCACATACAAATAGCCACAGCCATACATTGTGTTGGTAGCCCAACAACAAACCCTAATTACCCTTTACAGTAGAGTAGTGATCAGGTAAACAATTCACAGGGGATTTGTTGGATAAAACACGCACACACACATACATAACTACTTACATGTTCTTACATGCTAATCATGAAATACTACACATGCAATATCGGCCTAGCAGCCTAATTGCCTGATTAATTCTGGCATCTCAAGGTCTACCTGACACATGCATGTGATAGTCTCTTAAAAGATTAACCTAATGGGACTGTATTTCCATGTAATCAATCCAGAGTATAATCTATAATGTAAGTCATTTATCTTTTATGTAAACCATATTGATTAAACAAAACAAAAACACAAAGCCATAAAGCATTCGTTGTCAAATACAGATAAATCACAGCATCCCTTGGGGAAAGCACAGAGACCAATGTGTAGGGGGGAAATGGTACACCGCTGCTCTGAATGTTATGTGTAGACAAAAGGCCTTGTGTTTATATAATCCATGCTGACAGCAATGTATTCCAGGGAGCCCCAGAGAGAGAGAGAGAGACAGGGCACGCGGAAAGACAGTAAGAAAGAGAGAGAAAGAGTGAAATTTCACAAAAGATAATCACGGTCCAATCCATACAGATCAAGGAACTAATTGCAAAACACAAAAGCCTTAAATATATCAATTCAATCAATTTGCCTTTCTCTTTGCATGGTTCCTTTAAAAAGAAGCTTGCTAACCTTGTTCTCAAAGGCAACAGCCATCCATAATTATAAAATCAACCGTGTCTGATTTGCAAAACACACTCAGGCCACAGGCGCTGAAGATATTAATGGACCACAACAGTTGACAGCAGGCTTAAGAAGATCCTTTGACAGGCATAGTGAAGTGGAGGAGTAGACAGTGTGATAAAGTTCAAGTATTAAATCATATCACATTTGAAGTTAGTGACAAAGAACAGGTAAAACTGAAGCAGTGCTCTGCATTTTCTCTCTTTTTTTTTTTAAAGATATTTTTTGGGCATTTTTATGCTTTATTTGACAGTGCAGAGAGACAGAGGTGAAATGGGGCAGAGAGGGGAGTGACATGCAGAGAACGACTGTGGGTGGGAATCGAAACCGGGTCTGCTGCTGGGCCCGGCCCGGGAGGGGGACGCCTTACCAACTGAGCTAAAGGCGCCCCCTTGCATGTTTTCTTTTGCAAGCCAATACTGAAGTGACTGCCGATGCCTGTAGTGAGATGGCTTCATTTCAGGACCATGGAGAGCTCTGCAGTACTCAGCCGTGCTTGATGCGCTGCTAAATTATTCCCCTATTGGGCAGCGAACAGCATCTGTTGGTCTGCCTCTCCAACCGAAGCAATAATTGTAATCTAAGGACACTTCACAACACTCCAGCGCTCTAGTGACTGTATCACCAGTCAAGGGCCAAGGGACGGGCAATCTCACACACTGTTAATCGCATCAACGACTAACACAACTTCTATCTTATTAAAAACAGAAACTTAGTGAGCAATAGAGTTTTATTTTATTTCCGTGGATAACTGGACAAGCACAGCATCAGTTTTGCTGTCAATCCAAATACTTATTTTCAAAATTGCCCTGTTGTGACAATTAAACAAGGTCAAATTCATCATTGAAGAGGCCACAATACCAATTTCTCAGTTGACAGAAGTCCAGACAGTCCACAGTAGGGGTGGGAATCTCTTGGCACCTCACGATTCGATTCAAAATCGATTCTCAATGCATCTCGATGCAATTTTTTTTAACGTACATACCTATGTGTGATTTTCAAAAATATATTTATATACACATCTGAGTTTGCTACTCAGAGTTTGCAAATCACTTCCTACTTTTGTGATGATCATTAAATACAATCAACAGATGAATTATCTTCTTTAATATTGTATTAGAGAAAAAGCTTTTCTTTCTATGAACAGTTTTCTATGTTATTTCAACACATTGTGCAAAAAAAAAAAAAAAAAAATATAAATCGATTATTAACTTTTATGAATCGATTCGGAATCGTTCGAGAGAGAATCGCAATTTTCCCACCCCTAGTCCACAGTGCAACACAGCCACATGGTCTGACCAAAAGACTCTTGGTTTTTCCACTATAAAGCCTCTCAATCCGCTGTTTCTATTTCAGTTGCTGTATCCACCTACACATCAAAACAACAGCTTGACAAAAACCATGCTGCATCTCTAGGGGGATGCCACAAATAGTCATTATGGGTAATGTAGGAAAACAGTATGTGAGGTAGAAGTGAAGTAAAGCGGAAATATAAAGTACAACACTCAGCACAAAGGAACTCCTGGAACGTGTGGGATAGCATATGCTGTTGAAAAGTGTCCAGGGAGATTTGAACATAAAGTAGATGACTGCACGAGGCTTACACAAACACAAACAAAGGGCCCCAACAGGAACATCTCTTGGTAGGCTCTCATATACAGTAGGACAAAAACAAGAAATATGTTTTTCATGCTACCTGTCGTCATTCTGAAATGTCTGGTCCCCCAGCAGCAAGTCCCTGAAGCGATATCGGGGTGGAAGAGGAGGCACCTCCGTTTCCACCTCCGCCATCTTGAGAGCCGAGATGTCCAGAATCACGCCGGAGTTGCTGCTGTTGTTCTTGTGCAGGGTCTCCGTGGAGGACCTTCCGGGGGAAAGGAGGAAAGCGTCATCCACTCATCAACATGCCAGCGTTTGCACTGTTCTGCAGAGAGCCTGTCTCATTACAATGGTTATATTTCACCAAATTTTTTTTCAAGTTAGCAGATACAACAACAACACGGCGCCAGAGAATGCTTGTCTATGCGGTTAATATGTGGCATTTAATGGAAAGTCCATTACTGGGGAGGAGATTTGATGTTCTAGGAAATTTGAGGATAGCTGTCCGGGTTATGTAATGAGTAACAAAAGAGTGTTTGCAATCAAACAGGGGAGGATATATATCCAGATTTCAATCTATTCATCTGTGACAAAATGGAAATAAGGCCCTTGTTTAAAATCATTTCCAATAATACTGCAATTACTTGCAAACTTGGCATGACTCACTGAGACCAATTGCTAAGGTTTTCATCAGGGTTCATCTGAGTGCTACACACATTTGAGTGAAGTTTCTAGTCAAACTCTGATGCTGTTCTGTGTACATTGTCAAACATACTGCGTAAACAGACTAAACAAAAATTATTTGATTTGTTAAAGAAAATGCTATGGACCCAATTTTCTGATCAAATTGAGCCATGCTTGAAAGACTGAAGCAGATGATTTGATGTAGCTAGCTGTTCTAGCATAACAACTCATGTATCATTAAACTACATCAAATAAACATATACAAATCACGTAAATTATTCAGAAAAGAACATTTCCACCATCAAATTGGCTACTTAAGGAATAAGTTACTGCAGAGACAGATTTTAAAATACAACACACATACTTGAACATACAGTGTGAGTGCTTGTCTAGTGCATAAAGTATTGGCAACAGAGTGGTGTGTGCGTGTGTGTGTGTGTGTGTATGTTCCCACAATGTCACAAAGTAGTGGAATTAAGTGTTTTAGGAAATTACCTGTCACCATGGGAACTCGATGATCGGCGTGGAGGACTCATGGCTGCCTCTTGAGGAGGGGGAACTTGAGTGACGGAGGGCAAGAGGGAGAGAGACAGGAAAATAGAGAGAGAGAAGAAAGACAAGGAGTTCAAAAATATGCTTAGGCTACCTCTTTAAAGAGGTTCCTTTATGATTACATTCAGCAACTGTTTTGCAGCTTAACTCCGATCAGAGTCGAGCAAGACCTCTGAAATGCGCTTCCCTTTAAAGAGGGATTACACTGACACACTGTATGCAACTGTACAGTTTAATATTAATGTGTTCACCCCGTCTCACACATGCCCAATTGATGGCGATTTATTATTCATAGTGTTTATTCTGTCATTGGAAGTGGAACATAGCCTTAGAGTTGAGTGAGTAAATCTTGTGTTTACAGAAGGCACCCCAGAGTGTTTTAATGTTTGCAGGCATGGGAAGATTAAAAATCCCCTTATCAAGATGGTGTTAAGCCCATTTTTGCCAGGGAAAGTAAAAAATATTATTTCAGAAATAAGACACTGACATTTTCTATAACACCTACTACAGATGCACAATATGTATATTCCTTCTGGCTGGACATGATTGGCATCCTGTGTTCATGTTTCTGCATGGGTGAATCAATGTTTGGCCAATTTCACAGATGGCTTTACATGTCCAGTCACATGATTTATCCTTGTGTTGTGTGTCGAGATTGCATTGATGATTTCCCTCTTAAATCAATACAGAGGAGGGACCAATAAGTGGGTAATAGAAGAGGGTTGTTGTGCATTTGTGTGCTCATCATACAGTGTGTGGGCAGCCTTGAATGGGCTAATAGCGCCCAGAGACATGCTCTCAGTGATCAACAGTGAAAGCACAAACCCTCAAATACACCAGGGGAAAGAGAGTGGGGTGAAATAGTGGAGCAATGGAAAGGAAAGGAAAAGAAAGGAGTGCAAAAGTATAAAGAAGAAATTCTCCTTGAAGTCCTTTACTTCAGGGGAAAAGTGAAGGGGATTAAAGATTAAAAATAAGATCCTCCATGAGAGTGAAATGCTCCTTGTCCTATATTAGAATACAGATGTTGGCAATCTTTTTACAGCCGCAATAATGGATGAGGCAAAGTGATCACAAAAAATAAGAAAAATAGTTGCTCCCGGTTGCTCCACTTCATCAAGAGAATGCAAATGGAGCGAGGAAATGCATGCAGCGCAGAGATAAAAATGGTCTAAAAAAATTAAGGCTGCCTAGAGTGGAATAAAAAAACTGAATAAAGAGTCTTATAAAAAGGTCTTTCGCCACAAGGCTCAAGGCAGACGTTGCACTTAACTGTAGATAAGATTACAATGCAGACAATAAGACTTTCCTTACGAACCCATGACAGTGGTAAGTGTCCTTTACATTACACAAACAATGCCATTTGGACACACTTTCAGCCGTGACACTCTCAGTAATCATGTTAGAAGACAAGTTTGTTTGTGGCAAGTTGCAACACAAAGTCTGAAAAACTACTTGCATGCTTTAGGCAATTCACTCTTGGTCTGTATGAAACAGTCTCATGAGTGTTTTCTGTATTGCTGATGAAAACATCTTCAAAAAAAACAACAATAACTCCACCAGTAAGCCTTTGATACTTAACAAAGCTGGCTAATGGATAACTATTTTTTATAGGAGCAAAGGCTATTGCAACACTGCAAAAAGGAAAACTGTTGGTCAATTACAAGTTTATTGTAAATTAAATTATTAAGTCAGTAAGAGCAATTTCTTCTAGCAGCTTGAACTGTAGGCTAATGCCATGGCCTAGAGTCTAGACTAAAGATACAGTAATAGACAGTATAGGCTACACAAGTGAACTTACAGATTGAACGCCACAGTCACTGGGAGTGAAAGTCAGGCATCCTGAAGGAAAAAAATAGGCTGCATGGGTTGACCTCTCGCTATCCTCGTTTACCAGGCTGTGTTTCCGATTCTGACCGAGGTCCCATCATCGTAAACATGTAGGCCTACGCTTGGTTTAGAATAGATAATAACCTCCATACACTGTAAATGCAGCAGCATAGCCTGTGTGAGAGAGGACGCTTCAAGGCGCCTCAGCGAGAGCCCTGTCATCATTGGGAAATGGCACAGAAGAGGGTGGGTGCAGAGTATACTCCAGCGGTTAGGGGACAAACAAGAGTCTATTGGAATTAGCAAGAGCATCTCGGTAAATTAGCCTATATCAAGACACTGTAGTCTGTATATCAGCTTGGCGACAAACAGTAGGCTAGTTTTGTATAAGATACATTCGAAAATAACAACAAATTAGCTGCCTGTATGCTTGCTCGCGTGCCTGTGATGTTTAGGTTTATGAAAGTAAGTAGTCCCGGTCCTCAGCGCTGATTGGCTGACACGCCTTTGAAACCGTAGTAATTTATTACACACCTGACAGTTAATTTATATATCAATGCGCGAGCCCAAACAAAGGCATCCACTGACATCCACAAGGGGATGGACTTCATTGTCGCTTAGCAACAACTTTGTTTCGCCAGTGTTGGCGATCTACATTGCTCTGCGGAAGGAGAATGAACAGTTATTTTTATTCCAATGCCGTGGATTATTAAACTTGGATGTTTTGACTTGCCTTTTTTTCTTTCTTTATTTCTTTCTTCTTCTAATAAGCTTGAAATCCCGTGAAACAATCCCGTGTTGTCAGCCTCTCACCCCATGGTCTAAAATCACTGTAAGTATCCGCTTCTCGTGGCTTTCTCCGTTTCTGTCTTCTGCCTTCTATAGCATTGTCTCATCCTATTAAGCGCGCTGTAGTGGGGTAGTAGTCCCTGGTGGTTTCTATGCACTCCTGCCAGCATCAGCATCCTTTCCTCCCTGAGAGCCAGAGCAGCAGGAGCAGACAGGGCGCTCATATCCAGACCTGGAGACACCCACGGTACCGGGTGCCTCGCCATCTACCGGGCAACTTTGAAAGGAATCGCTGTCGACTGAGGACGCTGCGTTTTGATGCTGACAGCAATCCTAACATTTAGCCTACTTACAAAAGACAAGAGGCTGCGTCGTGATGATTTTGTAACGACATTGTGTTTGAAAGATGCTGAATAGCATAGTTATTTTTATTCTTTTTTTATTTATGTAGGCTAAGCAATGCCATGGTGTGCAATGCTGGTGTTCATCACTTTGTCCTCATAAGTCAGAGTCATCTGCTGGTAAAAGGTAGAAAGTGCAGCTCTATAGTAAACATACATGCGAATTATGAAATAGACCACTGTTACATTGACATACCAGTCAGTAAAACATAATAAAGTGCATGTCACTTAATGTCTTACTTTAATGACATGTAGGCTACAGACATTTACCAAAGAAAAGACTGCATTGGAATTAGACCACATCTTTCCCCAAATGATGTATTTATTCCTTTCCTCATCATTTCCCAATATCGAACATCCTTCACAGTGCATGCAAAGTCTTGGCAAACTTCTAGAAATTCACTATCTCTTATTAGGCTTCATGTTGTATTTTTTATTTAATTTTTTTTCTGTTAAAACATACCTGGAACAGCTCTTTCCTCTGCCACTTGCCTCACAACAGAGCCCCTCACATTGAAAAAAAAATTCATTCTTTGTGCCAAGCTGAGGGATGGGTTGGGAGATGGAGGCTATACCGCTGGCTTGTGATGTGTCTCCGTAGAAAGACGTGTTGCTCCCTCTTTCTCTGCGTCCCTTCAGCACAGCCGCTCCACGTTTCAGACCATTATCCTCCAGGGGAAAGAGCTCTCAGCGTCATCATGTAAAAGCCCACACAGCCACTTACGCTTTCCCATGCCAGCAGTCAGAAGTCGCTCGCTCCTTTATCTCACTCAGGATCTAGATTCCCACAGATTTTTTTTCTCCATAACTTCATCCAGATGATTTTGCTATTTTTTACAACCCCCCCCCCCCTCCTATCACCGTTTGTTTGACCGTTTTACCCAAGCTGAATGCTGAAATGTGACACAGTCTTTTGTGTACAGTCAATGCCAAAGGGTCATTTGCAATATGATAGCATGACAGATACATTCATTACTCATATATGGATTTAACATATTGAAGAAAAAGGGATTTTGATGTCTAAAATTGACTGAAGGAATTCAGAAAGGCTCATAACATATGAAACACACAATTACTCAACATAGTTTTTGCTCTTTTACTAAGCCATATTGGCATATCTGGAAAACATTGAAAACATTGTACAGTACACTTCACATTCGACAGGGCTATTCTCCCCTTTAAACACATCCTTGTAGAACACATCGCTTTCTTACCAATCGTGCACATTCTTTTACCAAACACCTGCATCATTTCCATACATCTCCATCGTTGTTGCCTTCTATATCTGTTACTTTATATCAATAATTAATCAGTTCACAAATCACAATATTGGTTCAGTGGTACCAATGCACTGTTTTGGAAAAACACAATATATCTATATATTGTAATATTGTTTGTCTAACATAATAGTTACAGTGACAACAATAATTGGCCAGGCCTGTATGTTTACCTATTATAGAAAGAAATTATTGGATCAATATCAAGATTGTTTCTTTATGTTATTTGTTAATGTAAAAAAAGACTATAATATAACATATCTAGACACAATCTAACAATGTTAATGGATTTTTAAAACTCTCAAATATTAATGTCATCATTAGACCTCAAAAATCCAGTGTATCTGTTTTTGGGGGAAAATACAACTTGAATGCATTTGTCGCTGATTCATCTATAAAATAGGTCTGTTTTGTTAGCTATAGAGACACATGACCTGTAGCATTAATGGTGACTGTCTATAATGTACTTTCATTTAGTGCCCCACAGTCATTTCTCAATAGCCGTTGTCAGCTTCAACTAATGGAGACATGTCACATCTTTAGAGTAAACCTTTCAATTATTCATCCATTATGCTGCCTTACTTGAACCATTTCACAATCCCTCATGAATGGCATTACATACTATACATTCATTAGACTATTTCTCTCAAACACCACTGTCCCCTTCTGTTCGTATATTGTTAGCGTGGTCAAGGCTCAGCACAGCACAGCCACTCTTCCTCCTGGATGTTTGCTCTTCATGCTTCCAAAATGTCTAAAAACAGATGGAGATACATAGGTTAGTCAAACTCAGACGACAAAGCACTCGGATTCAATGAATAGCCTGAAGGCATACATATATATAGGAGCCTTACATGGTGCGTGAATCACAAAGGGACTCCATGTATATTTGTTGGACCGTATGCGGCCAACTGTCTGGATGTATGTCGTAAACTCGTCATTTATTGGACTACTAATGGCAAGATAGACCCTAATCTGCATTAACTAATGTAATTTTTAATTTTTTTTAATTTTAGTGAGTCGAAATAATTACTTAGCATGATGAGGCTATTTCTTTTTGCTCATTCATCATTTACTCTAGTAAATGTGTTACATGACTTAGGCCAAAGTCAGCATTACTATGTCTGTTTCTGTAATTTCTACAATTGTATATAATTTAAAATGTTCTTCCTCGTAAGTGTGTAATAACATTATACTTGAAATTATTTATGTTATACAGTAACTAACTCTTACTTAGTAAACCCCTCTCTGTGTGTAAAAACACAGCATTGCCCTACTCTATTTGATGAGTGGTTATGCCTGCACCTTGTTGTGACAATAATTCAAATACAAGTTGTTTTCCATGTCAATACATTTCCACATTGTAGCTCTCTACTGCAAATTGATGCGGAAGAATAGCAAACCGCTTATACAGGGATTGGAAATAAAAATATGTCAGAGGAGCTTTGGGCATTTTTTGAATGATGAGTCATCATCTCTGGAAAGCCCAGTTATAAAACACCACAGCAATAATAACTTAGCAACATCAAGGATGTCACAGGATTGGTTTTACCCCTTACCTCCATGTGTTTGTTTCATGACTGTACGCTTCTATTGTTTTCAGATTGGTGACACCATCAGAACCTCCCACAGCCAGCAAGGTACCATTAAAGAGAGCAAGGGACATCTAAGGCACAATATACAAGAGTATGAGAAAATAACATTAGAATACAATCAACAAATACGTTTTGACAGTTTTTTCTTTCAATAATGCAAAGGGTTTCCTTAAACCTTTCAGTTGGTCCACCATTTTATGTCGAAACTGAAAGGTCTGAACTGTCGTAAAAACAGATTGCTATAACATGTACATATATTCACGCTTCCAAGATAATTAATCCTCAAGACTTTGGTGCTCTCCTACGTTTTAACCTAGAATGTCAAAGTTCTCAATCATATGTGAAACATATAGATAGATTGGAACTAAATATTGTACAATCCTGATGCCCAGGCAATGATTTTGGTGATCCCCTGGCCTGAAT
This sequence comes from Hyperoplus immaculatus, assembly GCA_949357725.1. NCBI lineage: Eukaryota > Metazoa > Chordata > Actinopteri > Uranoscopiformes > Ammodytidae > Hyperoplus > Hyperoplus immaculatus. The sequence continues at coordinate 29,575,460 of OX442351.1, forward strand.
AAATCTAAAGGGCCACTATAAGGTTGACATTGGTGGTTTAAGTAAAATGGATGATCATAACATAACCTGTCCCCATAGAGCTGTTAAGCGGAAGTGGCGGAATTACGGGGCATGGGACCTATCGGCTGAAAAAAAATGAATGGGAGTCTATGGAAAGTAATCTACTATTTTCTGGTCCCAGTCATTAAATGCCTTGGATTACATATATGTTTTGTATGGGTCTAAATGATAATTTTTCATGTGAAGAGTTTGACGAGAACAACTACAAGTCTTGTCGCCTCTGTGACGTCACCTCAACACATTCCCTCCACTTCTCGACTGACAGTGCTAATGCTAATGCTAATGGGTGGCGTGGACAACGCCAACAATCTCCCCACTCGAGAAATTGAAACTCCACATGTCCACTTGTGTAGTGATTTTCGCCACGCTGAAGACTTTTGTCTTGTCATTGAAAGAAGGCGGTAAAGTGCATTAAAGACACAGCCATGTTTCTGAGCTAAGCAGGTGCCAGTGGTGGTGACGTATATCATAAGTGTCAAGAGCAGCGAAGAGCTGTAGTCCACAAAAGCGCTCTGCACAAAACCTGACCGTATCCAGCTTCTACTCGCTAAATTGTTCCATTCTTTGCACGAAAAAATACCATCTAAATCCATACAAAACATATGTGTAATCGAAGGCATTTCATGACTGGGACCAGAAAATAATACATTTCTTTCCATTGACTACCGTTGTAATTTTTCGAGCCGATAGGTCCCATGCCCCGGAAGTAAGGAACTTCCGCTTAACAGCTCTATTAGGAAGAGTTCTAATTTTGGCAGTCCCTTAACGTTCCATATATTGTCATCGGGTCAAAGTTTTGCATTATAAAAAACACTTCTCTCCATCTGTCCTGGATGTAAACATAAACTGGACCTTATATCAGCGGGGACGCCTGAAATATTGTTGTGCTATAATGAACTTTTACTTACATTGTCCCTCTTGCTCCTCATGCGTTTGACAGGAGTCCACCTCATGTTATCTGGGGCAAACCTCTCGGCAGCAGAGAGCTCCAGGTTGAGCTCGTCTTTGCCCCCGGCTACATAGATGTGTCCCAGGTACACGGTGCAGCCAGCATTCTCCCTGGGATTCAGCATGTGGGCGCATACCGACCAGGTACCGTCTACAGGGCTGTATCGCTCCACTGGGAGACAGTTAAAGAATAGCAGAAGTCAGATGAGGTCATTAATACACACCTACATGTAGGGCATGAGTAACACTACCTTACAGACAGGCAGTGTTTATATACACAAATATTACAGCTTACATTGCACTATAACAATTTTAGAAGTACAACATGTCTCACAGGAAGCAATAAACAATGTATATTATACAATATATTATACAATATACAATATTTTTTTATAAAAGTTTATTTCAATTTATCATTATTATTAATGTTATTTTCAAGTATATTCGACAAACAATGAGCGTGACTTGATGCGAACCAAAACAAGGTTGTGGGAATTTTACTGACATTAACTTCCCACAGACCAAAATAGTACGTGAATAGTGGCAGCACAACATAACCCTGGCTTATCTTTGGCAAGGTCAGAGGGCTTAAGAATGTGTGGGTGTGTGTGTGTGTGCGCGCGCACGTGTGTTCCAGCGTGTGTGTGTGTGTGTGTGGGGGGGGGGGGGGGGGCTAGAATAAAGGGTCAAGCTGGTCCTTATGTGGGACTTAAGTTCTGCCACACGTCAAAAAGCTGTCAAAGAAAGCTGTGCACTGTTTGAAATGTCAATTCACAAAACTGCCCTTTATTAAGCACAAAATAACAGTTAACTACTTGTAAATAGTAGTACTGTACAAATACATGGTCAGTGTCACTTTAAACTTGTACTACCTGTATTATCATTCTTTTGTGCTACTTTTTATAATTTACCCAAGCTGGAACAGGCCACACTAACTAATAAAATGGCAAGCATTAAAGTGTATCTAGTACAAATGAGGTTGGATTTCAAGCTCTCACCTGTGTTCAAAGCCATGTCACCGTCATTCCCTCCGATCACGTAGAGGTGACCATCCAGCACAGCAGCCACCGCTCTGGTGCGTCTGGTCGGCATCGTGGCCTGCTTGCTCCACGAGTTCATTTGTGGATCATACCTAGAACCACCAAATAAAAAGTTAGACCAAGACCAAAGGAACAAATGGTCTGTCAATTATTAATGCTGTTCATGCGTCACTTTGGCATTCTTTTGTTCCTTTCTCTGAGTCAGCCACTTCAGATTGTAATGTCAGATGTCATGAAATTAGCATAATTATTGCTTTCAGTCTAGATATATGTAGAGAGAGAGATATGTTTTTTTCTTTTGTTGGAAGGAAACTAAGCTAAAGCTTTTCAACTAGATGGTTTTAGGAATGATGAAAACATTTTTAAAAAAATTCTACAAACTTCTGTATTTTTCTTATAATAGTCAAATCCTTTTTCTGCTGGATTTACAGAGTAAATAGTAAACAGCAGTACCAATTAATGTCATTGTGATGTCTTCCTAGCAGTCGTTTTTTGACAGTTTGCAATAAAAAGGATTTACCTTTACTCAGTACCATTCACGCTACAGTACCTTTCCACGGTATTTATTGCAGCAATGCCGTCGTGTCCTCCGATAGCGTACAGGTATCCGTCCATCGCCACCACACACACTCCGCTGCGTGGGCTGCTCAAGGGGGCTACATCTGCACTCCAGCTGTCTGTGTCTGGATTGTACCTGCCATGATGAGGGTCAACCATGTCAAAGTGAGAAGTAAAATTAGAGCCAACACAGACACAAGCTAGCCTGGAACCTATGTACTTCCGCTCAATTGTCATTTTCCTTCAGTAGTCATGAAGTACGATGGTCTGGTAGGACCAGGCTAGACACAAGCTTTCATAGAAACATTTTGTTTTAAATGTTCTGTGTGCTAGCAAAGTATTTGAGTTGGGTGGGAATCTGAATAAATATCTGTCAAAGTCTTCACTCCATTGGAAGCTATTACGATTCTTCTTCTTTTTTCAGCATTAAAAGCCATTAGATAAAAAGCCACATCACCCCAAAACAACACTTCTTTCTAATTGGCAAATCTTTGCTCATCTGGTATGTGAGAAACCCCCCCCCCCCACCTCCAAAATGTCATAACAACGCTGACATTGCCTCTCAGAGATGAAGTAACCCCTCTGAGAGCTATAGGCATTAACAGCTGATCAGTCTCTCTGGAGCAGGGTTTTCCCTGTTGGTCTGCAGCCAGCTGAGGACAATCATTGTGGGGTCAGCTGGCTGGCATTCAGTTAAGGAGTGGCTGACTGTGGGAATTGGGAACAGGGCCAGCTCCTTAAGAATTCTGATAGAGTACAAGGAGAGGAGGCAGGAGAGCAGAGTATGTGTGTATGCGTATAAAAGAGAGTTTATTTTGACTTTCTCTGCCTGTTATGAACAGAAACAAAGGCAGCATGGGAATATGACAAAAATACAGTAGAATTAAGGATTGTGGGTGGTCCATGACTCGGAAGAAAATATGATTTATGGCTACAGTTTGGGTTTATCATTAAAAAAAGGCAGTAATCTTAATGTTGCCTTATTGCTGACCTCTGCTGTTCAGTGATGGAAACAACATCAACAAACACAGATAGAGACCCTTTTTCCATTCATCAAATCTAGAGATTGAGCACGCAAGCATGGAGTTCAAAGGAATCCCTTTTTGCATCAATTCATTATTGTAGTTGTATAGCACGCCTCAAGCTATATTTTCAGCATATTTTTAAAAATAGGGCAGAGAGTGAAAGTCAAATGTTTTTTTTTGCCCATGTCTTTCTCTGTCATGAGGAATTCAGACATTAGAATCACAATATCAAGAAAAAGAGAGCGAACAAACGACTGAAGATTCAGTTGAAAATGCAGTGTTTTTACAGCAAGAAGTGTATTTCATGTGTTTTAACAATGGGAGACTATTTGAAGTTATTCCATTTTGTGACTTTTCGAGATATTTTTTTTTTTGCCAATGTAAGACTTTTAACTGTTAAGTATAAGACATTTTGAAACGGCACTCTCTCTCACCTCTCCACACTGCTGTGACATCGGATCTTGTCTTCCCCGCCCACTGTGTAGATCATGCCATCCAGCGTGCCCACAGCCACACTGCCACGGTTGTTGAGCATGCGTGCCGCCGTTCTCCACTCGTTGTAATCGGCACAGAACTGCTCCACTAAACAGGATGGGTCGTCCTGGGTCCATCCCCCGACTACCAAATGAAAACAGAATTGCATATTTTCACATATGCATATATGTATTTATAATACAATTGCATATCTTGTTCAAAAACATATACTGTACTGTCTCCTCCCTGCTAGTGACGACCTGGCCTGCCTATGTTGTTGCCGTAAAAGTAAATTCATCGCTTATTTTGCACCGTAATGATTATCCTTCAAAGAATTGCCCTAAAATAGAATATGTATACTGTAATTATATGTTTCCCTGATGTCAATCCACAACAAAGAGTTAAGTAGAAAATAAGAAGTTATGTTTTATGAAAAATGTGACTCATCTGAACCTGTGATCTTTCTTGTTACAAATCCATTCTCATCTTTTAATCGTGCCTCACTGTTTGCGTCTCTCTACGTGCAGTAGAAGTAGTAAACAGTAACAGGCTGAGTAAGCATGTATTTAATGGTGTAGTTATGGGTAATTTATGATTAATTAGTCGTTAGTAAATGCACAGATGTGTGACAGAGTAGATTAGGGAGGTTTTGAGCCACTACTTCCCTCCAAAATAGCTTCAATGCACACTACACATCTCTGGATTAGCACCATCCATCCAAAACCTGCCAAATGCCTCATGTTTAAAAGATGGTGGTAGAGGGCGCTGTCTGATAGGTTGGACCAGACTTTTCTTTGGTTTTTATCTGCTGATTGCAAGGCTATAGCATTTGAATCACCTCATCATCTACTCATGTAGGGTGTTTCTACATTCACCTTTTCATTTGAGTCCCAAACAGCCCCCAAACTAGCCTGGTCCAACCAGACCATATTACTTAATGAAAATTGAGCGGAAGTAGGTAGGCGGGCGGTGCCAGGCTACCCCCAAACCCCCCTTTCTCACACAATATGATCAGCAGTCTCCATGCTATCTTTGCATAGCAGCTCTTTATGCCCAGCTTATTGTTCCTATAGCTTGACTCTTGCCCCCCCGTCTCTTGTACATCAGGGAATGTACAATTGTTTTGTGGAACTTAGACAGGGGACTGGATCTGCATGAGATTGTTATGTTATATAGCCAGACATCCATTAAATATTAACAGAATAACCTCATTAGCACTTCCTGTTGCCTGGAACAGACCGGAGCAATTACAGTAAAAGGTGACCTCAGTGGTCTCCAGATGGAATAAGGTATTCATACAATGGCAAGATCCAGCACAAATTGGCCTTTTAAGACCACAATGCGAAGGGATGAATCAGAGGCATTTAGAAAATGAGCATGTTTACGTGAGAAAATAGGCCTTTTGTCATAGAAAACAATTTAGCCTCCTAATTTTCTGTGGTTTCCGATACTGTGCATGCTGGCTAACTGTCACGCTGTTCTGAATTAATGGGACTCAGGAAAAGAACGGAGCCATGGTCCATGCAAATGTTATTAGCGACAACTGTACTGCTCCTCAAAGATTTGTAGCGAATCCACTCATATTAAACCACTTGGTCATCATAGCTGTTTTAAAGGTAAAGTCCAACAATTTAGTAATGGACTTTCAGAAAATTGTAAAGACTTTAAAAGACACATTAGATAAAGCATGATCAAACTTTCTGCAACATAGGCTGAAATATATCTCCCATAAGCTCCAAAAACAGTAGATACAGAGATAAATTTCCCATAATGCAACTCAGTAAGATATTTTGTAAGATTTCTCATGCCTGGTAATTTGCCATTTCTTATTTCACCTCAAGTGCTTAATGGTAGTCCCCATTCAAATAAACTGAACTCCACATGTGAAATTAGTGAAACACCTTTGTAAAATCTCAGGATTTCTAAACAATATTCTTCATGATGAAATAGACGTGTTGGTCTTATTCTGTCCTCCAGTCTGAACATATAACTAAAACACTGCTTAAACAGCAGTAAAAAAGTAAAGGTGAAGTACTCAAGATTCAAACCAATGTAGCGACTGACCCACAAACATCATTTCATTGAAGATGTTTTTGACTGGATGTTTGCTGAGCCGACTGCGATGGGAGACTCCTTTGTTGTCTTTAATCTGTGTATGGCGGGTCTCTGGTTCCTCGAGGTCCGCCCTATGACATAAAGTGATAGGACATGGACAGAAATAGGGATTATGAGGTTACAACAGGGCTCTTCAAAAAGATTAGCATGTTTGTATTATTTTGTTATTCACTAAGTCCATTCATTTGTACATCTCATGTAACATTAACTATGAACTTGAAATAGGATTTACATGATTTATTAAATATGCACAGTCATGATATCACCTCCCCTCCCACTCTTCCCCACCAAGCGCCAATTTTATTGCAGCCGTTACAGAGGATGATAAATTAATTTAAATTATGAAAAAAAATGCCTCAAAGTCTAATTTTCTAACTCTGGAATGTAATCAGGCTGAATATTCTTACCCTTGGTCATTGTAAATTCCCATATTTGTGTCTCCTCAGTACTTGTGCTCAGGGACTGCAGTCAAGATTATTGGGTTTTTCTCAAAGCAAAGCCTTGATGTCTGTCAGGTCACTGACAGACTGTCCTGCAATCTTCCCTTAAACTACTGGCTGTCAGAGCATTCTGCTCTGAAGGACATTGTACTCCACAGAGTAAAACCTAATTCCCTTAGCAACACCACCAACCCCCAGACGACATCACCAAGTGATTCATCCCACCATCCATGCAGCTTGAAACCCAAGACTCTTCTTACACACCCCAGTATGAGCTTCCTTTGGACAACTGTCATTCCAAAAGGGTTGGCATGATCTTAATTTTAGGTTCAGATGAGACTCTATCCGTTTCCTATAAATGTAGACCATGGAAAGGCAGCCATGTGTCGTGACTCGTGTGGATGGTCAAAAGATTAAGTTCTGAACCAGGAGTAACCAACGCTAGACTTGTGCTAGTCACGGTAGGTGATTTGGATGCACAGTAAGTGATGTCAGGAACATAGTCCCCCTCATATACTACCACAGTTTGACCTGAAGCTGTCGGCTCCTGCCTGCAAATCTCTCAGCCATTACATTGCTTCTTTCATATCTCTGAAGTGCGCGTGACTACCTATGCTCCAGAATGCTTTATATTTATAACACCTCAGATGGTACAATGATTCATCTCCCGTAGGTCAAGGAAGATAGGTCAAAATGCAAATGATCTGAAGCCACTGATGTGCTGTCAGTACAAGGCTTCCACAAGAATAATTTGCATCAGCATTATGCGAATGAATCAGATTGATGGATAGATAGATAGATAGATAGATAGATAGATAGATAGATAGATAGATAGATAGATAGATAGATAGATAGATAGATAGATAGATAGATAGATAGATGGATACATAGATCTTTTTTTAGATAGATAGTATTTTCAAAGTGTGGTGTTGATTATTTTATTCAAGAAATTATTTGAATACTTCTTCAAACACCAGTTAAAGCTGTTTCAAACTTGCAATTAAAACTAGGAATTTATCACGTGACCTTTTCTTACTTTTTATTTTGATGTTTTTTGGGGGATGTTTCACATCTGCGTCCTTTATTTCTGTTTCTAATAATATTTGTCCCGATGTGAAGATTGGTACAATAATAAACCTTTGTAACTTTTATTCTGAGCAGTAACAGGAATGTAAGGGATTAAATAGTTGATAGATCGGTCTACATTGGGTTTGTCAGTAAGATATCTATGTAGACAGAAAGAGGACCAGATGGACAAAAGATAGATAGATAGATAGATAGATAGATAGATAGATAGATAGATAGATAGATAGATAGATAGATAGATAGATAGATAGATAGATAGATAGATAGATAGATAGATAGATAGATAGATAGATAGATAGATAGATAGATAGATAGATAGATAGATAGATGGCAGACAACTAGATAGACAGACAGACACACCTGGCAATGCAGCTGCTGTGCTCCTGTCCACAAGGCCTTCAGAGTTAATCCAGCAGGAGATGAGTCTGAGGTCTTCAGATATAAAAACAGACAATAGATCCTGGTAATAATCCAGATATAAGTAGCTTTCTTCCTCTGATAATTTCCTCCCGGATTCAAGGATGCGACCCAAACACTTGGCTAGCAGCTATGATATGCTCACTTTATAACCTTGGCAGCTTGGTGACCCCCTGCCCGCCGGTGTGGTGCCGTGGAGTCGTTCGGTTGTAAAATCCCAAATTTTTAGGAGGTCAACAGTTTATAGAGGTGTGTAAAAAACACTGCTGACAGGCTAACTTCTGGACCATAAACAAGCTCCTTTATATTAAGTTTCTGCATTTTCATCAAATGAAAGTGAGAAAAGTAGATGACTGGAGGTCAACCTTAACTGTTTATTATGTCCAGGACTGATGGACATTTTACAGAGGAACAGGTGGTGTCCTTCCTCAACCCTCTCAGTATCTATGTCATAGTAGTGATGAGATAACGTCTCAAGGCTTTGATTTGATGGATGAGGATTAAACAGAAGGTCATTAGACAAGTGTTGACTCATCTTACTTACAAACTATTTTAATGAACACAACCCCTTAGTTTATGCTTACCAACACCTCCAACTGTCTCTTTCATTTGTTCTTTGTATTATGAAACGCAAGGAAACCGAGGACGGGGTGTTATTTTGAAGCAGTTATGTAGGCATAAGAGTCATTTTTGACCAACAGCTGGGACAAGTGAATGCACGCAGCATTTCAAAAGTCCTCTATACTCACACTCATAAATCTGAAACAAAGCAATGTGACTCCTGGATGCTTTGGTGACAAGATTCTACTGTCTTTCAACCTTGCTATGCAAACACATCATGGACATTACTGGATGCAGACAAATTACATTTTCTTTATTGATGGGACACAATCGTAATATCCCAGGATGTGTGAGTGTTCCTCAAAGTCAGCTTCAGAAAGTTGGTCAATACACATGTACTGTATATATATATATATATATATATATATATATACACTCAACAAAAATATAAACGCAACACTTTTGTTTTTGCTCCCATTTTTCATGAGATGGACTTAAAGATCTAAAATTCATTCCAGATACACAATTGTACCATTTCTCTCAAACATTGTTCACAAATCTGTCTAAATGTGTGATAGTGAGCACTTCTGCTTTGCTGAGATAATCCATCCCACCTCACAGGTGTGCCACATCAAGATGCTGATCTGACATCATGATTAGTGCACAGGTGTGCCTTAGACTGTCCACAATAAAAGGCCACTCTGAAATGCGTGTCTCGTTTATATTTTTGTTGAGTGTGTGTGTGTGTGTGTGTGTGTGTGTGTGTGTGTGTGTGTGTGTGTGTGTGTGTGTGTGTGTGTGTGTGTGTGTGTGTATATATATATATATATATATATATATATATATATATATATATATATATATGTTCCGAAATGTTCCGAACAGTGTGTGTAAAACATAGCCCATTCATCATATGAATTGTGCATTGAGGAAGGTGACCCCCATCATGAGTGACATAGTTTACAGTACAGTGTGCTACTCATACTTGAGGGTAAAGCTTCAGGCAGCTGACTGTCCTGGGTCTTTGGAACTATGACATGCCAGGGAGCCTGTCTGCCACTCAGTAGGCCGGTGACACATTAGCCCTCCTGCAGCTGTCTCTGAAGACTTCCTGCCAATCACATGACATAACAATAAGGTGTCTAAATGATCCTCAACCTTAACACGTCATTCCGCCTCACACTGGGAGGATTTATACCCAGGGATGTGTCTGAGGTGTTCCTGTTGGAGCATGAACACTGGTTGGGTATTTGTGTTGCTAGGCAGGCCTTTTCTCATTGCGAAATGTTTAATAGAAAGAAGAATAAATGATGAATCACAGAAAAAGAGGATCAGATCAGATTCATGGATTTACCTTTTCTTTTCATGTGGACAGAATGTGGGTTATTTTGTATCAAAGGAAAGGGGAAGTGTGGAGCTGACTTTGCATGGTAAATTCAGTTGCATCCTAATAACCCTAGCCTGAACCCCCCACGTCACACAATGTGCGTTTTTTAAAAGTAAGACTAAGTGCAGAGAAGCCATGTTTGGGAACTAAAAATATCTTCTCTGATGTAACATCACATTTAGAGCTGCGGGAGAGGAAAACAAAACTGGCATTCCAGACACGCAAGGTTAGAAAGAAGTGAAGTGAAAATGACCACGCTATCATTGCATAATCACATTCATGCGACACAATGCTTACTAATGGAAAATAATTAACTGTTGCCATATTTCATAAAATACAATTATTGTGATCTGTGGTCCAAAATGGAGTACGAATGAGTTATCCTCAGTCAAGTTAAATGAACACAAACAGAGCAAGGGGTGGGGCGGCCTTGACCCTTCGTGCCTAGAAGGAATTTAAAGGTTGTGGAGAGACTCCACGTGTCTTTTGCAGTTGTAAAAAAGTGCTGCAACGGACATAAAGTCCCGATTGGGGGGAAAGTGATACACCAGGTCATGAAATGGACCTCAGGAAGAGGAGCCCACACACAATAAAGTTTACAGCTGTCAGGCTTCCCTTGGTGACATGTTTAACGGATGATCTGTTGAGTTGGATATTTGATAGAGGTTACACTAAAGGGAATACAGATCATCTTAAAACATATTTGGAAGACATTTTGAAACTCCATCATTTTGAAACTGTTCAAAGTAACGTTGCTCACAGGTCAAGATGTTCCAGTGTCTAAATGTATCTAATTCTTGTTTTTTTATGGTGACAACGTACAAGATTAGAAGAAAAATACAAATACAAATTAGGAAATAAAAGTTACATTGAATTAATGTTTGCTGCAAAAGAGAACCTACATTAAAATGCTGATGCACACAGTATCTGTCTTCTTTCGTCTTTCTTTCTTTCTGACCCATTTAGATAATTGGGCATACAGTACATACTCTCAGGATGATGGTGCATTGTTATTTCTAGCAACATTTTTGGGTCAAATTAGAGGAAAACACTTCCATGCAGTGTAGCCACACCATACGGTATGTTGCCTTTGGAAAATTAGTTGCAGACAAAGCCGTAAACAGTCCTTTGTTTTCTCAAAACTAGTTGAGGAATGAGAACATCACTAATTAGGTAGAAGCAAGTGAGGTAGGTTTAAGTGGTGCAATGTGTCCTAGGACATCTTAATTTGCACTGACGTCTCTTTGGCAGCAGTTGTTGCATTCCTCCAAATAGCAGGAACATTATAACCTACAAACTTCCTCCCCAGTCACAGAAGGGTAATCAGAGCTAACTCCACTGGTACAAGAATAAGTTATTGTCTCAGCAAAAAAACTTAAAGAAGTCCATATATCACTATCTGCATTGTCACAGGCAGAGAGGAAAATGGAAAGCATGCCTGTTGTACACTGGCAATTAATAAGGAGACCTAAAATTGTCTGTATTGGACTGCATCTTCTTAAAAAAAAATATATATATATATATGTGTTTTATCTGTATCAGTAGCTGTGTATCTGAATCTTATGGCAGTGGGGGCGGGACCTGATAAGCCTTTGGCTTCTCCTGCCACCCTTCGGACGATAACACAAAGTAATATGTGTGAATATGCAAAGAGAAAATTGTGTATTGTGTGTAATTGTCCGGAAGAATAATAATAAATAAATAAATAAATATTGTTGACCTATCTCCTAGGCTTGTGCAAAATCCCACAGTATTTTTAAGTGAAACATAAACTCAAGCCCTGACGTCCCGAAAGTAACTTCCTCATTTGAATATAATACATGACCTGAATGCTGTTGTGTATATGTGCACATTGATTGCTATTATTAACATTGATTTATTATTATTATGGTTTTAATCGCATCATTCCAAATCCGGCAACAAACAGCCATCAACAGAAAACCATTACAGACATTTTACAGCCGAGCGTGGGCAGCTCTGACGCTGGACAGCAAACCAGAATCAGCAGTGCATTACCGTGTGTCTGAAAAACGGGCTGAGTAATCAGATTTCCAGCTTTATTGACTTCCTAGAAGGGCTTTATATACCGCCCACACACGAATATACAGTACACCTGCACAAGTCTCTATGCAAGATGATGATGGGGCGTTAAGGGACAAAGAAATAAAAAAAAAAAATTATAAACTGTATCAGTATCAAATGAAGAACATTTTAATGTTGAATGCAAAGCTTGGTCATCAAGGGAAGGCTTCGGTCACAGAAATGGGCACCTGACACTTGGATTTGATTGCTTAAGATTTGACTGCCCAGTACTTGAAAAGAAAACCCCTTTGGTCTGGCTTGTATGTATTTATCAAATATTCAATCTCCATAGCAATACTAGTTTATTATTTCATCATTATTAGCTGTATATTGGAAGAACTCTGTCTCACTTACTGTATGAATAAAACACTATCCTCACAGCTTAAAAAGAAAATGTTCCAATTGTGTGTCTTGTTAGCCAGCATTCAGACACCTGAATGACTTGCAGTTTGTTTGATCAACTGTGACCTGACTTGGTCTCGCTCTGACAGACTTGAGATTAACGACACTGTGTTCTCTTCAATGACTTGATATTTGTCTAAGGTCATTCAATCCAATCGATGGGGCACTTAATTGAGTTGCGGAGCTTTCGGGCATATCACCCAATCTTATCTGCAGTTGAAATGCAAGCTAAGTAGCGAATGCAAGCTGTTACCACAACACTCGCATATCATATTATCACCTTTGTTAGCAAGCAGTGGCTTACTTAGTAACATTAGCTTTCGTTTAGAATCATGTTTCTTGTGAATTACTGCTATTTCCTTTTAATTTCTCTTTTGGTCTGCACCAACTACGGTATGAAATGTGTGGCTCTTTCTCAGCTACATGCTCTACTTTTTCTTCTTTTTCTTTTACAGAAAAAAAGCTGACTGCCGCTGCTGGTGACATGGGAGTGAAGCAAAAGCCAGAAAAGCCGCAGGCCATGAAGCCAAACAAAATAAATCAAGTGGAGGCTAGAATTGCTGAGGGGAACTTCAGAGTCAGATGATACTCCTCTGTGGGTATGTCACTACAAGGGACACCTTTCACATTACACATCGTCATTTGATCATTGTTTACATAAAAATATTTATAGGCACTTTTAATGTTCTGCCTCGGGAGACATGAAATACTAGCATCTCGGTCTTCAATCTGCTCACGAGGACTTGCCATTAAGGATGTGATACGTGACTTGGTTGTCTTGCATGATGGCACTAATAGGGGTTTGACATTGCTTCTGTTATTTACTATACTTAAACGTATTTACTATATTTTAATAGGGGGGACGTTTAACATATCAATTATACCATTTGGCAATAAAAAGGATATGAAAAGAAGGATATGACTGTCCAGATTTAATTCTCCGATTCTTCTTGAGTTCACAACTTAGTAAGCGTAAATACTGGTTAGGAAAATGTATATTTTAACACTTAAAGGTGCAGTTTTTAACATGGGAATATTTAGAGGCTTCTAGTGTTGCATATTCCATTCCTACCAAGTCTGTTCTTAAAAATGCCAATCAACTCTATACACACTGCATCTTTAAATGTCATAATTGAATAACTTTGTATATAGTATTTATAAAAACCAAAAACTTCACAGCTAACAGCTACTTTTATTGTGTAAGTATGTATTATTGTTATTATTAAAATAGATTTTCTTATGTTCCAGATAGCCAGAAATGTCTCTTCCACTCAAGCCGGTTTGGAAAAGGAAGGGAGGAAGTTGTTTGCTCGGTGACACCGCTGTGTGATAAATGGAGATACAGAGCCACGGAGGGCCGTCTTCATGTCAGCTACACTAATCTCCCATCTTTACACACTCCAGCATCACCTTCTATCTGGCGGGAATCAACGAGAGATGATACACTTTAAAGGGTGCATGTCCTGGTTTTACCCGTCTTACGGCTTATGTGCCACTATATCCATCTTATTTTGGGTTTCGATGCTGACGTGAGCTCAGAGGGTAATATTACAAAAATTACTAGTATTTATCTTTTATTGGGACACAGGTCTTTTGGGGGGATAGATGTGTAGCGATCAATGCCAAAAGTCAATGCGTTTATAGCCCAAGCTAATTAGCAACACTAGTCAGCTTATACACCGAAAATGCTTATTTAATCATTAACTTGATGTCCCTCTGGAGACTCTTTGTTAACTAGTAATTTGTTCTCTCATTATTGTCCTGTCTAATCGGCCAGTGGATGGTAAGTTACACTACCGTGGTGGTTTCTCAGGTGTCATGGAAACTAAGGTCAAAACTACACCAGTAACATAATCGCCGTTCTGCTCTGCTTGCACCTTGGACAACATTCATTCATAACGGTTCTGTACAGTATAGTGTTGCTAAATCCAGCCCAGATTTAAAATATTGAGATCCCTTAAAGTAATTTTGACAACCGTGCATAAGCTTATGAGGATAATAAAATGAGCTAAAAATAGAAGAAAAAATGCAAATGAAGAGAAATATGATTACAGAAAATATTTAAATATACCGTACCACAAAATACAGTATCCCTGAATAACCTCCTGAGTCTCATTATATAAGACCACACAGCAAGTTTAATTAATCCACATACATAATTATTTCCTATTCGGGCTCATGGGGGCAGTAAGGATCCTACCTCAACATGCAAAAAGTTAATAGCACACAAACACACTGGGCTACCTGCATGTGCAGGGCCAACACAGTCACACAGATACATTCACACCTAGGAAAATGACATGATGTATTCACTTTAACTGTGAAGAGTGAATCAGAGCGAACCATGCTCAAAGAAAACATGCAAATAATACCCAATACCAAAATATACCAACTCATGCAACATTTTATCCACAAAAACACAGAACCTTAAATTTAGACAGCAACGCTAACGCCTGAATGCTGCCAATAGCATAAAAGTGACAATTTTGATCAAGACTTAAACTAAAAGTCAATGTGGGAAGGAAAAACAACCAACATAACTTGCTTGTCAAACTGGAAATAAATTGAAACGACAATAACACACAATAACTACAGTGTGTGCACTGTAAAATACACACACATTTCAGCAAAGAAAACATGACAAATAATAAACACACACAATATCAAAACAAGAATCAGTGCCTGCATGTGACAACTACGGAAAATGAGGTCCAGTACTTCTGTGAATATGAGGCTTCAGTTATTTGACACAACTTCAGAAGACATAACTAGACTAACTTCACTTTGATAAAAAAATAATGTTTTGTTTATGTCTAATGAAGAAAAACAATTATTAGGCAACAATCAGGCCGCATTACTTCTCTTTTTTAGTTGGTCCCTCACATGCATCCTGCTTTACGTCCCGGTAAAGGAGTTGCCAACTTGCCACATGGCTTTGCCAGTCTCCAGCTGGGACCAGCTCCGGCACCCCTGCAGCGCTGCACAGATGGATCATGCTACTCATGCCATCCGCAGACACAGTATGTTGTTTAAACTTAAAACCCTTAACAGGTGGTATGACATAAGTTGGATTGTAATTGTATCTAAATGTGTGATGGGCCCAATCACTATTGTTATTTAAGCAAAAGAAAAACTTATAGTAACTTTTTCCAGTTGTTTATTCCTGGGTTGATATGAATCCTATCTATAAATCTTTGAATAAATGAACCTCACAAAGTGAGACACTGAAAAGTCGTTGAAAGCGTATTTGTACATTTGTGTGTGTGTGTGTGTGTGTGTGTGTGTGTGTGTGTTTCTGTGTGTGTGTGTGTGTGTGTGTGTGTGTGTGTTTCTGTGTGTTGGCATGCTAGAATTAATTCCTAATGCGTGAAATAAGTGTTAAAAATGAGCCGCCTCACCCATTTGCCAATAAAATTCCCCCTGTGTGATGTGCTGGCACTTGTTGGCATTAAATTAATTGAACCAAACCATTAAATTTGATACAGTGTTGCAAACAGACGGCAACACTGCTCCATCCCAGACAGAATGCTTGGCTCAAACAGTACTGTGTGCTGCAGGCCCATTTTTGTTTTTGTGGAAACTCAACTACACTTGCCAGTTAGAAGTCTGAATGGCCACAATAAGCAGCCTTGAGTTAGTATGTGTGTTTTTTTTGACAGCAGGAAGAACAGATGATGCAGCACTTCGGACAAAGCGGTAATTAGCCACAGGGGGAAAACCACAGACCAGCAGGAGAGCGTCAAGGAGCTCAGCCGGCCCCATTTTCTCTCTCTCTCTCTCTCTCTCTCTCTCTCTCTCTCTCTCTCTCTCTCTCTCTCTCTCTCTCTCTCTCTCTCTCTCTCTCTCTCTCTCTCTCTCTCTCTCTCTGTGCGGTGGAGCATATAAACAAAAGAGAAGGATGATGTGATGGTCTGATTGGTCTTCTTGCACCCTCAAGTGGCCAAATGCTGAGATGACAGGATAAGAGAGAAGACATGGCAGCTGATGGTTGTTCATTATGGCAATGAGCAGGCAGGGTTTCTGCTGTGCAATCACTATGGCTTTTGTATTTTTTTCATATACCCGACAGTAGTATACAGAAATTCACTTTTGGAAAATAACACCCCATGACAAGAAATAATTGAAAGCTGTGACTTTAAGTCTAAGACCTTGCAACGAATTACCTAATGCTGCTTCATAAAAAAAGTAACCGAATAGCGCATTGGTCATGATGAACAGTGTTGTAATATTAGCATAATCCCTCTACTGTTATGTGTTCTAACCACCAACATATTTTTAAAGGGTTTTGTTAAGCCATTTCAGTGAAAATTGACTCTCCAAAAAATATTATAGTATGAAAGAAAATAGGACATCTGGCACAATCTGCATTTCTGATTCTGCCAACCATAACAATTTTCACTGCCACTAAAGATAATTGGCTCTCCATAATCAGTATGTACCTATATGTTTCAGGGCTTTTGTTTGGTTTATAGTACGTATATAATATTTCTGTTGTATTGGTCCATTTCCATCTTGATATTTGTATTCACTTATTTGTTTACTCAGGGTTGGTTCACTGATACTCATGCTCTTTTTTCAGTAAAGTTCACACATTTGTACATGGTAGCCAGCTACCCAGTAAAACTACTAGCCACTGAGGGGCTCCACTGGGGCTTAAAGGCCCTGGAAGGCACCCCAGTGATGGTCTTGCTGCTCAAGACAATGAACTGGCAACTTGCTGCTTAACCAACCTTTCGTAAAAATCAACATGCTGAAAAGATTACACTTGGGTTTGAGTCTTATCTTTGATCAATTAATTGTCACTAAAGCCATTGAAGTACTATTGATTAATGAAAGGCTGACTGCACAGGACACTAGTCTGAGTCAGTTGAACAATCTGTGTTGCAATGCAACTGACCCGTTCAGAACCAAATTAGGATCCAGACACATACAACAAATTGTAATAGTGGGTCTCTACTCTAACCACACTCGTAGATCATATGCAATAATACAAATAAGATACCTCATCATGATTATTCTATTATTATCAGTTTATTGGCTTTTCACAGCAGTAAAACTTGTTGAATTTGTTTAAGGTCCACATAATGTCACTTTTGGATTTAATGTTGCAATATCTAATTACAAACTCTTGAATGTCCTGCTTTTACTCTGTCTAAGCACCCTGGACAAATAATGTATATTGGAATGGAAAGGGGATCTGAATGGGTAAGGGTCTAGATTGGAAAAACAAGTTGGCAATGTAGCAGAAGAAAATACAGCGAAAAACTAAAAGTAACAGATAAATGGTTTAAATGTCTAGCTTCTGCCACTCCAAGTGATCATGGTCCAAATGCAATTCAGCCACGCTGGAAAAGATACCTTACATACTTGGATGAAATCAAGCATCACACATAGTCATGTATTCACACAGAACATTGGCCACTTCAATCCCAACTATTAAAGGGGCAGAGTAAAGGGGTCCTGGAGTTCATCTGATCCATTAACCAAAAAAGTTTGGGAACCATTGCTTGAGGCCACTTCTGCTTCATATTGGTTGCAAATTATACAATAGGAAGAATGGGAGGAAATTAAATATATCATGGTTCTCACAATGAGAGGGAGAACAAATGGTCAGTAATCCAAACTGTCCCCTGGGGGCAGGCTATTACATAAGCTGCCTATAAAAGTCAGTGATACATTGCTCTAACACAGCCTATAAACTCTGACATCGCCAATCAATCCGGCCATTCCCTGCAGCAATTTATATTCCAACATTGATCACCGATGACTTTTACAAATCTTGGCCCCTCAAAAAACTGCTGAGCAAAGGAAAATGACGAATCACCCCACATCGTGGACACTGGAGCGCGGAGGTGAGCCTATAATAAACTGACACATCGCTTCAGTGAACATGGCAGGAAGCAAATGCAGGACTGCCAAGCCAAATACACTCAGACCCCCCATGAGTTTATGGATGTAATGGATCCAACAGGCACACATACACGGAGAGCCCGCTGGCATTTTGGAAGTGCCATGACACATAAGCTCACACAGGGGAGATAAAGAGAGCGTGAGCAAGTCTTCATGTCTGTTAAGTAACGATAATAACACCATATGAATGATGGCAAGAAGTGTGAAGTCTTGGTATGAATGATTATAAGAAATGCACAGTCATAGTCCCCATTAGTAATAGGAAATGCACAGTCATAGTCCCCATTAATAGGACAAATGAAAATAATAAAATCACAATTCTCTCATTTGTTTTAAATCCACTGGTGGAAATACCTATGATGGCAATGGCATGTCCAACTTTCCATAATCCCTTGCATAAATGAGATGATTTCCTGTGTATTTTTTCCTAAGTACTGTATGTCCGTAAACCAGCCTTGTACAGAAACAAACTTGTATGGTAATAATTATCACAAACATCTGCCAATATATCTGACCACTAGTTGGATTTTACCCACTTCAAATCATTCAACAGTTTTATGAATGGCTACTTCAATTGAACACTTTTCTTTTCCATTAAAGTTCATGAAGGTGAACTTATTACATAAATGTCATCCGCATCCACCACTAATTTGATCGAGGCATACATTTTGGTTCTTGACTTTAGAAACATTTGTTTGACAAAACAATCCCAACTTAAGGGTCCACTCACTACAGTAACTGTTTCCAGAGCTTTCAATCATACCATAAGTTATAAGACAGACTTTACTTGTGCTCAATTTTGAGCCAACAGGGATGAGAAGCCTTGCAAATTTACGTAAATAATGACAGCTGCTAAACCAAGTATGGCAGGGAAATCTGCTGATGATGAGCATGTGATAAATGTCTTTCTTTCTTTCTTTCTTTTTAAATGACCTATTCAAATGCAGTAATATATTCCACACTTTTCCCCATTGTTGTATCGGGCTTGCCTCGTTTAATAGACGAATAGTCCAGATAAAGAGCAGAATTTAATTAGTCTTGATAGGTTTGGGATTGCCCTGGTGATCTAAATGCTGCTTCAAAAGGCTTTTACATCATTTAAAAAGCTCAAACTGAACCCTAATTTAATATTTGGCATGGCAGTGGACGCATATTAAACTGGCACAGCGTATCAGCTTTTGGCAGCTATATCTTTATGATAATTCAATAATTTAAAATATTGCCATCAGCATCAGCCAAAAAAAAAAATACATTTAAACTCTACTTTGAAGAGTAATAAAGAAGTTGAAATCGGTATTTCGAAAGGTTCTATATGAATCCCTATCAATCAATTCATATATCTTTATTGTGGTTAAGAAAAAAAGCATCATAACTTACACCTCATGTATTTGGTGAATACCAAGGCCCATTAGAGATGTATGAGGAACCAGTGTCACCATTGGGGCCCTGGTGTCAAAGGTGTCGCCTGCTCAGGTGTCACCGGCTGGCTGTGCGAAGAGAGAGCAGAGAACAGGAGATCAGCAGCTGTGGAGGGATCAAATCACCTGCTGGAAAGACACTTCCACCCGGACAAGACAACAGGTAAGATTGCTGTCCTGTGAGGGGGGTTCGAATCGAAAAAAATATATTTTCTATTTACCTCTGTTCAATGGAACCGTTCGATTGAACAGAGGTAAATACAAAATATATATGTTTAAGCACTGTTTAAGCAGTAAGCGACAAGTTGATTGCTGAAGATGGCTAAGAAATCTACATTGTAGGAAAGTAACTGACTATATTTGCTGTAATATAGGACAATAATGAGGTATGTTTACTTGGTTATTTTCAATGTTCTGCTATTTTGTATTTGTAGCCCACTGCATTTCATTATGAAATACTTTACTTAATACTCCACTCCAATTGATAGTTATGCGCAGATTAAGATATTAAAATATTTGATCTACCATGAATTATGAAACAGTTTTAAAGCAGTTCAAAATAGCTAATTTTGGTCAAACTACAGCCTTTCGATTCTGCATTTGATTTAACATTATATCAATTGAAGGACTTTAAATAAATGTACTTTAAACATATTGAAATTATAAAGTTTATTAATACACTTGATATACAGTATATTTTGACAACAGGCACTGAGGAATGACATTTAGTTACTTCTAAAAAAAGTTTAAAGTTTAATAAACAGCCTAAAAAGTAAAAATAAATTAGAACTTAGTCACTATGCTATGAGTTTGTTCTCTTTCCAGACACTAAAGTGTGCAAAAAAGGGTTACGATAGCTCCAGTTAAGTGCTTAAAATTAACATTTGCGGGACGTTGCGACAACCTTTCAGAGAATAATTGCCTATACAGAAGCCTACACTTCTTTACCGTACTAGTCCTGTATTTCTTGCCATTTTCCATGTGGAGCTGAAGCTGAAGGTGCACTCATGCATACATTGACTGCTAATCTCAGGACATGGCTGTCTGCCTGCTGCCTCCTGTCTCAGAGGCACTCAGCCCAGCAGACATGGCGGCGGATGCAGCGATTAGGTTACAGATACTGTAAGTCGCTGACAAACAATGGTGGCTTGTTTGCTTAAAGGTGAAAAGATCGGTGTCATCTTAACTCAGTTTCAGATAGTTAGAATTAATTTTGTTTTGAGCACATGGAAAGATATGTGTGCCTTACTTTATTCATTGACCACAGTGACCTTCTGATGAACAGTTCAAGACACAATCCATTTTCACTCTCATCTCAGTGCTTTATATAATCCTATCCAGGCTCAATAATTATATATCATCTCCTCTATTCACTCTGATAAAAAAAATCTGTTCTTTTTCTCCCATTTACTGTTCATTTAATTGCTTCACACCTCTGTTATATAATCAATGGGTATCACTTTACAGTACAGTTCAGCTGATAATTGGGTAATATTAACCTGGGTTCTCAGATTTCTTGTTCATTATCAGGCTGGGGTATTATCTTGAGAATTACACATGTAAAAGAATATATTCTAAAAAGCACAATTGTAGCCTGTTGTTACTAATTTAATACCAAGCCATTGCAAATGTTTTCTCCTGAACAACTAAATATCCATGAAACCAAAATAATTTCATTATTATTACTAGAATGGTGTTACGAGAGAAGGCAGGAGATAATTAGCCTAGCTTAGCATCCAGACCACATAATGCAGTGCTACAGATAATTGTATGATGATCACACAAAAAAACATCAGATGAGCCGTTTACTCCAGTTTCTTATAAATTTGTCATATATGACTGTATGTAAAAATCTATGTGCTACTGTCTCCGTCTGGCCAGATGTATCCTGTGGTAAATCAGAAGGAATCAACGAGAAGAATCAGGAGAAACAGCAAGACCCTCCAGGACCTTTTTTACAGGGGGGTCCATGGAGGAGACAGAGACACTCCTGTAAGTGTCCCACGTTTATCATCCATGTCCGAGTGTCAGCTTCACTGCTAACATTGATGTTTAACTGCTCTACTCTTCTAAGCTCATCATTGCTAATATTTTTGGGTATGTAACTTAACATGCTTTTTTAGGATTAAAGAACTAAGAAAGTTTGTATTCTGTTTCTAAAGGTCCCAGCTCAACCTGGTAGAGATTCTAAGATGATCCACTCCATTGCCAGTCTGATCAGAGCGAAGAGCAAACTCCTCCTCCTCGAGAATCCTGACACAGTGGAGATCTACAAAGTCAGTGTTCAACTTATTTGTTCAACTTTTTTTCCCCACATTTCTCACCTCGTTCAAACAAATGCCTGTTTTTCACCTTATTAATTATTGCATTGAACCCATTACAGCTGGATGATTCAACAGTCCGTTCCAGCAGAACTGGTAAAGACGATCTGTACCTCCCAGCCCTCGCAACAAAGGCGTCAAACCTCAACTCCATGAGGGGGAGTCTGAGTCAGTCCTGCCCTTACCTGTACGACAAGAGAAGAGGATCCTTCTCCTCAGTCACCTCTCAGAGAACCGGAGTTCCACCTAACAAACAGGTGATCTGCTTGGCTTCCTAAGGAACGTTATTGAAAGCCACTGAAGCCAAGAACAGCTGTGCTTACTAATCTATTTTTCATCAAGACAATGATAATAACAGGAAGTTACCTTTGGTGAGTTGATTGTCAAGATAATGCTTGTTATCTTGAGATAAAGCGATATTAATTTTGTAATCTTGAGATAAAGGCTTTTCATATTGTAATTCATCGAGGAAACAACCACATCAATTAATAATACTAATTAATCATTGCAAGTTCTGCCATTTTCGTCTGTCTTCTTTCTTCCTGTCAGAGTAACCTTAAAGCACAAAAGGAGGCAAAGAAATCCAATGTCACCGTGACAATGACCTACCTAGGACAAGGTCGTAAGGGCTCAGGGTCGGGATCAACTCAGGATGAACTGAAGGTCCTCCAGCAAGTCAACGGAGGGGAGAATATCCGTGTCTTCAAAGGCCTGGTGTCGGCAGGAGGTAGGAGCTGTGAAATTTAAAGCAGTTTTGCTAGAATGGCCAAGAATGCATACAAAAAGGCAGAAAAGCAGTAGCCTGGAAATCCAGACCCACATCTAGAACGATGTAGGGTCTGGCCACAATCAATATACCTTCCCAACTCAAGGGGCGGCACCTACGTGTGCATTTCAAATATCACTGTACGCAATTTGATAGCACTACGACCAATCAGATTAATGAACAATGTGACGTATTAAGTCCCATTTGTTAAGCGAACAGTGGGGCTAACTGGTAAATTAAACGTTTGCCGTGGTCGGTCGGCAAAACAGAAAATGTTTATTTCTTGCCAATGAAAGTTTTGAGTGCCGTCTTCCAAATCGTTGAGTGTCAAAGCCAAAGCCGTTTCAAACTCAAAAACGTATCCGGAGCCATCTTTGTTGTTTACTATCACGGCTTTGACGGTGCATGCACACCACTGTCGTCATCCTGTTGCGTCCGGCCCAGAGCCCCATATCAGATAGAACGATCTGATTGGTAGCTTCGAATTTTCCGACATACAGTAGTTAATAAGCTCCAGTGGTTCTTATCCAGACCAACAGGCTGAGCAAATTTTAATTTTCCAGAGTCAGGTCTGGATTTCCAGGCTAGAAGAGCAGTTCAAAATGCACATTTTTGAAAGATCTGTCTTTGAAATGTCTTTGTATTAGGGTCTTTTTTAATCATCCATAGGAAAAATGAAGGTGTTCTGCCTCATTAAACAAGCCTGGTTGATATTAAGAGGTGTCTTTTCACACATTTAATTACTCATCTGTTCTCAAAGCACCATTGTTAAAAAAGGATGATGCGGACATTAGCCTGAGGCAGTAGTTTGAGCTGAACAATAACAGAAAGCGGATGTGTGACCTGATAGATAACCATCACATACAAAATAATTAGTTTTTATGTCATCTTTGCAGCCGTTACATGTTGATACACGCTGTACAGCCATCACTGCTGGAGGAAATCATAGCGTCAGGCAAATGTACAAGAGAGAAGTTATGGATTTCTGCTTGTAACTGTGTGTGACCTGTTTACAAAACTGATTTTGCAGTATTAGTAGAAGGAATTAAAAAACAAAAAAGAATATTCCAAAAAGGCTTTAGCCTATAGGAGTTATGCCTATATTTATTGCATCAATTCTACACTGTATACCATATATTAGCTACAGTGATATGTTTCTTGTGGTTGTTGAGATCAATTTAATTGGATTTTTTTAGGACAGGTTTTGAAAACATGCTCTGTGGATCATCCAGAGTATCAGGGGTGCTATTTTCAGGAGGGGATGCTGCAATTCGATTTTTTTAATGTAATTCTTCAATGCTGTGAGAACCACACACAAAATCCAATTCCCCTTTATTGTATTGGCGTGGAAACGGAAACCTTAGAGATAGATATCTGAAAACGGGACAATAAATCCAAAGCTTTCTGTATGGATTGATAGTGTGCCACACACTGCAGGTAGGTGAAAAACGTAATTTTGTTGAATGAGCCCTTTAATCTCTGTTTTGATTAACTGCCTTAGAAAATGGTTTTCCAAATAATAAATATTTTGCCCTCCCTCACTCCTTACTCTACTCAATTGTTTCAATATTGGACTTGAGAATGTTTTTTTTGTATACCAGTTGTTAGGACGGGTCGCAAAAAAAAAGAAAAAAAAAATTCTTACATGTCTTATTTTCTCAAAATCTCTGCTTCATTCACCTCTCGGGGCCTCGACAATCTGAGAAAAGAACATCTCTTTCTTGTTTTACTGCTTATAGCTTTTCATTCAGGCTCTCTGTTGAACCATCAGTTGTCTTGAATCCTCTCTCTTTCTCCCCCTGGCGGTCAGCGCCTCATCCAGACGACTGGATCTAGATAACAGAACCCCAAGAGATTAAACCTCTCTTCTTAGATTAAATTATATTCTTTCACCCTCTATGTGCATGCTGTTGCCTCTTCTGTGGTTGTGTGGCCTGTTATTATTATTTATCTTTTAAACAGGTCTTAATGATGGAGAGGTTGTGTTGATCAGGTTCTACCTAAATGGTGACAGCTGACGTTCTACAACGTACTCCTGAATTCACATTATTCAAATGTTTGACAATCTACTGTAATCTACTGTAATGTAGTAATGTTGTCATCAAAATGTGTTCTTAGAGGAATTCCTCTTCCAGACAGTCAGAGGATGATGTAAGAATGATCAAACATGATTATTTGCAACAATTAAGCTTTCCGTGTTTAATTGTTTTCTCCTTTGTATCTTTTCAGAGCAGTTCCAGTTTGTCTCTCAGAGACACAGAGGTTTCCCCTTCAGCGCCTCACTATACGTTAACGGCATCATGGTGGCCAGAATCAGCTCCTGCTGCGAGTACCGCTACACTCCTGGCTTCCAGCAGGGTCGGAAGAGCTGCTTCAGGTTGACTTGGCTGGCTGGTGGGATACCGTGTTACAGGTCAGAGGGAGGATGAGAAGTACATGTGTTATATGTGGATGATGGATTGTGATATCAATGTTGCTTCTTGCTTTTGTTGCTTTCTGAATTGGGTTATTGGTTTGATGTCTTAATGTCGGCTTGACACCATCCTTATATACTATCCTGTACATCAAGGTATTACTGGTATTTATGTCTTTTATTTGGAAGATATTGTGTGTAAATCATTATGGTGGAAGCATGGAATTAAATTAAAATAAGTATGTATAAAAATAAACACTGGGTAAACTCATTGCTCTTCAGATATAATGTATTGTGGTTCAACAAAGGAGGAAAATAGATGTGAATTGCATGACATGTAGGAATGCTGCTGATCCTGGTACATGAGAGGAAATATAAGTCCTGATGAAAGCATATTTTCCTATCGTTTTCAGATGTACAAGTCTCAGAAACAAATACAGCTCCTGCCAGCAGCTGAATAACATCACAAAAGAGAACTTAATTCACCCACTAGAGCAGAACGCTGGCAATGGTAAGAAATTAGTCTCAATTTTCCATCACTTCCTAAAGCTTATTCATCAACATCTTTTTGACTTTAGGCCCAGCGCTTGATTTTAATGACAACATTTCCCACAAAGCATTTATAGTTCCTTTCATTTTGTCTCCAACACAGGCACAGCCGACTTCTGTCCATCATCCCCTCTGTTTATCCCAGCCAAGCCAGAGAAGAAATCAGTGCGGAGGGCGAGAAAACATGTCAAAGAAGGCGGCGGAGGGTCTACAGACAGCGAGGACCCCGCCGTAGTCGGGATTAAAGAGACCTCCAAGAGAAAACGACGCAAGGGTCAAACTAATCAGACAGAGAGCAAAGGCAAGACGGCCGGAAATAGGAAGGATGACAGACGAGACAGCAAGGGCTCAGAGGTCCTGCACGGGCTAACAGTGACAGAAAAATGTGAATCATCTCTCAGACAAGAAGCCAAACAGCAGGAAACATGCAGCAGCAATGTCACAGCATTGCAAACAGAGCAGCCACGACTTAACAAGACAAGCAAAGTTCACAGTAAGCACTGTTTGAGTCATTTAAGCCCTTTGAATGACCTCCAACCATTTGCATGTGCTGAATCCATTTGATATTCTTTTTTGGGGGGAGAAATGGGAAAAAAAACAAGAGAGTTTCTCTTTTAAAGATTCATTGGAGGATGGGGAAGCACTGACTAAGCAGAACGCAGAGAAGCAGAAGGACCTAGGATCAAATGGGAAAAACAGAGATGGGGAAAGACTGAGGGACTTCTATGAAGAATGTGTGGAAATGTGCTCTGCGTTGGAACAGGGCCCAAGCAAACACAACTGGTTCAAGGCAAACAGTGAGTAAAAAAACCCCACAGCACAGTAGGAACGAACTGGAAACTCCCTGGAGTGCTGTAACTGATTTACATAACACTAGTCTTAGGCAGAAAAGGTAGACATTTTGCAAGAAAGGGATGCAAGGAACAATGTCTGCTTAACTGAAGATGGATGGCGTGTGGGAGACGTTCTGCAGACATTGTTCGCGCAGACACAAACACACGCGCCAGCACGTGTAAATCTCACCATGTCAGATCTGTTCTGTTCTCCGTTGTATACGAAAGCTCAAGCCCAATTTAGATTTCATTACTTTCATTCTTGCTTCAACAGTGGGCATCAATATCACTGTGTGCACTTGGCTTTAGGTGAGACAGTTTTATTGTGCCTGAGTTGTTTGGTTATTTTCTCTCTCTCTCTCTGTACGCCAAGTCCTGGAGAGGTGCCGTCTCCAGAAGAGGCTCTCGTCGTGCTCCAAAGCTCCAGGCTCCGATGTGGAGCACAGTGCAGAGAGTGACAGCCTGGTGCAGCCTGATGGGGAGCCAGAGGGAGAAGGGGACGTGGCCAACCAGAGCGCTAGCACAGAAGAGCCTGTGATAGAACAAGACCTGCAGGCCCAGGTGGGTGCACTACACAAATTACTGAGGTGAATCTGTGTTTATTTTTTGCCAGAAAAGCTCTCGGCATTTCAATTTTGGCAAAAGCCTTTGAAATAAACACCTTGCTGCATTATTCAGCAGTGTTCATCAAGTAGTTTAATAACAGGTGATTTAAGGGCCGTATACAATAAAAGGGTTTACATATATTTAAGTTGTCTGCTTTAAAAGCATTTAACACAATGCTGCAGCAGACATGGTATTAAAATACAAATTTAAAGTAAAAATGTATTTTCTTGGTATACGTTTGTGAAAGTTGTTGTTATGTTTTTGTTCGATATATAAATATATAAAATCTACTTAATTAAACAGTGGTAAGGGCTTATTGTCGCCGATATATAACAATTATTCGACAGATGGAGAGATGATTAATTCACAAAAAAAAAAAAATCTAATCGACTTTAATATTATTGGGAGATTAATACCCAAACTGTTGAAACAAATGGTCACTGAGTTTTATCTGGGACAGGCAGGCATTTGGCTCAGCACACTGAAAGAGCTTCCAACGGTACATGAAAAATTCCTCAAGGTCTAGCAAAGAAGCACAGCGGTGGCCACCATCCAGACCATATGTCTCTCTGGACTCTCAGCCCGTCTCTGTGTTTAGAAAACCTCCAGCACCTGTCCCGCTCACATCTCATTCCCGGCCAACAACCCAGTTGGAGCTACAGAATGTTGCTCACGCACTCAAACAGTAAACACTTTTGTGTTCACAATACTCTGTAAACACTGTATTTTTGTCTGAGTGGCAGGATCTATCTCTGCCACTAAACAGGTTTACTGTCTTTTACAAAAGCTTGCTGTCTGTCTATTGAGGTGAAATAGAGTTTAAATTAGATGCTTCCTTTTGTATAATTTCTTCAAACCGTCTGCAGCCTCATGTGTGAGACCATGTCCCACCAGAATCATAAAATAGGTAAAAGCATTAGAAATAATATTGTTGCTGTCCCAAAATGTTTGTAACTCCCACACAATTCTTTCAAAGATTTACAACCATTGGCCTTGTAAAATGTTTCCAAAGCCCAGTGGGTAAACTCTAAAATGCATACCAGTCATCACTTTATTTCTTTCTTTTTAGTGGTAAGACGTTTTGAAAATATATCTTAACTTTTGGAAATTAGGGCCTCTACCGTTGTCTTGCACGAAGCCAAACCAAATCCATTATGACAGATAATATGTATTATAAAGACTTTCTCTTGGTATGTTACCGTAGCTCGACGCCATGATGAAGGTGCTCAGCACGTCGGACGAGGTGGAGCAGCTGGTTCTGAGGAACACGGGCCTGACGGACGACTTCCTGCTGAGCCTGGCGGGCGCCCTGAAGAGCAGCCAATCAGAGGTCACGCTGCTCAACCTCAACCTCAACCTCATTGGCCCATATGGTGCTCACATCCTGTTGGACGTTCTCCGAGTCAAGCCTCAGGTCAAAGGCTTACAGTAAGTCCCGGGCTCTACTGGGGCACGTCAAATCAAAATCTGAGTTAGACTAAAGACTAAAGAATCAAATGCTCTGAATAACAAACAGATCCGGAGGCGTCGGCCCTTTAGAGTGTTCTAATATGAATATAAAGAGAACATCATGAAACGGACGATACAGTAAAAAGATGCAGAAAGCTAAACCAAGGACAGCCTTGTCCTTGCACTAAAATAGCTTAGCCTTTTACTGGTGAATTACATAATCTGTCATTTTTATATGACAAGAAATGGCTCAAATGCCTTAGATGTCTGAAGTATTTTATTTTTCCCTACAATAAACTTGCAAGAGCTTGTCTTATTTCATCAATTGACAGCAGTGCATGCTGACGTTTGAGATACAGCACAAGTACAGCTGGTCATCACATACAGGAGATTAGAGTAGTGTGGGGCTCAAAGGAGTGGTTCAGCATTTTTTGGTGGGAAATACACACATGAGAAAATTGATACCACTCTCTTATCTTCGCATGAAATGTAAAGCTGCAGGCAGAGCTCATTAGCTTGGTTTAACATAACTGCACTGAGCAGTTGCCGGGCAACCAACATAGACTCTAGGAGGACATCGGTTTAACGGAGATCAAATGTGTCCCGGTAAGAGAAAAATGTATTCACTAAATGGTGATGAAAATGGGTTTCAACAATACCCTCGGATGCATCGTTTCAAACGCTTATGCAATTGTTCACAATATCTCAGATCTGAATTTGGATAAAGATACCAAACATTTCTGACACAGTAACATGGAAATGTGCACAGAAGTCATCCATAATGCAAAAATACTTTTTTCATTTGATGTTATGCTCATAAAGTTCCAGAACAAGTAGATAACACATGTATGTGCCATTGTCATACCGTGAGCATTTTGCAGATTAAAACGGAATATCAGGCTGCATGCAGACCCTATAGGGATAAGTTCATGGAGGAATCAGTCTCCATGGTTACCACTTTTTTCTCTCTCTCTACAGCTTGTTTGGAAACAAACTGCGTGACCATGGAGTGTTGACCCTGTTAAATGGCATGGCTGAGCTGCAGGAGCAGACGGGGAGAGCTGCTGCTGCCATCCAACAGGCAATGCGTTTCCCATCAGATCAGAATATGCTTCCGCAGCTCCCCACTGGATGGAGCTCTTTCAGGGTTTTTGAGCTTCTAGAACTGGATATTGGGGGAAATGTCTTAAGCAGTGATGGGGTGAAGGTGTTAGCATCATATATGAGGCACCACTCGTATCTTCAGTACTTAGGGCTGGCGCAGACCAGCGGCGCTGATCTGGCGGCTTGGAAAGAACTTTTCGACAGCCTCAAAGGAAATAGCTCACTGACTCAGATCATCCTAGATGAGAACAACTTGGGGGACCCCGGGGTGAGGCTGCTGGCCGACATGCTGAGAGAGAACATTAGTCTGCGGGAGGTAGATCTGGACAGGAACGGCATCAGCGACGTGGGAGGAAATGACATCATGGGGGCGTTGCTTTGCAGGACGCAGTTCCCGCTGAGGCATCTGAGCCTTCAGGAGAACGATATCAGTGCAGGACTAATGAGTAGGATACAGGAGGAGGTCCAATCAGGCCCCCAGGAACAGCGCCACAATCATATTCAACCATGGGCTTAGCGGCAAAGCTTGGTATTGCAAGATATTGCCCGTCTATTGCTGTCGCTTGGCCGTCAATCCCGCCACTACGTTGCAGCCTCACACCGGGGTTCCCCAAATCACAGGCTCATAAGTATCTTAAAATCATAAAAGTGCTGGAACCGATTTTTATTTCAGCGCCACCAATAGTGTTTTATTTGCACAAGTAGGAAACGGTCTGCAGCTATAAGAGCCATAGTGAAGCAGATTTCCGGCAGTTAAGGTTCTGCCGCAAAAGGGCCCAGGGCATGGTTCCCTTAATGAAACAAGTCTTACTTTAGACTTTTCATGCTGTGTCCAAAGTTATTCTTTCCTGTCTGATGACTTACTTTAGAAAAGGACCAGATTCTGGCACTGATCCCGGGGGCCTGAAGTACGTATGCATCCAAGGTGGTTTGTGAGAAAGAATTCACTGCGCATGCTCCAATAACCAGGAAGTATCAGCTTGAAATTGCACAGTGCACCACTGAGCCGATTAATAGGACACAATTTCCAATCCGGCGTCCATGGGTACAAATGTAGATCAATTCTGCAGGAGTTTGAGAAGAAACTTCCAAACCATGAGATCCTTCGC
Organism: Hyperoplus immaculatus; assembly: GCA_949357725.1. Classification (NCBI taxonomy): domain Eukaryota; kingdom Metazoa; phylum Chordata; class Actinopteri; order Uranoscopiformes; family Ammodytidae; genus Hyperoplus; species Hyperoplus immaculatus. The sequence goes on from OX442351.1 coordinate 29,606,533, forward strand.
AACATAATAAACAAAGTACTGATTGTTTGTTTACATATTTATTTGGAGAGGAAAAAACCTCCAAAGTTCTCTTCCTTCCTGTGACTGGGTGGCCTTACTATCAAATGCTGCATCATTAGTTTAGCTGAGGCAGGTAGTGTAGGAGGCATGTTTGCTTAAGCGCTGACTGTGGTCTGGATGCATTTTCAAAGCGATTTCAATAAACTTCTTTTTTTGTGTTGAGGTTACATCTTCACTTTGAGACTTTTTTTTTCTTCTTCCCACTAGCGTTACCCCTAATGATTCCAAACCTCCTACTTTGCTAAAACCCTGTCATTTTATTGAATAATTTGCCTCCTGTCTAAAAAGAAACCGCAATGATTCATTCCACCCACAGCATTCACAGGTCATGGATGACTAGCCATCATCAGATCCCCTTTCTCCACCTCCATAAATCTAAACAGAGTTATGGACAGCTAAGCCACGTCAACTACCCTCATTTTCTTATTCTTGTGCCAGACCAGGGGCGGATCTACCGGGGTGGCATGGGGTAGCAACTGCCACCCTAAAAAAAGCCTTGCCACCCCAGCTGCCACCCCAGTTGGCAGCACCAAATTAAACATTTATTTTTGGCTGTTAAAGCGGCTACGAGTAACATTTAAATATCTTTTAAACAGCCTCATGTTTCCTCTGATAATCATAAATTACCTTTAACAGCAAACGAGACCATCAGTGCAAAGAAAGACGTTTTTAAATAGTTTCTATTACTGCTTTTGGTCTGGTCGCACACCCAGTCCGATTTTCGGTTCGCTCGTGCAAGGTCTATGGTCACATATCCGTATTGGTCGCAGATTTCAGTATGGCGCAGCAACGTGAATTGAGAAGCCTATCCCTCCAGGTGAGGGAAGGGGAGCGGGAGCCTTGTTTGATACAGTTATTTGTCGTCATAATGACTGATAACGGGGCTGAACCATCAAAGAAGAAAAAGAAAATGCAATGAAGAAAAGCTAAAAGGGAGAGTGATATAGGCTACGGGCAGTGTTGCCAACTTAGCGATTTTGTCGCTATATTTAGCGACTTTTCAGCCCCCCTGGCGACTTTTTTTTTCAAAACAGTGACAAGCGACAAATCTAGCTTTTTTTTCTGGTGTAATTGGGGACTTTTTAGCCGAAGCAAGTATCAATTTTAATGCTTCTCAACGAGAAGCGGGAGCCTCCCGGCCCGTCCCCCGTCACAGAGCACTGACAGACGGCTCGGTCCTCGCGCAGCAGCCCCTCCCAGCTGCGGTCAGAGCAGGAGATACACCTCTCCGCTCGTGTTCCGTTAGCATCACTATTAGCAGTTAGCAGCTTTTCCCCCTCTTCTACAGTCTACAAGTAGTGCAATTCAAAATGTTATGCAGTGCTTTTTTAAACCATGAGCATGTATGATTACTGCTAGACTTAACATTACCACGTTGGTTGTTTATGCGATTGTCACGTTCATAACACTAGAACCTCATCTATTCAAATATTACTGTATAAAACCTCTGTCTACAAATATGCAAATTAGGCGATGACGTCATCTGGCGACTTCTAGCGACTTTTTGGACAGCCAATAGCTACTTTCCTTACTGAAGAGTTGGCAACACTGGCTACGGGGGGACGAGGGCGTTGCCAAGCAACGTGTATACAATTTCACGAGAGCAAAACTAGACTGCAGTGTTTACTCCTAAATGAATGAGCGGTTGGTACTAACACAAAGTTTGCTTTGCTTCACCATCATTAGATAACCATTATCTGAAATAGTAATTATTTACAACAACATAAACACATTACCTCATCGTGATCCATACTAACTGCCGTCTATCGTTCATTCGCTTTCTGTGAGGAGTCGGACACGTAGCCTAATCTTTCAGCTCCGTGAGAGAGAGTAGTTAGGTGACACTGCTGGATCAACTCATTGCAATCAGGTGCGTGTGGCAGTGACTGGCATTAGTTCATGCAGTGTCAAAACCACTCTCACGGAGCCGAAAAGAGTCCTCACACTTTCAACACACGGACATGCACTATATTGCTCCCTTCTCAGTTCACACTCACGCTCCTGGCACGAGCTAGAAAACAGCTTTGCGACAGCGGGCGTCGTAAAAATACTACCGCTTTTGTCCAAAGGGGACGCCAACATGCCATGTTACTCGTAGTGGCTTTAAGAGACATTTACGAGCGCGAGTTTCAAATGTCCGACTGCAAGTGAATGTAGCCAGGTAATATTGCCCCACCCCGATCCCCCGCGACCCACTCCCGAGACTCCTAACCGCTCCTAACGGCACTGATTTTGAATACAAGGAAGGCGTGCGAGAGACGGATCCAAACCTCTAGTCTAGACTAACGAAGCAAGCCGCACAGGAGAGACTACACTCTCCAGGCATTACTGACCAACTGTCTATCTATGAAACAATGACTATAATGAGAAAAGAGCAGGGCTAATGGAGTTGTAGTTTTCCTATAAAGTTAATATGCTGCTGTGTGGTGACAATGACTAGAGGTTAATAATAACGTTAGGAACTCGTGAATACTTCGGAAAAACTACAATAACGTTCACATCAGCGAAGATTGTGCACTACTACTGATCCAAATTCCACAACTCATTACTTGTGTTACAGTTTAGTACAATATGTATTCATTTATATTTGGTTGCTCCACCTTAAGTCAGCCCAGGCAGGACAGGATAGTTAAGTTTCAGTTTCGTTTTTCATCTCTGTGTTGGACAGCTGTTCGCTCAGCTGATGGGCTCGAGCCTCACGGAGCAGACAGCGCGAGTCAGTCTAAAAGTCAGCGAGGATCACGCTCACAAATCAAAAAGCTAAATTATAAAATAAAGCTATCTCTTCCTCCCTCTGTCCACTGCACACTTAGTCACTAGTAGCTTACAGGAAGTACATGAGGATTAAAACCTCATTTTGCACTTTATTATTTTTTAATATTTGAAGATTGCATGCAAGTAAAATACCACCAGCCACTACATTCTCAATGATAGACGTGAATAATCAATTCTTCTTTTTTTCTAAACCAATTTTTTTTTTAACAATAGAGGAGAATAAATATTTGAAAGCAATACAGAATGCATGATATTACTGCATTGTATTCTATTCTATTGTTGTCACTGGGAACCTAAATGTTGTCAATTACTTTACATAAACTTGATGCAAACAAATTCACCAGAATGCAGGAAATGAAGTGATGAATGCTCAAAAATGTCTGGGGGGGCACCCCCAGACCCCCCATTTAAAAGGTGTCCTAAACCAAGTTTTAATCATAACCTATACCCTTGAAATTCATTAATTATTTTGTTTAATTTTATCTATAGGCCTTTGTATAAGGATATAGGGGAAGGTGGGGTGATTTGCGCATTTTGGAAGTTGCAAAACCCCTTGTTTCTAGAAAACCGTGGAAGAAATTGGAAATGTGACCACATATTTAAGAAGAGCCATCCATTTGACTCATCCTGTAAAGAAGGGAGACACAAGGAATAAGATATAAGCACATTTAAGCTCAAAAAACTGTGTTTTGCCTTTCAAAGTAAAATTTCCATGATCAAGGTTTTTTGATTATTGTGTCTGAACAATTATAGACACGTTTGAAAACATTTGACACATGTTTTAGTGCTTTGGTATGCTACACTTTGAGTCTATATAGTTAGCACAATGTCAACCCTAAATTGCTGCATCATGCCTATTATCCAAAATTCTGGGGATGGGGTGATTTGTGCGCAAGGGCCTGGGTGAGTTATAAGTAAGTAAGTAAGTAAAATGTATTTATAAAAGCACATTTATGACAGTTTGCACTGTCCAAAGTGCTGTACATAGTGCATTCAGTAGGTAAACAATGAAGGTAAAATAACAATAACCAAAATAAAAGACGTAAAGCCCATACATCCACATAAACACAGATAGTAGTGCAGAGGTAAGTAAGTAGTGCAGAGGTTAATGGGGAGGAAACACCAGGGTGTACATATGGGTTTTGAGCCTTGATTTAAAGGCAGAAATGTAGGGGGAATCACATTTGTCAGGTGGCAGTTGGTTCCACAAGCACGGAGCAACTAGTGCAAAGTACATTTCTGAGAGTTGTGCCAGTGGCATGGCTGTATACGCTGGTCACCAAAAGAAAGTGATAGTCTACAGTAGCTCAGGAGAGAGTGACATCTCAATTCCACTTAACGACACCACTGATGAGAGTTCAGATGGCCAGAAAGATGATGATGGTGACTTTGTCATTGTGACACAATGACGCACAAATCACCCCACTACGTGGGGTGATTTGTGCGACAAGACAACTTTTTTTCCGAAAGCTATATTTCTTAAACAGTTTATTCCAGATCCAAAGTTTTTATTGCCAGGGATGCACAACATCCTGAAATATACAGTATCTCACAAAAGTGAGTACACCCCTCACATTTCTTCACATTTTTCTTTATATCTTTCCATGGGACAACACTGAATAAATGACACTTTAATACAATGTAAAGTAGTCAGTGTACAGCTTGTATAACAGTGTAAATTTACTGTCCCCTCAAAATAACTCGACACACAGCCATTAATGTCTAAACTGCTGGCAACAAAAGTGAGTACACCCCTTAGAAAAAATTTACAAATTGGGCCCAAAGTGTAAATATTTTGTGTGGCCACCATTATTTTCCAGCACTGCCTTAACCCTCTTGGGCATGAAGTTCACTAGAGCTTCACAGGTTGCAACTGGAACCCTCTTCCACCCATTTATGACAGCATCACAGAGCTGGTGGATATTAAAGACCTTGCGTTCCTCCACCTTCCATTTGAGGATGCCCCAAAGATGCTCAATAGGGTTTAGGTCTGGAGACATGCTTGGCCAGGCCATAACCTTTACCCTCAGCTTTTTTAGCAAGCCACTGGTCGCCTTGGAGGTGTGTTTGGGGTCGTTATCATGTTGCAATACCACCCTGCGGCCCAGTTTACGAAGGTTGAGTGCACATGGTCAGCGTCGTACACAGAGGTTGGCTTTGGAAAATAGACGTATCAGTGCTGCCAGCATTGCTGAAGGGCTTGAAGGGGTGGGGGGTCAACCTGTCAGTGCTCAGACCATACGCCACACTCTGCATCATACTGGTCTGCATGGCTGTCATCCCAGAAGGAAGCCTATTCTCAAGATGATGCACAAGAAACCCCACAAAAAGTTTGCTGAAGACAAACAGACTACGGACATGGATTACTGCAACCATGTCCTGTGGTCTGATGAGACCAAAATACATTTATTTGGTTCAGATGGTGTTAAGAGTGTGGAGCGGCAACCAGGTGAGGAGTACAAAGACAAGTGTGTCTTGCCTAGAGTCAAGCATGGTGGTTAGAGTGTCATGGTCTGGGGCTGCATGAGTGCTGCCAGCACTGGTGATCTACAGTTCATTGAATTCTAACATGTACTGTGACATACTGAAGCAGAGCATGATCCCCTCCCTTCATAAACTGGGCCGCAGGGCAGTACTGCAACATGATAACGACCCCAAACACCCCTCCGAACGACCACTGGCTTGTTAAAGACGCTGAGGGTAAAGGTTATGGACTGGCCAAGCATGTCTCCAGTCTTACACCCTATTGGGCATCTTTGGGGCATCCTAAAACGTGAGATGGAGGAGCGCAAGGACTCTAATATCCACCAGCTCCTTGATGTCGTCATGAATGGGTAGAAGAGGGTTCCAGTTGCAACCTGTGAAGCTCTAGTGAACTACATGCCCAAGAGGGTTAAGGCAGTGCTAGAAAATAATGATGGCAAAACAACATATTGACACTTTGGGCCCAATTTGGACATTTTTTCTTAGGGGTGTACTCACTTTTGTTGCCAGCAGTTTAGACATTAATGGCTGTGTGTCGAGTTATTTTGAGGGAACAGTAAATTTACACTGTTATACAAGCTGTACACTGACTACTTGACATTGTATCAAAGTGTCATTTATTCAGTGTTGTCGCATGGAAAGATATAATGAAATATTTGAAGAAATATTAGGGGTGTACTCACTTTTGTGAGATACTGTATGTACATATTTGAGTTGGAGACATAACTGTCAAGGCCTCACTTTAAAATCACTTTGAGTAAAAAGTTGCACAAATCACCCCACCTTCCCCTACTTCCTAATTCTTATCACACTATTTTAAATTAAAGTTGTGCTTATCAATTGCTCATAATAACCAGTAGGCCTATTTCTGTGTTGGACATTACTGAACCTCTTCCCATTTACAGTGTGTTTAACAGGTCACTGTTTGTGACCAAACATAGGAAAATGCCACACAATATTTATATGAATGATTTTATCTGTATTGTATGTAAATTACTAGACTATTTGAATAACTTGATATTTGCACTCAAGTTAGACTGATGATTGACATCTGGTGGGAGTATCTCATATTAACACAGACAAATACCAAAGACTCACTGTTAACTAAGTACTTATTGCAGCCCTATTTGCATAGCTTTTGAGCCCCATGCTGGTGTATTAGTGCAGGTGTTTGTTGTGAGGCAGGTAATGTAGTAATTATTCAGTAATAATAATAATAATCTTTAAAATTTTGTCTGACACCTTTTATGTTTAAATGTAAGGCTTCACTCGTGCTACAATACATTAAGTATTATGTTATTTAGTCAATATATCTAAATGTGGGGGCTTTCCCAAGTACATATTTATTTATATGGCTTTAATTAAATCGGCATACTGTATATACATCCGCCACAGGTTGCCACCCCTTAAAATCTCTTGCCACCCTCTTGCCACCCCATGAATATTTTTCTAGATCCGCCCCTGTGCCAGACAGAGCTACTATTCAGAAGCCAAGCTTGAGTCGAGGGGAGAAAAACAAGGGCAAGTTAATGTGAATTTAGAGGCCTTTATCTCATTGTTCTATCAACACAGACATTTCGAGAATAACTGTACCTGTGATCAAAGCTTGTCAAAGTGGTAATTATCTCCTCCTCTCTTGGCTGCCAGTAGTGATTCTGCTGAAACCAATCCCTCCATATTTCATCTGCAGTCTTCTTTGCGAATTCCTTTCCGTGGAACCCTGATAAAGACGGTCTCGGAAGCCCCAGGAGGATGACAGATAAATGAGACTGGCGCACCTGAAGATTACATCTTCAGAAGTCATCCCGCTCTGCAGTATCAGTCTGAATAAGCTTCTATTTGGGGTGCACAGAAAAAGTTTCAAGTTAAGGGAGTCTTATTTTGTATGGTCAGTTCTTAGTGTCTAAAGTCTCGCAGATGAGACGGGTAGGATTTTGTTTTCAGCACTGCTGCTCCTCTAAGATCTCCGCTAAGTGGTACACCGTCATGCCTGACTGAGGGGAAGCTGGCAAACAAGAGCTGCACTGTAATTCGCTGACTCGTTTGATAAGGCCTTTGTGCTTCTTTGTTACAAGTAAAACTCCGATCAGTGATCCCATTGTCCGTCTGCTAAAGTAATCTGTGTTTTACCTGGACCAGATCCTGCAGCATTACAATATTCTTTCAACTGCTCTTCCAAAAACAAGGCCTTCAATCATAGGAGCGCAATCTGTAAGGAATTCAATGGTTTGCTCTTTAAGTTTCTCTTTAGGTTTCCCCTTTCAGGCCTTTTTAGGTTACTGTATTACATCTGTCTGTGCTTAAGCTGTACAGTCACATTAAGCCGTACTAGTGCTGAAGTATCCACTGTTGTGCAGCCCAGATATAATCAGGCTAAACACATCATTTGTCAATGTCTAGCTGTCAAGAACCAATACATAAGACTAATAACTGAACTTTTACTTATCTAAACAGTGGTAGAACAAGGAATTACTCTTATTTTTCAGCTGAAAAGTAGCATGGATAAATAGGATACACTGGTACATATGGGGTTAAGTTTCAGTCAAACGATGCTGTGTTGTAGAGATAATGGAGAGTGGAAATTCTTGGAAATTGAGTTTTTGGATTTTGACTTAAGGCAAAGAATAAAACAAATGAAGTGAACAATGGTTACTTACCCTCATGTGAAGTTCAGTGATTCAGTCTTCCTTCAAGTTTCCTGGAGCATGGTGATGCAATTTATTTCCAGTTACAGCGCATGAAGGGTTAGTGTCTGGTTGCAGGGCCATTAAATTGTGATGTCTTTATAATCGAGCACCTCTGGATACACACAGGTAAGAAAGATTTTCCAACTTTTAAGTGAAGCTTTGGCCAAGCCAGTGGAGTGGCTCGAGGGATGGTGATTTGACTTTCATTTGGTCTGCCATTTGGGTCCAGGCTATATTATCTCAACAACGATTTGATGGATTGCCATTAAATCTTTTACAGACATTCATGATCCCGAGAGGACGAGGCGTAATAATGTTGATGATCCTCAGGCTTTCCCTCTTGTCCCACAATGATATTGACTTTTATGGTTTGTACTCAAATGGCTCCATGACTATTGCCATGGAATTCAGTACAGGATGAATTGTGAAAACATTCCTGATCCCCTGACTTTTCACCAAGCACCATCATCAGGTCGAAATTATAATTTGTCGAATTCTTTGGTTTATGACCAAATAGCTGCAAATATAATGACAACCAACAGCCAAATATACTCTTAAGTTTGAGTGGGAATTATACAATGTTAGCATCTTAATTCAATGTATTCATGGTCAAAATTATACCTGGTTCAAACTAAATGCTGTCCAACCCTAGATTTCATTTAAACATTGAGATAATAGCGCACATTTCATACATTGTCTCCTAAAAGGCGTTCATAGCATTGAACTAATTTCTTAATCTTCAAAATCTTCCGTCAGAAAGGTTGGAGGGACAGGTCAGGAGGTGTTTTCCAAAAGCTTTTCAACCAAACGACAGGCACTTTTGAAGAAACATACCAGCTGCTTTATTGTCTCATCTATATACTGTATGTGCATACAAATGTATTGTAAAAACTACCTCTAAATGGTATCTGGGACAAAACCTTTTCTTGAGACAGTGTAGACAAGACTGTTTTTAATGTAGGCCTATTTCCAAACAGACTCAAACCATTACGTTGAGGCTTCCGAACTGCGTCATTTCCCCCAACACTAAAATTAACACCAAAGTGTGCTAGGACTGTCTGTATCCACTTGGAACCTCTGTGCCATTAAAACAGTCTGAGTCAGTGTATGACATGAGGGAATGGATGGGCAAGGGTGTGTGTTTGTTTACAGTGGGCCCGTTTCAGTCTACAGGTGGTGTGTTTGTGTTTACAGATGCCTAAGGGCGGTGGACCTTGGAACACCAAACCCTCTGTTGGGTCCATTTGAGTCTTCTCTGTACTGACTGTGGGCACTCGCTAATTTGTTTCGTCTAGGCTGTCTAAATCAGATTTTACTTGTTAAACTTGACCAATTGGAGGCCTTTTATTGTCAATTTAAAAAAATTTGGACCTAGAGATTCACGGCAAGCCTTGAAACGTCATAGCCTTGCTAAATAAAATCACTCTGCCAGTGTATGTGGATAGGAAGCTAATGAGGTTACACAGAGGACTATGATGTGTTCTTGGTTAACAATAATTTAAAGATATCTGTCTTCATCAACTGTGCAATAAAGTATCAGAAGGGTGCAGGAAGTTGATGTTGGCTCACACTTGGTGCACAGTGTTGCAGGGGGTAAATGTGGAAAGGCCTGGCTGAGGATGAGAGTGAAGGTCTCTAGATTTTGTGAGAAGTAGTGCTGCAGTGTGAGACCTTTTAGCAGGGCCTCTCAATAACAGATCCCTTTTATTGAACAGAATATGAGAGACATTTATAGACTGGATACCGCAGAGGTTCCAGTTGTATTTGAATGCTCATATTGGTGGAACAGCCAACAGCATTACACCCACTGGTTCCCAAACTAAGTGTAAAGAGTGAAAAAAATAATGGAAAGGTAACTCTGAGCTGATTAATGGTGAAGGAATAAAATAAAAACATATTCCGCAACTCAAAAGTTTTTTTTTAAATACTGGAAAGACAGAGGAAGCATTCTACCAACTGCATAGTAGCTGGAACTAGGATACATCACATGAAATTAAAAAAAAAACATGAATGGTAATTCTGTGAGGAGATGAGGAAAGGGCAAAGTCAGAGTGGAAAGTATAATTGCAGAAGATTACGTTACTTGCATGCGAGTCTTATGCAGCAGTCCTTACAAAATGTATGTCCAGTGTAGCCTGCAATGCCACATTCGCTACATTATGTGCGACACAGCATTATAATCATTGTGAATGAAATGTCTGCTCCTTGAACAATGGCTCCTACTGCTGTTTGACATTTGGCAGAAAGAGCAGCTTTTCAATATGGATTATTCATCAGCGTCTTGATCCTGCACTGCAAATGTCACCACAACAATGCCTCTGACTTGGCAGCAGTGTCTGTCTTTTGGCAGCTCTGCGGGGTAAGGAATTGGAAATAATTACCACTTCTAATGTGGCCTTGATTTAGACTTTGTGTTCAAAAGCTTTTTGCTTGCCAAATTATCATTATTACCATTTTGTTGAGAAGTAAGGAAATAAATGCACATATTTGAATACAACATCACTACAACAGTGTGCTCTATATGCTCTGGGACAGAGTTTCTTCTAAATGACTTGTTAATTTGCCGATTGCAATAAATGCAAAAAGACATGGTGCCTCTGATGACTGATAGACGCAACAGACCTGTGGCAACCTGACCCCACACATTTCAGAAATCAATAAAGATACATTCATGAAAAACTAAAAGCCCCTTATATTTGAAACCTTGATTTGGGCCTTAAAGTGTATCTTGTATTTTTATTTGCAGTGGAAAAACAGCACCCTTTTGCTTTTTTGTGACAAAAAGTAAATCTTTGTCATTTGTGCTTGAAAGTCATTTGTTCAGTTAATTAACTGTCAATATTCTTGCCATGAATGTTATATGGATCTTTAATCAACACTAATATCTGCCCTCATTTATTCATTCATAAGATCTCATTGTTTGTCAATTATAAATCAAAAACTGTTTAAAATTCCCCTAATTAAAAGTTATACATTTCCACCCTGAGGCGGCAACATATTAGAAACAGAGAGATACTATTATACGTCCCTAATTTGAGCTTTCCTAACAAGAGTGAATAGAACGTTTCTCTAAATTTCCTGTTGTAATGTATGGAATGGGTAAACACAGCGCCAGGGCATGCACTTATTGGATCCAGCTGTGCCTGGACAGAGGTTGCTGCATTCAGCTGGCCCCAATTCCCCAAGACATTGAAGTAAAACAAAAGACTCTGTGTTTATCAGACAAGAGTTTCAATCAACGAAGCATACCATTAAAGGAAGCGTGCTATTTTCAAAGTTCACATTTTGAGCCTGTTGTAAAAATAGAAAAGAACCTGATCATGTGATCATTTTCGTCCATAGGTCTTTTGATGTTTCCACTAATCTGAAGAGTTACAGCCACAGTGGAATAAATCACTGTTAAACAGTGCAAAAACCAAATGCTCGTAAAATATGTGACTGCTCTATGAACTAAAGATGATTCATATGGATATGGTATAAGGACGCTAGTTACATTGACACCGTCTGTCTGCAGGAAAATCCTCCAATTTCCTGCAGACACTGAACTTCTTATATCCAACGAAATGTCGGGGTATACGGGCCAGCTGACTTCTATTACCCACTACTGGTCTGGAGTAAAAACAGCCACAGTGCCTATCCACACCTGTCAATGGTTACAGACAAGGCCCAGGATGGCAATCATATGTGATGAGTAGAAGAAAAATCAACTTATAAAACACTAATAGAAAAGCATGCCTCCGGGTCTCTCTTTAAAAAAAATATTCTCAGTTTAATTTCTCTTTCCACCAGAGCTCATTCTTGGTTTCCATGACACAAGGGTTTTGGCCTCAATTGGGACTATAGGAAAGTCTACATAAATTGTTGAATACAATTGTAGAGCCTGCAGGCATAGTGTCCCACTGAAATGAAAGGGGGTTCTCAAACTTGTTTTGTGTCAAGGACCACCAGCATGTGTATCAGACCACCACAGCTATTTGTGTTTCCCAGGGAACCATACCTGGGAAACATATACATACCAGTTACATAAGTTTCTAGAGCATGTGAGATAGGAAAGGATGGGGATTTACAACTATTACTGACCCCCTTTTTATGCTTTGCCATAGAGCTCTGCTCCAAAAACTGTAAAAACAATTATCTCTGAGCCATGCTTTTGAACTGGGTGCACAATGAACAAGAATGCTGTAGTACATTGTTTTTGTCTATCTCACTATACCTTTTCCTGGTAGTGTAAATAGCCTACTATCAAGAAAAATTTGGAAGCTGAAAACAGTCCAAACAAATACACTGTTTGCCACTGTTTGACAATCATTTACTAAAAACTACAGTAGCCAGCATGTGACATTTGCAGTATTCTGCCTTAATTTGACTAGTTTTTTATAAGACTGACATCTGCAGTGAGAATGAATGGGTTAGGAGTGACTAGGGTTGCAAAGGGGTGGAAAGTTTCTGGTAAATTTCCGGAAACTTTCCACGGGAACTTTCGCTTGGGAATTTTGGGAATATTCAAAATTGTGAATTATAGGAATTAACTAAATGGCGATAATTTAATTTTTTTTTCATATCCAAACATAAATCTAAACATGTAAACATTGTGTTTTGTCATAGGCAAAAACATAACATTTGAACATATTTATTTGTAAGTAGAACTTTATCAAGTTTTGATAATTTTATGAACAATCAATAATTTCACTGAACAACAAAAAGATGAATGTTGAGTAAAATATAACTCATCTGTCTGATCCAACCCATTCAATAAATTAAGTAAAATGCCCCACCTCGCCCCATGTGATGGAGGAATGCACAGTGCATGTAGGGGGCATGGCCTCAGTACCCCTGCAGTAGGATGTGTGCTATGTGCAGCTTGCCAAGTGTACTTGCATGAAATCTGGTTGTTTTAGTCAAGATTATGCTAAAATATATTTTCCCCACCTATATTTAAAATCACTGTTTAAGCCACTGTAAACCTGGTCTAGTAGAAATCAATATATGATATCAAGTTGGGTGTCTCAATAAACTTTAAAAAAAATCTGATTTGAAGTTAAATGTTCATAAATATTATAAAACGTAGTTGAAAAAACTGCTTTTTACAGTCTAGAACGTTTGTCAGGACTGAAATAACATAGTTAGAAGGATTAATTGCATTTGGGTTGCTTTACATTTAGTAAATTCCCGTTTATTCCCGTTAATTCCCAAAATTCCTGTTAATTCCCATGGAAAGTTTCCAACTTTGAAAATTCCCAAAATTTTGCAACCCTAGGAGTGACTAAGGTCACGTTCACACCAGCCTTGTTTAGTACGGTTGAAGCCAACCTGGGAGCGTTTAACCCCCTGGTGCGGTTTGTTTGAGTTGGTTTGAAGGCAGTCCGAGACCTCTGGTGCGAACTGAAAAATGAGACAATATATCTAGCATCTGGTGCCCACCAAAGAAGCAGACTTTTAGGTGAGCACACAACCTAACACATGTCAGTTTGGTTTTATCACTGGACTTGTTACCAATAAGAAAAATAAAGAATTTTTCCAACATTATCCTCTCAGTGAAACAATTTAGAAAGATCAAAAACTAGTAACTCAACATATTTGGAAACCTGCTCAGTCTCTTTCTCCCTGATAATTAGATCAGAGAAAAATCAATATCACTCCTCTCTTCTAGGGTAATATAAAGCTACAACCAGAAGCTTGTTATCTTAGCTTAGGATAAAGACCGGAAGCAGGAGACATGAAACAGCCATCCCTGCTACGTCCAAGAGAAACAAAATCCACCCAATAACTACAAGTTGTGGTTTCACTGGGAGGTACTGTATATGCCAGAGCTTTTACTTTACACAGTTACATATTATCTCCCTTACAGCCACAACAAGTCGTTTTCATATGTCGGCAAAAAAGTGTTGATTGACTTTTAATGTTGCATGGTAACAGATTTGGTTTTCTTTGGATGGAGCCAAAATAGCCGTTCCCCCCTGTTTCTAGTGTTTATGCTAAGCTAAAGTAACCAGCTCATGGCAGCAGCTTGTTATGTAATGTACAGTTATGAAAGTGATATTAATCTTCCAATGTAATTCTTCTAAAAAAAAGTATTTCCCAGATGTCTTGAAGAACACTTGGCAGTCCCTGGTGCACAGTTTTAGAACCGCTTCCAGAGGCCTCTGTAATAATCATTACAAACCCCATGAAACTTTAAACGGCCAGATTGGACCAGATCTTCCTCTGCGCTCTTCCACAGGCCGCGAGGACATTGCCCTTCTTGTCCGTGAACTGAAAAACCGGTGGTAACAAAAGCTCACATCCGACAAGGCTCGGACAGGTAACATGGGAAGTGCTCTTTCAAGGTGGAGAGCTCCCTTCCTTCCTGGGCCTGAGAGGACAGACTGTGAGGGGGCTCTGTGTGAGGAGGAGGGATCCAGTTGCAAGCAGCTGAATCGCTGCTCTGTTGGGTCTCCCCTGGACACTGTCATAGCGTGTTTGCTGAAGGCGGGTCAATGAGGACTTTCTTTGGCAGAGGAATTTCACAGCACACGACAGCACACACACACACACACACACACACTCACACACAATGACTCACCGGATCTCTACTTTGGTGAGAACGGAAGTGGTTGTTGGGAAGGCTGTCACAAAAAGCTACTGGTTTAACTTCTTACTCTAAGAGATAAATTGGTCTTTTTTTGGTAGCTGAGATGTGTCCATCATATTATACTACTTTGGTGGAAGATGACATAGGAAGAACAGATGTGCAGCATGCACAGAAGGAGTGTTTACACAGCATATCTGTATTAAACAGATTACATTGTCAAAGTTAACGCACCCCTCACGCAAGAAATTAAATATATTTTTAAAAAAGGGAGTTAATTGGTGAGTTGAAGTTTTAAATGTTTTATTGTGAGCTGGATTCAAATAATTATACATGGAAGAAAAATGTCGTGGATATCATCATGTCTATTTGGTTCCGACAATTTAAAGTTTTTCTGAACCGGAATGCAGTTTCTATTTATGCCTGACCGATAAATAAACTATATTGACCTTTTAGTATTGACTCGGATAAATGTATAAACAACAAGAATACACATTATATAAATGTCAAAAACAATGTGTTCATTACATAGTTTGTCCACAACAGAGAAGGCACTGCTCTTACAAATCAATGTAGCCCACTGACTCGCTTGTTGTGGAGCTTTCGAGCGTATCACACGCTTCATCAGCAGCTCATTTGCCATTGGCACTGTAGCTAATGAAACTTGAAATATTTTGAGAAAACTTTACTATGAATGTCAGTTTTCCGAAACTCTATTTCTCATGAGTAGACCCTGACTATCCATGGATTTCCCATGCATTTAAAGAAATTGCCCAATATTGGACATCAAATGTTTTTTTTTTAATTTTCAACTCTCAAATATCAATATCAGCCTTAAATATCTAATACCAATAGGATACAGTTTAAAATACAATGTTGAGTTAATTGGAGAAGAGGTTTGTTTTTACCCTGTGAGGGATATTGTATTTTATGGAGATGTTTTAATTTGAAATCTGATCTGGGAACTTTAATCAATCAATCAATGGCTCTGTTCTCGTCTAGGAAGTCATGACAATGAGCAAACATGCACAATACCCTGCAAGACCCTGAAACAGAACTACAGAAGGTATTTAAAGACACATTCATTTGATTTGTTACACCTGTGCTTTTATTGTGAAATATCATTTTGATCACTTATTTAAGTAATGCAATGTCAAAACTTTTGTTAATTTTTATTATTTTTATTTGCCTACTTAAGTATGAGATTACATTTCTTTTTGGGACCACCACAGAAACATTTTTTTTTTATCTGGTAAAAGCTTCCTGAAGTGGGTGCCATTGGTAGTATTTTTAAATTCCTGTTCTGAAAAGACTCCTAATGCAACAAGCAGCTTGTTGCTGGCAGTATCGCAACTCATTCACATGTGTTCATTCATTCATTATCACACATTAGCCCCCCTACAAACGATTATTCCGTTGACTGGCAAAGCAGCACACAACACACCTATGCTATAGGCTACTGTGTGCATCTAAACAGCTGCACCCCACCCCCCAGCCCGGAAAAAAAAGAAAACACACACACACCTTCATGTGGAGCAGCGCTGCATCGTCTCTGCTGCAAATGAGTTTCCCTCGATGTCAGCTGAGGGCGACAGAGGGAGGTGTTCCCCCTTCCCGGTTCTCAAGATTTTCCTCAGTCCACAATAAACTTTCATTTTGGGAAGTCGACTCACACACACAGACAAACGCTTACACATAGGCCTACATACACACACACGGCGGTCGTCATCTTGTCTTGCATCGTTTCCCCGGGAAAGCTGGACTATACTTGATGTGACGTTAATTGTACTTTACAAAACGCGCGAAAGGAAGAAAGGAACAAACATAGGACGCGCACAGGTGGAGCTCTACAAAGCGTCTTCAAAAATAAAAAAATAATTAGTGTCATCTTCTGGAAGAGGAGTACAGGCACGCGAGAAGAGACAAGACAATGACAGAAAGCTGCAGCCTTTTCACTGCAGCCGTTTGATTTGTTGTTTTGTTTGTTTCCTGTGGCACGCTCACTCCTCGCGCGACCCCTCGGGGAACACCTGGAATGGAAAAACTTTATCTGCCTCGGCTGGACTGTAGCAAAAACTCCCAAGGAAGAATGAAGTAACCGCTATGGAGCCGGACAATGCCCCGCACTCCAAACTCAAAACCACTGGAGTCGGGGGGTGAGTCGACAAAAAACAAATATATATTAATGTATTTTGTCTCACGAAGGAGTTAGTGTACTCGTGAATCACCTGCGTCTTAATTAGCGTCAAGTCCATTGGACAGTAAAGTGTTTAGTTGCTAGTATTGTCGTTATAAGTTGTAACAACTTGCACAAGTGGTCTTTTGCAGAATATGTTCAGAAGTTGTCTGAGAAAAAAATGTCAAGTTCATGTTTAAAAAAAATAGGCAGTCATAGACTGGGAACAGGTGGTGTTACTTCAAGTTTCAGGGCAGCTTGTGGAAACTATTTTCTCTGCTCTTTAGACAGAATAGTTCAGCAGAAGCCAGAGTGTAGCCTGCTGTACTGTTCTCAAAGTTGTGTCTTTTGCAGCTTGTATTAGAATGAGCTGCCAAATAATCTGGGACTGATTTGAGGGAGATGTATGAGAGGAGGAGACAGTCCTCCTTATTCTCCTCCTCCCCTTTTTTTCTCTCTTCCTCCCTACTGTGCATCTCACTCAGCTGGTTGGGCCGGCTGTCCCAATGGGAGGGGGAATTTAAAGTCCAAATGTTGCATCATATAACCCCACTGGACATATGACAGACTTGGCCACAGACTGCACACCCCCCCTCTCCTTTTTTGGGTTCCTGCTAAAGTCAATGCAAGTGAGGCGAATTGGACATAAAGAGAGGGAGGGAAGGAGGAGGAGGGAGGGAAACTTTTAAAAGCTTCAACCAGCAGTTAGTGAGTGTGTCAGCGGTTGACCAGTGGCTTTTCCGCGGCTCCCTGGGAAACCACAAATGTAAAAAGATTTCCTGTGACTGCTCCAATTATGGCACTCGTCGCCAAGCGCTGGTTCACTTCAAACGTCAACTCGCTCGCCAGGCGTCCAGTTTCATCTGCTGCACGATAGGCCCAGTAAACCACAGCAGCATTAATTCCAAGAGGGTGTTAAAAAAAACGCCACATTATTCTGGTGATCATATGTTCACACTCGGCGGAGATAAAGTGACACTTTCCGTGTGAGAGATAAACGCTCCTCTTTATCAGTTGTCATGGGAAAATAAATGGTGTAAAGTTTGTCCCGTTGGTCGCCTTTCATTTGGGGATGCATGAAACCCTTTCAAAACTATCTAAAAGAAAGTGCCTAACACTGAAGGCACTGAAAAGGAAAATGCAGCTTCTTTGACACATGCAACACTTGACTTTTCACTTAGAGGTTGTTATGTGATGGCATGGTTTTTAGGTTGATCAGATGTGGTCCTGTGGGAGCATTTACCTGACCGTGATAAGCAGCAGGTAATCTGTTCAGGCAGGAAGATAACACAAAGCTTGTTGGTTTTGAAACAGACGTTAAGATGCTTTCAGCAAAGACAATCTTCTACTTCTGCTCTTCTACAGCAGGTCTGATCACTGTGGTAGGTGAATGTGCAGGAGTTTCTGGCAAAGGAGCGTCAACAGAAATCCCAATTATTGGATCATTTAACTTTAATTTCATATTAGTAGGAAGACTGGAATGAACATCATAGCATAAACAAATGTCTCTAGGCGAAGTAAGAAAATAGAGGATACAATGTGAGGTCTCTGGTTAACATCAATGGGAATAAATCACTGTGTTTGACATTGTAGAGACTTAAGAATGAAAACACACTTGAAAAATGAATGAATTGAAAAAGGTAACATCTCCTAGAGTTTCTGTTCCCCTCGATTATCTGCAATCATTTTTTTTTTAAAGTTTTTCTCTTTCTCTGTAGGAGAGTTCTGATTCTTTGGACTATACTCTGTTGTACCTACTCTCTAAGGCTCGCACAAGCACAAGGTAAGCAACTTTGGGTCAAGGATGGCGGGATGCTTGCATGCTTTTCTGCAGACACATTGATGAGCAAGTTGTCACAAATGTACCTCAAAAGCTAATATGGGAAAGAGGAAATTAAAACTGATGTATTGGGAGGTCACAATGACACTTTTAGGTGTATGAGCTCTAGAATAAAAAATGGATGTAGAAAGTGAAAAGGAAAACTGTAAGTAAGTGTTCATTACCCCAACATGGGCCCCTTGTTGTAGCCTTACCTCTGTCAGCATCTGATTCAATATGTTTACTCTTTCCTGGAAAGCTCATTGAGTCTTTGCGTCTTTGAGTCTTTGTCATCAATGGGTTAACTCATTGATGACGGCTGCTGCGCGATGCCACATTGGCTCTCCTGCCTGATGCTGCATCGCGCAGCATTATTACTTTATCTAATTTTCATGGCATTCCCAGCATAGAATGCACTGTCATTGGTTCAAATACACATGAGGTGGGTTTTGTTGATTTTTTTAAGACCACGTGACCACCCAAAAGTTGTGTGGTTTGCCAAAAATCATGTCAATCAAAAAAATAAAAAATAAAAAAATAAAACAAAATAATTAAAAAAATACGCCAGCTATGTCGGCGACAGAACAGTTAGTGGCGTTTGGTGCGCAGAATCAAGGTCTACTATAGACTACTGACGAAAATCACACAACACATTGCATCTATTTATTAACAATATTTAATAATTTTCTAATTCATCTCATTTTGACGATTTTTAGAAATATTTGTTGGCTTGTAAGCGCTAAGGGAGCATGTTTAAATAAAACCTGTGAACCTTAACTTTTAAATGTATTTTATTTCATGTTTCTATGTGCTACACAGGCTTAGATATTAAGGTTTTGGTAGACTTGACAATTCCTACTATTTTTTCAGAAAACCCTCAGGCATTAAGGACATGCATCCTAGATTGCCATAGTCATCAATGGGTTAAGATCGGCAGCTCTTCTCCGCCTGTTTTTCCCGTGAAGTAGATGTTTTGAACTGAACACTTGAAACAGATTAGTGGGAAACTGCTGACGCCGCTCAGAAAATGGCTTCATGTTCATGGATTTTTTTTTATCGCAAGCATGAGCATGAGAGACATCACACACTCTGTTTTCACTACATCCTCTACTCTCAGTAGAGGCGATGTATCGCCAATTGGCTCAAAGTAGGGCCTTCATTATTCATTAGAACAATCAAAATATAATAATATGTCATTTCTGAAGTACGTTTCATATTTATTTTGGTTGGATTTAATCGCAAATGGCAAGACAAACCTATACACCTTATAGCAGTCTGTAGCAGTTATGTTCTTGCCTTTCAGCCTCATATCTCTCTCTGATGTCTTAACAAAGGTTTCCAATGTGGTACATAGCCTGTCATTCCTCATTCTAAAAGTCTTCCCTGCAAAATTGAAATGCACTCTTTATCATGTTGAGTCACATTCAGCTGGGATGTCAGATGTAGTCGGCTTTCTGTTAAGCAACTTTAAGACCCTTATGGGCATGTTGTCTGATATTACTGCCAATCAAAAACTGCCAGATCTTATCCAATAATCAGAGCTCTTCCCAGTGTTTCTGCCAATGCACTTTATGATTCAACTATTTCTAGCATTTACTCAGTAATAGTAGCCTCTATCATGTGAAATTAATGAGTGTCTAGAAACATATTTTGTAAAGCCGTGTTACTTTGCAAACTGTCAGAGTCTAATGAAACTATCGATTTTTCCATTAATAAAGCAGAAAACAATTCTGCTGGTATGAAACGTGCAAGCTTGACTGATTATTATTTGATTTTTTTGTACGGTCCTGGCCAAGTTAAAGGCCCGATCCAGGATCAGTAACACTGCACTGCACCCTTTCCCTCTGCATCCATCAGCGTTCTACCACATGGGATACTATAACAAAACTCTTACCTTGGCCACCAGAACTTGAAGTGGCTACAAGGAACTTTCAGTTTCTGTTGATTCTAGTGGCACCTTTGGATAGAAGCACTAGTTTTTTAACAAAACCAGCGACCAAGCTTGTGCTAGCTGTGCTTGTATTTGTTTAGAAAGCGAATTAAAGAGTGACCGCATATGAGGTAATGTGAGATAGGAATATGACGATGGTGAAACAAAGTAAACTTTGATTTATACCGTCTGGGAAGCACAGGATGTTCTGTTCTGCTTGCAGTAAATCATTTTCCAAGGAAATCGTATCCGAGGGAAAGGTATTAACAATAACTATATAACAGGCATTGTTTTCACCGTCTCGTTTGCTGTTTGAGGAAAACTTCATGAACATTTAAAAGTTCTTTGTAGGAGGTTCATCTGTCAATGTGCTTTAAATTAAGTATTTTTTCACACTTACAATCATTACTCATACATAAAGTGCCTACAACTTTTTGTGTAATGGTCAGGGCCACAGTGCAACATCCTTGGAGCAGATTTGGGGGCTCAATTTGTCACTAGATGTAATAGCAGCCTCCTTCCAGATGGTGGCTCACATGTCAGTGCCTGCAATCAAATTAGCAACCCTGGGGTTTCTGGGGGGACCCCCTAACCTCTTCCCCTATACCTTTACCTTGAAGCGATCTTGCATCATCCTTGATCAGAATGCAAAGAGTTTGAATAGTAATGAATGATGATTGTAAATGATTCAAATGTAATAAGATGCATGCACCTTGAGAATTCACGTAACCTGGATGCCCCATTGCTCAGTCATACATTTAAAAAACTCATCCATTTTAATGTGGCATGGGGAAAGTTGAACTGAGACAACTTTTGACTGACTTAAGGACCTTCCTTTGGCAACTATGAATTAATGTGCTGTTTCAGAAGGACAGACATTCACTCCCTGGTTCTTGAGAAATGTAGCGTAACTTTCCCTCTGTATCATCTTGGGATTCAGAGTTCTTTAAAGACCTTCTCCATCTTTCCATAAACCCAGGCTTGGATTTATGTGGTTGAATTAAATGCCAGGAACCAGTTTTGTCACTTATCCTGAAGGAACAAATTAAGTGTTAAGAGACTCTTATGTTTGTTACTGTGAAGCAGCTGCAGGAAATATGGAGTCTGTATTGACTTACCAATAGTGGAAATGCATTTATCTATGCCGATGCCTACTTTATGAAAACTTTTATTCTTCAGAAGGGCTTTTTCTCCAGGGGGTGTTATACTGAGTTCTCAGTTTTTTTCTTCTTTCCAGCTCTTCAGGAGGTCATGAAAAGCCTCAGGCATCTGGCCTTCCTGCAGAGATTTTAGATATGCATGGGAAAGCCCTAAAAGAAGATCACAAATCACAGAAAGAAAGAACAATTTTGCTTTCCTCAAACCACATTATTAATTCAAACGTGTGCTATATGGGAAAGCTAGCTGAAGACAGTCTTTGTTCTTCATTTCACTTTCTGTTTGAAGTTTCCTTTCAGTATGTGGGTTTTCAAATCAAGCTGACCTCCCACTGCCTGCACAGAGGGTTTCCCTCCTAATACGTCTAGTGTCTATAATTGCTTCTCCTCTGCTCAGCCGTAATTCATCATTTAGCAGTTTATTTTAGCCTTGGCCCCATTTGTTTGGCATCAGTTCGGAAAAGGAAGAATATTTGAGTTCAATCTTTAAGCTTTAAGTTCCGACGAATATTCTCAGTATTCTCATACTGAGAATATTAAGATACCGTGTTCAGGAATTGCTGATTGGCCAGGAATGATCAGTTCTGCTTTATTTTCCAACCTTGCTAAACTAAACAGAAAACTTTTGTTTGACATCACTGAGGACTTGCACCGGTGCCTAACAAAAGACAATCGTATAATAATGGGAACATTTCCAGGCTATTTAGATGTTCGAATCAAAAACAGATTTCACTTTCTAAGAGCGCTGAATGTTATGCTTGCAAAAGTAATATCCTAGACTTAGCATAACACTGGTGCTGTTGTTTCAGGGCTTCATGGTTTTAGGTTCAGGACCACCATGTTGGGATTAGGGGTTTCCATAATGTTTTGGAGTTGAGAAATGATGTAGTGGATAATTACATGATTAATTACTCTAATTTTGGTTGAGCATCTTGTTGAATACTAAATAGTGTCAATGAATATCAAAGTATGGTCTTTTCTAAATTCACTTTTGCTCAGAAGTGCATTTATTGTAAGGCGTTAAACTCATCCAATTAAAAGCAATATACAGTACACACAATGCTGCAATGTGTGAAAATTACAACACATTTTCCTTCCCATGAGATACAAGTAGCAATTAAAACCTGCAAAAGACACTGCAGTATGTTTTCATAAGCTGTGGCCCCTGTCAGAGCGACCAACTTTAATCAACATAAATTCACGGACAAAGTGAGACAGCTTTTCTATCTGTGCAGCAATAAGTCTATTAAAACCCTACCACTGTCCTCTCCAGGGACCCGCTCTGCCACTGTTTCCTGAGATTGCTCTAATTAAGACTGATGAAACGATTGCCTAATTACGGCAATCCCCAAAACTTGATGTTGATGTGTGTGGCCTTAATGGAAATTGTACGCAGCCCTTTAAAATAGCTTTTGCCGCAGGGTTTGCATTAATGTAACTTTAAACTTCTGAACTCCAAGCTTGGCACCACAACATAATTATCACTTACCATATTACTTTGATGCAGATCAGTGTACCACAGTGGATGCTTCTGAATAGGTATCTTACACAAATTGAAACAGTATTTTCTTTTCACTCATCCAATCGTATTAAAGCACATATGAAGTGAAATGTGTGAGCCAATTATTTTAGAAGAAGCTTGGATATCATGATATAATGATATTGTCAGACAAAGAAGTTATTGTTCAGCACCTCTATATGCTTTAAGTCTATAAAGCAAAGAGTCACTGACTTCTCCCTCTTTTCTCTCTCTGAAGATGTTGATGTTCTGCTGCAGCTTGGGCTTTCTGGGCGAAGGGCAGGCGAGTCGTCCACTCCAGGGGTTCGATCCATCCCTAATGGTGTCATCCCCTTCAAGTCTGGAGTTATCCTCACTCCGAGAGCACGTATCCAGGTGCCTCTGCGCACTGTCATCCCTGCTTCCTACAGCTCCACTAACCTCTCCATGATCCTCAGCCTCTCTGTTCACCGAATCAACAGTGCTTTTCTATTCTCAGTTCTGTCTAAGAAAAGGAAGGTGCAGCTCGGCGTGCAGTTCGTACCAGGGAAGGTCCTGGTGCACGTAGGGCAGAAGAGCTCTGTGAGTTTTGACTATGATGTCCACGATGGCCGGTGGCATAGTCTGGCTTTGGACGTCCAAGGCCATCAGGTGTTTTTCCACACTGATTGTGGAAGGAAAACTGTACATGCAGATTTGCATTTTAGAAAAGAGGAAGCTCTGGATGCAGAGGGCTCTTTTCTGCTGGGCAAAATGACCCATAACTCGGTGCCGTTTGAAGGTGCCATCTGTCAGTTTGACATTTATCCCTCTGCTAAGGCAGCTCACAACTATTGCGATTACATTAAGAAACATTGCAGAGAAGCCGACACATTTCGGCCTGTGTTTCAACCTTTGCTACCTCTATTTTCCACAGATCCAAACATAACTTTTACTCATATAACTCCACTGTCCATGTCAGAGAAATACAAAAAGGTTCCGAGACCTACTTTGGCCTTAACCGAGGAAAGTACCAGGACTGTGATTCTTGTTCCAAAGGACCGCTCGCTGATGCTGAACAAAACATCTGTGTATCAGGCCGTGAGCACTCTAAACCCTGATGCTTCGTCTGTTTCTCCACCGGTTCATCCAGGGCTGGAAAGTCCTTTCAAATTTCCAACTCAAACTGCTGCAACATCTCTTAAGATCAGCATGACACCACCACACCCCAAACCAACTTCACATGACGGTGTCGGAAAAAGAACAAAGCAAGGAAATACTAGTTCTCAGAAACCTTCTGACGTTATTACGGATTTACCTGCTTTTACCAGACCATCCAAGACGAAGCCAAACCTCCGCACCACAGCTGCTTTCACACAGGGGTCTCCTTCAAACGCCTACCTTCCCCATAAAGAGCCATCAACCACAGTAGCTTCAAAGAAACCTGAGCCAAAAGTGACCAGTGTACAGGATGTCAAACCCAACCCATTTATTCCAGTCACTCCAGCTGCAACACATGGCTTCCAAATATTTGACCTGGAGCCGACCCAGTTCTCATTGCTGGCTGGACCACCTGGACAAAAGGGAGAACCAGGACCGTCGGTGAGTGTTTGAGCTCTAAACAAACACAACACATACCTGCCTCTGAAACCCATGCATGTTTAGGGTTCATTCATGTTTATCACACCATCAAGACATAATATGTGATTCTTTGTGCCTGACCTCCAGGGATGTTTGTTTTTAATTAGGACTTGTTTACAGCATAGACATTTGAGTATTTATTCAAAGAATAATTAGCTTTTTAAAAAGGGCATCTGATTTGTAATGTTTCAACTTTTGGTTGCCTAATTTATATGCTTTGGGCCAATAACCTAATACAACTTTAGATCACAATGTTCCACAGGTATGACAGTTTGTTGGTTTGCCTTTCTTTGATGTCTAGAACTGCTGCTGACGCTCCTTTTTGAGTGGTTTTGTGAATCTGGCACCTAACATTGCATCTATGAAATGCTTATTTGACAAAAGTGTGACGCAGTGTTAATGATTCACAATAGCTGCTTTCAGCTTCCTTGTTTTTTTGTTCTTTCTAACATGTCTTTCTGCCACCTGCATGTGATGCCTTGCTACATTGTAGCTTATTAAAGTGTGATTTCCTTTTTAGCGGCAGTGATAGAAATAGTCAGGTTCATATCCAGTCTTTGCCAGTTAGAGTTCGTCTGAGTAAAGGGGCTGGTGGTCAGGTGTTAGATTCCTCTGAGAAGGAGTGTGACTGCTCAGACAGTGCATACTTTACACATACAAGTAAGGTCAAAAGTAAAAAAGGATAAAGAACTTGTGCACAATTAACCATTTAGAGTTAAATATGAAGGACTGTGCAATGTCATGGCAGTGCTTTATAACCTTTGTTGAGAGCTGAAGTATTTTTTCCCATTTTGGGCACCACTGCTTTTCTTGGTAGGAGTAATTTTTGGAAATAGAAATGTGTCTTTTGGTGTCCTTTTTTCAAATCCAGACAGTTCATTTTTATACTGTACAAACCATGAAATCAAATGTACACAAAACCTACTAGATCATTGCTCACATCGCTAAGCTAATGATTTAAAATGCTAAAATCGCTAAGTGACTAATAAAGACAACCTTACTTTTATCATGTCAAGACTGCAGAGTTAGACTGAGCTTCTCCGTTCCGCGCAGTTTCAGTTATGAACACAGTATTTCCTTTTGTCATCGATTGCACCAGTGTTGACTGTGCACTGTATACATTCATATTGATCATGTGGTCCCATTGGGCACCGTTTTCTCTTTTGTACAACACAATGGTTTCCCACATTTTTCCTCTGTGAAAGGGCTTTTCTGTCTTGTATTGGCCTGGGTCAAGTTTGACCAAAAAGAATGTTTAAAGGAAAGCTTTCCTCCTTTAGCAATGAGCGAAACCACAGCTCTGCATGTCCATAAACCCGCTCAAACCATTTTCATAACAGAAAAGTAAGGAATACTGAGGACTTTCACCATTGAATTGCTTGCTTATGTTTCACTATAAACTAAAGACTAAACAGACTGCGGCTTCGGGAACGGAATCAAAATTATTGTCATACAATTTTATTTAAAAGTTCATGACTAAAAGCCCATTATTGGGTGTTTGACCCTCCCTACACTGGGATTTGTGGTTGATGTTGAGTGCACATGGACTTTTTTAAGAAGACACAAAGTACACAAGGTGCTCACAAGGGCAGGAATGTCTTTGAAAGTAAATATGACAGTCTACTGGAACTCTTTTTAAACACAGCTTGTCAAGTCTAATATATGACTTGAGTGCTGGTAAATTCTTCAACAGGCCTAAGCTTTGAAAAAAGGTAGGATTCACAATTGATAACTAGATAATCAAGAAAGGTCTTTAGGATTACAGTATTAAGTTCTCAGTAATATTATGATGCTTGTTATGTACCCACAAGTACATACATAAACATTTCAGTAAATCAGTCATTGATGAAACGCAGGATTCTTCGAAGCAGCAGCAGGATTGTATTGTGTGATACAATTTACGGAAACAGTGGATTTTCTAATAGTGACCTAACTAATTAGATCTGTAATCAGCCAAATAAAGTGAATTGGTTTGGTAATCTGTCTCGGGAAATACCCTAAGGTGAGGTTTTACAACTGGTATAGTGAGTGGAAAAGTTGGATTGATTCATTTTTTTTAAACCTTGTTTCAAGGCATGAATAGTTATTGTTTAATAATTGTGTAAATTCTATAAACACACTCATTCAGAATGAACTGTATGTTGGCTGAAAAATTGTATTTTTAGCTTTTGGCCTACTATGTCAAACAAAAGTATAGATTTGACATTATTACAGTAACCCAATTTCAGCTGGAGTGCCTTGAGCTATTTACGGCACATTTCCCTTTTCCTTTAAACTTTTGGAACCATGGGGAAATAAGTAACAATCGTAACATCTCAAGCAAACGCAGGTTCCACAGTTTGACCCCTCATTAGATTTGACCTTTCGGAGCTTTGCTAATCCGTGTATGAAATTGTTTTAAAGCTAGCTGATGCCCATAATTAATGTGATTGGCCGCAGCTGGAGCCTGTGCCGACCTCCCTGCCAGTACAATGAGTCAGACTTACAGTTTGTGCCCTGCGATAGTTTATGGATGAAATCATATTGGCTGCAAAGGGACAGGGCTGCTTTAGCCTCTAACAAGAGACTCAGACGCCTTCCAACATCTCACTGATTGAACGCTTTGCAACCCTCCGCCAACTTCACTAATGTATAAAATGAAAAAAACTTATGACATGTTTGCATTTTTGCTCGAGTGCCTTTTTCACGATTTTTACTTTGAACACTTGACACTGTCTCTTACCATTGAAGGCTGTTCACGACTCCCTTGAAATGACACCACAAAAGGCAGCAACTCTTATTTACTTATAGACTTGATTCACTCTGTCTCTGCCATCTCTTATCTTTGTAGGGCCTCCAAGGACTTCCAGGGTTGCCAGGAAAACCAGGGAAGAGGGGTCCAAGGGTGAGTGTCTCCCAACCGGCTACAAGTTTACCATTTGCCTTTCCTAGAAGTCTTCTTTCTCAACAACCACTCTCCCAACCCCCCTCTAAAATCTTAATGATGCATCAATCATCATGTCTGATCTGCGTTACACCACTGGCAGTGCACTGATATGGAAGATATTTGAGCATTTCAATCAAACACTCTGTGACATCTTTGGATTATGGAGCATTTTTCAGCCAGACGTTAGTTGGCTTTGGCTCTGGGGTTGATCAAGCTGTGCCTCTCTGCTGCCAAGGTCCATTTGTAAAGCTGGAGAGCAAACAACCGCAAGTTACAAATCTGCAGGTTGCCAATGTTATATTAACTGAACACATACGGTTGGTATTAGATGGTCATGAAAAAATAAGGTAACTTGGGCGAATATATTTATATATATTTTCCAGAAAAAGTACTTTCTATCCCATACATAAACTATTTTGGTACTTAAATTAGGCGTGGGTCCTATGTTAACATGGTGAATGCTTCTAGTGTATTGGAATGAGTCCGTCGGTGCCATATCTCTCATTTAGTGGCTCAGAGTCAGACTACAACTGGGAGCTCCTGATGGAACCACATAAAGTGAGTACAGATGTTATTTCAAGCTCATGTTTTCAGAAGAAACATGAGAAGAGTTAAAACACTAGGAGATGATTTGTCCCAAGAGGAGTTTTGTTATTTCCATTTATTATTAAGACCTTTAACTGATGGTTGTGTATATGTACATAGTTACTGCCCTTTAAACTGCCCCATCATTTAACTTATTTGAAAATGAATGAAGCAAGTTTAACTTGGCGAGTCCTAAGTTGAAATGAATGCGGTCGAATGTCAGGCAGTGAGAAGAATGGAGCGATACCCATTTTGGTTGCTCTTTTGCAGAGCTCCTGCTGAGGTTCTCCAGCAGAGTACTTGTGCTACCTGCCGCAGCCCGTTAGACTGTTGCCCTTCGGTCAGGCCTCAGAGGGGTGGGCTGTGGGAACCCAATCCCTTTAAACAAGGAAGAAAGAGGGCTTTGTCCCCAACTTATTAAAGGCATTTAAGACCCTGTCTGGAGCTCACCAGCTCTATCCAGTAGTACGCCAACCTCTATAGAGTTCATTCATCATCAAGCTCCTGAGACCCAACTGCAGGCCACACCGACTCACAGGGAGAGAAAAAAAGGAACCTGAGGGTGTAGTTCAGGTTTTCACTGATTTTTTTTTCTTGAACCATCAAGAATCGGATCGTTTACGTGATTAGAAAGAAATTCCTCACGGCTACACACATGAGCTACAGAAAGCTCTAAAGTGGACTCTGGACTGGGCATAGCTTGTACAAACATAGAGAATGAAAGTGACATTCACTATAGTAGATTTATTTATATTTTAAATATATTGTAAGTCCAAACACAGAACAATTAACAGACAATATGTCACTCAATTCACAATGTGTTTTGCTTTAAAAGGGTAGCTTCAAGATACCTTTAAAGAAAAGTCATATTCAAATATTTGTGTTAAGGAATACTTGTTGAAACTAAGTATTTAGAGATAATACGAGGTTTGTTTGGAAGAGATTAACATTGAAGAAGGCTGAATGTGATTCAGCCCTTGGTAATGCTAATGTTTAATAATTTACTTGAACTGAAAAGTACCAAATCAAAATGTTGCAGTGTGTGTGAGTTTTGGACAATACAAAAATGTATAAAAAATGTATAATCCTGTCCAAAGAATATATTTAAAGCCTTGTTGTACCATTTCTGCCCCAATTATTTTCTACCTTTTAAAATTAATCAAGGTTTTATTTGAAAAGAGATTTACTTGGAAGGCTGCTTAGGACAGACAGTACAAGAAGATTGTTTTGTGAAGTTAAAAAGCCTCAAGAATCTTATGATGGGTGACGGATGTATTCCGCTCAGAATGATCAGATGTGCATTGAGGAGCTGTGATCATTAAAAAGGCCCTTATCTTATATCACTTTCCCTTTTTAAGTCAGATAGTGACTCAACATATAGCCATGAGCGCCGGAGTTCAGCCAGAACCGGCTTGAGCACTGATCAAAGAAGGCTTTGTGCAGAGAAACGGACCTGCCAGTGTGCAGTCAGTACGTGATGCTAGAAAAACATTTGCATAATTAATAATGGTTTACGGTATTATGACATGAAATAAGGAGTCTACGGAGACGTGAGCAATGGAAGCTTTTTCTTTGCAAGCGACGCAGAACCCCAAACTAATTTATGTTGTTAAATTTACATTATTCTGAAATTAATTACATGCATAGGCATGAATGAACATGCTCTCTCTGGGGCTTGATTACGTTTTTCTGTCAACATTGTTCACACTGACGTTTTCAGCTATTTAGGTTACTTAAGCTAATAGTTAGCAAACTTTGAGAGTCCAGTTAAGTGGTTGGGTTTTCAAAGAATAAGCTGGCAGTAAGTTTGTTCATCGTTGTTGACTTGTTCCTGAGCTTTGACAGTAACACTTTGATCATATGAATATGGTTAGGTTTGTCTGCCTTTAATCCAACCAACTTTCCATGTCTTACTTAAATATTCATATTAATGTATAAAAGCACACCAGTCATCTAATCAATAATCAGTTGACACAATTATTTACTTTTGCTTCTCTCAGAATGTGGTAGGTCTATGTACCACACACAGCCTCTGATGCAAAGGACGTTTTGCAGTTTATATTTTCAGCACCAACTCGCAACAAAAATGTGAGTAGGAGTTAAGGTCCTTTTAAATCCTTTAAAAAAACCGTCATATCTAATACTCCTCCGGCTTAGTGTTTTTCCCTTCGATGCAGGCAAGTGAAGGTGTAAGCAGGTCTGGTCTGGGTTAATGGCCAATAGTAACAGTAGCACTCCATGTGTCAGGACTGTAAAAGTCGTTGGCTCACATCGTAAACCTGGTCACAGCTCTGGCATACAGGTGCCCTTCATCTGCAGGAGTTGTGTGTGTGTGAGTAAGCGTTAGTGTATGTGCTGAGTGCTGACCAGGCCTTTTACATTAGCACTCTTATGTATGCTTGTGATTATTTGCTGGTGGTCTTTAAATGGCCTTTTTGTCAGGAGATGTTTTCACTAATTAAGCTAAGAGGTAATCTATTATCCTTCTCACCCACGCGAAGGTAGATGGACAGTGTGACTCATTCTCCTCATTACGCATCAGGATAACACCCGCCCTCCTTGTCAACAGTGCCGTGCCTCTTCAGTCTTCACTTTATGTCCTGGGAGAATGCAATTTGTAATATTCTGTCCGGACCTCCCCCTTTGTCTCTACGTCTCCTCCTCCCTTTGCTCCCTAGTATCTGGAGATAATGACTTCCATGCGCTTTAATATCGAGAGAGTGAAAAGGGGAATGCTCTGAAAGGAGGCGGAGAAGGAGGAAATCTGTAGATGAGCTTCTGTTAAGTGTCTCCATATGCCCAGCAGCGAGCGCCTGCGAGGGGGGAGCGGTCTGGCCAGTTTGTTGGGAATGAGGGAGAGATGCCTGGGCTCTTCCACTCCTCTCTGCAGTCTGATAATTGAGCAGGGATAAATAACAGACAGGCCTGGATCACCCAACTGTACACTTACACCTCTTGGCCTGCTCTGTCTGTTTGACTCAAGAGTAATCCTATCCCTCACTTGCACCTCCAGTTCTGGGGAAAAAGGTCTCTCTTTCTTCTCAACCCATGGATAGTCTGAAAAGTCAAATAACTTTGAAGGGCTAAAGATACAGTAGCTTCCTGTTCTGGCCATCTGAACATGTTTCAAAGCTTTCAAATTTAGCTGGGGGAAGATTTTTTCCATGCTCAGCAATTCAACCCCGCTCCGCAGTGTGCAAGTCGAACTGAAGAATCCTCACTGGGATGCCTCAGGAAGTTGTGGCTTTTTTTTCCAAACAATCCGTCTTTGCAGCACATTTGAATTTACAGTCCCCTTCCACACAAGAAAATAGATTTTGTCTCCACATTCTCCGCTCCTTTTATGTGTCCCACTACCCACCAGGATTGACTTGCAGGAGATGGTCCCTTTCGATAAAGCATTCGGCCGGGATATCTCAGTGAATTGCATATAACCACGTTATATATCACGGATAGCTACAGTCTGTGGCACAAAGTGATTGGGGGATAACGGTGTGATGGATGAGTTGCCTTCACTTTGCGGGACCCCTGGAACCAGTGGAAAAGTGTAGGGATGAGGAAAATCACATCCATATGTCATAACTTCTACAGGCAAGCAGACAGATGAGGCAGGCAGGAAACACAGTGCGTCTCACAGAGCACCTATACACAAACACAGAGAGACCCTGGGGCACCGCCGATCTGTCCCATAACAAAAACAGACAGTGGAAAGGGAACAATATGTGCATACATCTGTGAATACTTCATATATATACTGACTCCACCCCCCTCTGCTGCTGAAAGATGATCACCTTTACTCAGTGTCTTCCTTAATCATGTGTGTCTCTTTTTTTTAGGGTCCTCTTGGCCCACATGGAAACCCTGGTCGCTCTGGATCTCCTGGAGTCAAGGTACAGCCTTAAAAAAACAATAATATCAAATGCAAATGATAAGTCTTTTGGAATAAAGAAACCCACAACATGGTCAACTAGTAAAGTGTATAGGAATTAAAGAAACCAGAACAATCATTTAAAGCTATAGTGCGTCACTTTTTCATATAGTTCGTACATTTCTTCACATGAATTTTTCAAGCCATTGCCAAATGAGTTGACACAAAGTTGATAAAGCCTATCAGCTAAAAAAAAAACACTCTCTGTATTTCTCAGTAAGGCAGCGTTTACAAACTGGTGTCACTCTCTGCGACTGGCGCAGGAGCTCAGAAAAATCCCATGAAGCGCCCAAGAAATGTTTCCGTTGTTAATTTTACTGCTAAGAAAAAACCTGGACATATAGCAGAAATACCTGAGCGATCACCGAAAGCCTTGCTCATGTACAGAAGTTATGCACTATATCTTTAAAAAAAATGTCAGCCAAAATGTGAAAGGAACAATCAATGATCCCAGATCCCACTACCAGAACTGAAACAGCAATGCAACATGCTATCACCTCCAAATTAATTAAGGTAGTTTTAAGAAGTAGACAAACGAAGCAACAACAACACTACTTTTTTGTTTGGGGCTTTTCACAGACTAGGTTGAGTTAGAAAAAAAAACACTTTGGATGCAAGATGTGCCAACAAGTTAAAAATGTAAAGTCAATATAACACAATAAAAATGTAAGCTGTGATTTTTAAGCTGCATGCAGCCTTTACACTCTTTTAAAGTCCTTAAGTAACAGACGTCACAAAGGCATTTATTCAACAATGTTAATTTAAAGAGCAAGTATTTCTTGTGGTTTTCCTCCGTCATGCAGTGTTTGTTTGTGATTTCCCTTAGTTTGCATGTCTGAGGTCAGATCCTCCTGGCTTTACAGCACAACTCTTCTTTGTAGCCTCTTTAAAAAGCCATTTGCTTCTGTTCAGGAGAGAACACCAGTTTGAAGTTGTTCCTACTCAATCATTAGCAAGTACTTGACATCCGTCTGTGTTCCAGCTAATTGGAATTGTCAACAGAGTGGCTTGCTTAGCTCTTTAGTACGTCAGTCCAATATTGCGAATGAGTCTTTTTGTCAAACTTAATGGAATAAAATGGAATATTGTCCATATTTCAAGCCATTACCATTTTGTATTTGAATGCATTGAACATCAGCATTTTCCACACTGTCTTTAAACATTCTAAAACCTAATAAGTACCATTCATTGCTTGCTTTAACTAGGGGAAAAATCATACATCTTACATTGAACGTAAAGTATTGGAGCTTCAACTTAAAAATACCTTGCCCAATGGCTCAGTTTGACCCACTGCCTGGTCGGGCTTTAAGCAAAATGACTACGCCGGTTGAAAACATATTGTTTGCAAACAATTTTTTAAAGATATGTCACTTTATCTGGATCTCATAATGATACATTGAGGGAAGATGATAATCCATGTACCTACTGCTAGCCTATAAGTAGCCTACCATTGGACTTAAAAATCAAATTAATGAAGGCATAAAATACATATATAATCTGTGCAAGGTAGTGGTGCTTGTGCTAAGTGCTTATTTGGTTATTTAGCTTTCAGGTAAAATTATCTTTTTTAGCTTATCTTTGAGTTTAAACTCTTCTGTTAATGGAGTTGAGCTGAAAACCTTTTAGACCAGAAGAAGACACAGTGTACTGTATGTAGCTCTTGGCTTGATTCTCACCGCTGGCTCTGTGAAGAAATCATTCTGGAGAAAATTTCCCACTAAGACTTTTCAGTGCCAAGTTTTAGCTGACTCAAACAACAGGTTTAAATGAGCCGATAAACCTCAGATGGGATCTCCTGTCATTCTGTCACCAGTGACTGTTGCCTTTTGCACTAAGAGGTCTGCAAAAAATATCCCCCTTAATCCCTTTAGTAAAGGAGTTAGTTTGGTGTGAGCTTCAGGATTTCACTCGCAAGTGACTCGCAATACAATATGGCCCTCTATGCCTTAACTTCAATTTGTTTGATGAAATGTGTCAGGGTCCTTGCTATCAGCTGATAACATCTGTTTGGTTGATTAACAACCAACTAAAGTACGGTAACATTTTTCAAAATATCCTCGTTTCAAACACAGGAAATCCTCTATTTCTCCAGGGACCACTAACATTATAATTGCGTAGATAACTTAGCCACTCTTTTGCCAGTGCGATTGGATGTTGGATGTTGAATGCTGAGCCAGAATGCACTGACAGGTTCCCACTGCCCGAAAAGGGAGAAGAATGTACACAGTCACTCCCCATCACTTCTCGCTGGCTTGGTATAAACCGAGTCGCCGCAGGGCATAAATGGACTGCACGTTTGTGTAAATACTACTGCTACTCTCACCAATAAATAGGTTGAACTAATTTCTCTCTGATAAAGTACATGCAAACAGCCAACTAGAAAGCTGTGAACCTGGTTGAAGACTACGGTATATCTCAAGCCTACTGAGGTGGGAAAAAGGTTTCCGAAAGTATAAAAAATTAAATGTTTTCTGTTTTTATGTTCTAGGGGCAAAAAGGAGATCATGGACTGTCCCCTGGTTCACCCCAAAAAGGACATAAAGTATGCATATTGTTGTATATCTTTTCATATAACTGTGACGGGAGAATTATTTCCTGTGATGTTTTACTTAGACATCTGTGAATTGTATAATGATCACACCTTCTGTTAGTTAAGTACCATTTACAAGGGGTGGGCTATAAAGAATGTTTTTGGTAAACAGCTCCTAAAGAGTTCATCAAGAGTTTAATTGTTTTATGTCCTAACATGTAAAAACGTTTTTCTATAATGTGTTTACCAACTGAGTGTATTTGTGTTGACACTTAAAGTGATATAACAGATGTAAACACATTTAACTGCATAGCTGCAAGTTTTGCAATGATCCTGGTCATTCCTCCTACCCTCTTTCCATGGGAAGATAGGTCTGACCCTTTTCAGCTGAATCGAATTTTGATCTCTGTTTGTTTTATCTACTTTTATTAAATACGTAAATGTTGAAAAGTTTCAGTTAATTTATTCCCACAAGGTTTAACTGATTAAAAAACTTCCACAACAATAACTACTTGATTATAGTATATTACAAGACACAGTCTTGCACATTATTTCAGTCTATTGAATGTGATCCAATTTGTCCCCTAGGGAGAATCTGGTGTCATGGGCCCCCCTGGACTGCCTGGCCAAGATGGACGAAAGGTAGAAAATCAGATTTATTTCAAACTCAAAACACAAACTGTGTTTGTATGTCCATAATGAAGTAACTGACATCCTTCAGATAACACTGTCCTTGTCCCATATGTGTGAAAGTTCATATTGCATGTGCATGCGTCTGCTCCCTTTTCTATTCTCAAGATATTTTCAGACATAAATCCGACACCCTGAATGAATGAGTGTCTGAATGGGTGGAGTTGTGTATATGGAGGATCACTAAATCATCTAAATTCTGGCCCAGTCTGAACTGACTTAGAGGGGGGAGTCTGTGAAATATAAGTGTTTAGAGGCTTCAGCCAAACATGGGTGTCTGAGCTCTTGTTTGGAAGGCAGCCTCACATACTGCAGGCATCAAGGATCACACCTGTGTTCTGGGTCCCCTGTGGGATAACTTACTAAAGGATTTCAATATCTGGGTTGTTACATCATCACTTTCACAGGCCTGTAAAAAGAATTAAGATATTTGAGGAGTGCTGAAGTTTGCTGAGTGAAACATGAGTTTTACAGGATTTAGTTTTAAATTCATGGTATGTCATTGACTCCCTAGGGAACAATTATTCTAAACAAAATAGCACATTAGTTATGAATGTGGTTTAGTTCTGTGATCTGGTCCGTGTCTGCATTGTTAGACTAAAGTATTTGACTTCTTTACATGATGCTGAGCTGGGTTATCCTGACAGAGAGTGATGGTTAGCAGCATGTTTTTCCATGGCCTTGTGCATTTTATCCTTGGCCTTTTCCCAAAGCCTGTTTTCCCCCTCATAGTAATTACACATCTCATGTGGGTTGGAGCCCCTTGGATTTCCCACTATGCCGAGTAGTACTGTTTAACTGACTGACTTGGCTTTACATAACGTTGTTCGAAGAGAATATTTTTGTGTTATTTTTGTTTTAATTTCTCATTTTGGTGACGGCAATGCTTTTTAAATTGTATAATACATTTAATTAGAAGTATGATGTATCATACATAATAGAGCTGTTAAGTGGAAGTGGCTTACTTCTGGGACATGGGACCTCTCGGCTCGAAAAATTACAACGGTAGTCAATGGAAAGAAATGTATTATTTTCTGGTCCCAGTCATGAAATGCCTTCGATTACACATATGTTTTGTATGGATTTAGATGGTATTTTTTCGTGCAAAGAATGGAACAATTTAGCGAGTAGAAGCTGGATACGGTCAGGTTTTGTGCAGAGCGCTTTTGTGGACTACAGCTCTTCGCTGCTCTTGACACTTATGATATACGTCACCACCACTCGCACCAGCTTAGCTCAGAAACATGGCTGTGTCTTTAATGCACTTTACCGCCTTCTTTCAATGACAAGACAAAAGTCTTCAGCGTGGCGAAAACCACTACACAAGTGGACATGTGGAGAGTTTCAATTTCTCGAGTGGGGAGATTGTTGGCGTTGTCCACGCCAGCCATTAGCATTAGCATTGTCAATTGAGAAGTGGAGGGAATGTGTTGAGGTGACGTCACAGAGGCGACAAGACTTGTAGTTGTTCTTGTAACATTTTTTCAAAAGCCGTTAGACGAATAATCATACAACATACCGTCAAACTCTTCACATGAAAAATTATCATTTAGACCCATACAAAACATATATGTAATCCAAGGCATTTAATGACTGGGACCAGAAAATAGTAGATTACTTTCCATAGACTCCCATTCATTTTTTTTCAGCCGAGAGGTCCCATGCCCCGTAATTCCGCCACTTCCGCTTAACAGCTCTATACCTCCTTACATTAAAGAAAACAGCTGACAATATTGTTTATTTTTGTTATTGTCAACAAAGCTATTTATCAGCTAAAGTTTTAATGAATAACTCTTGACTCTCTTCTTGTCTTGACTCCCTCCCTGAGCCAGTTTGTGACGAGGCCATAAGCAACACTGCCATATTATATCTCTATGCATTTCCATTTAATTTCACCTTTGTCTATAAGAGTTAGCTGTACTATGGTGTTTTCCATTTTTGGGGCGATTATGGTGGACTCATTGTAAGTGAGGAATAATTGGAAGTCAGGCGCATAATTCATGCAACATGGCGTTAGGTCTAAAGTAATTTTTGGGCAATAATGGAACTCTATGACTCTGCAAGGAGTAAGATAAACTAGTCCTTGCCCAAAGGCAATACTTGTTAGAAGAATACTTTGTGTGTTGTGTTTAGTGTTTGTTTTTTTTATCTTTTCTTGGGATTTGTAAGAGGCATATCACCAAATTTATCTTTAACCAATGTTGAAGGATCTTTGTTGTTTTGCTGAGAAATTACTATTATCTTGTCAGGTTCAGAATAACAAAAAATAAAATAAAAATATTTTCCTAACAAAGCCATTGGACTGAAAGAAGTATGTGTTACTCTGTTTGTACTTTCACTCCTTTAATCAACAACACAAGTCCAGTAGTGTGTTGTTTACTAGCTGTCCATAGCAAGAGCATATTACAGTGAAACAACAGGGCTTGCAAAATCTTCCACAACAACTCATCCATCTTTTCTATTATTTACCTCCCAACGCTGTGAGAGTGTGACAATGGGCAGTTAATTTTTAGGCCAGCAATTTCACCAATTCAGCAATTCATCCAGATTCATCTTGTTAGCTGGGGAAAAATGGAAATATAACAAAACCATTCATTTATTAGCTTTTTAAGCTTGGGGGTCCGATCTTCATACATAGAATCTAGGAATCTTTAAAAATGGAATCGCGGCTGATTTACCCGAATGTCTTGAGTGTTGCAACATCTGTTTAGAAAAACAAAGTCATAAAAGCTTGTTGAAAACTCAGGGTTTCTTTTAATTAGACCCTGTTTATAATCTTACAACTTATTGTGTAGTCTGTCAGAATTACAGTATACTTTAGTGAAGATGGAAAGAAACTAAAACAATGCATCAGTACAGTAAAAAGCCAAAATAACACACACGTGCACACACACAAACCCTGCGGCCATTTGGGAAACAATTGTATGAGTGCAATAATGCCTTGGCGGGAGCTCCAACAATCTGTTATGCAATCGGGCAACGGGACAGTGCTGACTGGGAAAAGCCATCTGGTGCACTCAAGGTACCTCCATTCATTGTAGTAGTAGGACGGACTCCAGCATCCAAAAAATAAAAGACCTCTTCTCGCACTTGTGAGTCATGGAATGTGGAGTCATGGGAAAAAGCTGATATTCTTCCTGCTGATTTATGGTAATTGCGGATCTTTGCTGGGCGTGGACCGGCATCTTGGCAGAAGTTAAGTGGTTGCTACAGATCCTCTTTTCCTGTTCTGGTGATGATTTGTCCAGGTGGGATCCTGGTCCCTCTGATCAAGTCTGAGTTAACCTTGAAGACATTCTCATCCCCACAAGTAACTGCTGACAGCCACACAGAGTAACACAATGCGGTTTGTATCCAGCTAGTAAAGACAAGGCAATCAGCTCGGCTTTGCTAAAAGCCACCAGACACCTCATTGCTTGCAGCTGTTCTTACTCAGATTTTTTTCTGTTTTGATCATACTGCGGCACTGGAAGCCAAAACTCCTTACAGGGCACTTTTGTATTCAAATTACACCGAACTTCCATCATCTGCCACAGATGGAACTCGGAAGTTACGTTCTCTCGCGTGCTCTTGTACATCTTTGACCTGCTGCTGCTTTATGAACTCTTTTGGTTGAGTTTTCTGCTCAATCCTTGGCCTGCTGCCAGAGAAAGCCTTTCTCACTGTGGGAAATGTGTAAAGATGTAATGGGGAGGTTGCCTGGGAGTCAGTCAGCGCTCTGCGCCGTGAAGTAAGAAGAGACGTGTGTGTGTGTGTGTGTGTGTGTGTGTGTGTGTGTGTGTGTGTGTGTGTGTGTGTGTGTGTTTGTGTGTGTGTGTGTGTGTGTGTGTGTGTGTGTGTATGTGTGTCAAAAACCAACACTGCGGGGAGAGCGTGTCTTTAACACAGCCAGCTCTGATCATGGCACGCTGGAATAGTGCTCAACTTTTTATTAGCTGTGCAGCCCTCAAGATTTTTCCTTCCTGCTCCGCAGCTTTTCTATAATAACATTCTTATACCTCTATTGCCGAGTCTGATTTGTCCAAGAAAGATGTGTGAGACGTGCCAGGTGGGAATAAGTTTTTGTGTTATACTGTATAGTAAAAATAAAAAACTATGGAACGCACAAGGTATTTTGTGCGTGCCAAGGAAAGTCTATTTCTTATTCCGTCAGTGGGGAAAACCCTAGCGGCTGCTGCCGCTGCACTTTTCCTGTTGGCTACTTGGTTAAGCTGGTGTGAGTTTCACTAATTAAAACTGTTTAGCCTTTATAAAGAAGGACAACTAATGGAGAGTGTAATTCTTTCCATCTTTATGTCACACGATGGATTTACAGAACTGTAAAAGCTGTCCAGGTTTTTTTATTTATTTTTTGAGTAACACATACAGATACACATGCACACTCCCACACACTTCAGGCACAGACTTCCTTTCTGTACTTTTACTGTACTCAGCTGTATTGGCCACACTGAAAGGCCCAGACACATTCTTTTGTCCTTTTGGGTGGCTGCAGAGCTTTTGCTCCAGCTGGAGACTCGTCCCCTCCAAAGGATCCTTTCAGATATTTCCAACTCGGAGCACATGGCTGTCTGTCCGTAGATAAATAGATAAATAACCATCAATAAGGAGTTAGACAGAACTGAAGTGTAATAGTGTCTGATAGAATTACTGTGGCCAATGGGCCGGCATCTGGCTTCACTCTGTCCCAAATGCTGCAGGGGATGTGACAGAAGGGTTTAAGCCTAAATAATAGTTGGCTCTCAATGTGTTTTTGTTTCTTTCTCTCTTTGGACTTTTTTATGGGACTCAGGGAACAAGCTCTGAACCATTTGTAAAATATCAACTCACAACTGTTTTTCGTCTCTGTTACATACTTCTGTAAATGCACAAGTATCCCTAAGTATCAGTTCTCACATCATGGTGACCTCAGAGGCACAAGTCTCATTTCATTAGTTTTGTAGCTGTGAAGTTGTGATGTTTTTTGTAAAGTGTTCCAATGGTATGTTATCAATGTACTTTCATGAGTTGGGATGATACACTGGACCAACATTGGCCTTTTTTAAAACAAGACTGGATGTTGGCCTGCCAGCATGACTTTACTTAACCGCTCCAGGCATGTCAGTCTCAATATGCTTCAACCTCTCAACCCCACACGACCCACCGAAGGAGAGATTTTCAAACTCATAGAATCTCATTTAAATGTATTACCGGGTCAAAAGTTTCAGGTCATAATATTTTATTCATTACAAACATGACAATATTGTAAATGGTGTAATGAGAAAAGCAGATATAGTCTTAGCAGCATGTGGTATGTGATACTGTATTTAAAGGCAGTTTGGTAAGAGTTTGTAGTCTTTAGAGTTCTCGCAGTGGGAATACAGAGATGCCACTCTAATATGTATACATCAAATATAAAGCTAAAGCCAAGTGATAGTTCACTTTGGTGTGCATATATACAGACATGAAACAGGGTAAACAGGAAATCACTTTGCAAAATGTTGAAAATGTTCCTTTAGGATAAATATAAAGTGGAACATCTAAGTTTAAGACTTCATGGTCCACATTTAACAGTTTATATTAGCATTATCATGTGGTAAAATCACACTGCATTATGAATGTTTAAGATATTTTGGCATCCTGCCAAGTATACTTCTTTTTATTACTTTTAATTTTTCAAATAATCAAATTTTAGCAAACCTAATATCAGCACACAACATTTTAAATGAAGATGCTTTCTCCTCTCTCATCTCCTTCACAAGGCATGCAGAGACTCAGTGAAGTAGCCTTTCAGGTTGAGCCCTGCTTTGCATCAGCTACCACCAAATGTCTCACAGGACATTTGCAGAAGGAGATTTTAATCCTCATGTATACACTCTGGAGTCTCCAGAGTGCTCGGAATGGGTCTCTTGATGGCCACTTGCTTATTTACACTGGTCCATGCTTTTATTATTTTTTTCACATCAGCCTCTGGACGCCTGTGGTTTACTTGTTCTGCTGTCGACAGGACAACACAGCTGGTTGCTAATGACTTCACACTTGAAGGGATGGACGTGTTCTCCCCTCAGAGACAACTACACATGACTCTATCTGTACTACTGTAGGCTTTGATTGTGAAGAGATTATTGCATTTATAACCAGCTGGCAAGCTCATTTGAGACCACAAGGCAAGAAGGTGACCATTAATTACCCTTTTGGGCTTCACTTGCTCCTGTCTAATTGGTTTACTGTAAGATTGTTCTGAATTGTTTTGTCAGAGTGCAGTGATGGCAATGATTAGACAAGCTCAAGGCCAAGCAGCTGTGCTACAACAATAAATTCAAATGGCATTGTTGTTGTGTAGAAATTGCAAAGCATTTTATTCAGGGTTAATTAAACCAAGCTGCCGATAAGTGTTGTGTTGCTTAGGGGGTAGAAATTTGGTCAATGTTCATTATTCTGAATTTTATTTAAAACTTGAAGGAATGTTGATAATGACTGCAGAACCATATATTATCATGAACAGTTGTGCCCATAACAACATTATTACTGTATTTCACTTTTAAAATGATCTTTCTATATTTATGTATACTTAGGGCAGTGCTGCCTGGAAGGCCCTATCCCTAACCGTTGGGGGAGGGGAGTGCCTTCCAGGCACAAAACACAAACTTAACTGCCCAGGGATGGCCAAAGCCACTGGCAGGGAAAGTAAGCTGCTGTTAATTAAATATATAATTTCCAGCTGGTGGCTGCTGGTCGTTGTAGGCGCACAGTGTAGCATCATGCCTGCATCGGCTTCAGAGGAGCCTCTGACGCACCTGTGGCAGCTGTTTGAAAGGATCAGGGTGCAG
This sequence comes from Hyperoplus immaculatus, assembly GCA_949357725.1. NCBI lineage: Eukaryota > Metazoa > Chordata > Actinopteri > Uranoscopiformes > Ammodytidae > Hyperoplus > Hyperoplus immaculatus. The sequence goes on from OX442351.1 coordinate 29,648,772, forward strand.
TGACTAATAGTCAATCCTGCTTAGTTACAGTTTGGCCTGTCATCCATTGCTTTCCTTGGGCACTGCTTTCCACAAAAGGAGCCATTAAACTGGTACACAACTAGGACACCGTGCCAGGTTCATGCACACGGCACCATAAAGTCCCTACATTCCTGTTGGAGGGCCTCCATTTCACTGCCTTCGTGGACCACAAGCCATATACTAAGCTGGTGGGTGTTACATTTGTCTGGCCCCGCCTCAGGAGTGATGTAAAGACCTGGGCTAGCTTCAGTTTGGCCTTTCAGCGTGTTCAAGGTACACATGATACCCTAAGGAGGACCTGCAGTTTTCATCTGCTGAATTGGTTTACAGACAGCCACTGGTGGTCCCGGGAAAGTTCCTTCAGGACGCTGCGGTTCTGTGGATGGGCGCGTCACATTGGACTTTTGCCCTGGGCAACTCCAGCCCCTTCACTCAGGTCCCCCTGAAGACTCCCCTATGATGGGCCCTTCTGTGTCCTGGAGGCGGGAACCAAGAACTTTGTGGTGGACATGGGGGATAAGCTAGAGCGGGTCACTATGGACCGTCTCAAGCCTGCCCATCTGGATGTGGCTGATCCAGTTTGATGAAACTAGATTGGTAAAACTGAATAAAATGTACTTAAAAAGTAGTATTTGTAATTTAAATGGACAAGATAAACAACAATTTATCATTTCTGTTCATCAAATTAAAAATTTATATTTTTACCATTTCGGCTTTTTTTATACCTTAATAGGGCAACGTATCCTGGGAGATACAACTCGTAAAACCCAAAATATACAAAGTATAAAAAAATTTGATGTGGAAATATTTTTCTTTGGTCTTGAAGAGATGAGTGATAACATGAACATATTTTTAGAAACTCATTTTCCACTGTTGCCTGTTTAAGGGTTAATTAAGTTATTCTATTGAACATTTTATTTTTAAGGGGAAAAAAACCCTCTTTAATGCAATAAAAAAATATATATAGCCTATATCATTTCGGCCCTCCGATGTTGACTGAGAGGCTTTTGAACACAATTGTGATGCATTTTACACAACACATTTATAATGTATAATATTTTCTTCCCAAGGCCAACAATCCCTTTAGGTTAACATCATGAAGCTTTGTACTTCGCTGTGGCTTCATGATCAGAATTTGAAATAAGATCACCAATGTATTTTCACTTATTCTCATTGTTGGATGTGCACAAACTCTTAACTGATTGTTTCCTTATCAACAGGGACAACAAGGGCATCCTGGTTTTTCTGGTCTCCCAGGTGAACCTGTAAGTACCTTATTTCTTCTTAATCTTGACTACAATTTGATGTTTAGTAGACATATTCTCCCATGTATGTAATGTGTACAATGGTTGTTTTCTTAATATGCTCACTGGTATACGAAAAAGCTGTAATGTTGCTCATAGGAAACTGGGTAATAAACAGATTGCTAATTGCAATAAATGTACTTTAGTTGTAACAACATTATTATGGGGTAAGCAAAGATGATGTTCTGAACAGCAAGAAAAACTCACCTGGTATTTCTCTGACATAATCCCTCCTCTGTCCCTTTGAAGTGTTATCACGCTGGCTAAATCCACTGCATGTTGTTTGTCCGTCTGGTGGCTGCACTGTTAGCTGTATGTCAATGTATGTTTACTTATCTAATGGACGAGCCAAGAGTCTACAGCAACAGTCCCCTTAAGATTGCAGCGTGTCTTTCCATTTATAGTTAAAAAGAAAGAAAGGGAGGGATCGACGGAGAAACACAGACACAGTTGGACCTTAACAAATAGGAGTGGGGGATTAGTAAGAGAAAAGAGACATTAGCTGTTCTGGAATCTTGGCGGGAATAGAGAAAGGGAGATATTTGGCAGAGGCACAACTGGGCTAAATAGTTTGGACACCCCTGGGTCATTCCTCCCTCTCCTCCCCCTCCACCGCCTTTCTGAGCCCAAATCCTGTGTACTATTGCTCAGAAAAATGTGCTGTGTCACACAATTTTTTTTTTAAAAGTATACTCGTTGAACGAAGGAACTATTTTCTGTGGGAAATTACTCAGATAGCAAATGGTTCAAGTAGAACATGATTGGCCATGTATTCAAATGTGAAGTTATTTATATATATTTATTAAGTGAAGTCGATTGAATTTTTTCTAAACAAATAAAGATAACAAGGCGACACATTTTCTTCCTCAATCATACGTTATTGAATTTTTTTTTTTTTTTGAAATATGTGCTAAAAACTTTCTTCTCACTGCACATTGCACTATACTGTATCTATGTAATTTTAATTGTCTGTGTTTAAGTTTATCGCTTCCATGGCACGTACACTATTTTCTGCTAGCAATCCCACAATGCAATGCGTTGGATTTTATATCTACGGAAATGGCTGATGTAGGACTGCACCTGTCAGTACTGACCAAATCTCGATTGACTGAGTGTTGAAGAAAATTAATGAGTGAGGGGGTGATTTTGATCACAGCAAATGTTTACGCAGTCTTCCGGCCTCCACACACATCCTACCTCTACTGCGTGTCTACTGCGCGTCTGCGTCTGACTTTTTTTCACTGACTGTGTAATCAACCTAGAGCGGCCACACATCTGACCTCAGACGCACTGCTGATGCGCGTCGGAGGCGTGTCTGCAGCGACGCTCCTGTTTACCTCAGGAGGCTCGCCTATTTTTTTCTGAGAGAGAAATACTCTGCTGTGAGTCATATTGACTTCATACCGGCAGCTTTCGCTGTAGTTTCACCATTTCCTGGTGTTGCCCTTTCAAAATAAAACTTCCAACAAGCGAAAATATGGCAAAAAAAATAAAATAAAAGGCAATGGGCCACATGGATTACTGTCGAGACTCAATATTAGACTCAATATTAATCATATGCATCATAAATGACACGAACAAACTTAATTTTAATGGGAATTATCTATGAAAACTCTGTGTAGAAAGATAGGGCTTTTAGAAGCAGCGCTGCAGCAGCAGCTGCTGAGACGTTCCATGTGTGGCCGAGAAAAGTCCAAGAGAGGCAGCAGTAACGGAACGCGACGCGCTCCAAGGGTAGACGCAGGATGTGTGTGGAGGACGTTCTTCTTTTTTAACTTGTCCATTTCTACGTTTCTTGGCATGCTACTGCCACCAACTGTTCATCAGTCGAATTGCTTGGTTTGCTTGCACACAACATTTTCATTGTCCCCCTCTGCATGTGAGTAGCTTCACTGTACGTTAATGTATTTCAGTACTTGTAATCGTAGAACAGAAGATATGAAGAAAACATGGTACCTGCATAGAAAAACTGTGTATTGTACTGCTTATTCTTGCTGTACAATATATATTTTAATGCCACAAAGCTTCCAATACTACTACAACGTTTACAACGGCTACTATTACTACTGTTTCTCTGGTTCCATTAAAACGATTTTTTTCATTCTCATTTTTAACATGCCATTAATATATTGATCTCTCCTAACCAATCATTATAGATTTTTGCTAGGAATCTAAAAATACAGTGACATAACTATCACCAGTGTATGATGAGTGTGGTCCACAACCAAACAGCCTGTCATTTCTTGCATGCCTTCACTAACTAATCCTTTTTAACTCTCTCCATACATGTGCAAGTAAACATTCCTCTCTGAGGGATGCATTTGGCTTGGTCTCACCACAAGGAAGGAATGACTCACACATTATAATGTGCGTTGATGAGGATAAATATATTAAGGCCAAAGTCTGCTCACAGCAGTCTGAGCAGCATGTGGCTCGACCGCATTATAACGGCACTTACTGTAGATTAGATTAATTGAATGGTTAGAGTACCAATATCTGGAGTAACGCCTTTTTCCTAAAACACTGACTTGACAAAACAAGAAGTCTCTTTTCAGAAACAGATTTAAATTATTCTAGGACTGATTGACTTGTTTATTTCTACATAAATTAATTGCCTGTTTTTAGGTTTTATTTCTGTCTTTCTTGGCTTTCTATTCTTGCAATCCACGCTCCAACAGAAACCATGTGTGCCTAAAAGACAGAGTAGAGAATACTCATTCCCTCTCTCCATCCTTCAGTCTTTCTTCCTTTTATTTCCCTCTATTCGTCTCTTCTCTCTCCTCGTGTTGATTTGTCTCCCGTCTCTCTCTCTCCACAGGGCGAACGGGGAGATGATGGAAGCCCCGGGGCCAAAGGCTATCCTGGCAGGCAGGTGCAGTAAATCTAGTGTTGCGGTGCTGGTTGAGCAGGGCACACACACACACACACACACACACACACACACACACACACACACACACACACACACACACACACACACACACAAAGATATATTAAACATTTAAAGATATTGGATTGGATGCCATGGGCATCTCAGGGTCAGCCTAAAAAAATCTAATTTGGTAAACCCAAATAAATAGTTTGTAGTGGAATAAAATATTTAAAAAAAGAAACTGCTCCGAGATGTTGAGTGACCTGTGGTGGAATTTCAGCCATCGATGCCCCAGGTCTAGCAGGGAAATAAAATCTCAAAAGGTTTCCATAGTAAACACTCCTGTGAAGAAAGGAAAGGTAATACAGGTGTGACTAATGCCACAGCTCTGTGCCTCAGCGTCACTCCTAACTTTACTTCTAGGAATAGTGTTTAATGCGAGACACTGCGAGCCAAAACATTGATTTTTCAAGCACTGGTCAATTCAGATATTTGTGTCTATTTTGCTTCCTTAACATATCTACTTCCATACTATTATAAATGACAAGTCCAAAATGTACATTTAGGTGTTTATTTTACTAAACCCTGTCTATTTCAACTCTATATTTTCTCCTTTACAACCATCTTTAACCGCAATTATCTCAACATTGGTTTTCTTCAATACCAAAAATCTCAACTTATAAAGCACTTACTGTATATCAACCAAAATTTCAGTTGCACTATTTTAAAGGTTATTACACAAGGATTTGTTTATATGTTGTTAATTGTCTGATTTATGATACTTTTTATTTTTTTAAACTTGCTGAAAAGGTATTTTTTGACATGTACATAGTATTTTTTAGTGTCTCGCCTTAACTTAAGAAGCCAAAGCTAGTGACAGTTAGTGTTTCTCCACATTTAATATCTGTTAATTTCTCTACAAACAGCTGGTTAACTACTTGTCGCTTATGTTTCCTGAATGTTTATGATAACGTAGAGTTCAGGCTCTGGTCTCAGTGTTTCCCTGTGTACATTAGCTGCCTATGACTGTCTGTGATCCCTTGAGACGCTTAGTGGTGTGTGATGGATTAGGTTTTAGCACCCCCTACCATATGTGGACTGTGAATCACTTGGGCTGTGGGGATTATGTCAAAGCATTTCACTTTGCTATAGGGAGTTCTCCTGAGCCGCGAGTTGATCTTTATAGTTGCAGGGGGAGATTTTGCACACAAATGGATTTTCTGGGAGTGTCTCTGAGTAATTGTTGTGAATTGTGTGTATTAATACTGCAAATACCTGCCAAAAGACTGATTAAAATATAAAAAAATATGGATAAAGTTGTCCGAATGTTAGATATATCATAGCATTTTTTTCTTTCACTTTGGACAAAAATTAATTCTGCCATTGTTCGTAACCAGAGAAATTTGTTTTTGTCATTTGTTACATTTAGGGTTTACCCGGGCCTGTAGGGAAAATGGGACCTAAAGGAGTCCGGGTAAGTAGATGCTGGGACAAAAGACTTTGCTTGATTTGTTTTATTAAATATATTTATAAATTAAAATACTGCCTTAAACTGAAGGCAGTATTTTTATCATTTTTTATCATTTGTCAATAAAAGGGGCTTTGAAAGTAAATACTTTATATGAGGGTGTTTAAAGCACCCTCACAAGGACGTTCCCTGTTAACTTGTATTTTATGTTGTTGTCATGCGCCCTCACTCATCTTCCACTGAAGGCCACAGGGGAGAGAAGCGTGATCCTTCTCTGTAAAGAAAAAGATTTTTGCACTTTCACTTTCTTACGCAAACTATAAAGTGTCTGCTTAATGAATTAGCTAACCAGTGTGGATACATAAAAAAGACCAAGGTCATAAACACCACTTGTCTTCCCTTGTTAACTACCTGATGATCATGACAGATGGTTCTGTTTGTATATTTAAAGTACTGTAGGAGCAATGAACTCTGGCTCTCTTTAAATCATTTTTGTGCTTGCTGTTCTTGTAAATGTTAACTAAATGTCATTAAACTATATTGCTCTGCAGCCGAGCATTACCCTAATGCATTCAGATGTTAGCTTCTCGTTAAATGTCATTGCAATTTCTGTTTTAGCTGTTTCCACACCCTTTTTTCCCCCCTTCCTTTTCCACTGACAGGTTTGGCAGCGAGATCTTCAGAGATCCCTGATGTGAGGGTATGTGCCCTTGGACTACATCGTGGAAGCCAGCACCATGCAGTCCATGGGCATATACACTTGCCTCAAGGCTTGGCTCTTCAACACCACCCCACTGAAGCAAAAAGAGTTCGCTGTGATAACAGATCAAAGCATCACAGCTTGTCTGTGTAGAAATTTTTAGACATGTGTCTGTGAAGATCTGTTGGATGTGTACAACACTATATCAATCATCTCTGCTAACTTTCATTGCACGCCCTTGTCTATCTTCTTTTGATTTCCCCGTCTTTCTCTGCCTCATCTGTTCCTCCACTCAATCTTTCATTCACTTCTCTAGGGCCACATTGGCATCCCTGGGCTTTATGGCCTTCCTGGTCCTGACGGCGAGAGAGTGAGTATTAGTGGGTGTTCTATAATGCAACACAGTGAGAATTTACTCTGTCTGTCCGTAGGCCAAAATGACAAACTAGAAATAAATGTAATTCTTGGAAGCATGGAATGCACTGCACACATGAACAAATCAATGTTACAAGCCCAATGTGAGCACACGCTCCCTTTTGCTGTATTGGATACAGCCAGGGGGCAAAACAACCTACATGTAAACCTCTCTACTGTCTTGGATGAGGTTAGAATGTTGGAGGTGGATTTAAATTTATTTTAACCCAGCCACGACTCGAAAATATCAAATAAACCTCTTGGAAAGTAGATGAAAGAATCGGCACAGAATCTCAAATCAAGTGTTTTGAAATGTTTGTGTTAGTAAATTCTTGACATGATGCACTTTTATCTCCCCTTTGGCGCCTTAACCATTTTTCACTCGCTCTGTCTCTCAACTATGCTTTCTTTCCTGTTTCCAGGGAATTCCTGGCGGTCATGGGAAGAAGGGCAAGATGGGTAGGCCGGTAAAGTTTTCTCTCAACATACTTCTCAGATAACATTCTTTAATGCCGCGGGTGTTATGCCTTGATCTATGGAACCTTACTGTAGTGTAGGGCTATTTGTAGTGTATTAAATGACCATTACGTTGACGGAAACCCTTGTTCAGCGTGTAGCCCCTCCTGGCCTTGGCTGTTTGAAATGTCCATACTGGCACACATTGATTCTAGGAATTGCTAAAGGGATTGTTATAAAGGGAGACATATGCACTCAAAACTGTGCTTAATGTATTGGAAACACAGATGTTCAGCAGATAACGTAAATATCCTAATATGTATAGCTGGCATCATATCGAAGCGGCTGACTCCTACATTTATAAATCTTGTATGATTATTTGTTTCTGGCTGAAGTAGATTGTGGAACATTGTATGTTATACACTGTGCTTGTTTTGCATGAGACTGATATGATAATAGGTTGTGTCAGTTGTGGGTTTGGCTCTTCGGAGTCTCTACCCACAGATCATGGAAGTCTATAGTCATTGGCGCCTGGCAGTGAATTTCCCATCCTTGCAGGCTTACATGGAAAATACTGAAAACTGCACATAACCACTAATGTAAATCTGGTATTTTCCCAGGCCTAGTCTGGTTGTACATGTTGTTTTGGATTGTTATCCAGAAACGATCAAAGAAATATGCCCATAATAGCCAAGTCATGAGCATGCCATTTCTCTTCCTCTGCGGTGAAGAGAGAGGTCAGTCCTTTTACACAAGACGTTTTTGTCTGTCCTGAGTCAGCAGTTCCGCAGTAGAACACAATCCATAAAGACACACGAGAGACGGACTTGTCATGTTTAATCCAACAGAGATGATGCACTTTATTCACATGCCTCAAAGCCTGAAACAACTTGGCCGCAAAACGCAAATTTGAAAACAATGTGCATTTATTGCTTGAACAGCTCCTCTCCTCCTTTCTCTTTAGATGTTTTATTTATCCAGTTCATGTTTTATTTTAGCACATAGCAGATCTTCCATGACACAGATCACATAAAGAAAAGTCTTGCCAACCTAACTGAGAGTTCTTGTCAGTATATGAGAACAAAGACCTCCATAAGTTTCTGATTAAAACCTAACTACATTTTTTGGAAACACAGGCAGACTTTTCCAAATGTCCCGTGGGCTTCATGTTGCATCAATTACTTTATCAACATTTGCCTAATGTTCTGAATCTAACAGACTGCCACATAAACATAAAAAAAACTCCTCCATCTCTTGAAGGCTTCATACATACATTTGACTTTTTCCTCTCTATCTGTTGACATAAAACGTGCAATCTCGCCTCTATTCAGCCATTTATCATTTATGTAACCATAGCGCTCGCCTTCAGTGGGCGACTGCTGAGCCGTGATGAGCGCTGGTTTGCATGTTGACCTTGGCACGTTGACAAGCACTCGTTGAGCGTGTGGCCCTTGTGGCTGCATCACTCCTCTTGTTCTGCCTTCATAATGGAATTACGAGCACCAAGCAAAAAAAAAAAAAAAAGAAAGAACGCAGTCAGCAGTTCCTGGGCCAAGCAGCTTTATTCAGCCATTTAGGCAGGTCCTGGGGGCTTGGTTCGCGGGCCGCTGAGCGCTCCCTGCCAGCATGTGCACACGCAGACACTTGATCGCTCGGAAACTCTCAGCCCATGGAATTTCCTCCCGGTCTCCCAGGAATGGAGCGTGTGGAGCGCATTTGATGGGATTTGCTTGGCTTTACTCTGCAAACTTCTGTTTTGGGAAACACTTTTGGGGGTCTAAAGATAAGGGGTGCTGTATATTGAAAAGCTTGAAGGACATTTGTGATATTGGGCTATATACTGTAAATACAATCTACTTCTCTTTGTTGATCCCACCGTATTTGGTATGATATCACCACTGACCAACCTTGATGTCAAAATAATCAACATTTTGTCAGTTTGAATATGATAAAGCCAGTTGCTTCCCCCACTTGTTATATGACCATCCTGTTTCTTTGTGTGCTCAGGGGTTTCCCGGTGACTTTGGAGAGAGGGGACCTCCTGGCCCTGATGGGAACCCAGTAAGTAAAATAAAGGAGATAAATGCTCCCTTTACTCCACGTTTTGCACAGAGCAGTTCATCTTGTGTGACCAGCAAAGTCCATTACATTACAACTGACAAACATTTTCACAAGACTTCAGACTCAAAGGTGGAATCAGTGATTCTGGAGAACGCCTGTTGCCAAAATGGCTTTTTTGTCAAAATCAGTGAAATTTTTTCTCACAATCTGCTACCTGTCCGTACTGTGTGTGCGCTGAAAAAAAGTCCAGTGTTAATACACAGCCTAGGCTCTCTAAACAGGTATGTAAACATAGGGTATGGAAACAAAGGGGCTCATACCAACCCACCATAGCCAGCTACGTGCCTGTACAGTATGCTTAACAAGAAACTGAAAAATACACTCTTAAAGGCAGATGCAAAAAGAAGACACTATAAAAGCAAATGCTACTACACATGAAAACACCAAAAATTCAAAGCCCGATTTAATTTAATTGTTTTACATCAAAAATATTTTATTCATTCATAGGACTGACTGGGAGACATTTATGAGCAGTCATTCAGTAACTCACTCACCCATCATAATCCACACTGATATAAGGCCAACAGTGGTTTCACTCTATTTTAAAATGACCCTAACTGCTGATGATTGACAGGGTCAGTGTCAGATTGTGATTGGCCTCCTCCAGGCCTGAAGAGGGGTTTTTCCATTTGGCCAAGTTAATTTTCTGTAATGCACAGAGGAATATAGGAAGGGACAGGAAGGCCACGGTTGGTTGTCATCCACCTCTCTATTGGACCGGTCGCTTGGAGAGGATGTGGGCACGGCATGTGGCTGCAGGCTTGATCATTTAGACAACAAGCCTCTCTGTGTGTCGATTGCCAAATTCTCACTGATTGTGCCCAAATGAGTGGAGAAAATACATTATCCGGGCCATCAGTGGAGGAAAACACTAGTAAACAAACCACACTTAGAAATATGCTGTACGCTCTTTGACTGCGCTGTGATGCACCTTTTCTTTATCTCGTTTTATTTGTTCTCTTAGGGTGAACTGGGAGCTCCTGGCCCATGTGGAGTCTCTGGTCATATTGTAAGTGTTGTTTTACCCTCACTAATTGTACAACTTTGTGAATTTGATTTGAATCAACATTGTTAAAAATGTTTAAAGTTTGTTTGGCATAGGTCTACATTTGAGAAATGTGTATCATTTTGTTAAAGGGAAAAAAACATGTTTATATAATTTCTTGGAGTACTGAGAATTGTTTTAGGTATAGTATAACCTGCTGTTGGTATGGGTTATAGTGTGGCAACATTATCTGAAAATCTACGGTGAATGTTAATATTAGATTATTAGTTTACATTTTCGGGATTTAACTGGACATTCATCATTCTAAATGTGTGTTTTGCTGTTGTTTGCAGGGAGACATGGGTCCCTTTGGCATTATGGGCTTACCAGGACCACCAGGGCTCAAGGTAAATTATATTTTCTAATGATGTCCAGTTTTGATCAGTCACACGGTTGGTGTTTGGATTCAATTATATTCCACAGCTTGAGTGTGTTTACCCAAGTGAACCCAGGGTTCTGCTTATTAATCATGTTTTTTTTTCTTCCAAGGGAGTAAATGGAAACATAGGGGAACCCGGACTGAAAGGTGATAAGGTGATCTGCATATGTCTTTCTCAGACTACTAACTTCCTATTTTCAGAATGTTTGAGGTGACAAATCCTAAAAAAAAATATATATCTCTGATTCCTGAGGAAGCTAATAGACAACCCAGTTATAATGCACAACTTGTGTTAGCCAGCACTTCTGTTGTGCATGTTGCTGGCATTATTATTTTTTGGTAACATTCAGATTATGTTTTCATATTTCTTTCCTTTAGGGGGACATTGGCATTCCAGGGGAGCCAGGGGAGTGTGGATTCCAAGGGGACAAGGTAGGAGTGTGTTTGTATGTGCTCAGGTGGAGTGGGGGTCATCCTTTTATAATAAGATGGGTTGTACAATGACTGTCTTTAGAAAGGCACTGAACTGCTGATTGCTTCCACCTGTGCCACCATCAATTTGTTTGTGTACAAAGGTCAATAAGATGTATTGGAACGTTCCTTGTTCTTCTCTCTAAAAGTGCTATACAAGAGTAATTCATTTACCATATATTTTATTCCTGTTTTATACATGTACGTGGTGTGATTTCTGTATCTTATCAAGACGTACCTACTTTTTTTTGTCTGGTTGACTTGTTTAAATTGAGTTGGCTTCTATTTTTTTTTACAGGGGATCCATGGTTCACCTGGTTTGCAGGGTCCTCTTGGATTACCTGGCCCACAGGTAAACACCAGCAGAGAAAAAGTTGAAAAACATAAAGTATTATATTAATAATAGCACAGTTTAGCTGCTCATTGTTTCTGTTCAACTGCTTTGGGAAATTGTATGCTGTGAAGCTCTGGGCTGATCAATAAATTATAAATAAAGTATTGTCTCTGCTGTGAGTTTACACAGCTTCTCTAAAATCTTGTTGTGAAGGCTATTTGTGCTTTCTTTTTCCTTAGCTGCTTGAGATTAAAAAACCAATATTGTAAAAGTATAGTGGTTTTGCTCAAATCATACAGAATGTCTTGGGATGCAAGAAAAAATGTTGGTGCTCTTGAAGAAAAGAAAGACAACATTCAGGCCCTCATGCGTGTCGAAGAACTGGTCCAAGAAATGTATGTTAATCAAGCTGTAACAATTGCTCATAGAGCTATGGGGCAAATTCCCAGTGCATTTGCTGCCTCGGCTTTAAGACTAATCCACCAAAGTGCGCACTCATGCAGTCTTAATGTTCTGAATATTTGCAATGCTTTCTGATCTGGTTGAGTTTTTTTAATGGAAAACCCAATCTTTTGCTTGCTTGACCTGCAACACATTGTCAACACTGTAGCCCCTTTTACACAGCCAGTGAAAGCCGGGAATATGCCGGCCTTTCGGCCCTCCGCCCTGCTGTATAAATGCGACAGTTGCGGAACGAGGGAAGAAAGGTGCGAGTGATCGTTCCGGGAATTTTACTACCTCGGGGGGTAGTAAGATTCCCGACACGATCAGTTCCGCCTCTCTGTTTAAATGCTCCAGCTTGTTGATGCGGAACTGGGGGGCGTTTGACGTTCCATAGTCTACGTTCTAAACATGCGACCATGTTAGCAGTTGAAGGACGTGTGTTTAACATTAACCACGGCGGCCTGATGTCCCGTAAAAATCACCAAATAAAAGGAACGGCGTATAATCTAGCTGATCATAAGGTCCGTTGCTCAATCCAAACCCCCGCGCTTCATTTTGCAGAGTGTATGAGTCTATTTCTGCCCATGAGAAGTTGTACAATGGGAAAGCTAGGCTAGGCTAAGTAAGGGATAAAGTATAGCGAACGGGTCACTTGCTAGAAATAAAGACCGACAAGCTGAAGCAGGCTCTTGCTCTAGGTTCTTATGTAACTAAAACGTAGTTCAGTACGCCAGTAAATAGGAACGACCAAGGAACGGTGGAATAGTCTGCTCGCCCCGCTAGACTGTCTGCTTCAGCTGACTGAAGGCTCGGGCTCAGCTGTTAGCCACAGAGCTACTGTTTTGCTAACACAACTCAAGACTCGCACACTCTACAAATAATAATTCTAATCGACCAATATGTTTAACAAGAGTTCCATCTAGCTAACAAGCATCATCCCCCAACATAAATAACACAATTCATGGAGAAAATTACTGCGGAACGTTTACATTGCGGGCTGCAGCCTGAAGTTACTGTCTTAATATGCGGCCAAACGTACTCACATCGTCTTGACTGGATTCCGCCGCCGCTATTATTATCCTAAGTCTGAGCGTATATCCACACTTTATTTATGCCTACAGTAACGTGACTTCACACACTGTGTGTATGTTTATGTCTGTCTCACAAAGAGACTCGCTCACAACCAACCTGTCACACAAACACACACACACACAGACAGACACAGAGGTGAAGCAGTGAGCAGCGGAGTGATGTTGTCAGTTTGGTTAACTGTCCCAGAGATGTTGGACTCAGAGCGTAGCGAGATCAACCGGCATATCACGGGGACAGTAAAATACGGCCCTCTTACTGCAAGCTCCAGCACTTCTGCTCTCAATTCACCGGCCAGTATTGTTGTTGTAAAGCAGCTGACCGGCGCGGCGCTAAATGTTTACGTCACACCTGACGCTGTTTACAAGCACCTCTTTCATTCCGGAGCGCTGTGTAAAAGGAGCTACTGATGCGCCAGCAGGCCGGCGTTGCTTGGTTCTGTGTAAATAACACAGAAGCAAGCAAAGCCGGCATTTTGGAGTGATGTTGTTCCGTCAATATGCCGCAATCTCTGTGTAAAAGGGGCTAATGTTTCGGCCAGTCTGAGTGGTGGGGTGGGGGGGGGGGGGGGGACGCCCTACCAACTGAGCTAAGGGTGCCCCCAAATGACTGTTGCTTTAAGAAAATAACAGCACAATAAAGAAGTGCTATGAGGTGCCAACGGTATTGTCAATTTGGTTGAAATTATTTTGTGTTTTCGGATCTGTGAGGTAATGGTGAGATCCTTTGTTTTTTCTTTAGGGCAAACCTGGTGAAAAGGGTCCTGGTGGTTTTCCTGGGCCTCCTGGCACAGAGGTATGACACGGTATATTTACTTACTATTATATTTTGACTACAATATATAGTTATGGCATTCTATCATTGTACATAGTAACATAATGTTGTGTGCTGCTGAGGTTTGGTGATGAAGCTGTGGTTGGTTTTCAAAGGGCTTTCCAGGCGACATTGGCCCACCAGGACAAAATGGCCCTGAAGGACCCAGGGTTAGTACACTCAGTAACATTAAAGCTTAAGATGCCAATTGTCAGTGAAATGAAAGTTAATTTTCAGTGTTTCATCTATAGGGAAAGCAAGGGATAAGAGGTTTGCCAGGACCGAGAGGAACACCTGGAATGCAGGTAGGGTTGACCAACTTATGAAAGTCAATAAATGAGAAAAGCAATTTTCCCCCTCTGACCTTTGTTGACACTTCTTTTATGGCCAGGGGGATGAGGGACCTGTTGGGCCAGCTGGACCGGCTGGACTCGAGGTGAGTGCTGATTGGATAAGCCCGGCAACTGAAGACCAGTTAGAAGATACGATAACATGGGTATCTCTTAAGATCCACACAGAGCACCGCAATACTTGCTGTGCTAAAAATAAACCACAAGTCTTTGCCTAAATTTAGATTTTGAGGAATGACCATGACCCTTTATGGACCGTAATTCCTTTGGCTGACTGATGTCTATATTGTTCTCAAGCTGTTTTGAAAGGCTTCCGATTGGACACTGTATACTCATTTTACCAAACTGGTCAGCATAATTGCTATGTTCTTTTTTCACACACAATCACAAACAAAAGCAAACTCTCTTTAAATGTCAAAGCAAAATATATAGCTGTATTTCAAATATAATTGTATCACATGATCGACTATTTTTAAGATGAATGCATAGGAAAAGGAATATGTGAAATCAATCCTGAGTTATGATTATATTGGTGTATAAATGGGAGATCTAAAGTGCATTTAAAATCGGTGGATCAAGGGACACTGTTAAATAACTGAAATATTTACCTGTCTTCTGCTTTTCAAAAATCTCCACCATACATATACTGTACATATATTCTAAATTGTTAGCATCTGAACATAGGGGATAGAGGCTCCGCAAGACACACTTTATAAAATAGGATGGCTTTGAACTGCATTGTGAATAAAAGTCTGCAGCCTCCTTTCTAATGTGTTTGTGTGGAGTCATCACCGGCTAAACAATAGAGACGACTTCCAATGAAACTCTATTTTTGCGATGGCTGACTGCAGTCTGCCATCTCCCAAAAGTGTAACCCACAAGTGATTACGGAAAACAAACACAATGACCCGATGACTTGTGTGAGTAATAGGAAGCCTTTTGATGCTGGAAACAGCTCTTTGTTTTGTGGATCATTAAGTTTCTTAAATGTTTTTTGTTTGGCCATAAAATGAGGTTTTGTTTCATGCCACGGCTTCTCGAGGGACAGCAGATTGTACCTCTACCAGAAGATAAAGGGTTTAGTGTTTGTTGTTGTCGAGCTGCAGTGCCATTATCTGTGTCATGTTTTGCTTTCTGTTCAGGGCAGGCTTGGGAGGCAGGGAATCCCTGGACTGACAGGCCCAGATGGACTCAAGGTCAGACCTAATAGTCACACATCCACTACCGAAACTCTGTCGTCTTGAACATTCTCTCCCCGGCTTTCTTTTATGATAATGAATCATCTGGAAATGTGTAAAGTAGATGTCAATTCTCCGTTACCACCGGGGGAACAGGGCCTCCAAGCACATTTCAACAGATTTGAAACTAAAAGACGAAAGGCATGAGTAAGTTTGTGATATGCTAATTGTCTGCTTTGCTCTAGGGCGAGACCGGGATAACTGGCGAGGTCGGAAAGCTTGGCGAGAGGGTAAATACTTTTTTAACTCTTTTCTGCTGAGTCCTGTTTGATGCTCGCTGTGTGTCTCTGTGTGTGCCAGTTTTGTAGTGAAGCCTGCTATGCAAAATATAACTTCAATAGAACTCACACAAGCAAGAGATAGTTAAGACAGCGTGTTTTTCTCTCCGTTAGGGACTGCCTGGTTTTGTCGGGCCTGGTGGAGAAACTGGCATCGCCGGAGAAAAGGTTAGCATTATGTCGATTCGTCACACTTGGCTAGTGTGACAATGTTCTGTTGCTCTTTATTTAAATCAGTTAAACTGCTCTCTACTGATGTTGCATCTGATTAGTTCTGAAAAAATATGTCACTTACAGCAATTGTGATAAATGGCATTGTACTCGCTTATATAACAACATTACTTTGGGCTCATTGAAATTGTGATTGCTACTTTCGACTTTTTGAAAACCATTCTGTAGATAAAACACTTATTCATTCAAGGGCAATTGCTCTACAAAAATATTAGATGGATTAATTAGAAATTAAAATAATCATAAATTGCCAATCCCGTTTTCTATTTCTCTAATCATGGCTTGTGGATCCTCAGGGTGATCGAGGGAAGACAGGTGCCCCCGGGCCGGCAGGTGAATCGGGGCCGATGGTAAGGAGTAAGTCCGGACCCTGTCTCTCGTACCAGAGGGTGATCAATTCTATATAAGGGATGGGGGTGTTATATGTTTGGAGAGACTGATTTAAGTGTTAAAACAATAATCATATAATAGGATAGATAGTATAAGGCCATCCACATTTGGTCTAGCTCTAAGAGCTTTTTTAAGATTTCTCTGATAAATCATTTAGATATCATTTGAGTAATATTTTATCCATCAGGGTCACACTGGAATACCTGGAGAAACGGGGCCACCTGGACTGCAAGGGATCCCAGTAAGTTAGTTTTTAAGTTTTGTTAATTGTCGAATATAACAAGAAATATGCCCTGGGGCTTATATGCCTCCGCGAGGCATAGAAGAAGGGTGAAAGTACATTGTTGGTAGGCAATGTTTTAAAGAAGATAAAGCTCTTAAGAAGCTACAATATGGTACACGCAGCAATACAAAAACAAGCTTTGACATTATGTAACAAAAAACTGAACTACCTAGTACTGTAGAAATAGTCTAGTTAGTAAAAGGATGATATTGTAGTCTATTGCATTAATTTTTCTTTCACATCCATTCAGGGGCCTACTGGTTCAAGGGGAGCCGCCGGCATCAAAGGACCCAAAGGCATGAGGGTAACTTACTGAAAACTGTCTCGACCACAATGTGACACGGGATAACTGTCTGTTAACATATAATATGACACAACAATTCTATCTACACCCAATTCATCATGGCTTTACGGATGGCAATTTAAATGTGGTGGTTTGTCGACCACTGATATATCTGCAGCTTTTGGATGGATTGCACCATTTTGGTGCAACACAACAGACCAAAGATTGCTCAGCAACTTTCCCCAAAGAAAAAAAAAACTTTAAGAAACATGAAGTATTGTATATCTCTACATCTCTGAACATCTTGCTACTCTACATACAGTTAAAAAACCTGGAGTTTCTTTACACGGCGACATGTGTGCGTTGCTTTGTCTTCCATGAACCCAGGATAATTCCAATGTTCCCTGGCTTTTCCATAATTGAGTTTTCTACTTTGGGAAAATAGCTTTTGGTTACACAGCAGGATCATTGAACTGAATGAATAATTGATCTAACATGAATAAGTGGTGAAATTAAGGCATTTCGTTCTGTGGATTGGATTTACACGGATCCCTTTGATATTACAAGCAGCGGCTAATGTAATATTTAATAACTATAATAGCCGACAATGACATCAAGGCTTTGGAAAATAGAATTAAGACCAGTATGATTAAACACCAGTTCCTTATTACCCTGTCTGAAGTAATTTCCAGTCAAAAAGACCAGGAGGGGAAAAACCACTAACAACCTTTTCCTCTGCCTAATTTTATTGTATTTAAATGTGTGATATTGCTTCCAAAACGAAGATAATGGCTTTATTCTTCAGAGAAATGTGGACTGTGTCTATACCCAAAAGTATATCAAGCAATTTGTTGTACAAGAAATTAATCATACGATCCCAAGAAAAATAGTGGCAATTATTTGGAGGATGTATCCAATCCTGTTACGTGTGTGCTCTCAAGTTTAATCTTAAGTTTTGCATACTTCCCTCCCTTGCATACTTCCCGTCATTCAATTCTGTTTGAAAGCGATAAATGTCCGCACAACATATTGATCTTAATAATCATATTTTGCCCCCCAAATAAAATGTTTTAAAAAGCATTGGATTGAGATAATTTAAATTTTTCCAATACAGTTTCAGCTGTTATGCTTTCCGGAAATGTTTATTTTTACAAGGGGCAATAAAACAGATCAGTCCCCTAGGCTAGTACCATATCACCTTTTGTAGGTAGGAGCTGTATTCTGCTCTGGCTCTGTTTGAATTATATAAGATGCTTTCATGAACAGCCAGCAAAGCACACAGACAGTCCTTTAATGTTCTCTGACAGCGAATAGTTTGGTGCTATTTTAATGGCACGGATGAATCATCTGCAGGGTTTGTGACCTTTTCCTAAAGGCTTCTATACACTAACTCCAGTGTGCTGATGGTGCCACTGTGTGTGATGGTGGAAAGAGTGGGACAAAGTTTACACAGTGTGTGGATTGGGCATGCTTCAAAGCTTATTCACAGATGCCAAGCATTTTCAAAAAACAACCACAATCACTGATGGTGTCTCTTCTATCCTGGCTTAACCACAGTCAACCGCCTCCAAGGCTTTGCTGATTATGGATGAAAAAAATGGAGATTAAGTGCCCTAATTCATTGACTTTGTATGTCAAACAACATGTGCCTCAGGTCTTTTAAAGGCCAAACTTTCCAAAGCTACGTATGCATCAGTGACTGTTTTAATTTGTTTGTATAGGGTCTGAGGGGACCTGATGGCCCGGTTGGGGAAAACGGGTCCACTGGAGTAAAGGTGAGGACATGGTCATAACGTAAAAGTTTATAATGTTTAATAAACATTTTAAATGTCAAATTTAGTTCACATATGTGGCCCTTTATTGATAATGTAGCTTTTACATGTCGGGCCTTCAACTTCCTAATGGCTCACATCAAAACTGTCTCATTGCGAAAAGAAAGTATGTTACAAAAAGGCCGAAATTTTTGTACCAGAGGAAGAAAGCAATTATGAGAACTTTTACAAGCAGCTTTGTTCTGCAGACTGTTATTATTGGCTATATTTAACATCCAAAGAATCTTTAGGGAACGGTCTTTGTTAACGACAAATCGAACAACAGAACCCTAAATCAAAGACTCCTAAAATATAATTGGTAGAGCTTGGAAGTCTGGAACATTTTAACTCTGGGGGGTTTGAGGAAGCTAAGTTAACACTGTTGGATTCTTTTGCAGGGCCTCGATGGTCCACCAGGAAAATTGGGATTCCCTGGGGAGATGGTAAGGAACATTGTGCTTCTTTACCTATAGAAGAAGTATTGGTAACACTTTATAATAACTATCCGTTGTAACTCGTTAATAGATCATTAGTAAACTCTTAATTAATGGTTATTAATGATTTGTTAAGTGTTTGTTAGCAGTTTGTTAAGGATTTATAACAATGGTAGATAGTTAATAGCTTAATAATTGAATCAGTTCATCTGGGAGGTAATCCGAGATACCGACGAGGCTGAAATAGGCTATAGACTATACACAGTGCATGGGCAACTGAGGGCAGCCCCATTTTCAAATATTTTTAAATAAACTCAATACACACTGGGCATGCCATGGACTTGAACGTGACGTGATCAGTTAATCTCGGATTACCACCCAGATGAACTGATTCAATTATTAAGATATTAACTATCTACCATTGTTATAAATCCTTAACAAACTGCTAATAAACACTTAACAAATCATTAATAATCATTAATTAAGAGTTTACTAATGATCTATTAACGAGTTACAACGGATAGTTATTATAAAGTGTTACCGAAGTATTTATATTAATTTACCTAAGTAACAGTAGCAATGCTTAAATGTAACCTGCAGTAAAGAATTAAAAAGGATTATCAACAAAAAATACTAAAAATACTAAAAGTATAAAGAGTAAATGTACTTTGTAATGCAGACACATGGCCCCTGTGAGAGTTTACATTATTATTAGGTACATAAATGTATTTAATTAAATGTATTTAGTTTATTTCATACCACTGATCGTTTATCAATGCCAAACACTCACTCCCCTAAGTCCCTTAAATGTGATTTGCAGCTTCTCTGTTTTATATCACTATGAATTTAATATCTTTGGGATGTGGATTGATGGTTGGACCAAAACCTTTTTTTCACCAATTGTCGTTTTTCTCCATATTTTTTTTATTTGAAAATGACCCATTAAAGTTACAGATAATCATAAAACGTGTTACATGCAGCCCTATATTTAATCATCCCTTTGTTCTGTTACGTATGGTTTGGTTACCGTAAAATCTAAAGGGAGCACAAGAACACACAATAAAGTTGCCTTTGTCCTACTCAAATTAAATCAGTTTTATTTATATAGCCCAATATCACAAACAGCCATTTGCTCAGTGAGCTTCACAGTCCATCCATATTACATCGCCCTCTGTCCTTAGACTATTTACAAAACTGTGGAACAGCTCCCCCCACAAAAAACTACTTCTCTGACTGTACCTATTTTAGTTGACCTGGTTTAAAACAAAATACAACTTAATCAGAAACTCACTTCTTAGAGTGGAACTTATTTCTCCATTTGTGTCATTTTGCTGCAGGGAAAGCTTGGCGAGACAGGTGAAGCTGGGCCCAAGGGATTTCCAGTAAGTGATTGGGGCTAAACGGAAGTCTCTTGTTGTAGCATTTTAAAACATGTATGATAAATACTGTTTGTGAGTGTGTGTGTGTGTGTGTGTGTGTGTGTGTGTGTGTGTGTGTGTGTGTGTTATAAACGTCTGTATTGCTTTCAGGGTTTTCAAGGACCTTCAGGACCTCCTGGAGCCAAAGGAATTGCTGGAGAGCCAGTGAGTTTATTATTTTGTATATTGATCAGTGCACCCTATTTTGAATCCATATCATCCCAATTATCGAAGACCTACTGTGTGGTGATTTTTAATTCATGTGGATCAAGTGTGTGACATTTGAGTGATCACTGAATCTCATAAAAGGGATATAGGCAGAAACCATGGTGTCCCATTGTGTAAATACCTGTGGCTCTCCAGAACCTACTGTGCACCCGTCTTCTTGACCTTTAATATAAACCATACGTTTCCAATTTAACACCTTTTACTCAGGGCCTCCTATAAACCAATATCCTTGAAAAAAAAATCCCCAAAAGACCTCATCCGCTCTCTCAATCTTGCCAGAGCCACAAAGAGACAAATAGAGAAGTAGCGAGTCTGACACAATGTGATTTACAGCATCTCTGTCTGGAGAGGCCGCTTTATTGTAGCCGGAATGTCTTTATAACAGCAGGACTGTTTTCATCACTCGCCGCTGCTTTGGCTCAATGTTCTGAAGGCTCTCAGCCCCGCAGATTAACTTATCTCCGGTTCCTGTTTTTCTTTCACATTTCTTTCTCCTTTATTGTCACTTTGAGAAGTGTTTGTCTAAGATGAGACAGCACTCTTAACCTTTTTATTGATACCACTGCTTCTCCACAGGGACCGGCAGGGCCACCGGGAACGATGGGGCCTCTGGGGGAGATGGGGCCACAGGTGGGTTTGATGGAACAGTTTGTGTAAGAACTCCCATTGACTTTAAACATCAGCACTGGACACTAAAGGATGTCACTGTTTCTGACAGGGGCCTTCGGGCAAGGATGGAGAAAAAGGACTGCCTGGTGAACCCGGAGAGAAGGTGAAGAATTGTCCATATGTTGAAATGTTTATTGAGATTTTGGACCGCTGGACTGGAT
Source organism: Hyperoplus immaculatus (assembly GCA_949357725.1). Taxonomy (NCBI): domain Eukaryota; kingdom Metazoa; phylum Chordata; class Actinopteri; order Uranoscopiformes; family Ammodytidae; genus Hyperoplus; species Hyperoplus immaculatus. Next base: position 29,670,477 of record OX442351.1, read on the forward strand.
TTGTTTTTGTATTTTTGTTTTTTTAACACCATGGACATTGGTGTGGGATGATGACATGAAAACAACCTGTGCTGCAGTTTATGGTCTTGGTCATAGGGGGGAACACCTCATGCTCAGAAAAAAGATCACCCAAAGAATAATTTAAATTTATAATATTAGATTAGATATATTATGTGCTGAATAAATGTATACTGTAAGGTGTGCAATTATCCCCATTAGCACACAATTATAACCTTTCTGCATGCTCAGAGTTTTTCCTGCATGCTCACTTTGCCTGACAGAATGTAACAGCCAAAACTAGAGCAGGTAGTTTCTAATTGAATGTTTTGTCTCCAGTCAGATCGCAAGTAGGTTTATCAGTTGCTAGGGAGATCTGATTGGCAAAGAAGTAAGTCTTTACCTAGATATCTATTGAGGTAGCTAGCTAACGTCCTAGTCAAATTTCATGAAGGCTCATGAAATGCGACGCGTGACCAAATTTTTTGGCCCATGGCTGTGGTGTGCCGATATACCATCGTCTCATAATTCATGTGCTTGAACACCCTCCCTCCCCCTGTACTCTAAATGTAAATTTCCCACTCAAAAATGCAAAAAAAAACTAAAAACATGCTACTTTCTACTAGTATTACCATCACCAGACAATGTAGTTAAAACAACCACGGTTAAAGCAACTTTTGTACATTAAGAGATAAAACGTGTCAACAATAACTGAACTATCATGTTTATTTCCTGACAGGGGACCATTGGTCTAGTTGGCAACATTGGGGAGCAGGGTTTGATCGGCCAAAGAGTAAGTCACGCGTGTTTTCTTAATGAGTTAAAGTGCACTGGATTTACTTTGGCAAACCCACCAAAATATTTTCAAAAGTCAGCATGACACTTGCAACACAGAGTAAATGAAGTGGTAATTTATTTGACAAACTCGGGTACACGCTTGCCACACATCTGTTCTTGATTCTTGTGATTACTGTCATTGTAACACTAAAACATATTGGAACCATAATATCTTTTATGATTTGTCTGTAAGGGTGAGCCAGGCATTGATGGCGAGGCTGGAACAAGTGGACCTGATGGAGCCAAGGCAAGTTCCAACATGAAAGAAGAACTGTGATTTAGAATTTAATTCTTTCAGCTATTTTAAAAGTGTGTTTTACTATACAGGCCCACAAATTCATTCCAAGAAATGTTTCCAATAACTTCAACATGGATTACTCGTTTACCGTAAACTCAATGCCTTGGAACCCAGTGAACTTTCGTGTTTACTGTAGCAGCTCTCTGTAACTGGAGCAAGTCGAGTATTGTTTGTGAGATATTGGCCTTTGTACAGTTGTAGCTGCATTGTGGCGACGCTTAGAGAAAACAAAGAGTGGGACTATTTTAAGAGCTCTAAAGAATTGTGTCAGATGGAAAGCACAAATAATCCTGCCTATTCAGCAGAGACACACTGCTGGAAGCATGGCTGACAGACACATAAACGAGTGTTGGCTCACAGACGCAGGTAAAATGTGAGAGCAGAGAACACAAGAGGATTAGAATAGTCAGAGAGTTAACCTGAGAGTCTTGCCAGCTCTGTGCTGTACAGGACATTTACTGTTAGTTAGCAGAGTAAACCATTTTGAGGGCTTCTTGGCCACGGTGCAGCTGGATGGAAATTGGCAGCTCAAGGGGGATTTGCAGCTTTAGCTGTTAACTGTTGGGGAAAGAAAATCAGTGCATTGTCACGACTCATTGTTGTTTAATTTAAAATTGAAATATGGCAATGATTACAGGATTCTAACTTATTTTGTGAAAGTATCAAGTGACTCTTACCCAACAGCAAAGGCCTGTTTGAATGTATAGCTGCAAAATCACTGAGGAGACATTATTGTATCATAAAACACCTCCATTAGGTTGTATCAGGTTGAGTAGGCTGAGCAGCAAGAGAAAGAAAAGGGGAGAAAGAAGTAGAAAAAATTAAAATGGTGAGAATCAAAGTGGAGATTAACAGTTGAGGAACTGGACATGAAATACAGTAGAGACTACTGAGAATTTAAATAATTAGAAAAGCACTTCTTAAAGCTATAGTGTGTAATCTTTTCATGAATTTGGATACATATAAGCCATTGCCAAACAGGTTTACACAAAGTTGATTAAGCCTATCAGCTGCACAAAACTCTCTCTCTATTTCTCAGTATAGCAGCATTTACAAACTGATGTCGCCTCCCAACACCAGCACAGGAGCTCAAGAAGCGCCCATTAAATGTTTCAGTTCTTGATTCTACTGCCACTAATAGCAGTGTTGTTGTAATTCCTTAGAATTCCTCATGGGGGCAACAAATGTTGTGCACTATAGCTTTAATACAAGATTGATAGATAGACAGACAGACATACTGACAGACAGACAGACAGACAGACAGACAGACAGACAGACAGACAGACAGACAGACAGAGAATGGATTTATAGAATATAGTTCAAAATGTGTAAAACTGTTTAATATAAATAATTTATTTCTTAGCACTCTCTGAGGATGTCTATCCTGTTTATTCCGGAGATGTTTGGTTAGTTTATAATGTGGAATATGAAAACCTATTAGTGCAGAAAGACATTACACTTCTTAAATATTTTATTAAATTAAGGTGGTTTGTCATGTATTCATATATACTGTATATATATATATATATATATATATATATATATATATATATGTATTTTTCCCAGTCGGATTTTGTATTTAAATGTATAAAAGGCCAAAATCCTGGCCAAGGTTGCCTGTGCTTGCATCGAGATAGTCCAGTGTGTTGCAACTCAATTGTATGATTGAGTTTTTCCATTGGACTTGTGCTACTCCTCTCAGGGTGAAAAGGGGGACGCTGGTACAGAGGGCGCTGAAGGAGACAGGGGTGAAATGGGTCTGAAAGGACAGGAAGGACCTCCTGGGCCTCCTGGATTAGTGGGTGTCAGGGTGAGTGTCTCAGCACACAACTCCCACATTGCATTCAATTCCAATGAAAAGAGTAAGACATCTCTTTTTCTCCACTTATATAACCATGTTAGTTTTTTTCATTTTTTTCCAATAAGGGTCAGGAAGGTAAACCTGGCCAAATTGGTGAGAGAGGAAAACCAGGAGAAAAGGTTAGTCAGTTAACTTGCTTGGGCCTTAAATACACCTTTTCATTTTTGGATCATCATTTTACTTTCTTGTACAAGCGTTGAATAGTTGCTCTGCTGCAGTGTCAAACAAACTGTAAGGTCAATAACCTCCATGAGAAGGACATTTTGGAGTCTTCCTCAAATAGACTTTCAGTATTAAATGTTTGGATTGTCCAAATATCCAGACAACTATTCAGAAACATTTCTGAACTCTCTGCATTCCCGCTTGTCTGTGGCCTCTCTCCAGGGGAGCAAGGGTTATCAAGGTCACCTGGGTGAAGGCGGGCCAATCGGAGAGCAGGGAGAGATGGGCTTGGTCGGACCCAAGGGAGCGAGAGGAACCATTGGGCCGGTGGTAAGACTTTCACAGATAGTTTGAAAGACTTGCTCGGTTGTTGGTTGATGTTGGCTAAAAATACATATTTCTTGATCTTGCAAAACATACATCTACTTAATCTGTTTATTTTCTAGTTGTACCAATATTTATTTTATTCTGACTGTGCTTTGTGTTGTGTTGTGTGAATATGTGTACCCTTTTTCTATTTATTTTGTTTTGTGTCAAAATGACAGCGCTAGAAAAAGCGTTTTCTTTAAATGTGTCAGACTAATCCCATAATCCATTCATTCATGCATTGATTCATATTTCCTTAGGGTGCTCCTGGGAGAATGGGCCAACAAGGAGATCCAGGCATATCAGGTTACCAGGTAAGAACTGCTTCTTCAATAGTGATGAAATAATACATTTCATTGCAGGATGTTATGAAATGGGATTTACTGTACTTCCAAAACCTTACATGATTCTTTATTCCGCTGTCAATTCATCTCTAATATTAAAGTGCTTTTGACCTTGTTATAGGAAGACTTCTTTCAATGTTTCTATGTAATATATTGAATGGGAAAAATAGATTTTCAATTCTATATTAATGCTACATAGTAGTAGTGCATGCACAATATAACAGGGTTCAAGATTCAAGATTCAAGATGGTTTATTTTGTCATTGTACCAAAACAACGATAATCTTTTTACAGTTATACCCCACCAAGAGACATTGAGTGACAATAAACAAACATGGGAGACAGGAGGGATACACTGAAGAGTCGGCAGCGTGCGCTGCGCCCCATAAAGTAGGAAGGATAAAGAGAACATCAGGGAAAGACAGGTTAAAAAAATGCTTCTCTCACACTAGCTCCTTAGTAGGTGCAAGTGTGTGATTAGTACAAAAACCACCTTGGCATAGTAAGCAACAACAAGATAACACCACAGACAAATAGACATGTCGATAAGCACAGAGGAATGGGTTAAGGGTTCATGGGACGGTAGGTGTCACAACTCAGGCGCTAGGGGGCGTACGCAGCCGGCAGGCGCCCCGCCCGCAGCGGTCCGCGCTGCGACGGGAGGGAGAGGGGGAGGAGTCAGGAAGGCTTGAGTGGTCAGGATGTGTGTGCTATGTGTTTACGTGTGTGTGTGTGTGTTCCATGAAGCTATCTCTGTCCAGACGTAGTGGCAGTCTGCAGCCTTGGAGACGGCCTCGTGGCCCGGTCACAGATAGAGTTGTTTGGGTAGAAAGACAAAAACAAGTAGGTTACCATTTAACAGGCACAATACCGGATTGAGATGATGATGATGATGATGATGATGATGATAATAATAATTGATTTAATTGATTGGATTTATATAGCGCTTTATTTCGATGTTTTTGACTCAAAGCGCTTTACAGGGTTCCAGGTTCAATTCGTTCACACACAGTCATACCGGTGGTGGTAAACTACGATAGTAGCCACAGCTGCCCTGGGGCAGACTGACGGAAGCGAGGCTGCCATTCCGCGCCATCGGCCCCTCCGACCACCACCTCAAACATACAGCAGTCATACACATTCACACAAGGCAGGGTGGGTGAAGTGTCTTGCCCAAGGACACAACAACCATGACACAGGTGGCCGGGCGGGAATCGAACCTCCAACCCTTTGATCATTGGCCAACCCGCTTAACCACCTGAGCCACAGTCGCCCTAAATGCCCTATGATGATGATGATGATGAAGGAGTAAACATCATAGGCTAGCTGTATTCAATAAATCAGTTACATTTTGTGCATGTGAGGCCCTTCTCCTTGATATTATTTCTAAACAAGTGTTTTATTTTTCTCACACCGAACTGTTTTTAAAAGACGGAATTGATTTTTGGAAGGTGTTTATTTTTCATACAGAACTATATTGAATGCAGCTATTGACTTGCGGGCAGACACTATTCTTGTATTGTTCTGGTGTTGATGAATCACAAGCTGAATCCCATTTGTTTTGTGCCTCTTCTTTGCTCTATAGCCGTTGATGTGTGTGTGTGTGTGTGTGTGTGTGTGTGTGTGTGTGTGTGTGTGTGTACGTAGGGGGGGGGGGGTCAGAAAACAGACCAGTGACTTTACTGTCGACAAATCACTGCTCTGTTTTCTGCCTGTAACTTGACTTTGATTTGTCATGAGTCTTTGCTATTTAATTATATTAACCAGGTTTAAATATTCAATGTTGATTACTAAAATAGATGTATAATGTTCTATGGATGCCATGCAAGGACAAGTCTTGCAAGGAGAATGAATATTTATGATAGCAGGCAGCTTTTAACAAACTTTCAGATTAAGACTGCAGCATTATTACATTATTAACTGCTACCAGACTTATGAACCCAAAACATGAGTTCCCCACGGCAACAAAAGATGAAGGGATGATTGATGGCATTGTTGCATTCCCAGCGTATAAGAGTTATACCCTTATGTGTCTACTTGGATTCCATGTGTTTCTCTGCATTAGGAACATAATATCTCACACAGTAAATTGGACGGGAAGGTTAGGAGGTTACAGTCCTGTAATGAGCCACACTCTCTCTCTCTTGTCACAGGGTCACATGGGAGCACAGGGCCCCCTGGGCCCTCCCGGGCCAAAAGGTGAAAAGGTACATTTCCACACTTATTTGCTGTCTCTAATAGCCGTCTGCACTTTGATTGTGTTTAATGAGCTCTGGAGGCCCATAATGGTTGCATTATTTAACACTGTAAAACTGCCATGCCTCTCATTGTCTTTGAGAGCATGGTCAGTTTTTTTGATGTATTGGAACTTCAGTTGTGTCGCTAATTAGTGCTTCCGCTGTCTGTCTTGTTGTCCTTGCAATATTCCCAAAGTCATCCCTAATGTGATCAATGATATGAACTAGGACACATCCAATTAACGCAGTGCTGTCTCAGTGCTGTCAAATGCGTATAATTATCTAAGCACCTGGACTCTTCTGCCCCTGATTTGAGGGATATTAGCACCATAATTTGTGTTTTATTTGACAGGAGCAGCACACAATAGAACACACTGCACCAGACTTTAGTGAGATGAAAATTAGCATTTTTTTTTGGTCCCTGAGCAGGAGCCATCTGGATGTGGATATTTGTTTTTTTTTCTCTTTGCCAATATTCTCAAAATAATGGCTGCACTTGCTCTGTAATTAAATCAGTAACATGCCATCACACGGATCGTTGCACAATGTATTATTGTCAATTGAGAGAGCCAGGTAAAAATGGCACACAAACATGCTGCAGATACATTCATATCTCTATCACAGTTATGTTTAAAGCACTCACACTACTATTGGTTGCTTTACATCCATGTCAAGTGCATAAGCTTTGCTCAGCCAATGGCAGTCACTAATTATTATATCAATTTCATGAACAGCACCACACATATATTAAAGTCATAAACACATCTGTAGTTATTGTTTAATTATTCCCATACAGACCTTAGAGCAGACATTGGCTCCATTTAAGTCAAATGGGATCATTTGGGCTAATAGGGCATGAAATAATTGCCATCCACACGAAGAGAGCAGGCACTGTTTTCCATTGTTAAACTCTTTCAAGCAAAATGTGCATTGATTTTGCAGAGACGCTTGGGTTTTAGGGGGAATTCCATTAATTGCAGTTGATTGTCTGTTCCTGTATTGCTCGTTTAGGGTGAACAGGGAGAAGACAACAAGGCAGAAGGTCCCACAGGTCCCCAAGGTGACAGAGTGAGTTTCATATGTGTTCATCCTTTCCCTGTGTTAATTAGTGATGGTCTGGATGGTTCAATGTATCTGTTTCCATGTGAATCCAGGGTCCCCCAGGACAGAGAGGAGCGAGGGGACAACCTGGCGACTCTGGATATATTGTAAGTCAAATAAATAAACGGACAAATTCTTTGGTTTTGTCTTCACCTAGAGTGTAAATAAGGTTTAGGTGATATTCTCCTGGTTTTCAACATTCTCCTCAGGGTCAAATTGGTGTCGATGGAAAGAGAGGTGAAGCAGGTGCCCAAGGGCTTCCTGTAAGTATCTCATTCATTCATTAAATGTGAAAATATAGATATTGTCAAATTGTCCGAATACAATCAGTGTAAATCAAATCAAATAGTAATGATCATTTCAGGGACACACTGGGCCAAAGGGACAACCAGGGCTGAAAGGATCCAAAGGTCATCAAGTAAGCACATAAACACATTTTTTTGGATGAGAAAACTTATCATGCAATATTATTGGTCTGTATTTTCTGTCATTTAACCATGGCAGAATTGTGAATCTTGTTATGCTCCAGGGTCAGAAAGGAAAATCAGGGATAAGAGGCTCAGCTGGGACCAGAGGAACACCAGTGAGTTGGAAACATGTTATATTATCAGGAATAACTCAGTCAAGCTACAAGTTACTGATCTAAAACCCATGTGTGCTTTGACATCTAAGGGTGCAGAGGGTCCTCCTGGTCCACGGGGCGTTGTGGGCAGGGAGGGACTTGAGGGCCCGCCTGGCATGGATGGACTGCCTGGTAAAGATGCCAGTAAAGGAGTTAAGGTAAGAACACTTCTATTGGGGAACTTCTAAAAAAAAGACAACTCTGATTGTTGTTCACCAGCACTATATTCTGTGTTTAGGGGGAGCAAGGAGAAGATGGGGACATGGGCTTAACTGGCAAAGTTGGGCAGCCGGGTACAAAAGGTGTGACCGGGCTTACTGGAAGTCAAGGCTCCTTTGGACCAAAGGTGACATAGGTTTTTTCCTTTTTCTTGTTGCTTGAGATACGTGTGTCTCATTCACAATGACGTTTTCTTAAGTTATGACACAAGCTTCTTTTTATATATATATAAATATATCACAATACAGATAATTGCATTGCTATTATTACATTGAAATTGCCAACTCAGCTTTAATCTACCAGGGTAGCCTCCCTTGGCAACATAATGCTGCATTTATATTTGGAGCGTTTTCCTGTCTCAAAGGCAAAACTCTGCAAAATGTCTTTACACCATTTCTCAAAACACGTCATATTCAGTGCAATTCCTTAGGGACGTTAGTGTTGCAAACATTAATGAGTTGGCCATGTCTTCATTTGCATGGCCTTGCCAATATCACATACACAATTCAAGCGTGACTATGAGAAACACAAAGAGGCTTTGTTCGTTGGACATGTGGTATGAGACAACTTTTACACCACTGCCTATGGTGAGGGAATAAAGTTGCATTATTTTTGGTAGTATATTTTGATTGTTTGTTTTCACTACATTTTGTGATAATGACACTTTTAAAACTGATTTTAAGGGGTGCCATAATGATGTAGAGGAACTGGTACCAGTCCAACAATGTTATAATACAGGTTCAGTCATAGGCTTCTAACTTGGTTAGATGCCCAAACTAAATGCAATTAGCACTGTGCATTGGTGGGAAGCCATTGAGAGATGATGAGCTCATCGCTGCACTAGTAAGTAAGTAAGTAAGTACGCTTTATTTATAGAGCGCCCTTCACAGACCAGGGTCACAAAGCGCTTCACAATGGGAAGCAACAACAGATTAAAAATGTACATACATTTAAAAGGCCAAGACAATACAGTGATAAACATAGCAGTCCAAAGAAAAAAAAAATTGTTGACGTTTGAATGCGTCAACAGACTCTATTGAACGCAGAGAGATGGAAGATCGTTCCAGAGCTTGGGAGCAACAGCCTGGAAGGATCGGTCACCTCTGGTCCGCAAACGAGTACGTGGAACTATCAGCAGTTTCTGCTCCACAGACCTCAGAGCCCGAGCAGGGGTGTAAGGCTGAATCAGATCACTGACATAGGATGGAGCCTGATCATGCAAAGCTCTAAAAGTTAGAACCAGAATTTTAAAGTTGGTCCTAAAGGACACTGGCAGCCAATGCAGAGCTTTTAGAATAGGGGATATGTGAGTCCTCCTATTAGAGCAGGTCAGAATTCTCGCTGCAGAATTTTGCACTAACTTCAGGCGAGACAGCTCCTTCTTGTTTTTGTTTTTTTGTTTTTTAGTTTTTTTTTTACAAATTGTTACAATAGTCTAAACGCGAAGACACAAAAGCATGAATGATCAGCTCTAAATCATTTTGTGACACCATTTGCCTGAGTTTAGAGATGTTCCTCAGCTCCCGATGGTTCAGAGAGCGCCTTGCATGGCAGCTACTGCCATCGGTGTATGAGTGTGTGTATGAATGGGTGAATGTGGTAAGATATGTAAAGCGCTTTGGGGCTGAGAAAATTGGCTAGAAAAGCGCTATATAAGTCAAGTCCATTTTACCATTTGCCTGAGTTTAGAGATGTTCCTCAGCTGAAAAAAGCAGTTCCTGGTTAGCTGTTTGCAGTGCTGTACTAATGACATGTCTTTGTCAAAAATAACACCGAGGTTTCTTAGGCTAGGTTTAACAGACTGTCTTAGGTCACCCAAGTGCTGGTTAATCCCTGGAATTAATTTATCAGGGGCAATAACCAGTGTTTCAGTTTTATCTGAATGTAACTAGTATATTCTTGGTGTCTGTCTGGGTGTGTGTTCAGAGGTAATGAGATGGTATCTGAATCTGGGTGGGATGTGCATGTGTTTATATGTGTTTGTGTGTGTATTCTCCAGGGTGAACGGGGTCTTCCAGGACAAACTGGTGCATCAGGAAAACAAGGCTTTATTGGCGGGATGGGATTGCCAGGAAAACAAGGAGACCTTGGACCTAAAGGGCAACCAGTGAGCACTGATTAGTCAAGTAACTTCAAATGTAAATGTTTTGCTGGTTTGGTGATGAAGATGACCATACTCTCTCTTCTCTTGTCTATTTCTCAGGGGGATACTGGTGAACAAGGATATCCAGGGGTGTTGGGCCTGTTTGGGCCACAGGTAAACACTCACATTAAACTTATTTGATGACCTCACATCAATCAGACCTATTAAAGTGTTTTACAGTCTGAATATGGTTCTTAAACCTTGCGCCGGCCTTATGGCCCTGAGATAGTAAAATGACCCCAAATGTAATTTCTGGGTTTAACTCACGTCTTGGTTAATGTACTTTTGTAAAGTTTATCGTATTAAATTGTCCGAAGGTACATAACTTTATATTGTCTTGAATAAAAATTGATAATAAAGCTGTTAGGTATTACTATAACATGCCCCCGGATAACATCTGCTACAACATGAGTCTGTATTACCTCCAGCACTGCTGCACTATAGATTGTTGCGGGCTGAAGGAACAGAACGGCCTTTATTTGAGTCTCAATTTAATTTAAAATCCCACGAGTGATGTTGGATATTTTACAACTGTGAGCGTTAAACGGGAGTGCGTAGCAGAGGATCTTTTATGTTAGTGTTAAGCATAGTTTTTATAAGTTTTATAACCCAGTCAGTAAGGATAATTGGAAGAAATGCATCAGATACAAATGTAATTTCTACTAGAGCCATTAATAAAGTATGTCTTCTTCTTCTTCTTCTTCTACTAAAAGTGCAGGAATAAAGACTCTGAAACAATGTATTAGAACTTCTCAAGTCTTGTTGATGTTGAAAGGTTGTAATGACTTAACGGTGCCACTGTTGTATTCTAAATAAGAGGAGATATTAAGCTGTTTACTTTACACTCGTTTCTTATACAACTTTCAACTTTCTCAGATTTATTCCATTAATCAACTTCACTGTGTTTTGTTTATGGTACTGTTGTGATATATTTAGCAAAAGCACTGTGCTGCAAACCATTTATTTTTTAAGTAGCTGTTTGGTAGCGGTTTATGAAAACATTACACCTTTGATTTATCACCACAACTGTTTTTTTATGGGGTTGGCCCTATACTAATGTAAAAGCATTACACCATATAAACACATTTGTGACACCACCCACGCGTATCTGATTTTGCAGTTTGTGTTTATGGCTCTCACTGAACATGGAGCAACTGTGTGGAGGTTGGGATGGAAATGTTCTCCCCTGAGAGTACCACGCTAGGAATGCTTCAAGTAAAGCAGCAGTTATTATCCCTGTATTGAAGGGTGTAATTGGTCAAAATTGCCAAAGACACACATTAAGAATGGTTAAGAGTTGTAAAGAGGCGTTGTGTAGTGTTGAAAAGGTTGTTCAATAGATTACATTTTATTGATATAATTTTTATTATAGTAGTTAATTATCAATGTGAAGTTTGCAGATTTGAATAGATGAGGAATTATTTTTAGTAAGTGTCACATTTAAAATCTTGATAAAATACCTTTTGGGTTTGAGACATACGTGACATTTCCCACAACTGGAGGTCTATTGAAAAAATAATAATGCTTTGACTCAGCCCTAGACTTGTGGACAATATTGTTGTGTGTTGCACAAGAGAAGCTGAAGCACCCTTAACAATGCACTGTGACAGTATTAGCAGACTGTTTGTTTAGCATGTGGTCTGGAAACACTGTGGTTGCACTTACTATCTTCAGACACATTTATCAATGAACCAAATCCTACTTGTTGACAATAGAGGTCAACAAATGTAATTTAATAACCACTATCTGTGTCTTTCTAGGGACCCCCTGGAGACATTGGCCCAGCCGGGATACAGGGACCAAAAGGACCTCGTGGTTTGATGGTAAGAAAATAAATGACAGTGTGGTAACTGCCGTTTATCAATCTTTCAGCAAATGCCAGTGCACTGAACGCTCGCAAACTGCCCTTTTCCTATGAAAAATCAGCAGTGCTCCATCACATGTGTCCTCTGTCGTTAACATGCCTCCGCTTTCCCAGGGTACGGAGGGAGCCTTGGGCCCAGCTGGCATCATTGGCCCCAGTGGGCATCCTGTATGTATCTCATCCCGCCTGCAGAGCTTTATGTGACTTCTCTCTGCTTTTTGGCAGTGATGGAGTGATCTTCTGTCTCCTTTTCTCTCTCCACCAGGGACCCCAGGGTGACAGAGGAAGCTGGGGAGAGACGGTGCGTAGCGCTGGTTTGATGAATCCGTTTCCCGCCTGTACTGTGAGCACAGCGTAGGATACTTAGTATGGAGAGAGCACGCCACTCAGCCTCCTCTGCCCCCAGCACTTTTCATTTCCTATTGTGCTCCACTGTTTGTTGTTACACTCACAGTGACACTTAGCTGCTATGGAATTCCTGTCAGGTTGAAAAATGTTGGCTCATCTTAAGATTTCCAAGAGGTTTTGTTCGTGCGCTAATGTACTGGCATAATTCACAATTCACTCCTGAAATGTCAACATTCATGTAGGGCTTTGCTGGATGAAAATAGCATTTGCTGTGTCGAAGCAAGAGGGCATTTCAACATACTACAGATAAAAAGCATCTATTGAATTGGTAGCACAAAAAACCCATTGTCTTATTGAGGAATTGTCCACATATGAATATTGATTTACTTTTCTCTCATCCTCTGCAGGGGCTGCAAGGACCAAGGGTGAGCAATTATTCACCTCTGTAGCTGAATCATTATTCTTTGCACAGGCCTGCTGTCTGCTCCGTAGTATAATCCTCTATCACCCTCTGTAAAGGCCAAGGTGTAAATAAATTGAAGGCTAATGTGGTGATGTAATGTTTCAGGGATCTTCTGGCCCTCGTGGACCACCTGGACTACCTGTAAGTATTTAATTTTGTACACGCTGAATGTAGTTTTTTCTGAGATTAAGGTGAGACTGGAGAACACAGATTGATTTGCAGTCTTTCATACCGCATACAGACAAGTGTTTGGACTCTGTCTCTCAGTATAAGTCTTAATGTATCAATGCAAAAAGCAACACGTACAAATTAGTATTGGAAAGTTTCTGTTTTCCCTGATAAAAGTTTCACTTTCCAAATATTGTTTTTGCATTTAGTGTAGATAATAACAGTGTTTAGACATGAGTCATACCACTCCACTGATTATGTTACTTGATCAAGGACCTTGTAACACTTAATTGTTAGAATGAGCTGATCTGCATCGAAAACAAATGAGATTATGTTGTGCAGCATCTTGTTTGCCAGAGCATCCTTTGAAGAAAAACACATTTGTGCATCTGTGCCATCGCTAAACTGTGAGCATATCAAGTAATTTAGAGAATAACCTTCCATTGTGATCTCATTCAAATAGCTGTCAGCCATGGGCTCTTCCTCTTTGCATTTGACACCCCTAATTTCCTGTGTTCAATCACGCCTCCTTTCCTGTTGTTCATTACTGTGTCTGTGCACATCCGCCTATTGGGGTGAGAATGGCAGAACCAACCACTAACAGTACTGATTGGGATTTATATAACTGCCTCCTGAACACAAATACACTAAGTGACTGTTACTACTAAAGAGCCGACAAGAAAAAAAGCAAGTTACACGCTTTATATTATAACTTGTTTCCCTCTTTGGTTTTCAGGGTCTCCCTAGTTCTGCTCTTTCACTTGTAAGTATGTCTTTCTCTTTATCTTTGATTTTATGTTTTAAGAATAATGAAAAAAATGCAATTGTTCAGTAAAAATTGAAAAATAAAAATGACCATGGTTGTGGCAACCTTACTGCATTGCTGTATTCTTCGACAGCAAAATGAGGCTCTTGGTGCTGCCGTTCAAGTCATCATAAATTCCCATGCTGCACTGAGGCCAGAGGTACGTTTTAAGGAACACAATGCTCAATGCAAGCAATCCCTGTTAATTGTCTTTATGGTAATCATTAATCTGTGTCTGTTTGAACTGGAACAAGTTAGAGATCCAACTAAAGACTGTCAAAAAATATATCTTATCTATAAAAATAAAATAAAACAATAGAAATAGAAAACAATAAAATAAAAAAAAAATAAATATTAATTTTCAAAACAGCATTATGAGAGCATGGACCTGCCCATGTTAGACCAGAGCACGGAGATCTTCAAGACATTGCAGCATCTGAGCACTCTGATCCAGAGTCTCAAAAACCCACTGGGGAAACATGAGAACCCCGCACGGATCTGCCGAGACCTCTACAACTGTGAGCAGAGGATGCACGATGGTGAGGACACATTGAAACTGCCTTTTGGTCATTTACAGTATGTTGGTGTATTCATTCTGTTCCTGTTAATTAAGAGCCATTCCCCCCCCCCCCCCCCTGCTGCTGCTCTACGACAGGCACTTACTGGATCGACCCAAACCTCGGCTGCGCTGCCGACACTATTGAGGTGACGTGCAACTTCACCGCTGAGGGACAGACGTGCCTGAAGCCAGTCACTGTGTCCAAGGTTCGGATCATTTCTATATTTAGCCATTTGCTAAACAAAGCACCCAGTGAAATGTAAACTCGTATCACTTAGATGCAGACACAATCACTTTGGGAGCTCCTTATGCTGAGAGTCGAAGAAGCTTAGATTTGAATGTTGTTAATGTGATGGCGGTGCACGGCTGTTCAATTTCTGGCTCTATTAACTGTAGCTTTATTTTCAAGGGATAATTCTCAAAGTGAATCATAAGACTTATTTTTTTAGTTCCTTTGGCCAAATCTCCATCAAAGGCTCACTCAGTTGGCAAGTAAACCTCCAGCCCTGAAATAATAATTCAGCCAAAAGATATTGCAACAAAAAATACAGACACTCAATGCGTGCATACACTGTAAATTAAATAAGGGGAGCAGGTCATGCTTCAAGACAGTCTGAGATCCAGATGTTTGTCTAGTCCAGTTATTCTAATGAATAACTGAATAGGAGTCTTTTATAAACTTCCAAATTGACTGTGCTCTAGTTCTTCTATTATAGACTAATAAATGGAAACAACTCATTAGAGTTATTAATGTTAACATCAGGGTTGTTTGTGAACTCTTATTAACACTAGCTTGTTTTTTCTAATGATGTATATTTGAAAAACACACATTCTTGCTTCACAGTTGGAGATGGGAGTGGGTCGTATCCAGATGAACTTCATCCACCTTTTGAGCACCGAGGCCGTGCAGCACATCACCGTTCACTGCCTCAACACTCCTGTGTGGGCAGAAGGCCCCTCCTTGCAGCCTTCTGCCCAGGCTGTGAGCTTCAAGGCCTGGACTGGGGAGAAGATACAGGCGGGCGACCTCCTGGAGCCGCTCATACCCAGGGACGACTGCTGGGTATGCACTGACTTTAGCCTTAGCTCGGATTTAAACCCATTGTGAAGAATACATTTATCTGTTTTCTTGCTGGGAGTTATATACAGGTCTCCACAATTCTGTTTTGACATTTGTTTGTTCACTGATAAAACAAACAAGATTCAAGCTGTAAACCATGAGGTCATTGAAAGTATTTTGATTGGAATTTAAACTTTGGAGTAAAACAAGCTCTTTTGTCTGCCTCCAGTCCTATGCTAAGCATATTGCCCTCTGTGCTAGCCTCACTCAATGCAATACACAACACTCACAACAAGAACGTTGCACTTACCTCTTGATGTAACAAGTCATGTATATGGTTTTGGTTTTATTTGTGCACTCTTTGAGGTATCTGTTCCTGATATTTCTGCCTGCCACCCAATACAGTGTAGGTAAATTGAATTCACTTTGAAGTGCATGTAACTGTGTCCCTACAGACCACAATGGCAATGTTTTCGGTAGAGAGAAGTCACACAATGAAGTCCGATTTATTTGGAGTAACTGGGTGATGGCAGTGGAGAGGAACGTTTTTGTCGAATTCTAAAAAATAAATCTATTTTATTGTGGGTTGAGGCAGTCAGTGAGTCAAACCCTGTTGTAAAATGGTACCAATTTGAATATTATATAGTTCCACCACATGTGAATGATACCTTTACTTACAGATCAAAGATGGCCGCTGGCATCAGACCCACTTCATCTTCCAGACCCAGGACCCAAACCTACTGCCCATAGTGGATGTTTTCAACCTACCAACCACAGAACCTGGCGCACGCTATCACCTGGAGGTTGGACCCGTGTGCTTCTTATAGGGCCCTATAGAGAGGCCGCGGAGGGACTGCATGGAGGAGGGGGCATACCCTTGCCTCTGTTCCCAGGATAACAGACCTCCAAATGTTCTTTTTTTTTCTCTTGACAAAATATGCTTGGACTGCAGAAACAGGAGTGGGAGCCAGAGAGAGAAGGCCCATTGAACATGCAGAGATGAGACTTCTAGCACTAATCAGCCTATGGAAAACAATAATACGCTTCTTTTTTCAGAGACTTGTTTGTGTTATACAAGACCTGAAGGCCAATCTTGGAAGGAAGTATTATGAACGTTTTATTCCGTCACCTCTCGGACCATGTTGTATCATATTTTCTTCACGGTCTGATCTTCACCCGATTTATCAAATGTTTTTCAATGGATAGCTGAACCTAAATATGGAACAGTTACATCTGCAAATGCAATAACTCCTATCTTTATGTTAAGGTATTATTTATACATGTATATGTACTGTATATTGTAATATAAAGTGCAATAGTAATTGTTCCAAAGCCTTAAGGCAAATACAGATTCAACATCATATCACTCATTCAGGTATACAGTGAGCCTCAGACACACAGGTGTACTGTCTCCAGGTAAGTTCTTCCTGAGCCTCTTATAAACAGTCCAGTGCTGAGAGAGAGACCCCGCGTTTCCACAGAACATCTTCACATCTACAACTGCTGTGTGGTGCTTTCAAATGTCAAAGTGAATACACGTTTTCTACAACCGAAAAAATAGCGTCAAGATGCTACCTCGTACTGCACCGCTCATCTTGCAGAAAGCAAGACATGACCTGATCTAATCTGGGACAACATAGAGGTGACACCTGGTGCTGCAACAGTTGACACTGGCAGGATATACGTCTTGTCAGCTCTCAGCAAAGCTTTGTCTTCATGAAAAGGGAAAATTGTAAAATATACACACAAGCCAAATTCATTAAATTAATTTCTTGGTTAGTATTCTTACAACGTCATTACTCTTCGTACTCTCTGACAGAGTCTGACACTTTAACTCAAGGTTTTTTTTAAGTTCTCTAAATGTAAATGTCTAAATATTCAAAGTTTTTCATCTAAAGTGGATTTTATTTAAATTTTATTTAAAGTCTGATTTTCTTTCCAGTTCAAAACAAGGTATCAACTGCTCTTTTTGGTCTTTTAAAGCTTTAATGATTCTTTGTTCTTCTAACTAAACTGTCCTAAAACATTAACTGTATTTTAAGACAATACCATCCTTTTTTAATTAATTGTTCATTTTTGTATTGAATGTGTCCCTCAAAGGTGCAGCAATGATGGTTGGTCCCACCAATCTATAAACTCTGAGGATTTCTTACAAAACACAACAATAAACCACAATGGTACATGAGCTCCTAGTGTTTGGTTCGTACAGACGTTGTATGCGGTGTGAATGAAGTCTTAATGACTCGACAGGTAACTCAATAAATGCCTGAAACCATTGTTGATAAGCAGCTTGACGTTTTTTTTTTCTTTCATTAAATAAACCTTGATAGCAAAGTGGGAAAAATAAAATGCCTTTAAACTGCCTGCTGCTTTGGGCTGTGCGTTTTAGCCTCTATTAATTTCACAGCTGGAGCTGTTAAATCCTGACAGTACCTCTGTAAACGTGAAGAAAAAAAATGTGTCCTTGAAGTAATGCCTTGCTTTTTCTTTATTTCTAACTTCTCCCCCCTGATCAGTCTTAGTGGCAAAAGGGGAATACTTTCAAATGCAGCCTTTTCTAATACAAAAAAAACAGGCAGACTTAAGATTTTGAAAGCACTATATTTGCAGGCTTCTGTATCTTAACTATCGTGGGCACATGGCGTGACGGCCCCCATCGATGGGTAGGTTGACTCCCGTAATGAAGCTGGCGGCGTCAGACGCCAGGAATGCGATGCTTTGGGCCACCTCATCCACCTCCCCCGGTCGACCGAGGGCATGGGTCTGCTTACACTTGGCCAGAAACTGGTGGTGAAATATAGAGCAAGAATGAGGATAGTGTGTGGGGCATTTATTCAGTTAAAATAGACCGAGAGATGAAGAATGAGGGGACGTTTGGGATTACTTGCAGCACATGTCAAGATATCAGATAAATGATTGAGATGATGGAAGAGTTTTACTGACCCCTTTGATATTTTCACTGGCCTGGGCAGCCAACAATATTGATTTGTGATTTATTATGATAAAGTATTGACATGATGTGTTACCTGGACATACTGGTCCTCATCCAGTCCTGCTCTCTTGTGGACATCTGTGATGATCACACCAGGGCTTAAGAGATGTAGAAAGAGTAGAGAAACCAAATATGAACAGTCATTCTCAACAGTGTCAACACATGTCAGTGCTTTTTAAATCAGAAATCCATAGGGTCACTGTTAACTAATTGTTTAATAAAGATAACAATGTATTCATTAAAACACTTACCAGACAGAGTTCACTCTGACTTGCTTACATGCCAGTTCTGGAATATAAGAGACAGGCTTTTTATATTTGGAACTTTGACGATGCTGAACACATGGTGGAAAATCTGAGAAAAAATCTCACTCACCAAGTGCTGTACAACGTGTGAACTGATCGATGGCCGACTTGGACATGCAATAGGCCAACACGCCAGGGAACTACGGGGAAAGAAGTGTCTGTCACAATTCTCAAAGTCACTTAAAGTAACAGAAGCATGGAATGGGAAACATGTGGCCAGCTGTTGAACACCCACCGATCTCTGTCCGTTGACGCTGGATACGTTGACGATGCAGCCTTTGGTCTTGATCAGGTGTGGCACACAAAGCTGAGTCAGGTGGAAAACAGATCTGAAATATGAAATGCAAGTTAGGGGGCATGCTTAGTGAAATGGCAGGTTGGGGAGTGAGCTAGTCTTGTGATCTCTTAAGGCTGTTAAGGAAAGTGAGATCTGCCATGGGATTCACCAGCACGATAACAGCAGTATCACACCTTCATCCACACATACAGACTGGATGGTTGGAGAGTTGTGATATACATCTGGTGTTTCTGTGGATCTATGACAGGGTCAAAGTCGGGTGTCCTTTATAGGGAACACTGTACTTTTCACTTGTCACCTAGAATTCTGTATTAGCAGTAGCCTGTCCTAGATGAGATAATATGAACCACAAAACTTACAATGGACTCCATGGAGTCATGTCCCTACAGTAGATATTTATTTATGTCTCCATAGTGTTAAGACAGTCAAATTTAGATTTTCTCAAGCATGTAAATGCATACTGTGTAGTGAGTTTTATACATAACAGCCAACATTAATTAAAATGCTCTTTTATTAATTTCCATCAAATTCCAGCTCCATTTGCCTCAAAAAAATGTTTTGTTTCTTTCCGATAACTCTCCAATGAAATTGACATTTTTGAAGTTTCATACGGAGACTGTGACTTATAATAAACTAAATATATTTCAAAACCTTAAGAATTATATTTCTTCCAGAAATCCTCTAAACCAATTTCAAATTTTGAAGAAACGCTATGTTTTTGTTATCTAGAATATAACAGCTACTGTATACTTGGCACTAATATGTCTCCATTATGTTATGATGCCATAACCTGGTGTTTGAAAGCCTACCTGACGTTGATGTTCATGACCCTGTCATACTGGGCCAGGTCTGTGTTCTCGATGCTGCCCATGGCCAGGATACCAGCGCTGTTAACCAGGACGTCCAGCCGGCCGAAGTGAGCGATGGTTGCCTCCACCGTCTTCTTTACCGTCTCCTCATCGGTTAGGTCTCCAGGAACAAGCAAAGGCTGAATACACAGACAAACAATGTGCCATCGTGTTCATGCATGTTTTTAAATGTAATTAAAATTCACTTTTTTAATGCCCATCCAAAGGAAATTAATTAACAATTTTACAAGATCCAAAACTGCAGAGAAAAACTACATAAATTCCGTTGGGTTAGTGAACATTTTAAACATAAAGCATAAAACATGTCTTCTTCCTTGCTGAAGTGAAAAAGTAAAAAGAATATACTTACAATTGTGAAATAAATGTTTTTTTAATTCTGGTATGTCATTATTTTATTTCAGATCATTCAATATATAAGCCAAATAATAATATTGTGACACTTAAATGATGCAACTGACCATATCATCCCATTCTGATCTATTTAATAATATATATTAATAATAAAAGGCTAATAAGAATAAATATATGCTACAAATTGTTCAAATATAAGCCTACAACACTCATTGAAACCGGTTTCGTTAAGTCTAGTTAAAGTGTTATTCAAGTCAAACAGTGTCCATTCAGGTTTACCTCGGCAGCTCCACACTCCGTGCACTTTTTGGCTACTTTGTTGAGGTTCTCGACGTCGCGGCCGTTCAGAGCAAGAAGGGCTCCGAGTTTAGCGAACAGGATGCTGGTTCCTGCCCCAATACCGGAGCTGGCACCGGTTATCAGGGTGACTTTCCCCTTTAGAGAAGAGACCTAAAACACACACAAACGCCACGTTTAGGTTAGACCTGTATGTCAGCTATCCACGTTGTAGGCTACCATATGGTCAGTACAATTGGCTGTCATTTATTTCAATGTAGATAAGTAATGATGGAATGATACGGAAAAAATGGAAACCAAACTAGGAGAAAATATGCATACTTTAAAAGCTTCGTCTGAGGCCATGGTTTCTTGGGGTCCTTTATTATGTCTATGGCTGCACTGGGCATGTATGTAGTTTTCAGGCAGTGCGTCCACTGGTGATGACGTAGTTTGACGCTCCATGCAGTGAATGATTTGTAGTTCATGGTTGCAAAATTGCATTTTTTCCATACTGGTATCTAGTCCTTTCTAGTGGACCTTTTTATAAATATGTATTTTTGAAAGGAGGAAATCATTTTCACCCTTTCATGCGTGGTGGTCAATGTAGTAGGTTTAGCAGTAAATTTGCACATCAGTGACTGGGGATTTACTATTGTATTGCATAAGTTTGGCATTTTATTAATTGGTACATTAAACAGTTATTACTCCAGTTGAAAAATTCATTGAATTATATGTTAGAAAAATATTAAATATTTTATTTCCCTGACATACTTTGTCATAATTCATGCCTGCAGGGGTTAAATCTCTCTCTCTCTCTTTCACACACACACACACACACACACACACACACACACACACACACAAAACAGAATATATTATTTATAAAATATTTATTTCATACAAAACAGAGGCAACAATTTACATTGCCAATGGAAAAATCTGAATGTGTATAGCAGTGCTGTACATCTCAGGCAGGTTTTCCTTTTGAACTGAATTGTGACACACCAAAAATTTAAAGAAGAAAAACCTGCATCACAAGGGCTTTAAAAAAAACACAAAAAAACAAGACAGGCTAAAAATGGATGCAACCATTATATACAAATCCCAATCATACGCAGCTCGAATTCGGAGAAAGCATACTGCTGAATTTTTGCTTTGTGATACAAAATCTGGCACTGCTCTATAGATACTCAAGGTATTGTATTCATCCAAATGATACATTTAAATCTGGGGAATTCTTGTCAGAAAATGCTGGCATAAAAACATAATTTTGTGAAGACATTTTACAGTGTCAGAGTCAATATCCTGTTCATTGTTGATGACAAGTTTTGCATGTTAACTTGGCAAAGCTACTCAACACTGTATCAACTGTCTTATGGTATAGTCTAAGCCTGGGCATCTGCACATGCTATGAGAAAATCATCTATCCAGCAAAGGGGTTGGCGTGAATGGTCACATCCTTTATCCGGGTTTCAGTCAGCGGTCGGAATGTCTTCTCATTGACGGGAAGTTTCTCCAGTTCATCCAGAGTTTCCAGGCCGTCGATAATCCTGCGTGTTGAACCGAATATGATGTCAGCTGCTATTACATGTTATACTTTAAATCAATAAACTAACTGTAAACCAGCTTTGGAGCCAAAACAATTGTCTCACAGAACACACATTATAAGGTTACGTACTTTCCAAACACGGTGTACTTCATGTCCAGGTGAGGCTGTTTGGCATATGTGAAGAAAAACTGGGAGCCATTTGTGTTGGGGCCATTGTTTGCCATTGACACCACTCCTCTTACATTATGCTGAAGAAGCAAACCAAAAAAAAGTAAGAAAGCCGAACATAAAAGTGACAAAGTTAAACATTGATCCTTGATGAACTATTGTTGGGTAAACTTTGCTCAAGTCAATAGGTTCTCACCTTTAGATGGTCACTGTACTCATCTTCAAACTTGCGACCCCATATACTTGTTCCTCCTTTCCCCGTGCCTGGATGGTTTGATCAGAACACAGAAACGGGAAGTGAGGATGTGAATTCAGACATTTCCTCTGTATGTTGCAAAACCCATACTTCAATACTATAATAATAATAATAATAATAATACATTTCATTTATTGGCGCCTTTCAGGACACCCAAGGTCACCTTACAAAGCATAAAAGAAAATCATCATAAAATCATTAAAAACAAGACATTGTGGGAAAAACAAGACAGTGACCAGTTAAACTTTGTGTGCAAGTTTGAAGAGGTGAGTTTTGAGTTGTGACTTGAAGGTTGTAATGGTGTCTGACTGTTTTATGTGTGGGGGGAGGGAGTTCCAGAGCCTGGGTGCTGAACAGCTGAATGACCGGGCACCCATTGTGCTGAGGCGTGATGTGGGGATGGATAGTAGTCCTGCAGAGGATGAGCGGAGGGAGCGGGAGGGAGTGTATTCTTGGAGGAGGTCGCAGAGGTAATTGGGGGCTAGGTTATGGAGAGCTTTGTAGGTGAGGAGGAGGGTTTTGTATTGGATGCGGTAGGGTACTGGGAGCCAATGAAGTTGTATGAGGACAGGGGTGATATGGTCAGATGACTTGGTGCGGGTGATGATCCGGGCGGCTGAGTTCTGAATGATTTGCAGTCTGTTGATGAGTTTGGTGGGGAGTCCGGTGAGGAGGGCGTTGCAGTAGTCTATGCGTGATGTGACAAATGAGTGAACCAGGATTTCAGTGCTGGATTGGGTCAGTGATGGGCGGAGTCTGGCGATGTTGCGGAGGTGGAAGAATGCAGTCCGGGTGATGTTTTGAATATGAGGTGCGAATGAGAGGGTGTTGTCCAGGATGACGCCGAGGCTCTTGACTTCGGAGGAGAAGGGTACTGGGAATCCATCAATGATTATGAGTGGAGCTGGGGTGTGTTGTGATTTGGTGAGGGTGGATTTGGAGCCGATGAGCAGGGCCTCGGTCTTTTTTCCATTCAATTTCAGGAAGTTCCTGCTCATCCAGCTCCGGATGTCTTCCAGACAGGTGATGAGGGAGGTGGGGGGGATGGCAGCGGTGGGTTTGGTGGAGATGTAGACCTGTGTGTCGTCAGCGTAGCAGTGGAAATGGACCCCATGGTGACGGAGGAGTGTGCCCAGTGGGAGGAGGTAAGTGGTGAACAGGAGTGGACCCAAGACTGACCCCTGGGGGACACCCAGTGAGACACCCGAACACCCAGACTTGTGCTTGCTCAGCTGAACAAATTGTTGACGGCCGGTGAGGTAGGATGTGAACCAGGAGAGTGCAGCACCAGTGATCCCAATGCCAGCCAGGCGGTCCAGGAGCAGAGGGTGGGAGATGGTGTCGAATGCTGCACTGAGATCGAGGAGGATGAGTATGGTGAGTAGTCCAGAGTCGGCTGCACGGAGGAGGTCGTTTGTGATTTTGACTAGTGCGGTTTCAGTGCTGTGTTGTGGACGGAAGCCAGATTGGAACGGTTCGTGGAGATTGTTTGTGTCAAGGTGGGACTGTAGTTGTGCGGCAACCACCCTTTCAAGAGTTTTGGAGATGAAAGTGAGATTGGAGATGGGCCGGTAGTGGTTGAGGTCAGTTGGGTCAGCACCAGGTTTTTTGAGGATGGGAGTGATGGCAGCCAGCTTGAGGGTGGGGGGTACAGTACCAGTAGTGAGGGAGGAGTTGATTATGTTGGTGATCATGGGGGAGATGGATGGTAGACATGCTTTTACGAGGGAGGTGGGAAGAGGATCGAGCTGACAGGTGGTGGTTTTGGCTTTGCGGATGAGTTCTGAGACGGTCTGTTCTGTTACTGGGGTGAAGTCAGAGAGGGAGCTGATGAGAGGTTGGCCAGTGGTGATCATCCAGGGTGGGTCAACAGAGGGGGTGCTAGATGTGGCCAGTTGTTGGTGAATGGTGTTGATTTTAGTGCTGAAGAAGTCCAGGAACGCAGTGCACTGGGTGGTGGAAATGTCTGGAGGGAGGGTTTTAGGAGGCTGGAGTAAGTGGCTGACTGTTGAAAAAAGGACTCTGCTGTTACCTGTATCAGTGTGGATGAGGTTGGAGTAGTATGAGGTTTTGGCAGTGGTGAGGGCATTCTTGTAGTGATGGAGGTGGTCCGAGTACATTTGGCGGTGTACAGTGAGTCCAGTCTTATTGTAAAGTCGCTCCAGTCGACGGCCAGTGGCTTTGAGCTGGCGGAGATGAGGAGTGAACCATGGAGCAGTGTGGGTGAATGAGACTGAGCGGATTTTCAGGGGGGCCAGGGTGGTGAGGGAAGAGGAAAGGCAGTTATTGTAGTGAGTCACCAGGTCAGTCAGGGAGGATGCTGGGGGAGGGTTGGGGTAGGAGCTGATCAGGGTGGAGAGGTCTATGGTGTTGATATGTTTGATGTTTCTGAAGGAGATGGTCCGTTGTTCCTTGGCTTTGTGTAGTTGGGTATGAATGTCAAAAAGTACAGCTTTGTGGTCGGAGATGGGGAAATCAGTGACATGAAGGTTAGTGGGAGTGATGTCAGCGCAGCAGATTAAATCCAGAATGTGACCTTTGTTATGGGTTGGGAGGGTGACATGTTGTGTGATACCAAGACAGTCCAGAAGTGATGTGAAGTCATTAGCTAAAGTACAGCATGGGTTGTCAATGTGGATGTTGAAATCACCAAGGAGGATAACAGTGGGGGACATTGCACAAACAGATGTGAGTAGTGATGAGAATTCGTTGAGGAAAACGGCAGAGGGTTTTGGTGGTCTGTAGATGGTGACAATGACAGTGGGTTTGAGGCCTGTGAGTTTAACAGCTAAACATTCAAAGGAGGAGTGATGGGGGACTGTGACAGTGGTGACTTTGATGTTATCACGGTGGAGGAGAGCGAGGCCACCCCCCCTCCCAGTGACCCGGGGTTTACTAATAAAAGAAAACCCAGGTGGGACAGCCTCATTAAGATGGGAATAGTCATTTGGTTGTTGCCAGGTCTCAGTGAGGCAGAGAATGTCTAGGTTATGGTCAACAATAAAGTCAGATATCAGAAGGGCTTTATTACTGAGGGATCTGGTGTTCAGCAGACAGAGTTTCAGACAGGTGAGTGGAGTGTAGCAGATTGCTTTGAGCAGAGGGGACAGTAGACTGTGATTGACAGGATTGACAGTACGGGCTGTGCGAGGAGGAGGGCGTGGCCCAGTGGACCAGAAGGAGCGGATGTTTTTGTTGCTGTTGTGAGTGTAGTGAAAGTTCCGTCCAGAGCCTCGGTGGATGTATTTTGGTCGTTTGAGAATGTAGTGGTGGGATGCAAGCTGAGGTGGGGGGGTCCTTGAGAAGACCCGGAGACGTAACATCTCCGCTACCGAGTAACGGAGCGGCAGAGATGCGCTTGTGAAAGTCAAACATAGAGTCAAGCATAGCGCAATCCAGAGAAAAAGATTAAAAGTCCACATGTTGTGAAGTCGTCAGCGGCGTAAACCAGCGGAGGTGGAGGAGTGGAGCGTGCCGGTTGTAGCTTCGCTGGAGACGGGGAAGCCAGTTGGACGGCGCCGGGGGTTAGCAGCAGTCTAGCCGGCCAGCAGGTGAACACTGTCGGGTAGCGGTGTAGCAGGGAGGCGGCGTCCTCCGCGTTTGACAGCAATCCGTGGGCGCGGGTAAGCGTCCAGGAGAGCTGGCAGGGTGGCAGCGGACCAGTCCGAACCGGCGTGCTTCGTGGGGCACACCGGCGCAGGCTATCCAGCCACAGTGCGGAGAGGAGCCACAGGAGTCCCGACAGGTGAGCCCTGTGCAGGCGGAGCTAGCTTCTGGCTAACGCGTGAGGCAGTAGCAGCAGGCAGGCAAACAATCTGCTATTTCAGAAACGCAGAGTGGAAGATCGAGCGAGCCAAGTCAAGCAGAATGATTTAAGGTCCAACGTTCATGAAAGACAAAACTTGATGAATCAATACGAAGCATCAAAATAACGAAAATAACGAAAACCAGGGGAGGCGCGGCAGCAGCTTGCCAGCGGTCCCTCACACCCGACAAGTGCACTATGGCTGTGTCTTGATTCAGGTATTGCAGCCTACGTAGGCTGCATTTGAAGACCGATTGCGTCATAGCGGCACGCAAAGGCTGTCCCATTTGCAAGGCTCCTCATATGCGGCCGAGAAATGCAGCCTTCGTTTCACGGTTTTGAAGGCTGCATCAGATGTATCCTTCGTGGCCCAACATATCCCAAGATTCATTGCGTTTTTTTCAGAGATTGCATAAAATAAAATAAAAAATAACAAAACAGCAACGTGTTGCTCCGCCTTCTTAACTTTTATCTTCCTTTCTTTTTTTCTTGTACTTTTTTTTCTTTTCGTCTGGTAGGCAACTTCTTTTTCTTTTTTCCTCCATTGACAGGGCTGTTTCCGTTGGCAGCAATCAGGGTTGCTAGGCAGCACAGGAGCGGCGAGTCGTCACGCAAGGTAACGGCTTGTTACGTAAACCGGAAATGCTCGTAAACGGAGACCTGCGGAGACCGTCTCATTTAACAAGGCTCGTTGGCCTTGGAATCGGCCTTAAAATCGGCCTTCATAGGCTATAGCCTTCATAGACCGCGAGACTGCGTCCTACCAAGTGCGTGGTCTCTGCAATGGGACATAGCTTATGTCTTTGTATCACTGAAAAACAATTTGAGCTTAATTTCTTATATCAAAGCTGTCACTTGTACAATTGCATTGAGATCAACTGCAGTAATTAAAATATACCCGGATGCCCTACTACAAAGAGTTGCATTTTGCAGTATATACAGTAAGACAGCATGCTTTTTTGGCTATTCTGAAGTTACCTCATATTGACTGAGCCGCTCAGAGAGAACAATCATGGACTTAAGCAGAGATAAGAGGGTCAAAGCTCAATGTTATGAAGAAATAGTATGTCCCAATTGTATGCACACTGTAAGCAAACTTATGTTTTAAGGTCAGCTGTAATATGTAGGATAATAAAAAGATGTGGAACACAGGGTGTATTGAAATGCAGCAGGTGCAACAACAGTCCTGTTACCTGTAGGATCTCCAGTTTGGACCATGAAACCTTTAATGTTTCGGTGGAAAACGCAGCCACTGTAGAAGTCGCTGGCACACAATGCGAGGAAGTTCTGTAAACAACGAAAAAGATGTTAGAATATCCCATGACTTTGTTGGGCAAAACATGTGCAAACCTGTGTTAATATATCATAGCAAAGGGTGATTTGCACTACTTCCTATTTTCCAAAACAAAACACAAAAGCTGTAAAGTAAACACAAAGTTACCACGTCTATAATAATATTCCATGCAAAAACCTGGAGTATTAAAAAGAGACTCCGTTTCAGGGTCGCTGCTGGTTTCAACATGTTACATTTAAGGCCTTCCATTATACATACAATTTGAGAAAACTATCAAAGGATATATTTTTTTGTTTTGTTTTTTTAGTACCTAATAAAGACATTGAATTTGACACAACATAACCATGTCTGTAACAATATCAGACAAGCCAGGAATATTAGAAATATACTTCACAATGTATAATAACACAAGTTGAATGCAGATGGTTTGCACAATAATACAAGCAATCTATATCTGACTCACCTCGCATGTTCTGGGTGCTCGCTCACAAAACAACTCGATTTTAATCTCTCCTAGATCTGTCTGAAGCGTGACAGCCTGGAAAATGTACAAAAGGTTAAGTCAACTTTAGAGGCACATGAACAACCAAACATTATTGTTTGCTACTTAGCTTAGCATGATAGCCTACTCAGACTGCACTAAGCACGTTCTCATTACAAAAGCTACCTTCATGAAAAAACAGTATCCTCATTTAAACATCGTATAGCTACTAGTTTCTTTAGCTCTTGTGTTGTATTACACATTAACAATTTATCCGGCTGGATATTGTAACATCTAACAATTTACCATTTCAAACGTCGCGTCTACGAGCGAGTGTGTAGGAGAAACAAGTCCGTCTGGATGCATAAGCTCAGAGCTGAAAGGTTCCGCGAGGAATTTGGCGTCATAAAAAAAGGAACTAATAATGGCAAAAAATCAAATGTGATGTAGCCTATTCCCTATATTATGTGTTTCTGTGAGAATCGTTAAGTAATGTCACAAATATGATGAATTTACACTTGTGATGCTGTTAAAACATGGATTAACTATTTAAAGCTGTTAGCCTTATAAACCCTCAATGTTCCCATTCTTGGTCAAAGATTTATCAAGCCTACGCATTTTATTGAGTTTTTACCAGATATGTTATTAGGTAATTTAGGAACATGTAACATATTGTCACACAACTTAGATATTGAGCAGAGCTTGATACACAGAGCGTGTGCTCAAGGCGGTGGTAGCCTTCACTTATTATATTACAGTTAAGGAGTAGGCTGTACAGTTTTATAATGGCGCATAATCCCAAGAAAACTTTAAGGATTAACCAGTTTAGTGTTAATGCAGAGTTTAAATGGTTAAATAAAATGTTTAAATAGATGGTCCTATATTATCTCTATTATTCCGAAGTAACAGAAGAAACCCGGCACAGGAGGGTCCGTATCACAAGGTTATAGCTATAGGTCCTATAACCTTGTGATACAGGCGCTGCTGTGCTTCTGAATAATAGATAAACTAATAAATGTAAAACAAACATGTAAATGTGGTAGCTGGGCCATTAACAGGTGAAATAACCAACACAGAACTGAATCCTTCACCACATTCAAACACTTACAGAAACCAAGACAAATCTAGTCGACCAAGTTTATTTTATTATAACCTCTAGAGTGGATTGGTGTGCAGGGGAGATAGGAAAGACACGTTCAAACATAATTCTCAATGACAAACCATTCATGTCAATACTGATGCAATGATAATTTCCTTATCATGGGTACATTACCTATACGTAGGTTTGAGTTAGGAAATTTTCAAAAAGATAAAAAATAAAAATAAATTGTACGGCCCCAAAGATGATTTTAAGAGGAGATGATGAACATCAAGGGACGAGGACATCTCACCATGCCAACACAAGCACACACACACACACACTCAAGCACACACACTGTGCTAAACACACCGAAGACACAATAATTGTTAAACAATACAGCTCTGTACACGGCCATTGATGAAAAAACACAGAATCAAGGTTAAACTGAGTGGTTTCTTTAAAACACAAATACATTTTGTCTTTAAACCAGCAGTCAATATTAAACACCCCAAACTAGACAATTTATAGAAATGCATATAAAACTGTAACTGTATAAAACAATTGTTTAAATTAATAAAAATACCAGGTGTAATAAAAAAAAGAAAAATAGGCAATCAACTCAAAACAGAAGTGAGCACTAGCTGGTTTCCTGAGAAATGTTGTTACATCGTAATAATACTAAATAGCTGTCAAATGATTACAAAAGAGGACAAATCCAGAGAACAAATAAGACAAAAAGCGTATCTATTCACTGATAACACTATACTAGCAACCTATACAATGTACTATAAATGAACTGACCATTTACTTAACATTTGACATAAGGTTTTCTGATGTCATTCTTAATTAGTTGATTGTCTTACTCGGTGGTGTATTGCTGAGATGTATTGGATAACATTTAAAATGTTTGTCCACTAGGGACCAAAAGGTTAGGACAGAAATGCCTAAAAGAAAACATTAACATAACATCCAGTATCATTTTAATCTCATGACTGGCAGTCATTCAGTTGAGCCTTTCCATACCAGAAAATAACTAAAACATGTGTGGTACAGATTCTTTATATTGGCATTTAACTAAATTTAACTTGTGGTAGAGATGCTGTAGTGCAAGAAGCAGCCTCTATAGGACCAAACATTGCCTACCATCTACTTTACTTGAAATTCTCCCCATCAGTTTAGTGAATGAATGACAAAAAAGAACGCCCACGCACATTAGAAGAACTACATCACTAATAACCTTTACATAGTTTAAATAAAGGTAATATTGCACAATTTAGCATAGTTTAAAAATATTTTGCTAAGATAAATGTAAATAGCTTAAACTATGCTTTTCAACCCAGTTGCTGTACTGTGTATTGCTACTGTTTTCCTTGCAGTGAGGTTTATTAAAACATAAACAGATATATGTTTTTTCTCAGGGCTAAACACAATAACCCCTAACATTGTATGTGGCAAAATGAATTAAAGTATTTACAATGTCTCTTCTAATGAGCACACGTTTAAACCAGAGGAAAATATGAGATCATGACCTGACCTGAATAAAAAATAAAAATAAGAATAATCACATATACCACAATTATGACAAATTGTCTGAAGGGTGTGAGTGAACCAGGATCCCAGGATCTCTCAAGTCAGAGGTGTAACCTGAGAACTAGGGTTCTCAGGAGAAGTAAGTATCTGGCACAAAAAAATAAATAAAATAACACACAAAATAACTTCCATCACACAAAGTAAAAAAGCAACAAACTAAACAGAAGAAAAACCCTTTCATTCACATAATCAGTTGGTGTCACTTGTTAAATGTAAATGCTTAATTTCTAGATACATTTTACAAATAAGAATATCGGAAAATTGTATTTATACTGAATTTTTGAAATCATAATGTGTATGCCCTTTTGACTTCCACATCTCATATTTGTTGTCAGAAACGTTACTGTTTAAGAGTTAAACCTGCACCATGCAAGAACTTTTTTGTAAAAAGTCAAAGTTAACACAGCCAACGTCATGAGGTGGACAGGCTACAACAGAACAGAATGTGTCATTGTTCACATTTGAGGATTCATAAGCATCTTTTATTGCCCAAATTGATGACTGGTGTCAAGTACGTCCACTTGTCTACATGACGTGATTAAATCAAACTGAGAAACAAAATGAAACGCACATTTAAACATTGTATTACTCCCATTATGTGTGGGTAATCTGGTGCAGCTTAAATCAGATAATTATCTGCATCAAAACATGGTCAATAGTGGGATTGTTTGTTTTAAACTCCACACGCCATTTAAAAAAAAACAATTTTTTTTTTTACATAAATCAGAAGTGAATTAAAATTAAAGGCAACTGAACTGAAAGCCATGGCTTTTGTCAAAAACTCCTTTATCTTTCTTACAAATGACACATTTTCTTTTTATTAAGTGGAATGTTTGTTTTCTTGAAAGCTTTTAGAAGTAAAAGCTACAATTTCCAAATGTTATTATAATGACATTTTAGAAATGGACATTTTGGACCCGATTAGTTTTGCATTAAAAAGCCAGATTAAATTCCATATTCAATTTCAAATTAATTAATCTAACATAGCAATTTAAAGCATGTTAGTTTAGAAATGGCTGTAATACTGTACTACCTGTTCAAGGTAAAAATATTATACAATTCTATCTTAAAAATGTTATACTTGAAAAAAGACCCAAGGCCTAGTGCTAAAAATAAAATAAAAAAATAAACACATTTGAAGACATGTCAGGTTCTTTTTCTTGTTATTTGCAGACAATAACACTCAAGCATCAGGGTGTATGAGTAGACCAGTGCTTACTTCATAACAACCACAGTGTGGGTAATAAACAAATCTGGTGTTTCAGGTAAGCATTATGCACATTTTGGATACTTAACAAAAGTTAAAAAGAGAATCCATTTCAAATTAAAAAGAGTGATCTGTATCTGCATTCTTCCCATGCAGACATGATTCAATTAATAAAAAAACTTTTTTTTAACATTTCCCCAACATTTGTTCTTTTTGTTTTGTGCAATTCATTACAAACAAACAATGTGGATGCAGCATGACCATTAAATAGATTTTTCTAAGTTTCCTCTGAATAGTATACTGGCAGTAAGGGTTGGGTATCCGCTTGCTGAAAAGATGCTCCACTTGTAATTGTACCAGGGTTATGTCTTGTAATACTAGTCCATCAGGTGGAATTCAGTAGAATAAGGGCTAGGTAAAACACGCTACACGTATTTCCTCAGAAAGAGGCCATAAACCCATCCATTCTGTTAAACTGGCTCAGTTTAAGAAACAACGCCCTTCAGCTTAATACTAGTCTAGTGCTGCTGCCAAGACTCAGGCCAACCAAAGGCAGCACTGCTACTACTCTTCAATGGCCCTGTCCCTTTAGTCTCATAAATCCCTCTCCCAGAATCCATGAAAGTTATTGACATGACACATCATTAGTTAGCCCTGATTTGTGATTTCATGTCATGCTTTCATGATTTCCCAACTTTTCCAATTTTAAACCAAGCACATGCATGTGAAGGCCATGGTTATCTCTCTGCAATGAGCAATAGTTACAATTTATGTAAGGTCCGTACTTGAAAAGTTGAGTTAAATGTCTTGAAATAGATGCTATTCTGACTGCTAACTTAGATGTGTAGTTTGCTTTGTCATTCCCTATGTCCAAATACAACATCCAGTCATAAAATAAAATAACTTATTGAAATACAATAAGCAAACATCTGCAGGATTTTTAATAAAAAAGAACACCTTCTTGCTCGTCATGATTTTATGATTAATTCCTGTGCTATGATGGGATCGGGAGTTTGATACATTTAAAGTTATTTGTTGCCATTTGACAATCTATAGACAGAAGTTAAGAGGGAAAGCTCTTTGAGATCACATTGCTATGTTCTTTCGAAAACTAACAACATTGTGCATATTATTCTATTAATCCTATATTCATAGGAATTGATGTTTACTGTATTTGTGAACAGTTGGTTACATTTTTTTCTCCCCATCTTGCCCACAGTTTTGCATATTTACATACTTCTCCAGCACCACTGAGAAGCATAAAGTATAAAGACGCTGCTGATCTTGATGGCACTGCTACATTATTGCTAAAAAGCATCATTACTAGGTTACGATGGGAAGGCCTGAGAAGTTGTTTGTAAAGTAAGGAGCATCAACTGCACAGTTAAGAAATTAAGGGAAAAACCAGAAGCCATCAGTGTTTTGGTTCTGCCAATCTTGCTGTGGTTCTTGATACCCAACCTTACTGGCAGTACGCGGCAGCAGTTCTACCGCCTGCCTCAACAAGCCCTCGGGCACAGAATAGCCGTTCCTTCTGTGTCAGGGCAAAGTGTCCGTTTCTGTCTTTACTCACAGCCAAAGGCCTTTTCAAGCCTGCTCTTTGTCACTTTTCCACAACTGTTCCTTGACCTCCGTGGGCAGGGTGTTGAAGAGGTCCTCCTCCACCACCAGACCGGTTCTCTTGAGCTGTCGGCACTCGGCCAGCTCTACAGGGAGACACTCCAGACGGTTTCCTCTCAGCTCCAGCTGTGTCAGCCCGGTCAGCTCTCCAAAGCGCGACGGCAGAGACTGCAGGCAATTGTTCCCCAGGTTCAGAGTGCGGAGCTTCTTGCACTGGAACAGCTCATTAGGCAGGCTCTCAATCTATATTTCAAGAAAGGGACAAAGGGAGATGAGAGCACCTGTCTTTTCACTTTGAAAAAAACTTTAATCTGGGAAATCTTGCTCTGTCACACACGTGTCAGTAAACAATCTTCACCTAGAAGCTAACATTTATCAATTCACACAAAAGCATATTGACTTAGTAAAGTTAGTTCTACTTATTTTGCATTTACCTGATTATGTCACCACAACGGTATTGTATTTATGTTCAATAAAACAGAATTTTCCTATATCTGGAGAAATCCCAATATGTAAAGTAGACAGACATTTTCCCGGTTCAATGTTGTGCAAAATGTACTTTGCACTTAAGCCTCAAGAGTCAATGGCAGATGGCTGACACATATTTGAAAAGTCCCAGCATGGCGTAATTGGGAATGCTCAAAACACCCTTGGGCTCCTAAATAGCCAAAAATAAAGAATTATCTATCCTAGGGGCAACAAAATGTTGCAATCCATAAACGATAAAAAACACAACACACAATCTACGCGATTAAAATGGTTGGTAATTATTCAAGCGCTCACCCTGTTAGCTGTCACTGCCAGGTACTGAAGATTCTGGAGGAAGCCAATGTCTGCAGGGATGTGGGTTAGGTTGTTATGGCTCAGGTCAAGGAAGCGCAGCTTGCGGCAATAAAACAACTGGCTGGGGATCTTCTCAATCTTGTTTCTGTTTAGGTACAGTTTCTCCAGGTTGGTCAGTGTGCCGATCTGGATGGGAATATAGGCTATCTGGTTGTACCACAGCTTAAGGCAGACCAGACGATGAAGATGCTGGAAGCTGATGATCTCCTCGATGGTTTTCAGGTTGTTGTCCTTCAGATCAATCTCCTGCAAGTTGTGCAAGCTGAAGATTGAGTGCGGTATGCGCTCTAGATCGCAGCGAATGAGCTCCAGTTCTGTCAGGTTCACCATCTTCTTCAGGCTGTTGAGCACCATCAGCTTGGTACCTTCGTTATTGACGGAGAGCTTCTGGAGGTGCATGCCTACATCGGTCACCACCTGAGGTAGCTTCGTGAGATTGCTCTTCAAACGAAGGACTTTCAGCCTCTTGAGCTCCCGGAGTCCATCGATGACAATGTAACGGTTGTTTTCTGCACTGAGGTTCCCCGTCAGATGAAGTTCACTGAGGTTCTTCAGACTGTAGATCCATAAGGGAATCTCTTTGATGTCTGTGAACTTGATGTGCAGAGACTTCAAGTTCTCACGCAAAAACGCCAGTGCAGGAGCTTCGATTTTGGCCGGTGTGTGGTAAAGCCACATCTCTCGCAGGTTGATTAGCTGGGCGATGATGGGGGGGATGGTGATATCTGGGATGAGCTCCAGTTTGAGCACCTCCAGCTCCATCAGGTCAAACACTGTGTCTGGAATGCCACTCAGCATAAAAAGGTGCAACTCCAACTTCTCCTGAGAGTTCTTGGTAATCCTCTGCCTGAGCTTGTCCAGTGTCCACTCATTGTTGAGGTTGAGCTGCCTCAGCTTATTTTCGCTCACTTCTGAGAGGAACACGGCGAAGCGTTTGGAGTACAGAGGGTCATACTGGTCAATCATGTGCATCATGAACGCAAAGTCATTCTTCACGTCTGGTATGTCACTGTAGCTGCTCTCTTCCCGTATCGACTCAAAGGAATACTTCTTCAGAGAGCGCCGAAGCATCCAGCAAAGTGTGTACATGCAGATCAAACCATACACCACTACTAAGCTAATGTAGAAACAGGCTAAGATTTTAAAAAGTGTAGCCAACGGGTGAGCACAACGGTAGACGCTGTAACCTGTCAGGCTCTCTATATTCACCGAACAGTCAACGCTGAATTTGATATCGTGCACGTAATACCCTGTATAGCAGATTATAAAAATAAACTTGATGACTTTGATGATAGTCTGACGGATGTATAGTCTGTACACAATGTCTCCTTCTTCCACGTGTATACGGAACTTCTTGACTTTTTCAAACAGGGCTTTCGCCTGTTCTCCCTCTTTCTTGTCCAAAACACCTGTTTCTGTTCTGTCCACAATGCCCTGCTCAAACCGCGTCTTTGTCCTTTGGAGCATAGGGACGCTTGCTTCTACATCCTCGCTGATAACGGACTCCTTATGGTCCATTGAACCGTTCATTCTCATTGGTTTTGGGTCACTCTCTTCGACCACAGTCTCCGACAGTGCCCTAGTTGTCCATGGGGAGTCAAAGCATTTCAGCAAGATGGATACAAAGTGCTCTAGTTTAGAACTAGTACGTGGGAACTTAAACCAAAAGTTGCTGCACGCAAGGAAAATAAGGGTGTGGAGTAATACTAGGTAAGGAAAATACTTGGCAAACCAGTGCAATCTATTCTCATAACAAACAGCGTCCACATAGTTGTACTGGTGGCGATCCAGTTCATACTGTATCCCTCTGGGCTCCACCTGGAATGATGACGAGAGGGTAGCATTGAAGTTCCTCTTGCAGGTCTGATTGACCACCCATTTGCAGGGCAGACAGATCATCTTGTCCTGGGTGACTTGCAGTGTCCCCCCAAACACAGAAATCATAAGCATAACAATGGAGATGTAGTCTGTGAACACATCCCACCATGGTTTCAGGATGCGGTATGCTGGCTGTGTGTCCACAAAGTACCGCAGCTCAGTTATGGGGATCATGGTTTATCTGTGGGAAGAAAAGAAAAAAAAAGAGTTGTGATCATTTTAACGGATGTACTGAATGACCTATCCTTGTCGGACAACTAAACACAACAGATACGTAATTCCACAAAATCAAAAGCTACCCCCCTCCCCCTCCATCCCTTAACAGCCGCTACCTGAACCACAACACAATACCAAGACAAAAAATCAATACCAGAATGCTAACTAACAAGGTCACACATCAGAACATTGCAGACGGTTGATTTGAAGATTCCCACTTGTTGTAATGACAGAGACCTGCCTGATACCATGTTATTGATTAAACTATTGTTAGACAGAAACAATTAATCTTGCTTACAAAAGCGAGTGTCATGCTGGACATAGCATTTCAAATGTTTTGGCCAAAATGACAAAGCAGCCATCAATAAAATATGAATTTAACTTGTCCGCATTTTAATTTAGTCCCTACAAGGTAAAGGTGAATAATAAATGGATTGTCTCTATGAAGGAAAAGGGGGGGGGGGGGGGGTACAAATTTTTACAGGCGATGAGACAGCTGTCTTGACAGTGCATGCCGGCTATAAACATGATAAATGAATAAATAAACAGAGCAGAGCAGTTATTTTAGATTGGCTTAATCATGAAAAACCGATGAACCTGATATGCATTGTAATGGACACCCTCTACCCTGATTAGCAGGGATGCATTGCACTCATCCCACGTTTTCTCTTCTGAGGCTGATTATGACACCTAACTAAGTTATTCAAACTCTATAAGCACTGTGGTAAGAAATGTTGTAAGTAGTCAGGAAACTTTCATTGGTGCGGCAGTTGCTCAGTCTGCACCGAACAATCCTACACTGCAGTCTCTGTGAGACTGGCTGCCCATCACTCTGACATCTCTCCATTCAATGCATGTGCATGTGTAAAGGTCCTGTTTGCATGTCTGTATTTCGGGGTCTGTGTGTGTAAAATGTATATGTATGTATGAGTGTAATTTGAATTTTCCCCTGGGGATTAATAAAGTATTTCTTCTTCTTCTCTTGTTCTTCATTGGTAAAATAAAGCCAGCGTGGAAAAAGAGTATCACTGATCCATCATTACTGGCCTATAACCTGCTGTGTGTCAGTTACGGTGCTGAAACTAATGCTGGTAAAGCATAGATGTGTCACTACCTACTAAGGCTAGAGGTGGGAGATAAAGTGATTAATATGGTGAGAAACTATAAACAGATCAACTATCAAAGATTTTGCAGTACTGTTTATAACCCCACTTTATTGATCAGTGTATTAGGTAGAAATGAGTAATGCTGCAAATCAACCAACAGGACTGCCTAATGGCAAAATATTGGATTTTAGATGAGTTATTCAGCAATAAGATGTGTGCAGAGTATTACATTCACTGGATAAGCCTAATTAGGAGTGAATCCGTTAGCATCCAGTCCATGTAACCTCACCTCTACACGGGGCACACAGACAGCAAGAACCACTTATTCCTCCACATTGTTGGGATGAAATATAAACAAATTAAATACGAAAAAAAAGCACATAAGCAACATGCTTTGTGTTGAAGAATATATAAAAAAGCTCTTAGGTAGGGTTGGGGATCTAAACCCGGTTCTAATAAGGATCTGGAATGTTTTGTTTTGTTAGAACCCGAAAATCAATCAGGTTTGAGCCTATCCACACTACTATCGAGTCAAGTAGGTCCTGAGAGTCGAGTCATGGCATTTAAATCGAAAAAATAAAAACAGAAATCAAAGACATCCCATTTTGAAAGCTGTGTTGAAATTGGCAGGACAAGAGTAACAAAAAAGTTTTAGGTGTGATATGTTCAGGTTGGCTCAGAAAAATTAACATTAGAAAAAGAGAAATGAAAAGTCATCATGATGTGTTAAAATGTAACGTCCAGAAGAAGAAAAAACTATTTCAAAGGAAAGCTGAATAATGAATAATACAGTTGTTTTGGTGAGAAATCTATATTGTTGTCTCGTCCTTCCACCAAAAAAAAAAAGATAACTATCGAGAGTGGAATCGACAAATACTCGGATCTTCATTTCTCGATAACGGATAATGACTATCATAAACAATCACCATGCATACTCTCAACGCACTTGAAAAAAATGGTTTTACTTACATATCCGAACTGTAAAGTGCAATAACTCCATGAATAAACAAGAGCACTCCACAACTACTCCTCTGCCGCTGCTGTACATCGGAGCCAGATCTAGCTGGCCAAATCAACTTGTAGCCCTGTGTGAGTGTGACACACCCTGCATGTCAGCTTGAGAAGGCACTCTTCTGAAGATGATATTCCGTTTTGGCGTGTTCAACCCAAACAACACAGCCGCCAGGAGACACCTTGCTCTCTATTCTTAGCCATTTCCGTTAATAATACCCAGAGTATTGTCTGTGGGGGCCTTGAGAAGCACCTCCCTCGACCTTCAGGAGGAGATCCTGTTTACCTTATAGAAGCTGCTGTCTCCAACCAGTGTCTCCCTGGAATACTCTACCGTCACCTTTTGCACCACCGCCCCAAACACACACACACACACACACACACACACACACACACACACACACACACACACACACACACACACACACACACACACACGACAAGAGTGGGGGAGTTGGCATTCATCAGAGCTTGTACTTTGTTAGGAAACTGGAAAGGCGAGGAGTCAAGACGCCCAGTCTGATCCTTGGCCAAAGAAGAATATTTAGACTGGCCACAGTTCAGAGAAACTTTTAGCACACCCATAAACTATTCCAGTGCGGCCGGCCTGTACTGGCTAGATAGATGACATGACAAAAATAGCAAGAACACTCGCACTAAATAAAATACTCACTGCTTTGGAGGTGTTATCTGTGCTCCAGTGCCTGGTGATGTCTCTGGTGGACGAGCCACTCTCCGTGTATCCAAAACTCCTCATGGACAATTGCCTCTCTCATCGCTATGAGGTTGAATAATAGAATACCTATAGAAAAAAGACATTAAAAGATGGAGATGAGGCTTCAGCGGGTTTTCGAGCAAGCACGAAAGTTACCTACGTACATGTTTATTACAGATCAAAGTTGTGGTCAAACAACAATACTGGTGGATATACAGTATACACCTCGGCCGATGTGTGCCTTACAAGGTTATGGTTGTTTTTACAGCGTGTGTATTTTATCGTGTCAGATACACATGTTAGTACAAATGGTTCCATCATTCACCGGTCGAAACATTAGCATGGGATGTCTTTGTCATCCGGCTAGATAGCTGGGCAAGCAGAAAGTTAAAGCACGGGGATGTTTTTTTTCTCTATGTCATTTAAAAAAAACTGTGACAAGCTATTTTTAAGAAAGCACACAGGTGTCCGACAACACACAGCTTATTAGCACCTAAGACGAACAAGAACAATTGTTGCTGATAAGACAAGTTAGCAAACTGAGCTAAGCTGCTAACGAGCTAAGCTAGCTACGCATTGACTCTATCTTGTCATCGGAAGTTTACACCCTAACACATGCTGAAGTTAATGTGACAGGGGTACATTGATAACATGTATTGTGTATTGAATCTCTCGGAGTGTTCAACTTACTACGTTTGGCGTGCTGTGGTCAAATCCAACGCTATTCTATTATCATTAATGGCTAAGAAAAATGCGTTCACTGTCGCTAGCAGCTCAGCTTGCTAGCAGTTGTTATTTTTTTCTTTTTCGCTACCACCGCCAAGACTACGGGTGGCGGTGTGGCACATTTGACCAAATCCGTATTCCATAGAAGAATAACACGCTTCCTCTCCCCTCCTGGAAAATGGCATGTTGATGTTTTGACAGTAAGGAGAAGATCATTTGTTTTGACTGATTCAATTATCGATCATAGCGTTATTCAAATATCGAAGATGTTGTCATTGAACTCTCTGCGGTTTGTGTGCTCATCCCGGGCTTTGCTGCACACGCAGTGGCTGAGGACAAACAGACTTTGTGTCTATGAAGCTGTTACATGTTCAGCACACTGTATGTCCACCAGCTTTCCCAGCAGGGACGCATGGCACAGCGAAACGGTCCTCAAAGCTTTGGGAAAGGCAAGAAAGCTACACAATTTCAGTAATCCAGTCAAGTCACTTAGGAATTACAGCACAGGTCAAGTCAGACTGAACTGCTGGAGCTGCAAAAAACCTCTCGACCAAACACCTGCTTTCTTCTGCATGTCGTGCAAAGTAATCCAGCCCCCTGACACAGGGACATCCTACTTTAAAATCATGGATTGGTGAGTAGCCTACATATGTCTCATTTATTATCCATAACATGTAATCAAAGAAGGCTACAATTTATAATTTAAGTCTGTGCAAAAACCTTTCATGCGTGTGTTGCATCTTTTCAGTGACTACACATTCACACTGGACACACAAAAGCTGCAGAAAAGATATTTGAAGCTTCAGAGGTCCCTACACCCAGACAACTTCAGCCAGAAATCTGTGGTAGGCGAGGGGGGGGGGGGGGAATCAGTTGAATAACATGGTTTTAATGAGTCAGCTAAGGCCGTCTTATCTGTGTGTGTGCGTGCGTGCGTGCACTTGTGTGAGGAAATTCGGTTTTGCCCCATGTCCTTATTACGTCACTTGATAATGCATTGATGTGTTGTCTAAGTTCATTCTGGATTGTTAGAGGAAATTACTGCCTCCTAAAGCAGCTTTCCTGTATAATAAGCAACCAAGCAGACAAGGTCAAGTCGCATAAGTTCAATGAATCAAAGGCTTAACAGCTGAGAAGAAGAAAGGGTTTGCTTTAAGATTGAAAGGACGGAGGATAACTTGCAAAAAATATCGTAGAAATGAATATGTTGAGTACAACGTTTAAATTAAACGTTAAGGAAGTTAAATAAACTAAATAGTTTTACTTGTATTGGTATTATATGACATAACCCCTGCTGGAGTGGATCTGTCCTATTAACTGCTCAGTTTGCATTGGAGAAATAATGGCCCATAAATTAGCTGTGAAGTTAAATGTTAAAGACACATTTTAACTTGAATGCATATTTTGGCAGGGGAGGGAAATCAAGTATTAGACATTCTACCCCCAAAACAAAATAAAAACAGTGGGAAACTAATGACTATTTTCATGATTGACACATTTTCTGTTGATGTACTCCTTGGTTCAGCTCACATCAAAGACACAATGAATACCTAAACTGCACTGATGTCGGTGTGCTACCTCTTGCCCTACATGTTTATTTCTTTATTTCCCCCGAAATAAAGTTGCACAAAGCACCATTGCATGTTATGGGTTCCAGCTGATGGAATAAGTCAACTGTTAAGTGCACTGTCACAACTGATTTTTCGCAGAAAGGTCAGATCCAAGTTGTGAGGAGTACCTTGAAAACAACTGTTTTAAGGTCTTCTATGGCTCCGGAGGAACTATTGTCAAATCGGAGTTAAATAACCACCATTATGTAACAGTGATGTCCTCTGGCCGGGTTATATTTTGCTTTTGCTACGAGACTACAAATTTCTAACAGAAAGCCTGTGGAGTTTAAAGGCACTGGTTTTTACCTGTAGCAGTTTGGGTCTTCGGAGAGATGCTATCAAGCAGCATTCTTTCGGCAGCTTCATCCATACTAAGGACTAGAAGTCAGCAGGATATCTCAGCCTGTGCTGCTTTGAGTAGCCTTTAAAATAATATGCACTGTTAATAAAATGCAAACCATTGGATTATACTGATTGAAATTGTTATTGTCTTCACTTTTGACTTGTTTGGAAAAACATAGGCCCAATGTACTTGGTAAATCTCATTCAGCCGAAAGCAAAGTTAGGCGGTTGAGACAGATAGAGCTTTATTTTACATACAAACTTTGACAGTATACAGCTTTAAAAATGTCACAATAAGAAGTAAGATTTGTGCTGAGTTGCTTAAGTGCAGTGTGTTTATGGGTTATAAGTGGTAAACAGTTCAGAGAATTTTCACATTATCCCGACTCTCCCCCATTGTGGTTCATTAAAAAAATTGAATGGCATTTTAGAAGAATAAGTATGTCAGGGAGGAGTGGAGGTGTGTTGCTGTGTGAGTAATGTATTCTGTACACTCAGGTGGAAAAGGACAATGTTGTCATGATACGATATGAAAGCTGAATTTGTGTGCAGCAGAACGTGAGGCAGCCTAAATGCCGTCTTCACACACAGTCAGTCCAATGCTGTGCAGACTCTGTTTTATTTATCAGCACCTCTGGCCATTTTTTCTTAATTAGACATCCTCCTGCCTCAGGGGTCTCCCTCATATAAAGAAAACCCATTACTTATACAAGGCTACAAGGCAGCCACCCACTGCACTGGTTGTTATTACAGAAACAGCTCCACGCAACGGGCCCATGGGCAAGAGCTTGAGACTATTGATTTTCACAAGAGCTGACAGACCTGATAGCTGCAAAATGTACTCGAATCTGCCAACCATTTCAAAATGTTTTCCTCCACTGCTTGTTTTCACACATCTGTCGTGTCAAACTTACACCTGCATCCCTTGAAGGGTCCCACAACGCTCCACTACAAAAGAGAAGCAGCATGTCATACACCTAATTGTCAGTATCACAGAGGATTTGTTGTGTGAAAAAATGATAGTGGCATAGATAGGGATGGCAAGGTGTGAAATATCTCAGGTGTTTATTTCCCTTTTGGCTGTGTGACTCTGCATTAAAGGTCACATATTATGCTAAATGCACTTTTTAAATGTGTTCTAACATATCCATGGGGCCACAGTGTGCCTAGAGACTGCCAAAATATAAAAAAAAATAACAATCTCTCCTTTTCTCACTCTCCCCCTTTCTGAAACCCCCACCCCTCCCCCCCAATATACTCCAGTCAGAATTCTCGCCGACTATTACGTAATAGTCGGCACAGCCACATCCCCATATTTTCTTTATATGTCCATGCTTCCCCCCCAGAAACGTCCACCGTGCAGTAGTCTATGATAACCCCACCCCCCCCATTTCTTATTGGTCCACGGCCCCGAGATCCGATGGAAAATTTTCCGAGCGACAGCCATGTTGTTTTCCCCGCTAAGCGACAAGATGCCCTTAGTACAGCCTGAATGTTACATACACAACACAGAATGCTTTTGCTCATACTCCACTAATTTATCTTAACCACAGCAGTCTATTAATGCCTCGTTTTTAATAACTCAACGGATAGGAAGCTACCTGTGCTTTTTTTTAAACGGTGAAACTAAAATAATAGTTTTTATTGGTAGTTTTGCCTGACTGGTGTATTGCTATTAGCTTTGGGACAAGCAACCAGCTTTTGCTCATAACACGCTGTTTATATTCCCCACAGCAGTCTGAAAATGACTCGTTTTTAACATGACAAAGGATGGGAAGATATTCCTGTAGAAATCACACTTTGAAGCTACTGTTTTCACTGGTTTAAATCGTCTGAGTCTTATTTTTAGCGTTAGCGCCCATGTAGCTTCGGTTGTAGCACCAAGTTTTGCTCCTAATACACTAACTTAGCTTTCCCCTTGCAGTCTAATAATGACTCGTTTTTAACATGACAACGGATGGGAAGATATTCATGTAGAAATCAAACTTTGAAGCTACTGTTTTCACTGGTTTTAATCATGTCAGGTCATGTCAAATTGTTAAAAGTATGGCTTAGCTCCGGGTAAACACTGTGTTCGCAGTCACGCAGTGTCTCTCTAGTATCGCGAGAGCACGGCAGAGACGGTAGGAGAGCCCCATGGACATATAAAGAAAGCCCGGCAGAGAGGTGGGAGGGGCCAGCCAGATCGCACAAATATAGGTCATCCTGAGACCAGAGGACAATCAGGGTATAGAGGCTTGCTACAATAAATGATCTGAACGGGTTTTTCAGCAAACATCTAAAAAAATATGTATTAGGGACTACTTAGACCATATAAAATTGACAGCAAAGTGCATAATATGTGAGCTTTAACATGAAAACGTGTTGTTCCCAAAAAAAAAACAATATCCCAGATTTTCTTTCCCTTTTCAATTAATAAATATGCATGCTATTAATATAGATATACAAGCTTTGCCGACATTAGAAGCAAACATAAAATAACCTTTTTTTTGCAGAAAGAACAGGAGTATTCAGAAAGCCATTCGGCCCTTGTGAACAAAGCGTACAGGACTCTGCTTAAGCCTTTGAATCGCGGTCTTTATATGGTGAGTTTGAAATCCTTACTGCCAATGGATAGTTTGTTTTCATAT
The DNA here is from genome assembly GCA_949357725.1 of Hyperoplus immaculatus. Taxonomy (NCBI): domain Eukaryota; kingdom Metazoa; phylum Chordata; class Actinopteri; order Uranoscopiformes; family Ammodytidae; genus Hyperoplus; species Hyperoplus immaculatus. The sequence continues at coordinate 29,715,152 of OX442351.1, forward strand.
GTGCAAGCTGTGTGTCTGATCTCTTGCTCTAGAGAGACATCTGACAGTTAGAAGTAGTGGCAGTCGAGTTTGATGAACCCGCATCCTCTGTTTCAGCTGGAGTTAAAGGGAATGCGTATAGAAGAGGGCACAGACTTTGGGGCTGATTCTGGGTTTCTGATGGAGCTGATGGAGATCAATGAAGCCCTTGATGAAGCACAGAGTCCAGAACAAGCCAATAAGATTGGCCAAGACACAAAAGGTAAACAGATACGACTGTTCAATGTATTGAGTGAGTCTGGTTGAGTGGGTTGAGCTGATTGTTGATCATAGATTACCAATGGGGGGGGGGAGAGGGGGAAACTAATTTTAAGACTAGTTTCCCCCTCTCCAGGCCTACACAATGTAGCACTATATAACGGTCAACACTATTTCAACAGCTGCTTTGTCTGAAACACAACAGAAGAGAAACTGGTGTATCTGTTGGGAGGCCAAAGAAACAAACTAATGTTGGAGGCACGCACATAGGCAGTTTAAATCCAGGATGGGAATGGCAGATCCCAACACATACAAGGAAAGCTATTTGAAAGAAAGCTAACTACAGAATGTAAATTCGTGTAATGGCTAATGCAGAAAATGCGATATGCTTCTATGACATTTGTAATGTTTTTCATTTCACTTCAAATCATTTGGTTTGTCACAGAGGTGATAAAACGGCATGCCATGTCGTGTTTCAATCTGAAAAACTGGATCTTGTCTCCTCCTCACTTGCAGGCAAACTGGTAGAATTGACGGATGAGATCGACGCTGCCCTTCTTAAAGGTATTCGGTTCAGAAACATTTTCTTCTCCTCCCACTCATCCCTTTGTTTGTTTGGTGATCTATGCTGAAGCTTTCGATATAAGTCGCAGAGTGAGTCATTGATTGAACATTTTGTTTTTTGTTTGTTTTTTACCAGGAGAGCTTCAGGCTGCCAAAGCACTGCTCGCCCAAATGAAATACTATGCAAACATTGAAGAGAAAGTGAAGGAAAAACTTTCGGATTTCATGTAACTTTCCTCCTATTGAGTGTCACTGTATTTATTATTCTTAGCTGCCTTTGAAAAATTTTGCACACACATTTCTGTACATTTGTCTTGAGATGATATAAAATTGTTGCTCAAGTTGAACAAAACTACTTTCCTTTTCATGAATAAAACACAACTGAATAAATTAGGATTTGTATACAATCTGTTAATTCTTGATTAAAGGATGCAGAGATAAGAGCGTGTAACAGGATGCGTACAGTATCGCCCTTGAATATCAATAATTTCACAAGCTTAATCAAAATCCACTCGCATCTAATGTATCATTAAACATGAGATCTATAATAGGCTCTGATTAAAGTGCTGTTCAGAGTGTTTATATGATTATCCTTCCTATCAGTTCAGGATTTGTCATGTGGGACTCAAAACGCAGCCACGGGACTCTCACTCAGTTCCTCAGGTTACCTTAAGGTGGAGACATAACACCTTGACAATCACTGTGCAGCATGCTTTGAACAAATGGGATATGGGGCCAGAAGGAAGTCCTTCATTGAGGTAGACAGCCTATTGCATTATTTATAGTGGCTTCACATGTAGCTTTAATGCTATGATAATCAGGAAGGCCCCGCTGAATGATGATTATTTGACGAGCCAAAGATCTGTGAAATTCAATTTAATATATTGATGTACATTGACCCTGAACACTTGAGTGAGTGCGGCACACTGATACATTGCATCAGCATGCATATTTATCCATTTCCCTCATTTGATTTTCTCAAGTTTCTTTTAACACCATAGCGGGGAAAAAACCCGTCATAATCTGTAATTACATTGTGCATTGGAGCTCCAGTCACATCAAGCCTTTTGATCCGAGAAACTGATACAGGTGTATCATACTGAAATATGGACTCACTTCATCTGATAGTAGAAAGTGAACCATCAGATCACATATCATATGGAAAAAATGTTATCTGAGACACACTCACATCACATCCTTAACCAGTTTGTGTGTATTAGTAGTTTTACACCAACACTGTTTTTGTGTGAGTGTGAGTATGTGTGTGTGTGTGGCCCACACATCCCACTGAAACAGCCAGCTATAACACATCCTGACTGGTTGTTTATTGAGTCTGGAACAACAATGTCATGTGTCTGAGGCTGTTCCGCTTTTTTCACCGCGGAGAAGCAGTTTCCCTAATACACATGGATAGACAGTGAATTAAACAGGGCTTCTCCCACCACAAGGAGACTAAAAGGTCTATTTATTATTCATGTTGTAATCGAAAGGCATCTACGGCGCCTCGCAATTAATGAGAAAATGTGATCGAACCAACACTGAGGCCACTGCTGTCTCCCAGAATTCTGTGAAACTGAGTTTGAAAGAAGTCGCTAAGGGGGGAAAAAAAACTCACTCCACAGCCCGGCTGTGAAATTGACTTGGATGGGAAAGCTTGCAAAAAAATGAACTAGGTACGTGGGATCACCATGGTGAGCATAAGCAATACAACACAATTCACTTCTGCTGTTGGAGTGTTTACTTAGGTCATGGTTTACTGGTTTGTTATTCTCTAGTCTAGATCTGAGCTCTAGTCTACATGAAAGTAAATGAAATTCCATAGTTATGTTAGCTACTGCAGAAGTTGAACATTTTGTGAAATAGGATGAATGGATTTCCTGTTGAGAGTTACAAGACTTTTTTTATCTGTCTGCTAAAAATGAAGCAACTGCCAACAGCTGGTTATCTTAGCTTGGCATATACTGTAGACTGGATGTAGCTTACCTGGCTCAGTCTCAAGGTAGTAAAATGAGTTCGCCAGCACATGTACTTTATATCTTGTTTTAAGTTTAATTACTAAAACTCATGAGTGAACAAAACTATTTTGACGTGGTTCTGTTGTGGACCTTTTTCTGTCCAGGTGAAGTGACTGGGCAAAACCAAGATAACTGTCCTTGTTTTCAGACCTTATATATTAAGCATAAGCTGATGTAACCCAGGTTAACTGACCTAAACAAATAAAAGGTTAAAGCTGGGGTGGAGGATTTGGGGAGAAAATGGCAGTTGGGATAGAGATTCGAATCCAAATACCTCAACCGCTCCACTTTTTCTCTTTGGTCCCTCCCCTATGGTCCCTCCCTGACACACTCTACACCAACAAAGTCGTGCCAAAGTGAATGGACAGTCCCGACAGCCAATAAGAACAGAGAATTGGAGCCTCGCTCTGATTGGTCAAAGTGTCAGCTCATGTTAACTTTGACCAATCAGAAATCATATACCCCAGCTTTAAACACAATAATAAATGTATTGTGGGAATCTAATATATTATGTTTTATTAAGTTAAATAACATTTTAAAACTAGAAACATGGCTATAATGTTAACAAAACTTTATTGTTGTTATATTGTACCTTTGTGATAATATAATTGGTGTAATGCTCCTTTAGCGAGTGCAGCCATAAACAACCAATCAGAACGGTGTAGCGCCACTTCAGTGTTCATATTATCAATATTTCTCCATCGCTAAATAGATGTTTTTTATTGCAATACAAATAGCAACTCATTCCATGTGTATGGTTGCTATGAAAAATTTAATTATTCTTGGCTTGGGCAAATGTTGCACCTTGAAAAAACCACTGGAAAACAATTTGACCTGGATTGAGTTGCTAAGCCTCTGACATTGTGACTAATAGTGCATGTAGTAATTGCAGCATTAATCATCTCCATATGGTCTTAACATAAATATCATCATAAGAAAAGTGTGCCCTTGTGACCTATGACTTAATCATAATGTTTTCTCAATCACGTTAAGGCTGAAATGTTGCACGGCTACTGTAACCCAACTGCAGGACGCTTGACGGGAACCTAATGGAAAAATTCCTCATTAAGGACCTCATTTGGCTCATAATAACACCAGTACAAACACCATATAAAGATCAACAACCAGTAGCCAATGAAAGGCCTGATTGACAAAGGTATGAAGCAGAGGACGATGATGAATCACTCTAAGCTCTTTGCTCCTCGGTGGAGCAGCAATCTTTATAATCCTTGTCCCTCTGCCCGGCATCTGTGGGCCTCAGCTGTTGAGTGTCTTTCCCATTTTTCCACAGACACCTCACACCCGCTGTGTGCACTCGTGTCTCGCCGGATAGTAATGCCATTATAATCTAACACTATTAGGCTTTCTTCCCACCCTTTATCCTTGTTTTGTATGTTGTTTGCCTCATCTCTTTGCCAAGGCAAGTCCCCATAAAGCTCCTGGACTACAGTCTACTTTGACACCTGGTGCTCTGTTACATTTGAAATGTTCACTCCTACCCTTTTCTTTGCCTTTTATTGAGCGTGCATTCTTTGATATGGTTTTCAGTCACAACCCACTCACGCAATGTGGTGATGGCACTATGAATCATGCAGACATTCTTCTTTCTGAACAGTAATGTGACAGTCTTCAAAAAGCTGAAGAACACAATGGGGATTAATTACTGATGGTGACAAAAACAATATGCACCATGTCCCATATGTCTGTTAAAGTGGTACAGTATATACAGTATTGAACATATTGGGAAATACAAGCTGGCAGCATAAAACAAATGCTACTACCATTTGCTTTTTAAATATGTGGTTAAATATTAATTAATTTCCCTCAAAGATTGTTTACACCTTATCTTCACCTTTTGATGGGGAATCAGTTTATTAAAACTATGGATGTGTTATCTGACATTGACTGTAATTATGAGTCAAATTAAATATCACGCAGACAATAACTGCCTTTTTTTTCAGCTACATGTTTCTGGGTGTAATTCCCAGAGGTATTAACCTCACTGCAGCAGCAGGCAAGCCGCTCCTCTAAGCTTTTGATGTCTGCCCTGCATGCAAAGAGATTTCTAGGTGAATCTCTGCTCTCCTCAGCAATGAGGTAAAGGCCTCCGCATTTAGACACAGCATTTTTGTGTGTTTGTGCCGGCCAGAATCGAGAGCTCCCATATCTTTAAATCCCTTTGACTTCTGAGAATGGCTGAATCGGCCCACCAAGAAGCAGTTGTCAAGTAATCCCTTTATCTATTGCCTTCCCCTGAACCTCTTGTCACATGAATTCCTCCAAATGATATCGGATTTGATCTGGTACACCGAGCCATACATTTTGCTGCGTTGCGATCATGTCTTGAAGCCCACATCTTGTTAATGTAGGTTGGAGGATTTACAGAAGATGGCAGTTCTTATTTTAGTAATTTCTTTTCATAATTCAAATGAGTCAGATGTTATGTTACTGTGTCACCGTTACATTATAGGTCTATCTTGCATGCTAGCAAAGCAAATTCATGATCCACCTTAAATGGTTACGGCTGTGCAAAAGCCTGCATTGCTTGTGAATTTCAACTTTATCTACAGAATTATTCAGTATTGAAAGGCGCTCTAATAAAAAAGAAATGTATTCCAGCACAGCAAATGTAGGGATACTTCATATTTTACAGATGCAGTTCTTTCACCTGGAAGTGTTCCTGTAAAAGTACCTAGACCCAGTGAAGGTGATATGTTGTTTGCATCATAAAAATCGAATAGTCCAATAAAAACAAATATCAATTACTTCATGTTTACCACATTTCCGCAGTTCTTTAAAGTATTATCCTCAAGCGAAAAAGAGAGGTTTAATTAAACATCTGTGAAACAGCAGGCGAATCTGCAAGTTTAGAGGGATTTTATGGTGCATGGCTTTCCCATTGAAACACCGGGACACATTGCTTCAAAAGGCCCCTTTGTGGTTCTTCAGTTTAGAAAGCCTTTGAAGGTGAGGAACCGTGGCTTTTAAACAAGATGTGCGCCTGGAAACACAGATCAGCCATTCACTTTCAGCTTGAGTTGAGTGCAAACCACTCGCCGCTGGTGAGATGGCTCCCCCCACCTTATCTCCTCTGCTATGCTGCAGATAGTCCCCACTGCCTATCGCACAGATATCACATTGTTCATGGTTCAGCTCTGGTCTGTTTGATTCTCATCTCATCTGAATATCACGCACAACATTGAACTACTGGATAAAATGAGTCAGATTCCACATTGTGGCTCTTGCATGGCTTAAGGCAAACACTTTGGCAAAGCTCTGAACTTAAGTACTATACCTGCTCTTCTTAGTGCATCTTTCTGTCTGTCTGATTCTTAATACACCCATCAACACCAAGGGGCAAACTGGACAGAAAAAAACAGAGAGCGGTCCTCATCATTGCTGCCCCTATATTATGAAATATCATTCTAAATATTGTGTGCTTCTACCACATATGCCTGTCTATGTATAATGTTGCTGTTTTTTTCCGGTCAAACAATGACTGGGCCAATCTGGTCCTGATTGGCCCATTGTTTGATCAGACTGGACCAGCATCCTGACCTCACGTTGGTCCCTTAAAGTGGAAGTACGCCTCACTTTAGTGAGTTCAGGCTGGTCTCACCAGACTACCTTAAACCAGCGTTAACTGATTTTTAAGCCACTAGGGGGCGGTGTTAAAAGCTGTAAAGACAAAATACTGTATGTTATCACATTTATAAAGTTGATAGAGGAAGCTTGTTAGCGTACAGTCAACTGTTTGCATATCCGGCAGATGTAGAACAATGTAAGCTTTTCTGTTGAATAAGTTCTCTGTGCAGTTGAAAAATGGAAGTGCAGTTTTCAGTCTCAGAGGTCCAGAGAGAAAAATAATTGGCGCTGTAGAAGTTAAATATGTTCTACTTTGTTCCCCAGCTTGTTGATGATGCTGCATAATGTTTTTTTGATTGTGTTTCTCTTTTTTCAGTTTGTTTTTTGCTACCTGCTTTCGCCGAAAAGTATGATTATGAGAGCAATGAGTGAGACACAACTAAGGCTGTAAAACAAAATCAATGGGCTGAAAGACCCTATAGTGCTCCATTATGGAACCACGGATTTGGTTGATAATTATCTGTGTATAACACATAGCTGCTTAATCTGCAGTTGTCATTAAACATTGATTGCGGTGGAATAACCCAAACTCTCAGTCAGTGTGCAGCATGGAACTCATGTGGAAACAAGACCTGGAGATTTTTTTTGATTCGGCATCAAATACAAAATGGCCTCCCTTGGCTGAATAAAGGCACCAGGCAATAATGCAGTTTCCATGTTTGAAAATGGCTCTACACACATTTGTTAAATTGAACTGAAGCCCATGCGCTCTTAACAAAGAGCCTAGTATCTTGGAGATTGCGAGGGGTATTGGGAGCGCTCAGTAAGCTCACCCGTCTGTGTGAATGCTAATGTGCAATCCCCAAGTGAAGAGACATGAAGGAGGCCAAGACAAGATGATTGCATTGTGGTGTAGGACAAATCAATTCTGAGCCCTGGAAAACAAAATTCTATGTTTGGGGTTCTATTTCTATGCAGGAATTCAGCCAAATCCGTGCACGTGTGGCAGTATATCGCCTTGACTTAATATTGTGCAGGAGCCTCAGCATATTCTCCCGCATTTTCAAACAGAGAGAGGGAAAATATGCAGCCATCGGCACACGTTAATTCGTTAGGCCTTGCTTCTTCTTTTTTTCAAGCAAACAAAGGAAAATACGGTCGCCTCTCCGCTTGTGCTGCTGATACCTCACATAATGATAACTCTCATTACTCCGTGCATCCCACCAAGTTCAACAACAAGCTAACCTTTTTTCTCTCACGGCAGCTGTTTCCATGGCAACGCGAGCCCCTCCTGCAACTTTAGAGCGGTATAAACACAAAAGCTAGAAAATGGATTTGATTGATCTTGCTTCTCTCCACGGGACTGATATCAAGACTGATAGGGGTGTTTAGGTTAACAGACAAAGATGAAAAAGTGAATATGCTTTGTTTGCACCACTCACACATTTTCCCAAAGTTATATATTACTATGAGTTAGAATTATTACTGGGTTTCCAAAAGCTGTCCTATTGCATTGAATGGGCAATCGCAGCACGGTAGTTTTCCCAGTAAGGTTGCAGACTCATTTAACCACACACTAATGTCTGGGTAAATCTTTCTAAAGAAAAGATTCAGACCTGTCTCTCCAGAGATATAGCTGCATTATTGCCGGCAGCAAGTATAGGATCTGTGTGTTATAAGAAGCTCCGGTTAGAAAAAAAAAAAGCAAAAGAAAACACTGAGATTTTCTCTGCTTTGCTTTCCTTATTGCATTTGACAGGACAGGGAGCACATAACTCAATCTTGTCACCAGCTCGAATTGAGACATTGACCCCTGGGCTTCACTCGGCAGCTCCTCAGCTTATAACAGCCAGGAATATGCTGTCCATCTCAACAGCGAAGGTAATAGCTTTGGAGCTGTTTTTCCAGATTCTGAAAAAAACAAGCAACACATGAGGATAAGTGACACAGTGATGGTGACGATGATGATGATGATGCGCCATCCTCAGTTGGAGTCTCTTGCCAATCACTAGAGTGAAGTGAAATGAATCACTCCTGGGGCCTGTCAGTTGGCGTCAGCCCTGGAACATTTATCTTTGAACCCATGTCAGTAATTTGGCAATAACGGTTCCTCTGATTAATTCACTGCCTGAATTTGTGCCAGGAGAGCAGGAGTTCAGAGACAGTGACAGATTGATGATGCTTGTATCCTGTGATTTCACAGCCCTCACACTTTACAATGATTAGGCTTGTGTCAAAAAAGACAATCGGATACTCACTTACTCCTAAATGTGTTGATATATGTATACTGTATATGAATCATTGTTTGAGTGCAGACGTGTCTGCTAATGTGCGTAGTCAGCACTAGCCTGGATGCATACTGTATCCGCTGTTTTGTCAGAAAGTCACAGCTATAGTTATTGAACTGCCCTGAGGATTGTTTGCAGTCGGGAGTTCACGGCGTCCAAGAATCACCTGCAGTCATGCTGCTTAAGCAAAACTGTTGACAGGTCTCAGGATAACAAAGTTCATCCAGAAAATAATTTGAGCCAGGAAGAGAGGAGAGAGATCATAATATTTTGTCAAACCGGCAGCACAAAACGCTCTGTCAGCAGGTGTCGTTCCCCATATTGCCACCTCCCCTTGATTTGTTTTTTGGACAAACTTCAAGGCCTCTCGAGGGGCCTGCCTGTGAGGTAAACAAACAAGCTTAGGACATCTTCTACTTTTTCCTTTGACAGCCATGGGGTCTTTCTTACCTGGACATTGTCTCCTACACAGATCACAAATCACCTTTTCCACCAAAGCCAAATGGGAATTAATGACTGTTATCCTCCACACAATTGAATCTTATTAGTTTGAATCCTAATTTGACAATCACTGTTTTTTTATTTTATTTTAATGAAAGCATTTGTCAAGATGAAAAATTGCTGTCATTACTATACATTTAATTGGTATTTTGAATTGAACATGTTGTTTTTTGTCACAGGTCTTTCTAATTCACACTTCCCTTTCTAAAAATAAATATGTGAATAATTAGACAAAACAAAATCCTCTTTGGGCCACTTGTCAAAGTTAATAATGCAATAAGCTGTTTGCTAACTGCCTTATACAGTAATTGGTCTCTCGAAGGAATGTGGTGGGGTTGTGTTTTGGAACTGGACGTTTCCTGTTGAAATTGAAAAGGGATGAGGCATATAACATCGGCTTAAAGGTGAAGTAAGCGGTTTATTTATGTTAATATAAGTGTAAAATCGCTCTTTATTCATACAGTGATCACTTAAATAATGTGCGCGATTCATAAAGCCGATTTCTGAGTCAGCTGCTTTACTTTGCATGTAATCGGCAAATAAACTTATTCGAGCATCCCGAAATTTTTATCCAATCACAAGAGAGAACGCTACAAAGCAACACCCGTCTCACTCATATATAGTATATACACTCCAAGGTCTCACTGCCGGTGCACGCCAGAGCAACAGATGGGTGACTGTGTATGCGCCTACAATGGCAGAGCAGGTAAAAATCCTTCACAATGGCCGTGTTTCCCAGATTTGTTAAGAGCCTCTTTGGGCTAAGTACTTCTTTGGAGCGCTGTGAAAGAAGAATGCGTTTCCCAGAAAGAGCTTCTCCAAAGAAGGGACTTAAGAAGCCATCTGGGAAACACCCGTATCTTAGCGCTTCTTCTTAGGCGAACCCTTCTTTCGACCCTTCTTTGGTTCCTAAGAACGATCGAATCTGGGAAACGCGGCCAATGTCCGTTTTGATGGTTTTTATTATGTTTTATCACACTTATGGATCTGAGATGATGCTAGATAACTTGCTGCTTGAAGACCGCAGTGCATTAATGTGGTGACGTGGGGACGAGCGAGGGGACTGCTAACTGCAGTAACTGACAGGAAGTTAGCTATAGGGCTGGCCCGAATTATTCGAATATTCGAATACTCGTTCGGAAAATTAGTATTCCGAGCTTAAATTAGTATTCGGAGCTTAGTTTTTTTTTTTTTTTAATTGTTGAGCAAATGTAATGAATGGTGTGATTGTTGTTGTAACTGGGCGACTTGATTGTCCAGTAGGTCTCGCATTATACAATGGTGCCATCTACTGGATCCATTTGGAACGGCAGAACCACCTTTGAAATTTGACCTAGTTGGCTGCTGACCTTTTCAAAGCCGGTGATACACCAGCTGTATGCTACGTGACGTTACCAGAGCGAGGGATGCAAACTATAAGCGACACCAAGCAGAGAAGCGAGAGAGGTGGAGGAAGAATAGATAACTTGTTTCCCTTAACTTTATAACACAACATTAGCGGGATCTCGAGAGGAAAAGTAATGCTTAGCTAAATGCTAACCTTAGCTTAGCTGTTTGTTTACGTACAGTGTCGCGCCCATAAACTGTGACTGGCTTGCTGCAGAGCATGAACGTCTTGGCAATACCCGGTCAATATAATGGATATAATATGGACACATAAGACAATCAATAATCGGTACTTGTTATGGATTTATTGTACAAATTCCCTGAAAACAAAGATGCACGTTCCAGGATGAATTGAAAAGTCCTGTAAGGGCTGCGATGGCAGAGAGGACAGCTGATTTGGAATGGAACAGCAGCTGTTCACAAGTCCATGGGGAAAATGTAAGGAACTCCAACTTACTTAGGCCTACTAATTAACGTTCAAAAGCTATTAAATCTTCAACAAAATATGCAGATACTGTCAAAATCGGATATAGGGATTATTAATTTTTTATTTTTTTTATTATTAATCTTGTTTTTGATGGTGTGTTTTTCTGGAGCGAATATCCGAATATTCGCTCAGAAAAACCAGCGAATATTCGAAGCCTGAAAAATGGTATTCGGGCCAGCCCTAGTTAGCTAAAAGAACCATTCCGCTTACAGCACCTTTAACAATTAATGTAGCCAGCTATATCGGGCTTGGTTGCCAGTGAGTTTCCACTGTGGTCCTCCTATGTGAGATCTAAGAATTGGTTTTGACAGCGTAGGTCAGGGGAAATATAATGTTTCCCAGCAGATGGTCTCATCGCTCTAATCACAGTTTCCATCCTCCGTATGGATCTTTCCCCATCCATCCTCCTCTCTATTCGCAGCCCTTCCCTCCACTACAACATCTCAATAAGAGGTTTGCTCTTCTTTTATCTTGCCTGTTTACTGCCTGCCCGCTTTCACAAACAGCAGCTTCTACCTATCCATCAATTATATGAACTCACGCTAGTAGGTTCGAATAGCTGTGACACCATCTGTTTTCTCTGTCTTGACAAATACTTGCCAGTTGATAGGGGAGATATTGTGAAGTCTCGTCGCTGTGTGGAGTTGCCGTGTGGGTGTTATATTCCTACTCCATTTTTAACTGTGGGTCTCTGACTGTAGCCATGGAAACCTAGCTGCAGCGCCTGACCCATCCCTTGGTAATAGCCTACCTTATTAAAGCAAAAGTTTGTATTTTAAAGTAATGGAATGTAGCCGTAATTGCATTAGTATGCTATTACAGCCATTGCACTTATCTTCACAGCTCTCCCTGATATGTGTCTTAAATGTTCCACTCACTAATGGTTAGTCGAATGCAAGTGCCTTAGAGAGCACATTTGCACATTCTTGCATATTCGACAACCGCTGAAATCACTGATGGCGACCTGTTACAATACATTGCATACATACATTATAAATATGAACAGAGAATACAATCATTTACAAAACACAATGTATAGTCAGTCTAGGGACTTAAAATAAAATAAGATTAAATTAAATAAACAATACTAGTACTACTACTACAACTACTATCTATTCTATACTACTACTAATAATGATAAATGAGCACCTTTCTGCAGCTTAAAATGCTTTTATATTTCTATCTAGTGTAAGTTTTGTTTGAAAGGCTGGCACCTGCTTCTCCATCACTGTGAAGTTCCCTCGGGCGAGTCCAGCCGCCTGCTTGAGGAATTAAGGAGGAGATTTGGAGAGCCTGGCCAGATGTAACAGCTGAGTTGACATTAGCCTGCGTGGGACAACTTGCTGCTCAGATAGAGAGAAACGCTCTGCACTGGTGAATTGGGAAGCTTAAGGATGTTGCCTGCTTCATTATGTCCCGGACAAGCTTTTCTGACTTGCTGGCCAAAGTGTATTTTCTGCCCACTGCCCACGCAATGTATTCTCAGGGACGGAGATAGGGGATTTTGGTTTGACCAGGTGTGAAAATATGCTAGACTTGCAATAGGTTGACCTCATGGAAAAACCAGCTGTTAACTTTGAGGCACCTAACAGGAATTCCAATAAGTAAGAAGCTTTGGTAAATTGGAAAACTTTTCCTTCAAATTTCGACATGGGGATGCTGGGTCGCATGTGCAAAAAAACTGGAAAAGAAGAACACATTTAATATGTTATCCAACTGAGGAATAAGCTACAAAGTCAACACAGTGACATTTAATCAACTATTTAATACATGTTGGCAGGTCTCAGGCCTAGGTTTTATTTTAAGGGTTTGATTGACATATACTGTCTGGCAGGTTGAGGATTTGCTGTCCGAGATGATCGGACAGTCTGTCTTTATTTATTTAAGCTTCAAGTCTCCCTGCTCTGTAAAATACCCTAAGCAGGTCTTATGATAAGGATTAAAAGAAACTGATATTCCACATATTGCAAGATTGATTTCCTTTGCGTGTGAAACATAAGTTATTCATTCCACCTGCAGTAGCATTCCTTCCAGTTTTGTATAGCATATAAAAATGGAGTCTTCCTCTCTTCTACATCATGGTGCACTACAACTTGCCCTTGCAAGTTGTAGTGCACCAAGTTTGTCAATAAATCTGAATCGAAAAATTAAATATTCATCAAGGTTAAGGGGCCCTAAGCCTCAATGTGAGAACGCAAGAGAATTAAATCTGTTTTATTTTATGTACTGTGGGTTTTTTGCTCTCCATTCTTTTTTAGCTCTGCTGGGAGAGACTGAACAAAATGATGCAGGCTTCCACCTACACTCTAGTAAAATTTAAATGATCAAACATATCTTCATTAATCTCATCCCAGTGGACCTTCACATGTATGAAAAGCACACAAATTAGCATTTTCTCACAGCAATTGGACAGGGACCCTCAATTGTATTGCACACTTGCACATATTCTCTTAAACCATAAAATTGCCTTTATTTAGGTTTTACAAACATAATTAATAGAATAAAGTAGATTCACTGGTACTCAGGCATTCCTAATGGCCTGACTAATGACTCGCTCCTGTTTGAGGTTGTGTTTACGAGCGTGGTCACGAAAAGGTTTGATGCAGAGTCTACTAAATTTAAAATTTTGATTACATTTTACATTTCCTGTGACATTTCCTCACTCACACACACGCACACACATACGCACAAGCACACACGCACACACACACACACACAGACACACACACATACACACACACATAGATAAATTGATTAAATCTCTGGTAAAGGGCGACATCCGTGACAAAGTATTTCCATCTGTGCTTGCACAGTGTAGCTGACACAGTTGCCGGTTGATAGAGCTTTGATTGGCTTCCTTCTAATGTTTCAAGCATGAATTTCATCAGACCCAAAAAGCTGCTTAAAAACTTAAAGGTGTACTTGATGGCTTACATCCTCCTCTGGAAACAGGCATGGGGTATTACAGTATCACTGACAGATCTCTGTAGCACACCCCACCCTGAACCCATTTTAAACTTTGTTGGGACCGTCGCCTAGAATAGAAAAACTATGAATTCACATTCTCCCATCAGGGGAAGGCCTAAGTAAAAGATATTTATTCAATCAGAGATCCTGCAGAAACAATATGTGAAGATGTAATTAATCCATTATTAAAAATACATACCGTATAATGAATAATTCAAATAAATAGAGCATTTTCATTAACAGGTCTGCCTTAAAAATAAACTTTAGGATACTTGTGTGGTGAACTTTCCTTGGACTTTTGGCAAGTAAAGTGTTTTGCTTTAAAACAGTGTGAGACAGACAATAAGTTTTATGAGCCTAACCCTTTCTGCCCCCGGCAGTTAAATTATGATCATTTTGTGCGACTAAGGAGCAGTAAAACTGTTGTTATTGTATTCTCCCCTTTAAAGCGGCTACGAGTAACATTTAAATATCTTTTAAACAGCCTCATGTTTTCTCTCATAATCATAAATGACCTATAACAGCAAATGAGACCATCAGTGCAAAGAAAGACGTTTTTATATAGTTTTTATTACTGCGTTTGGTCTGGTCGCACACCCAGTCCGATTTTCGGTTCACGCGTGCATGCTCTATGGTCACATATCCGTATTGGTCGCAGATTTCAGTGTGGCGCAGCAACGTGATTTGAGAAGCCTATCCCTCCAGGTGAAGGAAGGGGAGCGGGAGCCTTGTTTGAGACAGTTATTTGTCGTAATAATGATTGATAAAGGGGCTGAACCATCAAAGAAAAAAAGGAAAATGCAATGAAGAAAATCTAAAAGGGAGAGTGATAGGCGGGCGGGAGGGCGTTGCCAAGCAACGTATACACAATTTCACGGGAGCCTAGACTGCAGTGTATACTCCTAAATGAATGAGCGGTAGCCTACTAAAACAAAGTTTACTTTGCCTCACCAGCATCATCAGAAGACCATTATTCATCTGAAATAGTCATTATTTACAACAACATAAACACATTACCTCATCGTGATCCATACTAACTGCCTGTCTCTTGTTCATTCGCTTTGAGGACACAGAATCTTTCAGCTCTGTGAGAGGTGACACTGCATCAACTCATTGCAATCAGGTGTGTGTAGCACTGACTGGCATTAGTTGATGCTGTGTCACCAACCACTCTCACGGAGCCGAAAAGAGTCCGGTGCCCTCACACCTTCAACACACGGACATGCACTATATTGCTTCCTGATCATTTGAATCTCGCACGCCCGGCACGAGCTAGAAAACAGCTTCACGACAGCTGGCGTCGTAAAAATACTACCGCTTTTGTCCAAAGGGGCCGCCAACGTGCAATGTTACTCGTAGTGGCTTTAAGGGTTAGTTTGGGCTTTTTTACGCAATTAATCGGTTATTTTTGCAGTGGCCTGAAAGTCCTTTCTGTCCATCCCAAAAAGCTAATTTTTAAGATGAGTAAAACTTGTAAGTGCTATTTTGGAAACTATAGGCCATATATGAGCTCAGCGAGAGTGTCTTTTAGTTGTATATTGTTCTAGCATTACCAACAAATACTTCTACTTAGAACATGAACCGATGAGAGTGCTTTCTCACTGGACTGGAAGGACTTTTGTGATTGATCAGATCCCCAATCTGACCATTAAATGATCCTTCCCTTAATTTTAGTTATACAATTACAGGAACAGATCTGCAAAAGCTAATTGAGAGATTGAACGCAACATTTCCACATGTAAGCTGACAGGAAAATAAAAACAAATCTGAGACTGCAGTGGTTACATAACGGTTGCAGCTGGTGAGATCCTTGCGGAGTGAGATGTTTAATTGCAAAAACAAAACATCTGCTGTGTCTCATTCCACATTCCTATCCCTGTGTTCACACCTCTTGTATTCTAACGCTGTTCCATTTCACCTCACCAAAATCCATTCACTTTGTGTCTTCCTCTCAACATTAGTGATTATGGCTGCATAGCGCTCTGGTGTCCGTGGTGGCGCTGACCTTAACTTGTGTTAAGGTCTGTTTGGTGGTTTAATTTGCCTGCAGGTCACATCAGTGCTATACAGGGGCGGATCTACCGGGGTGGCATGGGGTGGCAACTGCCACCCTAAAAAAAAGCCTTGCCACCCCAGCTGCCACCCCAGTTGGCAGCGCCCAATTAAACATTTATTTCTGGCTGTTAAGAGACATTTACGAGCGCGAGTTTCAAATGTCCGACTGCAAGTGAATGCAGCCAGGTAATATTGCCCCACCCCGATCCCCCGCGACCCACTCCCGAGACTCCTAACCGCTCCCAACGGCACTGATTTTGAATACAAGGCGCGCGAGAGACGGATCCAAACCTCTAGACTAACGAAGCAAGCCGCACAGGAGAGACTACACTCTCCAGGTATTACTGATCAACTGTCTATCTATGAAGAAATGACAATAATGAGAAAAGAGCAGGGCTAATGTAGTGGTAGTTTTCCTATAAAGTTATTATGCTGCTGTGTTGTGACAATGCCTAGCCCTAGAGGTTAATAATAACGTTAGGAACTCGTGAATGCTTCGGAAAAACTACAATAACGTTCACATGAGCGACGATTGTGCACTGCTGTAGGCTACTGATCCAAATTCCAACTCATTACTTGTGTTACAGTTTAGTACAATATTTATTCATTTATATTTGGTTGCTCCACCTTAAGTCAGCCCAGGCAGGACAGGATAGTTAAGTTTCGTTTTTCATCTCCGTGTTGGACAGTTGTTCGCTCAGCTGAAGGGCTCCAGCCTCACGGAGCAGACAGCGGGAGTCAGTCTAAAGTCAACGAGGATCACTCTCAAATCAAAAAGCTAAATTATAAAATAAAGCAATCTCTTCCTCCCTTTGTCCACTGCACACTTAGTCACTAGTAGCTTAAAGGAAGTACATGAGGATTAAAACCTCATTTTGCACTTTGTTATTTTTGAATATTTGAAGATTGCAGGCTATAGTAAAATACCACCCAGCCACTACATTCTCAATGATAGACGTGAATAATCACTTCTTATTGTTTTACTATCTAAACCATTTTTTTTAACAATAGAGGAGAATCAATATTTGAAAGCAATACAGAATGCATGATATTACTGCATTTTATTTTATTCTATTCTAAATGTTGTCAATTACTTTACATAAACTTGATGCAAACAAATTCACCAGAATGCAGGAAATGAAGTGATGAATGCTCAAAAATTTCTGGGGGGACACCCCCAGACTCCCCATTTAAAAAGTATCCTAAACCAAGGTTTAATCATAACCTACACCCTTGAAATTCATCAATTATTTTGTTTAATTGTATCTATAGGCCTTTGTATAAGGATACTTCCTAATTCTTATCACACTATTTTAAATTAAAGTCTTAGGTTGTGCTTATCAATTGCTCATAATAACCAGTAGGCCTATTTCTGTGTTGGACATTACTGAACCTCTTCCCATTTACAGTGTGTTTAACAGGTCACTGTTTGTGACCAAACATAGGAAAATGCCACACAATATTTATATGAATGATTTTATCTGTATTGTATGTAAATTACTACAGTATTTGAATAACTTGATATTTAAACTCAAGTTAGACTGATGATTGACATCTGATGGGAGTATCTCATATTAACACAGACAAATACCAAAGACTCACTGTTAACTAAGTACTTATTGCAGCCCTATTTGCATAGATTTTGAGCCCCATGCTGGTGTATTAGTGCAGGTGTTTGTTGTGAGGCAGGTAATGCAGTAATTATTCAGTAATAATAATCTTTTTTTTTTTTTTAAGATATTTTTTGGGCATTTTTATGCTTTATTGATAGTGCAGAGAGACAGAGATGAAATGGGGCAGAGAGGGGAGTGACATGCAGAGAACGACCGCGGGTGGGAATCGAACCCGGGTCTGCTGCTGGGCCCAGCCCAGGGGGGGACGCCTTACCAACTGAGCTAAAGGCGCCCCCAGTAATAATAATCTTTAACATTTTGTCTGACACCTTTTATGTTTAAATGTAAGGCTTCACTCGTGCTACAATACATTAAGTATTATGTTATTTAGTCAACATATCTAAATGTGGGGGCTTTCCCAAGTAAATATTT
Organism: Hyperoplus immaculatus; assembly: GCA_949357725.1. Classification (NCBI taxonomy): domain Eukaryota; kingdom Metazoa; phylum Chordata; class Actinopteri; order Uranoscopiformes; family Ammodytidae; genus Hyperoplus; species Hyperoplus immaculatus. Next base: position 29,733,282 of record OX442351.1, read on the forward strand.
ATTTATATGGCTTTAATTAAATCGGCATACTGTATACATCCGCCACAGGTTGCCACCCCTTAAAATCTCCTGCCACCCTCTTGCCACCCCATGAATATTTTTCTAGATCCGCCCCTGGTGCTATAACCTTTAGCCCGGGCTACACGCTGTTAACGATGCGTCAGCGCGGGCAGCACTGTCACCAAGGGCTGAGTTGCGATGATTCACACGAGTGAGCCATTAGGAAATGGATGTTTTCCTGACCCTGTGAGGAGGAGAGCGTGTGGGTTGAAAGTGTGCAGGCTTTCTGAGAAGGCAGGCAAGCCAAATGTGTATGAGAAAGATGTTGTGCACAAACAATTTCACAGAATCCATCTTGGTAATTGTCCTCAGGCTTCATTAAAACTCATTAAAAAGTTCACGTCTTTAGTGTGACTGGTAAAAGTGTAATCCATTTACTATAAATAAGACTGCGAGAGAGCTGTTAGGGGGCTGTTGTTGATGCTTCAATTTTCATGGAAAAAAAACTGCAGACAAGGATTCAATTCTCCATCTCTTGTTAAGAGATTCTCCACAGCCTGTTAAGAGCTCTGAGAAAAAAACACTAGAAACACTTAGTCCTTAAGAGGAAGGATCTGTTGTTTACAAAAGGCATGCTTTAATGGATGCTGTATGCTTTTTCTTTCCCATTTCACTCTGAAAAAGCTTTGGGGAAATGAGGTCTAAGGAGCAAAGAGCACCACACCACGTCTCATGCATTTAAACCGCTTAGGGTGAGATACTGCAGGCAGAAAATAGTTTTGTCAATTTTGAGGTTTTAACATGGGTCTTCTTTCATCCTAGTATTTATAAAAGGTCCAACATATACATTCAGGTGTTCATTTTACTAAACCCTCTTTGTTTGTGTCTGTGTCCATATAACCATCTTTGACGGCCATTATCTCAAAATTGTATTTTTCTAATATCACTGAACCAAAAATCTCAACTTCTAACTCATCCACAGCAACTAAACTTGTCATTCTTAGCACTATTCTGGAGGTAATTACCGAAGGATGTGTTCAATGATGTTGTTGTCTGATATAATAATGAAAATGTATTTTTTTAGACCTGTATGTAGTATTGTTTGATTTGTAAAATAAAAAAAGGTTGTATCCAAAATGTGTTATGCTAAGACTCTAGACACTAAAATCTTGTTAAAAAAACTTGGGTTTTATCAAACATCTAGCTTTGGTCTTTTTTTAAAGAGATGCATATTCACACACAATTAGTTAGCAGGGCTCCAGACTGCGACCAAATGCTTGCATTTTGCGACCATTTTTTGAGAAAGTGCGAGTATTTTTTTCATCTAGGGTACGGGTACGCGAGTGACCGGGAAATTCGCCGACATATTTTTTCATTATTATTATCACAGCCATTATTAGTGCTTTGTGTTTGAGAGAGAGAGAGCAGTTCGCGACTGATCAGTGAAACGATCAACATCACGTGACCTACTCTCATCTCAGTGTCCCGCTGTCGTCACCTGGTTAACATGTTGCCAACTGGCGACTTTTTCCGCTATATTTGCTGACTTTCCGCCATAGCGCTAAGGCTAGCTAAAGACCAGAGACACATCTTAAAACTTTTTTTTAATACCGCTTACCAGAGCCGAATACTAGCACCGGCTGCTGTCTGCTCCTCCTCACCGCTGACAGCCCTAACTCACACGGTCTGTGTGTCTGATAACAGCCCCCTGCTACCTGCAGCAGCTAGCAGCTAGACAACACCATGTCGCTCTGAGCAAGAGCTGCCAGGTGACGTTTGTAAACACGTAAATAGTTTTATAGGTCCACATTCAATTGGCGACTGCATATCTATATATAAAAAGCTAACCTTGTAATTATGGCAACTAACAAAGTTTTTAAAGTTAGTTTGTAAATATGTAAAGAGGCCTAGGTAATTTGTATAGGCCTATTGTCTATTCGTTTTGCCTCTTTCAGAATTGCATATTATGCAAATGAGTAGATTATGTCATCTAGCAACTACTAGTTAATTTTGGGCCAATAACTATTTTCCTTATAGAGGAGTCAGCAGAGATAAAGAAGGAACAATCACAGGGCTCAAGTGCAGAAGGGGTTGTGGTTAAAATGGCTCAAAATCCCTTTTCCTAAAGGAATGTCAGAAGGATTTCACATGGCGTTGCAAAATCAAAAACACAATGTATTGTATTGTGTATGTAATGTACAATGTATTGTGTATTGTATCATCTGTTGTCAGTGTGGTCCACAACATGCTGACAATACAATGTCAGTAGGCATAATATAGTTTAATTTGGGAAAAATGCTAATGGTGCGAACACACTGCACTCCGCGCCACCGCGCGAATCGCAGGTTCCGCGCCGCATGATAATTTTGGGTCATATTGTGTCCGCCGCCCGACCAGAGTAGCCTTCTCTACTCTGGGGATATGCTGGTGCTGGTGCAAACCGGTGCTGAGATCACCAGTCTGCTTTGCTGATGGTGCTTTACCCAAGCTAACCGGTGCTAACTTGGTTCATAAAGCAAAACTGATAGCTGTACACAGCAGGCAACAGACACATAGGCTATTCACAGAACCTATGGGAGCAAACTGTGACTATTATGTTTTCATCCATCTTAATTTCCTCGCGCCGCATGAACCGCTCTATGCCCGCCGCCGGCCGCCCATTATCGCCGCGCGAAATACATTGACTTTGTATGTAAACTCGCCGCGCGGCGGAATGCAGTGTGTTCGCACCTTAATAGATGCGTTGCAGGCCTACGCACGTAACGCGTTTGGTGTGGCCGCACCTTCAGTCATTCAAACATTTCAGAAATTTGTAATACAAACAAATTGTTTTAATCAAAGTTATCAACGGGCAACATTGCATGGGGGTATCTAAGTAAAACATTTTACCCCATTCACCTGCAATGCTTCACCTCAAAAGGGCATCTTCAGCTTTATGCATTTAACTCATTATAGCTTTCCTTTATATTCGACTCGACCAGCATCTTCTATCTCTATTATCCTTCTGCTATGTGGCAGTGACTGGCCGAGCAGACAGATTCACAGTCAGCACCACATCTCAGCTCAGTATCCCTCCCACTAAGAGCTGTAGGTTTACCATGAAGCTGACCCAGCACACTCGAGGAGAAGCAGCAGGGCCAAACAGTTTATAGAAGTCCACATGGGAGATGCCTGCAGGGGAAAAGGACCCCTCCCGCTCCTCCATCCGTGCTGACTCTCTTCTCTCTCGCTGCTCTGTCCTGCGCTTTAAAGGCGTGGCCGGGGGCCCCCCTCGGGGACCCGTTTGCCTTCTATAAAGCCCTATTGCTATGGATATTGTGTGTAATTTTGGGGCCGTTAACTAGGGATGGGAATCGAGAACCGGTTCTTGTTCAGACCCGGTTCCGAGTCAACCAATTCCTTGGAATCGTTAACATGCCTGCTTAACGATGTCGCTTATCGGTTCCGCTCGTAGCAAATGCGTCATGACTTCAGACACTTGCTGCTTTGTTTTGGTTCAGAACGCAGCAAACATGACGTCGAGGCAGAAGCGCTCTAAAGTGTGGTTGTATTACACATGAAAAGGCAACAATACGGTAAAGTTTCCATGTCATCAAATGACTCGTGCACAAGCAAGCGCGCAGACTGCGATCCTGACGGTTGCCTTACTCGGCACCAGAATTGCCCATCACTTGGATTTGAACATACAATGTAGGCTATATGAATTAATGTGTGTGTAAGCCTAGGTGTGGGCAAGTGAACGAGGGAGATACATAAAAAGGCGAGAGCAGCATACAAACAGGAAAAAAGGATTTCTTATTCGCTTCCAAAGGCCCGCTGTTTACTCTCGTTCATCAGCTGTTAAATGCTACCTTGAAGCACGGCAGTGGGGACGAACGCAAAACAACACACAGCGGGACTCGACGGTCCGGTGGTAAGGAAACTTTAACAATACGCTTTATAAAGACAGTAAGACACACTTAAAATAACGCTCTCTGCCCGATACAAAAAGCTCTGCCTTGGATTACTTGAGCGATCGATGTGTATAAAACCATCCGCTACGTGTCTGATGAAGGGACATTATATTAGCCTAATAAACAGCGCGGTGAACATAACAGCGTACATTGTAAAGCTGAGATGGAGCGGTGACTCCTTGTCGTTGGCGTGGTGAAGAATAAGCAAAGTGATACATTCTCTTAAAGCCTTTATGGCGTATTTATTCTCTTCTTGAATAGTCTACATGACTGTCTACTGTGCAGTCGTGACAGTTTGACCTGAGGCGTTAACATAGTGACATCATCACGTTGGCCTTTCAGAGTAAGGGTGCAATCATATAATAACACTTAACATACATTAAAGATCTCGTATCCTTCCTGAGAGGGCAAACATGATAATTGTTCTGCATAAAAAGAGTTGGTATTATCTTTTCAAAAGACTTATTTGTATTTTTTCTGTCAGTTGAATTTTGTTTCAAGTGCCAATGAGCACTGTTAATATTCCAAAAGGCACAAGCTCTTCCTTGACTGTTCTATTTCGTTCCTACTGACCGCCAGAGGCGGTGCTTACAGCACTGGATGTTCCATCGCGCGCATGCGCAGGTCGATATCTTTATACCAACAAAGTCACCTGTGACACCTGGGTGACCCCGGAATGTCTATATATTCCGGAAGTCACCTGAGGATCTGTTCCTTCTATTTTCTCGCGGATTAGCAGGACACACACAGTGCGTGTGTGTGAGAGATATACCGAATAGCTTTGTCGCAAGTAGCTTGTACCTTCGGGTTGGTGCTTCGATCTAACGTCGACCACCAAAGGCTGCGACTGGCAATTGTTTCTACTACGGCTGCGGGCCGGGCAGGGGTGAGTAAGTGTGAAAGCTACGCGTGGCCGCCGGCTACCGCGGTAGCTGTCACCTTCCACCTTGCATTATTGAGCTCGTAACAGTCGGCGGCTAGCTTCACAGTCGCCGTGTTATATTTCGGTCGCGCCGTTGCTTGTAAGCCCGGTGCTGATTGTATGCTATTGTTTTCTAAAGAGTGCCAGTGAGCGGCTGGGCTTAGCATCGCCACGGTAAGTTCTAATTTCTTTTGCTAGCTGTTGCGCTGTGCTCGGGTGCTGAGTTCGCCGGGGCCAGTTGCTTACTTTGATTTAATTGTCAGTGAGCGGCGTGGGCATAGCCGCCGCCACGGTAATTGCTAGCTTTGCTGCACTGCTGCTTGGGTGTGTGTCGCCTAGGCCAGTTGCTACTTGATTAGTTGATAGTGAGCGGCTGGGGTTAGCGCCGCCACGGTAAATTCTAATTTCTTTTTGCTAGCTGTTGCGCTGTGCTCGGGTGCTGAGTTCGCCGGGGCCAGTTGCTTACTTTGATTTAATTGTCAGTGAGCGGCGTGGGCATAGCCGCCGCCACGGTAATTGCTAGCTTTGCTGCACTGCTGCTTGGGTGTGTGTCGCCTAGGCCAGTTGCTACTTGATTAGTTGCCAGTGAGCGGCTGGGGTTAGCGCCGCCACGGTAGGTTCTAATTTATTTTTGCTAGCTGTTGCGCTGTGCTCGGGTGGTGAGTTCGCCGGGGCCGGTTGCTTACTTTGATTTAACTGTTAGTGAGCGGCGTGGGCATAGCCGCCGCCACGGTATTTGCTAGCTTTGCTGCACTGCTGCTGGGGTGTGTGTCGCCTAGGCCAGCTGCGTACTTGATTTATCGTTTTTGCAGGGGCGCGTCGTGCTCGGGTGCTCTCGCCTAGTGCTCGATTGCCTAAGCCTGCGTTAATTTGCCTCCAGTAGGCGGCTTGCGGGTAGCAGAGTCGCCTTCAAGGGGTTAATTTTGGGGTGTCACACCGGTGCTCGGTGCTCTCGCCTAGAGCCCGGCGGCATAGCCTACTAATTAATTTGCTATTTGCTAATTAGTTACTGAGATAGGGTAATTAAGTTGCCATTATGTCAAGCGCCCATAATTGTGTCATCTGCTTGGCCTCCCTGCACACGGAGGATGGCCATGACCAGTGCTCTGCATGTCTGGGGGTTGAGCACCTGAGGGAAGCACTGTCGGATGATCCATGCATGAATTGTAGTTGCATGCCTCATGCACTAAGGCTGGCTAGGCTGGCTGAGGTGGAGGGACTAGTGTTGCCCCCGTCGGGTGCGGGTCCTGGTGGCGCCAAGCGGCGCTCCTCGGCAGCTGGGGGACCCCCCGGGAAGTCCCGTAGGGTAGACGAGTTGACAACCCAAGTGAGCACACTATCGGGGGACGTGGCTCAGATCAAAGCCCTCTTGGAGAACCTCCGAGAGGCACAGGGTGTACCAGCCGCTGTGTGTGTTCCCGCGGCTGCACAACTTTCGTATTCAGAGGATGATATGCTGTCTACAGCTGCATCCTGTAGTCTCTTTACAGAGGAGGGAGAAGTCTACGAGGCGTCCCTGGCTTCTCAGGCTCTCTCCCAGGGGTCGGCGGCCAGCTCGGCTAGAGGGCCAGGGCCCAGCCGCTGCACAGTTAGGCCAGCCTTGCGTATGGCGCTGGCGAAGCTGGGGTTAGACGAGGCTCCGGTTTCATCTGCACCGGTAAGTGCATTTTTCCCGCAGGCTGTTCAACCCTCTGTTTTCACGTTGCCCCCCTCTGAGCCGTACATTGCGGAGCTGCATAGGTGCTGGCCGGAGGCCAAGGTTTGGTCCCATCACACTAGCGATGGCAGAGCTCTGGCAGCTATGAGAGACGCTGGGGCTTACGGCTTGGACCGGTTAGCGCCAATTGAGCCAGCGATAGCATCCTTGGTTGTCTCCCCAGAGGAGGCGCTGAGGGCCGATGCGCGCTGCCCTCGGCCCCATTGCCGAATTACGGACGACCTGCTTACCAGAAGCTACGGCATTGCTGCCCGTATGGGCCGTCTCGGGAATTCGCTTTCGCATACCGTTCTGGCTTTGTCCCAGACCATTCAGGGGTCAGAGGTTGATCCCTCAGCTCAGACCCTAAGTGAGATTTCTCTTCAGACATTTGCTTTTATGACTAGGGAGCTAGGCAGATTAATGTCAACAATTACGTTGGCGCGCCGCCAGGTTTGGCTGGCGCAGTCCCCCCTGTCGGAGGTGTGTCGTCGGACCCTCCGGTCTCTCCCGGTTGTGCCAGGCCAGACGTTTGGGCCAGCTGCACTGCAGGCCCTGGAGCGGAGTGTACAGGCTGGCCAGGCCAGCCAGCATTTTGCGAGTTTGCGGCGTCCACCGCCACCTTATTACAGACCAGGGGCCTCTGTGGTACCCTGTGCCAATAACCCTCGACCACGTCCAGCTGGACGATCGAGGGGCCAGCGTTTCTCCGAGCAGGTTGGCCGGCGTCGTACTACCGCGCCGCCGCCACGGGAGGCATTTCAGGCGCCAAGAGGCCCGGCGCCCAGCCGCCGCCCCCCCCAAGGCCCCTAGGGGCAGGGGGGGTAGGTACTGGAGCTCAAGGGCCGGCCGTCGGACGTTTTTCTCAGCAGCACCTGGACTACTGGGAAGAACAGACCACAGACCCGTGGATGGTGTCCACGCTGTCCAACGGGTACACACTACAATTCCGACGCCGGCCCCCAACTTTCAGCGGGATCAGACTTACTGTGGTCAAAGATCCCGGCAGATCCCTGGTCCTGACCCAGGAAGTGGCCATCCTCCTGGGGAAGGGTGCCATCGAGGTAGTAGAGCCACAGGAACAGCTCAAGGGGTTCTACTCAACCTACTTTCTGGTACCGAAGAAGGATGGCGGGTTTCGCCCCATTCTGGACTTGAGACGGCTGAATCGGTACCTCAAGGTCTTTTCCTTCCACATGCTGCGTGTTGCAGATGTCCTCCGGGCTATCGCTCCGGAGGACTGGTTCGTGTCGATAGACCTGAAAGACGCCTACTTTCATGTCCCTATTTCACAGCGTCACAGGCGGTTCCTCCGCTTCGCATTTCTGGGCAAGGTGTACCAATTCAAGGTCCTTCCATTCGGGCTGTCTCTGGCCCCACGTATATTTACAAGGTGTGTGGCAGCAGCCCTGTCCCCATTACAGGCCGGCGGTATGGCGATATTGCCGTACCTAGACGACTGGCTAATCATTCCCCAACTCGGGAGCAGGCAGTCAGGGACACAGCCAGGCTCCTCAGCCATGTGGATCGGCTTGGCCTCACGGTCAACTTTTCCAAGAGCAACCTTACACCATGTCGGGTGGTGAGTTATCTGGGGCTGGTGCTCGACTCGGTGGACATGCGAGCCTGCCTCTCTCCAAAGCGCGTCGCTACCATTCTGCAGCTACTACAGCGCTTCAGGCGTGGGAGGTTGCTGGAATACGGCCTCTTCCTGCGACTGATTGGTATGCTGGCCGCGGCATCCGGCGTGGTCCCGCTAGGCCTTCTCAGGTTGCGGCCTCTGCAGATCTGGGCCAATGGTCTCCACTTGGACCCCAAGTGGCAGAGACACAAGATGGTCAGGGTGTCTGGGCAGTGCCTTTTGGCCCTCCGACCCTGGAGAGAGAGGGCGTACCTGATTGCGGGGGCGCCCTTAGGGAGGCTGGCTTCCTGGCGGGAGGTCGTAGAGACAGACGCCTCCCTTACCGGCTGGGGCGCAGTATGGCGCCACAGGACTGTCAGAGGCCAGTGGGATTCCCAGCAGAGGCTGGAGCATATAAATGTGTTGGAACTCCTTGCGGTGTTCTTGGCTCTAAAGCACTTCCTTACAGTTCTGAGAAACCGGCATGTTCTCGTCCGGACAGACAACATTTCCACTGTCTACCACGTCAACCACCAGGGGGGCACCAGATCGAGGCGGAACCTGCGGGTCGCGCAGGGACTCCTTACATGGGCGTTCCCCCATTTCCTAAGCCTGAGGGCTGCCCATGTTCCAGGTGTCCAGAACATAGCGGCAGACCTTCTCTCTCGCCAAGGGCCACCCTCCGGGGAGTGGATGCTCCATCCGGAGGTGGTGGGCAGGATTTGGGACAGGTATGGCAGGGCAGTGGTAGATCTCTTTGCTTCCGAAGAGACGACCCACTGTCCCCTCTGGTTCTCCGTGATGGAGAGGACCAGCCCCTTAGGACAGGACGCTCTGGCTCATGCTTGGCCAGACAGCCTGCTCTATGCATTTCCTCCAATTCCCCTTATACTGGCAACACTGGACAGAGTCCAGCGTGGCGGTCACAGCCTACTTCTGGTGGCCCCACATTGGCCAGGGAGGCTGTGGTTCCCAGCATTGCTGAAACTCCTCAACGGAGAGGCTTGGCGCCTTCCAGAGAGACAGGATCTTCTGTCTCAGGTCGGCGGGCGTATATGGCACACAAATCCGGGGCGCCTGCGGCTGTGCGTGTGGCCCCTGAGAGCCAGGACCCACTGCTGATGTCTTGCGGCCAGTCGGTGGTCCGTACCATTTTTAGTGCTAGAGCACCCTCCACTAGGTTGCTCTATGCAAACAGGTGGAAGTTGTTTTCACAGTGGTGCGTGACACAAGGCGAGGTCCCGGAGACTTGCTCGGTGGTGGTGATACTGAACTTTCTGCAGTCTGTGTTGGACAACAACAGGGCTGCTTCGACCCTGCGCGTTTATGTGGCTGCAATCTCGGCTGCACATGCAAGGGTTGATAGCCAGACGGTAGGATCCCACTACCTAGTCAGGCAGTTTCTAAAGGGAGCCCAGAGGCTTCGACCACCACGACCCCTGAGGGCACCATCATGGGACTTGCAAGTGGTTCTGAGGTCCTTATGTCTACCCCCATTTGAGCCGCTAAGTCAGGCAGATCTGACGCGGCTGTCTATGAAAACGGCTTTCCTTCTCGCCATTGCAACTGCGAAACGGGTCGGTGAACTCCATGCCTTGTCAGTGAGCCAGGCGTGTATGCGCTGGCACGCAGATGGGTCAGGAGTGGTGCTCTGGCCGAATCCATCCTTCCTGCCCAAACGTTTGTCTCCCCATCACGCAAACCAACCAATTGAGTTGGCTGCTTTCAATCCCCCAGGCTCTCCGGGGGGTGCAGAGGGAGTGTCAGACCCGCTGTGCCCGGTGCGGGCGCTTAGGGCGTATGTTGAAGCGACAACCAGCTTACGTAAGACAGATAACCTCTTTGTCTGTTACGGGGGCTGCAGGAAAGGGGCTGCCCTGTCCAAGCAGAGACTCTCTCACTGGATTGTGGATCTAGTGTTGAATGCATATAGAGCACAGGGGCTCCCTGTGCCCTTGGCCGTTAAGTGCCACTCTACCAGGAGTATGGCTACGTCATGGGCGGCCTTGAAGGGGGTTCCTCTTCAGGACATCTGCTCCGCGGCTACATGGTCTTCATCATGTACGTTTGCGCGGTTCTACAGAGTGAATGTCGCTGCTCCTCATCCGGTGGCGACGGCTGTCCTGTTGATGGCTGCAAGCCCTTAAGTGGTGAGTACTCTTCGTGACCTTTTTGGTATAAGTCATCCAGTGCTGTAAGCACCGCCTCTGGCGGTCAGTAGGAACGAAATAGAACGATAGTTACGTATGTAACTACGGTTCTATGAGTTCCGGATGACCGCCAGAGTTCTCTGTCACTCAGACTTCTCAGACACCGCGAGAAGATCCAGTGGAACAGATCCTCAGGTGACTTCCGGAATATATAGACATTCCGGGGTCACCCAGGTGTCACAGGTGACTTTGTTGGTATAAAGATCTCGACCTGCGCATGCGCGCGATGGAACATCCAGTGCTGTAAGCACCGCCTCTGGCGGTCATCCGGAACTCATAGAACCGTAGTTACATACGTAACTATCGTTTTAAGTATGTGTTTTTAGTTTGTAGGGCACATAAGGGCATTTGGGCATAAAAACAAAAAAAAAATTGTCTGGACCAATTAATGTGAAAATTGACAATTTCCTAATCCTAAAGTATAGCTTGATAATCTTTCAATGCATACTGTAACTGCAGGCAGTGTTTTCCTGCTCTGTCAAGTTTTATGTGTAATTCAGTCTTTTACCTCAAGGTGGACTCTCGTACTATTTTTCGTAAATGTACCTGTTGCTTTATTTCTTTGTCTTATTCGTTGTTTTTATCCGGAAGTTGGGCAGAAGCTAGCGATGCAGCGGCAGACAAGCCACGTTTTTATTTGTTAAGGTTTATTGCCAAGATTTCCTCCAAGCAAGATTTTCGTTTAACCCCATTGGTACAAGCAGGCAAAGTGGTCAGTATTGTGTATTTGTTTCATTTTAATTTGCTGTGAAGAACTTATGTGCTCTTAGATAATTGTATTAGTATTAAGCTAATTTCATGTCTACCACCAGTTCTACGGTGTGATGATGTCTACAAGACTGCGACATTAAAGCATCAGTAAAAGGATCCGGAGTCTCGTGTAATCAATGGGCGTTACACATACACTAGACACTTCTGATCAGATATTAAAGAGAGTTAATACAAACAAACTAATTTGTACATATTCTCTCACCCAATGAGAATCGATAAGAGAATCGATAAGGAATCGGATCGATAAGCAGAACCGGAATCGGAATCGCTAAATTCTTATCAATTCCCATCCCTACCGTTAACGGTGAGAGTGCAGGCATGCATATAGAGTGTTGCTATCATCACACCGGTGCAGTAGAAGAGCACCCAGGGCAGAATCTCATATTCGTTGCTCCTTTTGCCAGTCTTTGTCACCGCAACATGACATGCATCTCCATGACTTAGCAAGCAGAATTTGGAATGGGCAGACTGGGGAGCGGAATGCTAGGGGAACGCAGATGAGATGCGGAGGAACTGAGATAGGAAATCGGTGACAGCACAAGAGAGGGAGTGTTTTAGAAAGAGTGAGAGAAAGATGGAAGCAGCAGCAGAAGGACAAATGAAAGGAAAAAGAAGGGGAAGGGAATGTGGGGAGAGATTCAGAAGCCTGAATCAATATTTATACTGCGAGATGAGACCATTCTGAAGCAGTAATTAAATTGCGGTGTCATATTTCATTCGGCAACTGGGCCGAGCTTACATGCAAATGATCCAAAAAGGCCTCATTTTCAAGTGGATTTCATTTCTTTTTATGACAGTGAATAGAATGGAGCCAGACAGAGAAAAATAAAAATACTACTTCAGTATTCATGGGCTTATTGTTAGGAACTTGGGGGCCATTCAAATGCAATTCAGCAAGGGCCAAGAGCAGGGTATGACACAAACCCCTCTCTGTGACAGTCGGTTTCGCAGTTAACCATTTTGCACTCAAACTGGGCGCAGGGGTAGGGAAGCAAATCAATCTCATTTGAATAATGATTAGTGAAATTAAGCAATGCTGTCGTTGATTGGAAACACAGTCTGATTCCCAACATCGCCTGGCCTCTCTAGAGTCAAGGAGAAGGAATAATACATATCAAAGTAAGTGTTACACTGGAGCGCTGCCTGTGCAGAATTTTTGGGGTCAGAAGCAGTATTCTTCACACATCCAGTAGTTTCACATCCCCTGTCATTTTCATATTTGTAATACAGTAACAGTAGCTGGCGATTTGAATAACTAATGCTGTATTGGTTTTTTAAGTTACACAGGGTTTTGGACGGATGACTCTGAAGGGTGACTATAGTTTGAAATTCTGTCACCATGAAGTGTTGGCAATAAGTATTAGTTTCAGGTGTTGCCTGTCTATTACAGTGCACTGCACTTCCGAGGAATGAAATTTGGAGGGGCAACAACAAGACCCAGCTCTGCCTCTGCGCAGCCAATTAAAAGTTTCCTGTCCACCTCTTTGGCTCTCAGTATTGGCTGTTCTTTTTTCGGTTTCAACTTCACAGAGCAAGAAAATAAAAAAGGATCAAAAGATAGAGCACAGCGTCCAAAAGCACAGCATCGGTGATTTCTCTTAACTATAACTCAAATTGCCTCGCCGTATACCTTTTTTTCTACTGTAAACATAACGTTGTCGATTTTCTATAAAAGGGAAGAATGACCCCGACCTGTGAGTGCAGGCTGTGACACTATACATGGCACAGGATGGAGAAGCACTGGAGCGCTGCCACGTTCAGAGCGCAGGTTCTGCCAATGGCATCAGAAGTGCTGCCAACGGGAAACTCGACATTAACGTCTATAGCCGTGGAAAAAGAACACCAGCTGTTTATGTTGTGTGTTCCTGTGCCAGCGCCCATAGGGAAAGAGGATTGTTGGTACTTATGGTGTGTGTGTGTGTGTGTGATCTGGAAGTTCCTCAGAATGTATGCGATTGTGTGTGCTCCTACGTGCACCTATTGACTACTGGTTGCAGAAATCACAGTAGCAGTGGTAACACAATGTACTGTAGGCTGCATTCCTTTTTGTATTATTTGCAAAATATAGTCACATAATACTTCAAGTTTTGTATTTATTATATTTATTTATTTTATTTCTTTCGGACAATTTCAAACAATACACAATTATCTCTTTCACATCATACTTTGTGTTGTCCGAAGGGTGACGGAAGAAGCCAAAGGCTTATCAGGTCCCGCCCCCATTTCCATCAGATTCAGATTCAGATACACAGATACACATTTACTGTTACAGAAAAATAAAAAAATAAAAAACACAATTTTGTTGTTGTTTTTTTTGTTTTTGATGATTTTGCAATTTTTTTTGTTAAGCAGCTGCAGTCCAATACACTGTCAATTTTCATTCTCATTATTCATTGACACATCTGCAAAAGTATTCAAACCCATACAAGTCTGTCTGCTGACCTCTCTTATTCGTTACAATAATGTTATGATAGTGACATTCACCTTGTGCTCAGCTTATTAGTAAGCCCAATGTGCTCAGCTTTCAGTCTGTAATTTTCCATAATTTGAGACATAATTTTTTTTTAAATTGCGCAAACTGCAACTCCCTGTGACATCTTCATCAAGTTCATTCCATAATTTAATACCCTTTACAGAAACCGAAAATGATTTAAGTGTGGTCCGTATATTTTTCTCAGTTAATTTTCTTTTTCTTCTTAAATCATGCGAAACTCCTCTTTCTTCAAACATTACTTGTAAACTGACAGGAAGGCTTTTTTTTTGAAGCCTTGTAAATCATTTGTACAGTGTGGTAATTTACCACATCACGTAATTTGAGAATTCTACCTTCAATAAAGAAGTTATTAGTGTGTGCCCTGTAATTATACAATATATCATTGGATGGTTGCTACCAAGCATTAATAATGAAAGCAGCATTTCCATGTTATACGTATATTCAAAGTGGAGCTGATAATATAATTAACATATTGTTTGGTTCTTTGATCTATATGAATTCACCATACTTATATTGCATCATGTGTTTCCTGAATAGTACAAAATCAAAGTTTGCTTTGATCAACCATTGTCATATTAACATTATTAATCTTAGTTGCATATAAATACATGCATCACGCTGTCTCTATTTCCCTCGCTTCCAAAACAAATGCACACCCTAGCAAAGATCTTTAGGACTGCAGGCGCTGGTGTCATAAAAACACTTCCGCTTTTGTCCAAAGAGGCCGCTAGATTCAACAAATACTGAAAGTTCCTTTGAGCCACTTTAAAAACAGAACAGTACAGTAAAGTAAATTCAACTATCGCATTTCACTTTTATACATAGCAGTAACAGGCAATCAAATACTTTATAAACAACAATCATGTGTTCTGTAAAGTCAGGTTTTACGGTAAACAGGACGGACACAACTCATTTTTATTAGACAAATACATAAAGGAGAAAGGGAAAGGTTTTTACACAGTGAGAGAAAAGTACTCAGTGTTCACTGATGGTGGAGGAAGCTGTTACCGACCTCAAAAAGGAAGAAAACCTCAAGTCATGTAAGACCATCAATGCACTGAGAGATAATCACCCTGCTGGTGTCTATAGGCTGATAAAGACTTCATGCATGGCTTCACGTTTGGTCAGGAGTGGCCAGCCGGAAGAATGACACATCTACTCATTATTGCGGAGAGCATATGGAGGACCATACAGCTGCCTGACTCATGGACCAGTGCATGGTGGCCAGAGGCTAGACCTCTGCTGTCTGCTGCGCCACAGCTGAAGGAGAGCAGAACACTTGAGCACTCACTGTTTCTCTGGGTGCACTTTGATGTTTTCACAAAACAACCTTTTAATCCAACCCATCCCAGAATAGATATTCAATCATTTGTTTTCAGGTCATGAACGGCTGCAGCCTTGTTGAGTAGAGGACACAGAAACAACAGACATTCTTTCATATTCATTATGTCAATTATAGTCAATTAGAGAGGCAACTTTGAACAGTGGGAGAGAAAAACATATGAACTTGGTGAAAGCATGCAAACCCTCCAGCCCCCTCCCCTCCATGCAGTGGCCACAAGCACAAATCATAATACTAATATTAGCATTTTTTATGCACATTTCTGCAAGCCAGCTCTAGATGGCACTGGAGACCCAGTGGACCATTTCCTTGAGTATATGTGTGTGTGCGTGTGTCTGGGGAACATGTGTGCATGTGAATCAGGGTGCACGTCTGTGTCTCCATCTGTGTGTATGCCTCCCAGATTCAATTATTCATCATTTCCAGTGCAAATAGGCTTTGGCTTCTCTATGTCTTTTTTTTCTCCCAGTTTTGTTTATTATTTATTATGCCAAAGCTCACACTGTTTGGGTAGAATAGAAAGCTGGGTTGCAAAAGTGTCACCGCGTGGGTTTCATAATTATTTTCTGTTGCAAACACGTGGGAAAAGGTATTGGCCTTGTGTTGCAGGACCCCATTTGCCTTGTGTCTATGCACTGACAGCCGGAGTCTGAAGACTGCATTATTTCACCAATATCCGACAGACAGGATTTTCAAATACGATATCTGTCTCTGGTCGGGATAGGATATCTGTCAATATATCATCGAACGTGTTCCCACTACGGTAACGATCCATTTTGCTTCCACCATTCATGTTTTCTTTTTCTGTGACGAATATTTCCCATTCAAATAATCATTCATAATGACATATTGACTTGGAAAGATACTTTCTATCTAAGTTAAATTCATGAGTCACTCGGCACCCATGGTAAATACATTTATCGATCATCGCAGCCCACCGAGGATCTTCAGGGCACAGGCGGTGATTTATACAGTAATGCTTTCAAAGCACAACATGAAGAATGTTTCTCGCTGTTAGGAATATGATTAGGATGTTTTGGGGGCAGATATATTCATGAACGTTAAGAGAAAACGTGCAAAGAGCACAAAACACTGCCTAATATTTATTTTTTGCAATGTGTCTCAACGTAGGAGTGATTCAGGAATGTTCTCACAGTGACTCAGAGTGAGAATTGATCTAAGTGAGGAGGTTTCTTTGTCTTTTTCATTCTCTGTCATTGATTGATCAAGAGAATTATGTACGCCCCCCCTCTGGGAAACATGAATGTTGACATGAATCCATTATAACCCAATTTGGTCTATATTGAATTGTTGTTTTTCATGTCTCAAAAAACGAAAATCCTTAGCCATCAAATATTTAAAGTGATAAAATATTTGGTATGCAGTGAACATGGCTCTCAGCCATATATAGGGGAAATAGAGACACGGTTTGCTATATATAAGCAGAATAGCAATGATGCAAATGTGTCCCATGAATGACCCCCACAGCACAAAAGGAAGGATGTACCATCCATTAAACCTACTTTGTTGGCTCGCACAAATCCGGTGAAACTAAGGCTTAAGTAACTTTCATGACAAGAAAGGATTGCAACAGTGACTATGTAACCCAAATACATTCTCAATGACATCCCACTCATTTTCCAAGGTCTATCCTCCTATCTCTTCTTCCCGTGGACTCAGAAAACTGCTCAAAAAACTACAATATCCGCAAGAAACCTCCCTACACCTTAAGAGCCGTCGTCAGAGCTAATAGGCTTTGTGTTAGATTTGAGTCTTGCAAGTATTTTAAATGTATTGTTCTGGTGAAATGCTCACTGGCTTATAGTAGCTTCTTACTGACAGATTTTGAGGACAATGTGTCAGTTCTAACCATATATAGTAAATAATATGGAAGTAGCATCCGGGCTGACCTCAGTTATTCACACGGCATCCAATAATCCTGGTTTTTGCGCGTCGCCATTTTGTCAGATTTTTACTCCGCCTCATGTCGGGGGGAGGGAGATTGCTGGCGTTAACCTCCGAGACAAAGATCGCGCCAATAGAGCTGTTAAGCGGAAGTGGCGGAATTACGGGGCATGGGACCTCTCGGCTGCAAAAAAATGAATGGGAGTCTATGGAAAGTAATCTACTATTTTCTGGTCCCAGTCATTAAATGCCTTGGATTATATATATGTTTTGTATGGGTCTAAATGATAATTTTTAATGTGAAGAGTTTGACGGTATGTTGTATGATTATTCGTCTAACGGCTTTTGAAAAAATGTTACGAGAACAACTACAAGTTTTGTCGCCTCTGCGACGTCACCTCAACACATTCCCTCCACTTCTCGACGGACAGTGCTAATGCTAATGGCTGGCGTGGACAACGCCAACAATCTCCCCACTCGAGAAATTGAAACTCTCCACATGTCCACTTGTGTTGTGGTTTTCGCCACGCTGAAGACTTTTGTCTTGTCATTGAAAGAAGGCGGTAAAGTGCATTAAATACACAGCCATGTTTCTGAGCTAAGCGGTGCGAGTGGTGGTGACGTATATCATAAGTGTCAAGAGCAGCGAAGAGCTGTAGTCCACAAAAGCGCTCTGCACAAAACCTGACCGTATCCAGCTTCTACTCGCTAAATTGTTCCATTCTTTGCACGAAAAAATACCATCTAAATCCATACAAAACATATGTGTAATCGAAGGCATTTCATGACTGGGACCAGTAAATAATAAATTTCTTTCCATTGACTACCGTTGTAATTTTTCGAGCCGAGAGGTCCCATATCCCGGAAGTAAGGAACTTCCGCTTAACAGCTCTATACATTTTAACCTCCAAAAGAATAAAAACTAGCGTGGTCCAAAAAAATTCACCCCCCTCAGTGTTGTCATGTAGATATGACCTAAACATACAGACTAAAATGGTTTTATGGGCCAGGCTGTAAATAGGTTTAATAAGACTTTGAAAATGGCATGTCTAACAAGTGAGTCAAAGAAAAA